>CANTUT010000823.1:0-661626 GCA_947687605.1 Reutealis trisperma | reverse complement strand
TATTCTAATCCAACACCTTTTCAGTTCCTTGTACCTTATAATTTGATTTCTCCTTTTTCTCTTTCTAAAGAAGATTCATTTATTCCTCAGTAAGGTCTTCTTGTTGAGCTCAATTAGGCATGCATATTCCTTTAAATTCTCAAGTTCTTCTTATAATGCATCCAATCAAACTTAATCATTATACATATCATGTATTTCAATTTTAATTCTTATTGACATTCATATTTATACATTTCTTTCTCTTTTACTTGTTTTCCTTACTTGATTATCAGATTATCACTCACCTTTCTTTCTAATTCCTGACTTATATTTCGATAAGTACAATGGAGAAATACAATTTCACTTGGTCAATACCATCCCTTGGTATATTCTAACATGGTTATCTGAATCCTTATTTCTATCATTCAAATATATGGTCCATTAATGGTTCATAAAAATTTCTAACTCTTAGATTATATCCCTTATCTCCCTTTCATTCTTCATCTTTTGGCAATTTTGGCATTTCTATTACTTGGCTCGTATCAACTTTCCTTTTCCCGTATCCATGATTTTATTTTGACTAATACTTTTTCTTTCTTACTATATAACTGTAAGCCTTTATTTGAATTATGGTTACCTTAAAATACTTTTCGTCTTTTTCATTTGAGTACATCCTTCTCTATATGAACTTATCCTCTTTATTTCTAAGAATGATCATTAGGCAACTAGTACCATCAACTTTGTCACTGGTCGAGTGGCATTAAAGGATATCTATCAAGGCATCCATGTTAGAAAGGCATCCATGATAGAACTATGTCATTGCCTTTATAGACCTGTAAACAAAAAGCTATATTCCATTAGTATTTCCCTCGGATATTAAGTGCCTTATCAAACAGTTCATATTATTTAACTTGCTTCAATATTGAGAATTTGAGTGAGCCCCTTTACCTCTGGACATTGAAATTACTACTATAGCATTATCGAAGGGGGCATATGTTTCCTTGGCCATCTTGTTTCATCACATTATCTCTTATCTAGCAGATTTTTCTCATCTCCAGACTTCCATAGCTAATGGCATATCTCATTTACTTTCCTATTAAGAGGCATTAACCCAATTGAGTAGATACTGTCTATTCATTGTAATAGAGTTTAACATTCACATTAACATTCCAAGCCATGCTCTCACTATAGGGAGATCTTTCCACTTCCTAGTGTTCCCCACTAGGGTAATAATTATAACTTTAAGTATAACATTCATATTTCTATAAGTCATATTCTTCTTGATAGTTACCATATCATATTACATATATCTTTATACACTTCATATCAAATCACTCATCCCTTAACAATTTCCTATTCTCTTTTCTCTAGGTCTAATTCATTTGGTACATACACCATCCTTAATAAAATCTCATCAGTACTATTCTCCCATACGCATATGTCTTTCACATTCTTTAAACTCTATACCACTCGTAAACATTTACACTTCTTATTTTGACTTAATATTGAAAACATCATTTTAACCAATCGATTATATTAGATCGAATAAATAATCCATTAGGACTATTCCTAATTGCAACACCTTTATTGGCTAATTTTTCTTTCCATATTCAAATATTTATCTTATTTGAATTGTACTTTTCTATCATTCACTTGTCTCTATAACTTTTCTCTACTTACCTTTCTATAATCTTATCCTTATCAATAAACTCCTTTATTGGAATCATTTCATTCCTTATGTTACATTTTCTTTAACCTTTATAATCTCTTATGTTAGATTTTCTTTAACCTTTATAATCTCATTTGCCGCATAATTTTCTATTTTCCACCTTAAACTTAATCCATCTCACACTTGCTTCATTGAGTTACTTTTAAAGCTTACCATTTCTTGTGGCATTTACTTTTAACTTATTCAATTCTATTTCATCATTAATTCAATTTCAACATAACATATTTCTTTTGGATGGTATTTGTCTAATCAGTCAGCTTCATAAACTTCTTTTTTGTGATAACTTTTATTTCCTTTCATTCTCTTTAAGTCAATTACTTCATATATCTAGTATTTCTTCATACATTCTTTGCCTTATCATTCACTATTTTTACATTTCCATATCTTATTTACTTTGCTTGACCACATTCAAGTTGTTTTTATAGCTAACATATAATCTTCTAATTTCATAGCTATTTTATTTTACAAGTATTCTTCCTTTATGAACTCATTCTCGATATAAGGTATTTTGTCCAAAATCAATACATGTTTTTTCACCAATTTGCTTTTAACTTAGACTTATACTTTCTAAGTCAAACTGTCCTTAGTTCCAACCTTCTTTTTAAAAACTATTCCTTAATTATATATACCTTTTTGTAATTGTTAATTTCATCCACTTATCTTTTGGAATGATTCAACATTAAATCATATTCCACTTTGGTCCTTTACTATCCTTACAACTTTTTTTCCTTAGTGGGTTTGAGAACTTGCCTATTACACTTACATAATCGCCTTTCTTAAAGGTCACATTAACACATATGCGATTGATCGCTTCCTTCTGAGTACTAAGTGATCTTCTCTTAGATCACACTAGATTAATATTCTTCGTTTTACTATTCTTGATATTTACATAAGTGACAGAGAAATCCTTACCTTTCTTACTGTTCTAGTCTATAGTAGCATCTAAGTCACAACTTATTAATATCATTCATTTAGTTCATGTTGTATACTTATATATATATATATATATATATATATATATATATATATATATATATATATATATATATATATATATATATATATATATATATATATATATATATATATATATATATATATATATATATATATTGTAATAGATTTGTTTTATTTTCATACTGAATAACATTTCTCTTCTTATGGAATCAATCACAAATATCATTTAACAATTCCATATAGTTTACATATCAAATCATTGTCATATGTGAACATTTCATATAGTATAACATTATACATATCAATCATTGATCTAAGCTGGACCAAAACTTAGTCAACTTCTCCTTCTAACGTTGGCAAATCAATTCACAATTACTTAACATGTTCACTATATGTTTATTCCATTGATATAATTCATTAAAAGATCATAATTTCCAAAAGATTCAAAAGTCCTTTAAGTCATTAAATGAGCCTTAGAATCGCGAGTGCTACATAATTTTCGCGACCGTGATCTATTTTTGGGACTGTAACCCAAATTTCGTGACTGCGACTAATTTAAGGAACAAAATCAAATTTAGACCTCGAGACACAGTGTGTTTCATGACCTAGGTCACGATAGAGAATTGCGACCGCTATTAGGAAGTCACGACTGCGACTCAGCTCTAATGAATAGTGGACATCGTCTTCCCACATAGGTTAACTTTGTGAGGCCTTGCTTGAACACCTGCTCAATCTGCTAGATGAAATCGAGATACTCATTCAGTTTTAGACTCACAATGGAACTCTCGGGTTCGGATTTGGTTGATTTTGAAAATGATTTTGGGAGTCACCATCCTAATTTATTTTAAATGGGAAAATTAAGGAAAAACTCAGTTTACTTTAATTCATTAATTTTCAATTAATTTACCTAAGAATAAAATCACTAGCCTCATACTATATTGAATTCAGGGACTAGGTTTTTGGTTTTAAATAATCTAAATTTGGCTCTTAAATTTAATTTGACTTAAAAATTAATTTCATTGATGACAAATATTATATGATAATTATAATACATGATCATGGTATGAATGTAATGAGAAAATCAAAATGAAACATTCACAAATTACATTAAAAAAAGAGGAAACGAGATTGATTGGGATTTGGATTTAAGGTTTGGATTTAGATTCCAAACGTGCCTATGTACCCTATTAAATAGGGATTAAAACCTACGTAGTTCATTCCATGATTAAGTGGAGGGGTTTATGAGTTGTTTAGATTGATTGATTTGATTTTGGTTTGAGAGGAAAAGACTAATATCTTTGCTTTTGGTGGGCAGAGGGTTTTACCAAACCGAAGTTCCATTTTATCAGGACCAGGTGATTAGATTGATTGGAAAATTAATTAGTTAATTAAAATGATTAATTAACTAATTAATATGATGAAAAGGATGGATGAATTAATTAATTAAAAAGATTAATTAATTAATTTGGATGAAGGGTGGATTAAAAGAAGGATTAATTTGATTTTGAAAAAAAGTGATTAATTAATTAATTAAAAATATTAATTAATTAATTGAGTGATTAAAAAAGAGAATTTTAATTAATTAAAAAAATTAATTAATTTGGTTAGGGTGAGGTAATTAATTAATTAGAGAATGGTTCGAGGGAAAAGAAGAGAGAAATTAGAGGATAACTATCAACTCTAACTCAAGGTGTATTTGAAATGAGGAAATAGAAGGGTTATTTATAGGAAAATAAGGTGAGGGTGATTTGAGAAGTGAAAATGTGAAAAAGATGAAAAGGATAGGGCTAAAAAATACTAAAAAAAAATAAAAAAAGGGCATTTTAGGCATTTCAGCAAGCTAGGGTGGTGCGGATCCGTGTCATGGTTGGTGCAGATCCATGCCACCTTCATGCAATAGCCGCGTTAAGGTGGCACGGCTAGCCAATGCGATTCTGTGCCTCCACTGATGCGGAGCCGCTTTTTTTTTTTTTTTTTTTTTTCTTCGGGATTAGTTGGTTTGGGGTTTAGGAAATTTGGATGTCCGGATAGCAATGTAACTAAGGCTAAAAAATTTCTTTCGGAGGTGCTGCCCCCGAACCCCTGCTCGCTAACTGGCTAGCGGGACTGCTATAATGGCTCCATATAGTGCATTAAACTTAGTAGGTGCTAAGATGCGGCTGGATGATGAGGGTGCAAAATTAAGGGTTCATTGTTGCCCCTTCATCAGAATTAGCTTTAAACTAAAGGTAATTCTGATGATAGTGAAGATTGAGAAGAGATGCCATGTCAGCTTATGGGCTAGTGTGTTATTGTCAGGTCCTTTAGGAGGATGTCCCTAAGATAAATGAGGTTTTGTCAATGGCTATTAGTCTGACCTTGACGTTGGATGCAAGAATGGTCTTGGTGAATTTTAAATAAGGTTATCTATTTGTCCCTGATGTTAGAAGACAAAGAAAGTTTGGTGAATTTCAATCAAGGCTATCTATTTGGCCTTAATGTTAGAAATAATAAAGGTTTCGTGAATTTCAATTAAGGCTATTTGTCTGACCTTAATGTTGAAGATAAAGATGATCTGGGATAAATTTTAATCAAGGCTATCTGTCCGACCTTAATGTTAGAGGTAAAGAAGATTTTGGGTAAATCTCAATCAAGGCTATCTGTTTGGCCTTAATGCTAGTGGCAAAGATGATTTGGGTAAAAAAGGTGGAAAGTGGAATCATATAGATGTCTAGGTGATTGTTTCTAGATATTTATGGGTGAAATTGATAGGTTTGGACAAAAGATGTGGAAAGTGGAACTATATAGATGTCTAAATGATCATTTCTAGACATTTATGGGTGCAATTGATAGATTTGGATAAATGAGATGGAAAAAGGAACCACATAAATATCTAGATGATCGTTTCTAGACATTTATAGGAGTTAATGGATTTTGATAAAAGAGATGGAAAAAGAACCACATAGATATCTAGGTGACTGTTTCTAAATATTTATAGGTGGAAGAGAATTTTGGATAAGTTAATTTAGTGAAAAAAAAGTCTCAACCTGTGGCGAGTCAGCTCAAGAGATCCAGACAAGATTTTGATAAAGAGAGAGCCTTGGCCGATGGCGAGTCAACTCAAGAGATTCTGATAAGATAAGAGGAGAGCCTTAGCTTATGGAGAGTCAGCTCAACAAATTCTAAAAAGATTTTAATAAGAGGAGAGCCTCGGCTTATGGTGAGTCGGCTCAATAAATTCTAAAAAGATTTTGATAAGAGGAGAGCCTTGGCTTATGGTGAGTTGGCTTGACAGATTCTAAAACGATTTTGATAAGAGGAGAGCCTCGGCCCATGGCTAGTCTGCTTAACAGATTCTAAAAGGATATTGGTAAAGGAAGAGCCTCAGCTTATGGTGAGTCAACTGAAGAGATTCTGACAAGATTTTGGTTAAGCCAAACTTGGGCTTCTGAATGTGAGGGGTTGGGTCTTTTCAGAAGGCTTAAATGAACTTTGCTAGGAGTAAAGGGACTCTAGAAGTCACACTTCATTGATTAGATATGAAAAGATATCATTTAGCTTTAAAAAAGTACAGGTCAGCTTTAGGAGATGTCAGTCTGCTTTGAGGAAGTATTGGTTAGCTTTAGGAGAGGTTAGTGAGGCTATTGGCTTGACTTATGCATGATAGTGTATGATTACAGATGATTGCATAAATGTTGCCATAGACGTCTCTACGGCTGCCGCAAGCTTCCTGGCAGCAACAGATGTATTTTTCCATTTTTTTTTATTTTTCTTCATTTTGTGCACCTATCCCACATCAAAAGTGCATCAAAATTTCTCCCAACCTTTCCCCTATATATAGCTCCCACTCTATTTTCTTCATCTCTTGACCTTTTGGTTTGCTTGATTAGCCTTTTCATCAATTGAATTATCGCCACATGCTTGGTCCCTCAAGGAATGAGCTTTTTAGTTTAAAGTTTTCTTTTATTTTTATTTTACTATTGCTCCTTACTTTGAAAAACAAGTTAGGTTGTGACTTCCTAAGCCGAACTAACAAGTTAAAGTTTCTCGCCATCTAAGGCAAGCTGTCGCCCACCATCCATGACTAACCACTGCCTACCATTTGAGGCAAGCTGCCATCCTTCATTCGAGGCCAGTAGTCACTTGCCATCTAATGTAAGTTTCTTTTCCCTTTTCCTTTTTCTTTTATTTTATTTATTCATTTATTCATTTGTTTGTTTATTTCATTTTATTTATTTATTTCATTGTTTTACGACTCTTTGCCTAATGTTTAGTTTGCTAAGGAGGTTAATTAGAATTTGACTTAATTAACTCTACTTGATAATCAATCAAAATCAATCAACTCAACCTCCTTTTAATCAATGAACTGAAACATGATAAAAAGCTAGGACTAAACAAACCCTTTTTACAAGAAAGGCGAATTACATGGATTTTGATTTTCATTCAAAGGGATACATAGGCATGCTTGTTCGAAACATTAAATTTAATTAAAATAAACAACTTTCCTTCTCTTTCACCTTCTCCATATAGATTAGGTTTTTTCATATTTTCCTTGTTTTAATTTAGGATTAGTTTGGGAAATGTGTGACTTTCTTAGAACCTATAAGGGCTAGAGGAGGTATCTCCTATTTTGGGTTTTCATTGTAAACTTAATATTTTTCTTTTACTTTCTTGTTTTCTTAATTGCTATCTTATTGTATTGTTGAATAATCATGCATTATGTAAACTATTCATACATTATGTAAACTGTTCATGAAATTTATTTTAAGTCATTTTGTATTAAATTTGTCAAACTAATTTTTTAAAATAAACCGAAAACCTAGTCCCTGAATTCTCTTTGATTTTAAGGCTAGTGATATTTTCTTTTAGGATATTAGTTGAGTCAATTTGGGTTTTTTCCTTAATCTTTTTCCCAAATAAAATAAAATTAAGCTGGCGACTCTTTTCAAAATCAATATATCTGAACCTAAGGGTTCCACTGTAAGATCAACCCAAATGAGCATTTCTATCCCACTTAGCATATTGGATCGGTGCTCGAGCGAGGCCTCACAGCTAGCGACTCCACTGGAGACCACCTTCTTTTTTAAAAAAGAAATAAGAGGACTACTAATTGGTTTAAATAGAGTTTGGCACTTTTAATACAAAGAAATGGTTGTCATGCATCATTTCCATAGGCTTTTTGCCTTTCAACCTAGATTTCTTAGGAAAATTATGGACAGAAAGTAACATCGAGTGGGTAACCCTCCTTGGGTCTATTCACCGATAGCGAAATCATCCTCACCACGACGAATGATCCTTTCAAAGGTCTAACGAGCATGCATGTATAGTTGGACCCATGTGAGGCTCCTTGACTTATATGTGGTTATGTATATCGCTACTCTAGTGTGACAGGTACCCTATATAAACCACCCTTTCTCTTTTCATGTAATGAACCTAGATCTTGACCTTAGATTGTATGTACCATAATCAAAACCTTGTATCTTTGCACTCTCATAAAATGTTTTTCCATGCATATCATGCATCCATACTGCACAATAAAACATACACTCATTTTAAATCTAGATCATACCTTGAACTGAAGAAGGGGCACATATTCACTTTTAAAACACTCTCATCTCTATCACAATCACCTTTGCCCCCACAAACCTTAAGCCATCAACCTAAACCTTATCCTATTACCTTAGCCTTTAACCTAAACACTAAAACCTTAAGCCTAATACCTTTGGCCCAAGACACCACCCTAAGTCCAATGCCTTTGGCCCAACACACTACCTTAAGCCAAATGCCTTTGGCCCAACACACTACCCTAAGCTTAATATCTTTAATCCAATACACTACCCTAAGTCCAGTACCTTTAGTTCAACCTGATACCTTAAGTGTGAGACATTGACCTATGCAACCTTAGGAAATCCTCAAAAGCCTAAATGCAATTAGCTCACAACATCAATGGGAATCGTTTTCCTTAAAGTTTGAATGCCCATATTCCTACTTCTTCCCTAAGCACTTACCTTAATTCTTTGGTTTGGTTTTTGAGGTACCAATGGCCAACTAGGTTAACATGGACGCCCTAACCACACTTATGACTAGCCTTCTTAAGAAGCATAAAGAGCATTTTTAAGCTGTCTTAGCTGCTCAACAGATCAAATTTGAAGAAAACATGAATGAACAAATGCAAGCCATCACTGTGGAAGTTCAAGCCCTGATTAACCAAGCAAACCTCAATAAAAGCAATCTCAACCATAATCTAAACTAGACCTATCTTGAGAAACCTACTAATACTCAAGCCCTAAACACCACTACCCACTCTAGCTCTTCATCTCTCCTAGATCCTTTTCAAGGTAGGGAAGTTTTCTCTTAGGATACCAAATTACTTACGGATAAACTTGAAGCTATAGAGAAAATAATCAAATCCTTGAAGCACCATGAAGACTTAATTGATATGGATAGCTTGATCTTGTTCCTTGATGCCAAGCTTCCTCTTAAATTTAGAATGCCTGAGTTGGATAGATTTGATGGAATCACATGCCCCAAAACTCATCTGATGATGTATATGAGAGTAATGAAACCTATGGGACTTAGTGATGAACTTCTTGCTCAAATTTTCTATGAATCGCTAAGCAGAGCTATTAGGAGATGATTTTTCACTAGACAAAAGCCAAAAAAGAACATGGGATGATATTTGTCATGTCTTTGTTAGATAGTATCATTACAACACTAAAGTAGATGTCATAAGGTGTGATTTGGAAACCACAAGTCAACTTCTAGATGAGTCATTCTCCATGTTCTTTACAAGGTGGAGGACTAAAGCTGCTCTAATGGTAAATAGCCAACTAGGCAAGAATAAGTGGATATTGTTGTCAAGAATCTACTCCCGACTTATCAAGCCCACTTGTTAACATAATATCTACCCACCTTCAGAGCTTTGGTTGCAATTGCATCAAAGGTTGAAAGTTACATCCAAAGTGAATCATTTCAACATGAATTTCCCACCACTAACCTGAACTGTAATGAGGAATCTAGACCCAACTAGACCTCACCTTACCTCAGCCCTTGAAGGCATGTAATGGAGTAGTTCAAGTTTAGCTAATCTGACCTGTTTGAGATTGAATTCCAAGTCTAAACTTGAGTCTAAGTCTAAATCTCAAAGTCTAAGTTCAAATATGAGTCAGAGTCTATCGTCTTATTTTTCTGTATTCTCGTCGACCATAGCAGTTCCTTTTTGTCATTTTGTAATAAAATTTCCTTTATAGTAATGCATCTTCATTTTCTTTTCATTATTTATGTATTAATTTTCTTATCCTTCTTGTTTAGTCCAACATGGATGAGCTTGAAAAAAAGAAAAAAGAAAAAGAGAGAGAGAGAGAGAAAAAGAAAAAAAAAAGAAAAAAGAGAGAAATGAACAAACAGTCAATTAAATCCACCACAATAAGCATAGATTAGAATTTAAAGTGCCCTCATTCTCATATTTCAACAATCGCTTCATCGGCTCCTAATCAAAGAAGGTCAAGTAATGGACCTCTTATCAAATATTTGAAGCACAAAGAGCAAATCAAATGGAATTATCTTTTGTACATCGGGTAATCAAACAATGCACCTCAACAAGGGGCAACAAGTTTAGAGAAGAGCTTTGTCAAATCTAGAATTCAAAGGTCAGATTCCCTCAAAGCAGTAATCTAAATCATGGTGGAATACTTTCTTCCAAATTTCATTAATACAAGCTCACTAAGTTGAAAACCCAAAAGGGCAAGTTAGGTAGAAGTTAGAACTGAGAGAGAAAGAGAGAGAAAGCTCATCCAAGTCATCTTTCCTCATGTCCAAACTTGTCAAATCATCTTCAATCAATCTGTCTCATCTCATGTCTCCAAAGTCATCCTTCCTCACTAGAGGTTCATTCTCTAAGGATATACTATCTTTTATACCTTTATCCTACAATGAAAGCATGTCTTTTTAGGTTGTCATCTTTTGTCGAATCTATCTTATCGCCTAACTCAATGAGGTAAGGCATAATCCCTTACATTTCCCACTTTCACATTCTTATCTCTCATTTAGGAGCATGATCCCCAAGTTGTCTTCTTCCACTAGCCCTTTAGCGATTCTTAAGGGCTCTTTGTTTTAGAGTGTAGTTATTTACATCAAGTCAAACATATTAAGTGTTACTCCAAGAGTCTATTCAATCTTAAACAACAAGAAAAGCTTAACTTGCTCTTTTTCATAAATCATGCTACAAATGGCAAAACCATATGACCTCCATGATTCCTTTTATAAGTTCCAGCCTACCTTCAAACTATTCTCAAACTTTATGAAATCACATTGTTCCATCCCAAGCCTCATTGACAAATCATACCATCATTTCAAGCTCAAGCCATGTAACACCCTTTCCTTGATAAGATCTCATTATGGGCATAATAAAAAATCCCAAGTCTCTCAAGACTCATCATCCTTAAATCTAGTTTCCTTGGCAAAACCAGAAGTTGAGGCATATCTCCCTAAGCCTATCATCCTCAAGTTGATTAAGAAGGACTCGAACCAGTCAAGGCCCATCTCATGCCTCTTTGGCAAACATCTCATTATCCTTGAAAGATTAAACCTCATTAGCAAAACACATAATCCTTGAGATCAAAGTCTTTTAAGGCCTTGCAAACCATTCTGATGTAACCATGTCAAAGGGCAAACCCTTATCCATGAGCATGCAGTATCTAAAACCAAAATCCTTCTCCAACATGCCTAAAACAAAAAGCCTTCATCAAGAAGCCCAAAACAAGAAGCCTTTACCAAGAAGCACATGACCAAAAGCCTTCATCAAGAAACGCATGACCAAAAGCTTTCACCATAAAGCCCACTCCCAAAAAGCCTTCATTTATGAAGCCCATGATCTCCTTTAAGGCAAACTTTCCAAATTCATTTCCTAGCCTAACCTTCTCTCTAAGCCAAGATTAGCCTCCCAAGTCTATCACCCCAAATTGATCTCTTTGACATAGTCGTAAGGCAAAATCTGACCAAGCCTTCCAAATGAACTCACCAAAAGGCCATAACTTGTCCGAGCCTCTAATATGATCTCTTACATAGCCAAACCAGATTGAGCTTCTAAATGACCCTAACCAAGGCCAAACCTGACCTAGCCTTCTAAGATGAGCCACTCATAACTAACTAAGCTAATTACTAAACTTGACTGAAGACTGTTGTATAAACTTCTTTGGAGACAAGCCTAATAAACTAACCTTCCCCAAAACCAAAACTGACCTAATCTTATTGTCTCCAAGGACTTGACCCCTTTAATCAAGCTTTCTAATTCAGCCTTAAACCAGACTTTCTCCCAAGCCAAACCCGCCTAAGCCCAACTCGACCTCTTCCAGCCATACCTAACTTAACCTCCCAAATGACTTCTTCCTAGGCCATTGACCAGCCAACCTTATACCTGATATACCATTTTCATCTCTAAGCTAATCGAACAACCAAAGACCAAATAACCAAGCTACCTTCTAAATGGGGGCATCTTTCTCCCAAAAGCTCAGCACTCTCCTACCAAACTAACCCTTAACAGGTTCAAGGTATCTAATTATTATGTAGTTAGATGCATTTCACAATAGAACAAGTTGTAAGTCAAACCTCTGAATCAAAATGGATCATCTCTTTGCCGATTCCTACCAAACAGGGTCATCATCATTCCTGCTAGTGTGAACCCTCAAATTTACACCTCCACACAATCGGCACTCGATTATGAACTTATAGAATCAAATCAAGCGTAAATCAAATCTGAAACAGATAAGAACAGAGCCAAAAATGGTGTACGGACCTGTGGAGACTGCATAGGGGCCTTGTGCTAAACCGCTATGCAAAATCGCATAAGCGATGTGCAGTTGATCTTGTTCCTGTGTGGCCACCTTAGTTCCGTGTGGTTTTGAAGATTCTGTGTGCAGTTCCAAAAGCCTACTTTGCGGTTTTGTGTCTTAGGAAGCAAATTCCACATCGAAAATTCACCATTTCTGCTCCTAGCTCTCTCCCTATAAAAGCAATACCTTCCTACCTCATTTCCATACTTAGAATTGCTTAATCAAATTAATTGATTTCAAAGCAATCAACATTTTTTAAAGTTTGGTTTGAAAGGAATGAAATTTTTAGTTTAAATTTTTATTTTATTTGGTGGTGTTTTGAGGTAGCTCTCTTCAAATTAGTCCGAAGAGGTCCCAACTACGCTATTCAAGTCGCCATTTTAAGGTTGTCATTTTGCTAAGCTGAGAAGGTTGAATTGCAATCTGGTCATCCACTTCATCCACCATACATCCCCAAGCCTCATCCTTGTAAGGTTTTTATTTTCTTATTTTCTTATTTTGTTTTATTTTGTTTTAATTTTTCATTTGCTTTATATTCTTTTGTTTGTTTTGTTATTTTTTTTTTTTTAGGATTGCTTAGTTTATTTTTCTTTTGCTTGGCATGTTTTATCATTTTCTTCATTATTTTGAGGCATGTTGATTAGAATATGATCTAGTTGATTTGGTAAACAATTTGAATTGATGCATTGACTTGTTAATTAAAACCTAACCTAATTAACAACTTGGTAAATAATTCTAGTTATTTAATCAATCAACACACCTCTTAATCAATGAACTGAAACATGATAAAAGATCAAGACTAAACAAACCCCTTTCGCAAGAATGGCGAACTACATGGATTTTGATTCCCATTCAAAGAGATACGTAGGCTTACTTGTTTAAAGCATCAAATACAATTTAAATAAGAAATAATCCTTTTCCTGTATATTATTTTATGAATTAGTTCTTTTCTTTGTGATATTTGCCTTTAGTTTGTTTCTTTTGTTATGGTGTTGGTTTTATTCCTCTTTTCCTTTATTTATTGCTTTAGAATTATTTTGGGGAATATATGACTCCCTTAAAACCCATAAGGGCTAGATGAAGTATCCCCTATTTTGATTTTGAATTGTAAAGTTAATTCCTTTACTTTATTGCTTTTATCGCTTTGAATGAATGTCTATTTATTTGCTTATTCATGCATTATATAATTAGTCATGCATTATGTAAATTATTCATGAAATTTATTTTAAGTCATTTTGTATTAAATTTGTCAAACTAATTTTCTTAAAATAAACCAAAAACCTAGTCCCTGAATCCTCTTTGGTTTTGAGGCTAGGATCTTTTCTTTTGGGATATTAATTGGAGTTAATTTGGAAATTTTCCTTAATCTTTTTCCCAGATAAAATAAAATTAAGGTGGAGACTCTTTTCAAAATCAATCTATCTGAACCCAAGGGTTCCATCATGAGTTCAAACCCAAATGAGCATTTCAATCCCACTCAGTGGATCGAACCAGTGCTCGAGCTAGGCCTACAATTGGCAACTCCACTGGGGACCACCTTCTTTTTTTTTTACAAAGGAAATAAGAGGACTACCAATTAGTCTAGATCAAAGTTTGGCACTTTTAATATAGAAATGACTTTCATGCATCACTTGCATAAGCTCATTGCCTTTCAGCTTAGATTTCTTAGGAAAATAATGGATAGAAAGTAATATCAAGTGGGTAACCATCCTTGGGTCTATTCGCCAATAGTGAAATCATCCACCCTACGATGAATCCTTTGATCCTTTCAAAGGTGTAATAAGCATGCATGTATTATTGGACCCATGCGAGGCTCCTTGACTCACATGTGGTTAGATATATCGCTGCTCTAGTGTCGTGGGTACCCTATCTAAGCCACCTTTTACCTATTCATGTAATGGATCTAGAACTTGGACCATAGATTGTATGCACCCTAAATCAAGCCTATTTGCAAATTTATGAAATGACTTTTCAGTCATGCATTCATGCATATATGCATAAATTCAAGAACCTTGAACAAAGTGTAAAAGCTCATCATCCCAAAAGTGAAACTGCTAGCCCAAAATCCATAATCCATTCATCCAAAAGTCTATGATTGCCTTAAATCATGATTTTTTCCTATCTTTAAGACAAATACTTAACCTTTTCTATTTGGCCCCTATAAGGTATCTAAGATGGCTGAAGAAATCAGCAACTTTCCCATAGGTACTGACCCAACTGTGATTCACCAAAAGGAGGAGACCTCTTAAATGAGAGCATTTATGAATGGCCTTCTTTTGAGACAAGAAAAACAACTTATGACTATAGAGAGAAATTTTCAGGGTACTTTAGAAGCTCAGAATACCCAGTTTCAAGAACAAAGATGGTCTATCCTAGAAGCAGTTCGAAATATGATTGGCCAAGTTTCCCTCAATCCAACTGTGATTTCACTTGCCTTAAACCCAAGTCACACAACCTATGGCCTGACCCAAATCCCTATAAATGCTGCTTCCTCCTCTAGAAAAACTATTGATCTGACTGATAAAGGAAAAGCAATAACTAATGCACCATCTATCCAATTGCTAACTATCACCACCCAATCCATGCAAATTACTAATATTGCATTATAGCCCATATAGACTGCTACCCACTCTGCTACTTCCTCTCCCATGAATCCTTTTCAAGGGAAGGAACTTTTCTCACATCTTGAGCTAAAGCCCTTTATGGAGAAATTTGAAGTCATGGAGAAGACCATTAAGAACCTGAAGAGGCATGATGACTTGGTTGATGTCAGTGACTTAACCCTTTTTTTAGTGCTAAATTTCCACCCAAGTTTAAAATGCCAAACCTTGACATATTAAATGGGACCACTTGCCTTAAAACTCATCTGAAGATGTATATGGAGGTAATGAAGCCATTTGGAGTGGATGATGACTTGCTAGCTCAATTATTTCAACAATCTCTGACTGGAACTGCAGTGAAATGGCTACTTGATCTTGATCTAAATTAGAAAAGAGCTTGGGATGACATATGCAATGCTTTTATTAAGTAGTACAACTATAACATTAAGGTAGACATAACAAGAAGGGATCTGGAGACAACCAAGCAACTTCCCAAAGAGTCCTTCTCTACATTCCTTATAAGATGGAGGACTAAGGTTGCTCAGATGGTAAACTGCCCCACTGAGTAAAAACAAATTGATATTATTGTCAAAAACCTCCTCCTAATTTACCAGAATCATCTCCTCACTCAATACCTGCCTGACTTCAAAGCCCTTATCTCCACTACATCCAAAATAGAGGATTTGATCCAGAATGGACACCTTAAAGATGAATACTCTAACCCTAAATACAAGAAAAGCACACTATACCAATCCAATGTTACCTCTTCAACAAATCAAAAAGAGGGGGAGGTATCAACCATTTCTCAACACCAGCAAACCATTTCTCACCACCAGCCACTGAGACTAGGAAGGAAGACCTTTACTAATTTTGGGGTCCCATTGGTCGTAGTTTACAAGAAAGCATTGGAGGCAAAAATAATAAAGCCTCTAGAACCTAAAACACCCCTAAACCCATTACCCAAATACTATAATCCTAATGAATATTGTGAGTATCACCAAGGAGCTAGACATAAAATTGATGCTTGCAAGGCTCTAAAACACAAAATCTAAGACTTAATTGACAATGGTGATATCATCCCACAAAAAGCCAAGCCCAACATCACCACTAATCCATTTCCAAATCACAAAATCAACTTCATCACCACTTCTGACCTTGAAGTTGATCCTATCTCTTTGATTCAATCAGCTTCTGATTTTTGTTGTGTGCTTGACTTGAGCAATTTGGTTGAGGAAATAGATGCCATAACCAGAAGCAGCAAAATTTACCAGACACCAGCCTCTTAAACTAACCAACTACCTATACCGCCTATTCCACCTCCAGCTGAGAAATTTAAAGGGCGTCTTGAACCTAACGAAGACCCCATCCTCAAGCAACTGCAAAAAACCCAAGCCAATATATCCATTTGGAGCCTAATTCAGTCATCCTATCCTCATCGCCAAACTCCTTGCAAGGCGCTGAATAAATGCCAGGCTCTAATAGATGTCACCCCTGAAACCCTGGGAGCCTCTCTCATTAGTACCACTAAAGCAGTTGCCATCTCTTTCACTGACCATGATTTGCCTAAAAGGGGACCAAGCCATAACCATACTCTTTAGATAATGGTCCTAACCCGTGGTAAGACTATCCCAATGGTACTAGTAGATAATGGTTTAGCCCTGAATGTGTGCCCACTAAAAGTAGCTAGCTGTTTAGGACTGGAAGCCTCAAACTTTACTCTGTCTAATAAAATCATAAAGGCTTATGACAATACTGAGAGAGAGGTGTTAGGAGTAACTACTCTGATGTTACCATTGGTCTGGTCACTACTCCCATCCTTTTCAAATTATTGATGTTCCAGTATTCTTTAATCTCCTACTTAGAAGGCCCTGGATTCATCAGGCCAAAACCATCCCCTCATCTTTGCATCAGCAGCTCAAGTTCCTTTATGGAACTTCTATTATAACCATCAAGGGGGATGGATATGGGAGAAGTGAAACCCTAAATCCTGTGCCTATACTGGAAATCTAGCTCGAATAAGCTTTGCAGCCACTAACTAAGTTCTCTTTTGACATGGTCCAATTCATTGAAAAAGAAGGAGGTAAACAATATATTCCTTTTGATTTTGATCCTTATGATAATATTGTTGTTGCTAACATGATGAGGAACATGAATTACTTTCCTAGATTAGGTTTAAGTGAGAGCCAACAAGGAATAAGTAGCTTCAAGGAGTACCCCATAGCCACTCCACCTTTTGGGCTTAGCTATAAACCTACTGAAGAAGACCTAGCTGAAATGGAAAAAAGGGCTAAAGAGAGGATGGTAGCCCTAAAGAGAGGTGAGTCCTATGATTGGCCCATGCACTCCTATTTCAAAACTTTGAATGGTTATTTTGTGAAAGAAGGGGAAGCCTTTCCTTACTATGCTTTTCCTGAACCGTGGGTCTATTCTATTACCAAGAAACTGATACTAGGTTTTGAAATATTCTTTGATGTCAGGTTGTGCATGGAAGATTGTGAGTCAGTTTTCATGTTGGAGCAAGATTGGGAAGAAAATATGGAGGCCACTCTCTTTGAGCAAGTCCTCATGATTGGAGGAGAAAAAGAGATACATCCAACTCATTTGATCCAACCAACCCAAACCCATACTTTGAGGGAGGAGATGGCCAGTCAGAGTTCCCATCAAAATCCTCATCAGAGTCTCAGTCTGACCCAAAGTCTGAGCCAGAGTCTCTTGATTCTTTTTCTTCATTTTCTTCTTTTGAGTCTGTATATAATCATTCTTTCAATTTTGATGTAACCATGGACAATGGTCTTTTCATTCGCAATAAGAAATTTGAGTTTTCTTCTTATGATCACGTGTCTTCTGTTTCACTCAATGCTTTCTCCAATTTGAATAATACATCAAAAAAAGAAATAAATGAAATAAAAAATGATGCAAGCAAAGAACCAATCAATACCGACACTAATGAAAGTCCTAAAACTATATTCATTGCATCTATATGTTATAACAGGGATGGCTCTGTCAGGTTGATCCAAAAGTTTATTGACTACTTTGCATGGGCCTCTAAAGACATGATTAGTATAGATCCAAGTATAGCAGTGCATAAAATCCCCACTTATGAACATGTGAAGACTGTTAAGCAGAAGTTGCGAAGACTGAAGACAAAACGGTCCTTGCCAATTAAAGAAGAGATTACCAAGCAACTAGACAATGGGTTCATAGAGCCGATCACATACCCTTTATGATTAGCCAATATTGTTTTAGTTCTAAAGAAAGATGGTAAAGTATGGATGTGTGTTGACTACCAGGATCTGAACAAAGCCTACCCTCAGGATAATTTTCCACTACCACATATTGACTTATTAGTTAACCGCATGGCAGGGTCTAAGATAGTCTCCTTGACTAATCTATATGCTGGTTATAACCAAATCCTAGTTCAGCCACTAGATAATGAGAAAACTACTTTTATGATTGAATGGGGAACATATTACTATAGGGTAATGTCATTTGGGTTGAAGAATGCTGGAGCAACTTATCAAATGATGGCTACCACTATCTTCCATGCCATGATCCATAAGGATGTTGAAGTGTATATAGATGACATGGTCATAAAATTTGAGACAGCTAAAAGGCACCTAAAAGCATTTAGGCGATTCTTCCTTAGATTTTGCTAATACAACTTGAAGCTGAATCAACAAAATGCCTCTTTGGGGAGTCATCGAGAGTTTTCCTTGGGTATATGGTTAGTAAAAAGGGGATTGAGGTTGATCCAGCTAAATCAAAGGCAATTTTAGAAATGCCACCTCTTAAGACAGAAAGGGAGATTAGAGGTTTTTTAGGATGGCTCTAATACATTAGTCGATTCATCTCTCAATTGGCTGATGTATGTGGGCCTATATTCAAGTTATTGAAGAAAGAAGCCTCAAGATAAAGCCAAGCTCGACTCCATCCTCTCAGACAGGAGCACCATCCTTAATAAAAAATTCCTCCATCGGAGCTACAAGAATATAAGAGGTGAATCACGGAAAGTAGTGAAAGACATAATAGTTGCAAAATGGTTTGTACCTATGATATATTAAGCTAAGAGAAGTAAACTCTAATCCCATAGAAGCTTAGTCACTCGTATCGACCTCTGTTCTCTAATCTTCAAATATGACCATATGGGATATAGCCTACAGTAGCATCTCTCAGAGGGGGAGATAAGGAAGGGAAGTACTCATAAGCCCAATACTGCAAATCAAATAGCAATTAGTCAAACAACTGAATAAGGGGCAAATGTGTGAAAGAGCAGAGATGTCAAAGCATACCTGCCAGATAATCAAGCTCCATCCTAGACCAGCAAAAATCCCTCAGGAAAGATCAGACATCTCCCTGTACATAGCATAAAGTGCTGATCCTCCCTAGTCATACTCCCCAATGACTGTCAGATCCTCGAACAAGTGAAGAATATTCAGGTCAATAGTATCCCTCCTTGTGTGAATAAATGAGCAGCCAAGAATCATTAACATAACGAGGTGAGCAGTCTGCTCATTAGTGGCTGTGACTCTAGCATAAATGATGGAGTCAATATGATCTCGAAGCCAGACCCGCGAAAGGTGGAAGTGGCCTCGTAATGGAGCCATTCCTAGCAGTGCCTTTAACCTCCCCTCAGGTAATTTGTGTTACTCAGCATAGAACTCCAAAAGCCATCGGCGAAAATGCAGCCTAGTTAGCATCATCAGGTCCAGGGGAGTCATGGTCATCTACCCACAAGGAAAGTGAAAGGTATCAGTAGTATCCCACCACTTCTTTGCCAGAGCCCTCAGTAGTGGAAGATTACCCTTATGAGAGTAATCCAATGAAAGGAAGCCTAGCAACCCTGATGGTTCAATCAGATCCCTAACCCGTGGATGAGTCTCTAAGAGGGTAGTCACAACTGACAGGTTTGATCGCCCCCTTTAGACCTAAAGCTCACATCTTTTTTGTGTGTGTGTGTGCATGTGTATATATATATATATATATATATATATGTATATATATATATATATATATATATATATATATATATATATATATATATGTATATATATATATATGTATATATATATATATATAGATATATATATGTATATATATATATATATATATATATATATATATATATATATATATATATATCATCATTATCATCATCAGCATTAATTTTCATTTGAATTTTGTTATCTATGTATATATATATGTGTGTGTGTGTGTGTGTGTGTGTGTACACACACACACACACACACACACACACATATATATATATGTATGTATGTATATCATCATTATCATCATCAGCATTAATTTTCATTTGAATTTTGTTATCTAATTATATGTATGTATTTTCTCTTAGTGCAAACTAATTTGCAAAAAAAAAAAAAAAAGATAGAAAGGAATATAAATACCTCCATGGCATAGTTCCAAGACACATGATGCTCCAGCTCCTACAACAGATCAGTGGGCTAGGTGTTCTCCCATGGGGCCTGATAGTACCTGGTGTAATGGCTGCTAGGAGGAAGCCATGAAAAAAAACAAAAAGAATAGAAGAGAGAAAAAGAAAGTTAGAGAGAAGTTAGAGAGAATTGAGAGAAAAGAAAATTAAAGAGAGAGTGAAAATGTAAAAAATGAGAAAAAATGAAGAAGTGAGAGGTAGTTACTCCATTATATAGGAGGTCAACTTGCATAGTGAACTACCACTGCCAGATCACTCGGGAAGCGATTTCAAACCCGTTTTAAGTCAAAATTTAGCACCGTCAGTTCCAGCGTGTTCACAATATTTTTCTCTTTCTTCAGAGACTTCACTCACTCAGATCAGACTGGGGATACTTCTATTATGACAGAAATAATAGAAATTAAAAATTCTCTGGAAAATAGAAAACTATCCAAATCAAACCAAAAGTCTCAAAACTAATTGAACATCAAACTAGACTTTCCAAAATAAACTGGAACCATTGTTTTTACCATATTTAACTAAATCTTGATTTAAAATCCTCCAACATTAATGCCAAACAGATAGTCTTGATTGAAATTTACCCCAGATCATCTTTACCTCTAACATTAAGGCTTGACAGATAGTCTTAATTTAAAATCCTTCAACATTAAGGCTGAACAAATAGTCTTGATTGAGATTTGTTTCAAACCTTCTTTACATAAAATATTAAGGCCGAACAAATAGTCTTAATTAAAATCCACCAAAACTATTCTTACATCCAATGTTAAGGCCGGATCGATAACCGTGACAAAACCTCATTTATCCTAGGGGGCCTCCTCCCAAAGGATTTGATAAGAACACACAACCCAGAATCTGACATGGCACCTCTTCCTCAGGTTCACTATCATCATAGTTGCCTTTTTTAAAAGTCAATTCTAATGAGGGGGCAACTGTGAACTCTCAAATTTGTACCTCTAAACAACTGGCACTCGATTACGAACCTGTAGAATCAAATCAGGCATAAATTAGATCTGAAACGGGCAAGAACGAAGCTAAAAATGGTGTAGGGACCAGTAGGGACCGCACAGGGGGCCATGCAGAAATGTATAAGCTCTATGCAGAACCGCATAGGTGATGTAAGGTTGCTCTTGGTCCTATGCAATCACCTCTGTTCGGTGCAGTTTTGAAGCTTTCATGTGTGGTTCCTAAAGCCTCCTGTGCAGTTTTGTGCCTTAGGAAGCGAATCACATATAAAAAATTCATCATTTTCACTCTTGGCTCTCTCCTTATAAAAGCAACACCTCCCCACCTCATTTCCACACTCAGAATTGCTTAATCAAATTAATTGATTTCAAAACAATCAACATTTTTTAAAGTTTGGTCTGAAAATAATGAACTTTTAGTTTAAATTTTTATTTTATTTGGGTGGTATTTTGAGGTAGCTTTCGTCAAATTAGACCAAGGAGGTCCTGACTATGTCGTTCGAGTCACCATTCAAAGGTTGTCATTCTGTTAAGCTGAGAAGGTGGAATTGCGATCTAGTTGTCCATTTCATCTACCTTACGTCCCCAAGCCTCGTCCTCGTAAGGTATTTATTTTCTTGTTTTATTTTTTTATTTTCTTGTTTTATTTTTTTTTTATTTTTAGTTTGCTTTATATTGTTTTATTTGTTTTCTTTTTTTTTTTAGGATTACTTATTTTATTTTTCTTTTGCTTGGCATATTTTATCATTTTCTTTCATTATTTTGAGACATGTTTATTAAAATATGATCTAGTTAATTTGGTAAACAATTTGAATTGATGCATCGACTTGTTAATTAAAACCTAACCTAATTAATAACTTGGTAAATAATTTTGCTTGTTTAATCAATCAACCCACCTCTTAATCAATGAAATGAAACATGATAAAATGTAACGATTAAACAAACCCCTTTCGTAAAAAGGGCAAATTGCGTGGATTTTGATTCCCATTCAAAGGGATATGTAGGCTTGCTTGCTTAAAGTATCAAATCCAATTTAAATAAGAAATTATCCTTTTTTTGTATATTATTTTATGAATTAGTTCTTTTCTTTGTGATATTTGCCTTTAGTTTGTTTCCTTTATTATGATATTGTTTTTGTTCCTCTTTTCCTTTATTTATTGCTTTAGAATTATTTTGGGGAATGTGTGACTTCCCTAGAACCCAAAGAGGCCAGAGGAAGTATTTCCTATTTTGGTTTTGAATTGTGAAGTTAATTCCTTTACTTTATTGCTTTTATCGCCTTGAATGAATGTTTATTTATTTGCTTATTTATACATTATATAATTTTTCATGCATTATGTAAATTGTTCATGAAATTTATTTTAAGTCATTTTGTATTAAATTTGCCTAACTAATTTTCTTAAAATAAACTAAAAACCTAGTCCTTGAATCCTCTTTGATTTTAAGGCTAGTGAACTTTTCTTTTGGGATATTAATTGGAGTCAATTTGGGATTTTTCCTTAATTTTTTTCCAAATAAAATAAAATTAAGGTGATGACTCTTTTCAAAATCAATCTATCTGAACCCAAGGGTTTCATTGTGAGTTTAAACCCAAATGAGCATTTCGATCCTACTCAGCGGATCATATCAGTGCTTGGGCTAGGCCTCACAGCCAGACAGGATCATCTTTTTGTTGATTCCTACCAGACAGGTGTGAACCCTCAATTTTACACCCTCACCGTCCAACTACAACCTTAGCACTTGCTGAATTTAACTTATTGCACGGAGCTATTACGGTGGTCTCGCTAATCGGTTAGCGGGCAGGGATTCAGGGGCAGCGCACCTGAAAGAAAATTTTTTAAACTTCATTTACATTGTCACCAGACATCCAAATTTCTCAAACTCTATACTAACAATCAATCTCTAAAAAAAAAAAGCCTCAAAAAGCGTGCCAGCTCCACGTGGTGTGCGGCGCAGCGTCAGAGTTGTGTCTGACGCGGCGCCGCACAGGCCCATTGCGGCACCGCGCCAACTCTGCATTTTCTGCCTCCCTGTGGGCCCCACCTGCAGAGAAAATGACCTTTTTGCTCCTTTCAGTCCAATTTTCAGCCAATTCTAGCCTTACCCCTTATGGTCTTTTCACATTTTCATTATCTAAACCACCCTCACCCACTTTTCCTATAAATACCCCCCTTTCCTTCTCATTCCAAGACACTTCTTGAATTTGAGTAGATTGCTATCCTCAAATTCCTCTCTTCTTCTCCCTCCAATCACTCTCTAATTAATTAATTAATTAATCTTTTTAATTAACTAATTATCTCACCCTAACCAAGTTAATTAATCTTTTTAATTAACTAAAACTCTTTTTTTAAATTAAAATTAATTAATTAATTAATCTTTTTAATTAATTAATTATTCACTTTCTTCCAAAATCAAATTAATCATTTTTCTTAGTCCACTTTTCATCCAAATTAATTAATTAATCTTTTTAATCAATTAATCACCTTTTTTTTCCAAAATCAAATTAATCATTTTTTTAATCCACCTTTCATCCAAATTAATTAATTAATCTTTTTAATTAATTAATCCATCCATCCTTTCTATCATATTAATTAATTTCATCCAATCACCCGGTCCCGATAAAATGGAACTTCAGTCCGGTAAAACTCTTCGCCCACCAAAAGTTAAGGTATCAGCCTTTTTCCTCACTTTCAACACACCCAAACTAAAATCAATCTGATCAACTCCTAAACCCCTCTACTTAACCGTGGAATGAACTACGTGGGTTTTGATCCCCATTCAATGGGGTACGTAGGCACGTTTAGAATCTAAATCCAAACCTCAAATCTAAATCCCAATCAATCTCTTTCCCCTTTTTTTAATTAATTTGTGAATGTTTTATTTGCACCATTCATTCATATTTTGCTATATTCATGCATGTTCTTTAAAATCATCTTATAAATTTCATTCATGAAATCTAATTTTTAAGTCAAATTAAACTTAAGAGCCAAATTTAAATTATTTAAAACCAAAAACCTAATCCCCGAACTCAACCTGGTTCGAGATTAGTGATTTTTTATCCATGGGCAAATTAAATTAAAAATTGATGAATTGGAGTCAAATGGGTTTTTCCTTAATTTTCCCATTTAAAAATAAATTAGGGTGGCGACTCCCAAAATCATTTTCAAAATCAACCAAATCCAAACCCGAGGGTTCCATCGTGAGTCTAAACCTAAATGAGCATCCCGGTTCCCTATGGCGGACTAGGCCGGTGCTTGGGCGAAGCCTCACAGCTGGCGACTTCACTGGGGACTGATTACCACCTTTTTTCAATAAAAAGGAAGATAAGAGGATTACTATTTGGTTAAGGAAATTTTTTCCAAAATAATCTTCTTTTGACTCATTAAGTATAATTTGACTTTCAGGCATCACTTTGCATAATAAAGGCTCATTGCCTAAATCTTAGCTTTAAGAAAACTTTTTGGATGGCAAGTAGCATTGGCTCGACAACTCTCTTTGAGTATGTTGGGAGATAGCGAAAGCATTCCACCCCGCGACTAATCCTCGATCATTCCGATGGTGTAACAAGCAATCAGTACTGTTGGACCCATGCAAGGCTCCTTGCCTCACATGTGGTTAGGTATATCGATGCTCTAGTGGGACGGCGACCCTTAAATCAAACCACCCTTTACCCTTATACATATAGTCGCCTTAGCCTTTGACCTTACATTTCATGTACCGTAATAATCGATACTTTTGCATGTTCATGAAACCTTTTTCAGCATGCATCATGCCATGATCATGCATACACAACATGAGAAGCTCAACAAGGTCAAACACGTCAAAGACCCAAACTGGTGGTCTGTTACCCTAAAAACACCTCACACACTAACCTTGTCAATATATAAACCCGGTGATCAACCATGTGGAGGGAATCCTTTTCCCGACACACCTTCACATTTATGTCATTTTTCCTTCACAAATCTATTTTCTTACCCATTATTTTTCTGTCTGTTTTCTATTTTAAGGTATCAATGGCCAATACCTTCAACTTTGATCAAGACGCCATGAGTGCTTTCTTCACTAGCCTTCTTAAGAAACAAGAGAAAACTTTTCAAGCTGTACTCACCACCGCTCTTCAGACCCAAGCTGAAACTTTTACTAGTGCTCTCAATGCCCAGTCTGCCTCCTTTATTGATGCCCTCAACTCCCACCACTAGTCTATCATTAATGAGATCAAGGAAATGACCAATGCCACTGTCACTCCCTCTCCTGCTCGTGTTAAGCCTGTATCTACCCAAGCCGGGACTAGCCATGCCCCTACTTTTACTCCTCCAATTATCGATCTCACCGATAAAGGGAAAGCACTTGAGACTCCAACCTCTCTTACCATGGACTTAAACACAACCACTCCCTCTCCCACTATGAATCATTTTCAAAGTGGAGATTTCTTTAGCTTTCTCGAAGCTAAGAAATTGATGGAGAAAGTTGGGGTCATGGAAAAAATGCTCAAAAACATCAAAAAGCACGAGGGCATAATAGATGTCAACTCCTTAGCTCTCTTCCCAAATGCACGAGTTCCACCAAAATTCAAAATGCCAATTATAGATAAGTTTAATGGCACCACATGTCCCAAAACTCATCTCAAGATGTATGTGGGTGCCATGAGACCTTTCGATGTGGACAATGAGCTCATTGCTCAGTTATTCTAACAGTCATTAACTAGAGCTGCTATTAAGTGGTTACTAGATCTCGACAAAAATCACAAGAAGACTTGGGATGACATATGTAATGCATTTGTCAAGCAACACCACTACAACATCGAGGTGGATGTCACCCGTCGAGATTTGGAAACCACTAAACATGGGCCAAGAAAATCCTTCACCGCATTCCTTACAAGGTGGAAGACAAAAGCAGCTCAAATGGTGAACCGTCCATCTAAAGTAGAGCAAATTGACATCATTGTCAAAAACCTCCTCCCCCAATATCAAGCTCATTTGCAAACTCAATACCTTCCTAGCTTCAAAGCTCTCATTGCCACCGCCACCAAGATTGAGGATTTGATTCAATCAGGATGAATCAAGGATGAATCCTCTAGGTCTCACAAGAACCCTACCAACATCACCCAAAGAGAGGGAGAGGTAAATGTTGTGTCCTGTCACCAGCCAATGAATTTGAAAACAAGGAGGACTTTCTCTGAGCTGGGCATGCCCCTTAGCGTTGTTTACAAGAAAGCCTTAGAGGCTAATCTGGTTAAGCCTTTAAACCCACGACCTCCTCCAAACCCCTTGCCCAAGGGTTATAATGCTAATGAGTACTGTGACTATCATCAAGGGCCAGGGCACAAAACTAATGCATGCTAGGTTCTGAAGCATAAAATCCAAGACCTCATTGACAGTGGAGACATCATTGCTCCCAAACCCAAAGTCTAACACCACCACCAATCCTTTTCTGAATCATTAAGACCATCTCAAGCTTCACCTGATAATTGGTACTTTGAGAAGAATTTCGCCCTGCTGTGCGCCTATCCAAGTCCTTCGAGTCTATGTCCAAGTCATTTGAGTCATTATCTAAGTCAAAATTTGCGTCAGCGTCTTTTGAGTCTATTTTTGTCAAGTCTTTCTTTGGATTTGAATCTATTAGGTTTTACCCGTCAGGGTCTATATTTTGCCTTTTCAGCTTATCCTTTAATGTACTCATAATGGGACTCTTTTTTTTTTAGTTATAAAATTTTGAGCTTTTTTAATTTGCATTAATTTTTTTCTGATTTACCTTTAAATGGAACATCTTTAAAAAAAAGAAGAAGAAGAAGAAAAGAAAAGAACAAAAAAATAATAAAATAATAAAATAATAAAAAAGGCAAAAGGATCAACCAATTAGGGCACAAAAAAAAAATCTCACACATTGCATCTACATGACAATAGTGAAAAAGATCATGAGCTATTATGCACAAAGACAAGGATATGATAGGGATACTCCAAGCACCACAGTTTAGAAGATCCTAACCTACAAGAAGCCTGCTAAGAAGAGTGGAGAATGAGGACAAAATAGGAAGATCCTATCCGACAGAGGCACTATCTTCACGGGCATGGACGGAAGTGAGTTCTCCTATTTTGGCAACCTAGATTAGCTGAAATGATACATCATCCAAAGATGACATCTGCATTTCATTTTTATTTCTCATACGTATGTAATCAGAACTACGTGGACCTCATTCTCCCTAAAAAATGAGAAAAATTAATGAAAGAAAAGTGATGTAAGGGATACGTAGGCAACTCGATTCGGGTGCAGTCCAAATCATAATACAAAATATTTTGTTTGCATCATATTCTCATTTTCTCTGTGCCTAGTACACCATTCACTTAATTCTTTTGCCTAAAAAAAAAAAAAAAGAATGCTCGCTAAGCTGAAAACCTAAAAGGGCAGCTTAGGCAGGAATAAGAGCAAAAATAAAAGATGTCTCATTTAATGATGATCAAATCTTGCAAAATACAAACCCATCATAAAGGATAGCCCTTTCATTGTTGTCTATAGCTTATCCTGTTTCGTGTAATCCTATCAACCTGTAATTACTTCAAAAAAAAGAAAAAAAAAAAAGAAAAAAGGGTCATGTCTGAAGTCATGGTCTAGCCAGTCCTCCTCTACCTCCTGAGAAGCAAATCTCTCGTGTCCTCATCAGAGTCAAAGTCTATCACAATCTCTTTCTTTGAGTCACTGCTACAACCTGTGGAGTAGCACTTCTAGTAGATTTCTGAGTATCCTTCAAAGAACAAGTCACCCCCTTTGTCTATGTTGCAGTCCTTTCGCCAGTAATGGTTCCTCATTCAATCTCTCCTTCCTCAGCTGTTTCTTCCTCTATTTCTCTTGGCAGGGCAGTCTGGTACTCTTTCTCAATTGGCCAAACCACCTTTATCAACCTCTCTATGATCCCAAGTGAAATCCCAAAATAAACAACATGAAAACTCCTCAGCCAGTCATCACCTAATAACTCTAGCAATGGAAGGAATGATCTGCATAGACTCTAAGAAAGAAAAACTGGGGGCATACCCTGAGTCTGCTTCACCCACCTCAAGACACTCATCCCTCATGGAAAGCATTCAAGCTAAGCCCAATAGGCAAACTACTCGACACCCATAGCCTCCAGTTATGAAAGATTTAATCCTTTACTATTAGTAGTGCTAAAAATGTCCTCCGGGGGCAAGTTGCAAGCAACCATCCTATCCGACCTCTTATTGAGTCTTAGTAAGGCATATGTAGACTAAAAAGTAGGGGCCGCTACCTGAAAATGATCCATCAGCCATGCTTTCGAGATAACCCAAAATCTGAAACAGACATCCACAAAGCACCTAAAGCATAAAAGGAAAGAATAGATAAATTTTTCTCATCGAAGAATAACTGGCAAGATAGTTTATCTCTCTAAATTCTTAACAAAGCAATTGAGGCTCATCAGTGTCTTTGCCAGCACAACTGTAACCACAAAATGCTTCTGTTCCATCCGCCACTATGGAATCACCCCAATCAACAGACCCGTAACTGACACGCAAATAGAAAATCAAAGCCCTCATATTGAGCCTCTGCACCTCTCATATCTCCCTGGTCACTGGAGTCATGGAAATTTTCAATCACAATGGTCAAATTCACTTAACCATCACCAACCATCATCTGGCTTGCAACATCTTGAGGCAAGTCAAAAACTCTGAAAAATTCAAAAAATGCCAGAATTTAAACTCTGACACCATCAGAGTTGCCTTTGAGTCATAGCTAAGCCACATTCCTTATCTCCCTGGAATAAGCACAGCTCCTCCTCAGCAGCATCAAAATAGAAACCATGGGCCACCAGATTCTAAAATTTGAAGCAACCCTTCAAACTCCTCATAATGCTACCATGACAATTTTTCCATACCAACCCAAGTTGAGTTTCCCAACCTTGTTGAGTTTTTCAGTCCAAAAAATGCATGACTTCGCAGAACACAAAAGTCACATGAGAAACTGCATTCACAAAGCAAATGTGTAAATCCATCCTCATACATCCATGCAACCATTCATTATAGGCATTACCACAAATCATGCATGGCATAGAAGTCAAGTAAAAGGTCCATGAATTCTGAAACATGCATGCATCATCTGAGTACTAGTACCTATGTAATCATCTGCGATCATACATCATCATGCATAAATTGAGCCAATAGCCTCACTAACATCTCCTCAAGCTTACCAGTACTTCCTTAAAGCTGATCGATATCTTTTAAAGCTGACCTGTGCCTCTTTGAAGCTAAATGATACCTTTCTAGATCTAATCAACAAAGCGTGACTTTCAGAGTCTCTTCACTCCAGGTAAAGTCCCTTTGAGCCTTTCAAAAGGCTCAACCCTTTACATTCAGAAGCCCAAGTTTCTTTGGCACAACCAAAATCTTTTGAACCGACTCGCCATAAGCTAAGGCTCTTCCTCAGAATCTCATGAGCCGACTCGCCATAGGTCGAGACTCTCTTTTCACTAAATTATCTTTTCCAAAATCATCTTTACCTCTAGTATTAAGGCCAAACAGATAGCCTTGATTGAGATTTACTCAAAATCATCTTTACCTCTAGCATTAAGGCCAAACAGATAGCCTTGATTGAGATTTACCCCAAATCACCTTTACCTCTAGCATTAAGGCCAAACAGATAGCCTTGATTGAGATTTACCCAATCTTCTCCAACATTAAGGCCAAACAGATAGCCTTGATTGAGATTTACCCCAAATCATCTTTACCTCTAGCATTAAGGCCAAACAAATAGCCTTGATTGAGATTTACCCCAAATCATCTTTACCTCTAGCATTAAGGAAAAATAGATAGTCTTGATTGAGATTTACCCAAATCTTCTTTACATTAAGGCCGAACAGATAGCCTTGATTGAGATTTGGCCCAGATCATCTTTACCTCCAACATTAAGGCCAGACATATAGTCTTGATTATTCTTTATCTCCAACATTAAGGCCAAACAGATAGCCTTAATTGATATTTACCCAAATCTTTACCTCCAACATTAAGGCCAGACAGATAGCCTTGATTGAGATCTTGTCCAAAATCTTCTTTACCTCTAACATTAAGGCCGAACAGATAGCCTTAATTGAAATTCACCAAACCTTCTCTATCTCCAACATTAAGGCTGGACAGATAGCCTTGATTCACTTCAGACCTTCTCTATCTCCAACATTAAGGCTAGACAGATAGCCTTGATTCACTTCAGACCTTCTCTATCTTCAACATTAAGGCCGAGCAGATAACCTTGATTGAAATTCACCAAACCTTCTCTATCTCCAATGTTAAGGTTGAATAGATAGCCTTGATTGAAATTCACTAAACTCTTTCTATCTCTAACATTAAGGCTAAACAGATAGCCTTGATTGAGATTCGCCTCAAACATTCTTCATCTCCAACATTAGGGCCAAACAGATAGCCTTAATTAAAATTCACCAAGACCAATTTCGCAACCAACGTCAGCGCCGAACAGATAGCAATTGATAAAGTTTCATTTATGCTAGAGGTCCTCCTCCCAAAGGACATGACAAGAATACATAAGCCTAGAGTCTAACCTAGCACCTCTTCCCAACGTTTACAATCATCAGAATCACCTTTTGTTCAAAGCCAATTCTGATGAGGGGGTAACTGTGAACCCTCAATTTTACACCCTCACCATCCAACCACAACCTTAGCACTTGCTGAATTTAACTCATTCTGTGGAGCTATTACGGTGGTCCCGCTAACTGATTAGCGGGCAGGGGTTCAGGGGCAGCACCCCCGAAAGAAAATTTTTTAGACTTCATTTACATTACCACCAGGCATCCAAATTTCTCAAAATCCATACCAACAACCGATCTCTAAAAAAAAATGTCTCGAAAAGGGTGCCAGCAACACGCGGCGTGCGGCGCCGCGTCAGAGCTGTGCAACGTCGCATGCCCTATGTGCAACATGCCTCAAATGTCTGACGCAGAGCTGCACAAGCTTGTTGTGGCGCCGAGCCAGCTCTGCGTTTTCTGCCTCCCTGTGGGCCCCACCTGCGCAGAAAATGACCTTTTTGCCCCTTTCAGTCCAATTTTCAGCCAATTCTAGCCTTACCCCTCATGGTCTTTTCACATTTTGATTATCTAAACTACCCTCACCCACTTTTCCTATAAATACCCCCCTTCCCTTCTGATTCCAAGACACTTCTTGAATTTGAGTAGATTGCTATCCTCAAATTCCTCTCTTCTTCTCCCTCCAATCACTCTCTAATTAATTAATTAATCTTTTTAATTAACTAATTATCTCACCCTAACCAAGTTAATTAATCTTTTTAATTAACTAAAACTCTTTTTTTTAAATTAAAATTAATTAATTAATTTATCTTTTTAATTAATTAATTAATCACTTTTTTCCAAAATCAAATTAATCATTTTTCTTAATCCACTTTTCATCCAAATTAATTAATTAATCCTTTTAATTAATTAATCACTTTTTTTTCCAAAATCAAATTAATCATTTTTTTAATCCACCTTTTATCCAAATTAATTAATTAATCTTTTTAATTAATTAATCCATCCATCCTTTCTATCATATTAATTAATTAATCATTTTAATTAATTAATTAATCTTCCAATCTATCCAATCACCTGGTCCCAATAAAACAGAACTTCGGTCCAGTAAAACTCTTCGCCCACCAAAAGTTAAGGTATCAGCCTTTTTCCTCACTTTCAATACACCCAAACCAAAATCAATCTGATCAACTCCTAAACCCCTCCACTTAACCGTGGAACAAACTACGTGGGTTTTGATCCCTATTCAATGGGGTACATAGGCACGTTTAGAATCTAAATCCAAACCTCAAATCCAAATCCCAATCAATCTCTTTCTCCTTTTTTTAATTAATTTGTGAATATTTTATTTTCACCATTCATTCATATTTTGCCATATTCATGCATTTTCTTTAAAATCATCTTATAAATGTCATTCATGAAATCCAATTTTCAAGTTAAATTAAACTTGAGCCAAATTTAAATTATTTAAAACCAAAAACCTAATCCCCGAACTCAACCTGGTTCAAGATTAGTGATTTTTTATCCATGGGCAAATTAAATTAAAATTTGATGAATTGGAGTCAAATGGGTTTTTCCTTAATTTTCCCATTTAAAAATAAATTAGGGTGGTGACTCCCAAAATCATTTTCAAAATCAACCAAATCCGAACCCGAGAGTTCCATCGTGAATCTAAAGCCGAATGAGCATCTCGGTTCCCTCTAGCGGACTGAGCCGGTGCTCAGGCGAGGCCTCACAACAGGCTTGTCATCATTCCTACCAGACAGGATCATCTCTTTGTTGATTCTTACCAGACAAGGTCATCATCATTCCTACCAGAAATGTCTCAAAACTAATCGGACATCTAGCTAGACTTTCCAAAATATACCTGAACCATTACTTTTACCATATTTCCCCAAATCTTCTTTATCCTCTAACATTAAGGCTGGAAAGATATCCTTGATTTAAATCATCTAACATTAAGGTCGAATAGATAGTCTTGATTGAGATTTATCCCAAATCATCTTTACCTCCAACATAAAGGCCGAACAGATAGCCTTGATTGAGATTTACCCCAAATCATCTTTACCTCTAACATTAAGGCCGAACAGATAGCCTTGATTGAGATTTACCCCTAATCATCTTTACCTCTAACATTAAGGCTGAACAGATAGCCTTGATTGAGATTTATCCTAAAACATCTTTACCTCCAACATTAAGGCCAAACAAATAACCTTGATTGAGATTTTCCCAAATCATCTTTATCTCTAACATTAAGGCCAGACAGATAGCCTTGATTGAGATTTACCTCAAATCATCTTTATCTCTAACATTAAGGTCGAACAAATAGCTTTGATTGAGATTTACCCCAGATCATCTTTATCTTTAATATTAAGGCTGAACAGATAACCTTGATTAAGATTTACCCTAAATCATCTTTATCTCTAACATTGAGGTTGGACAAATAACCTTGATTAAGATTTACCCTAGATCATCTTTACCTCTAACATTAAGGCAGAATAGATAGTCTTAATTGAGATTTATCCCATATCATCTTTACCTTTAACATTAAGGCCGAATAGATAGCCTTGATTGAAATTCACCAAACTTTCTTTATCCTCCAACATTATAACCGAATAGATAGCTTTAATTGAAATTCACTAAGACCATTCTCGCATTCGATGTCAAGGCTGGAGCTATAGCCATTGATGAAATCTCATTTATCCTAAGGGGCCTCCTCCCAAAGGATTTGACAAGAACACACAAGCCTAGAGTCCGACTGTAATACCTAAGGTTTCCCTAACTTGTTAGAGTTAGCAATGGAAGCACTATAATGCCCATATATTGTGCCGTTCCAGGCTTTTTTGACACCACAGGAACCATAAGAATAACATAAAAAGTAATTTTAATAGATAATGTGACAACAAGTAAAGAATGCAATTAATTTTGATAAGCATCCTTATAATGAAATGAAAGTCAAACTAAGTTTGACTTAACGTGACTATGTTAATACTTTATTTGAAATATGAACCTAAAGTGCTAGTGAATGGGTATTGACATCTCCTAAGATATTGGGAGATGATGATAGTGATATAAGAAGTTGAATTCAATCAAAGTTACAATGATATAATAGAGGTCAAACTTAGTTTGACCCAATGAGCTTACATGATATATATACTTGAGCAATGCTAATGAAAGGCTAGAAAATTTGTACTATGGAGTGAAAAAGATTTATCTAGCAACATCTAAAATGTGTAGTGATATTGGAAGGTAGAATTATGTATATTAAAGTGAAAGAAATGAAATGGGAAATGTATTAAGCTACCAAACTTGAAATGTGCATATACAGATTTGCTAATGGGCTTTTGGACTTAAAAGCCCAAGCCCATTGAATGGCCAGCCCATAGGGCCCATAAATGGATAAACCTAAGCTTTAACTACAATTAAAAATGGTTAACTAAGGTTGAGTTAGATGTTGGAAAATCTAGTCACCATTTTTTACTAAGTCAATTCCTTTTCCAACTTGAATTCTTCATTCATCCATACCTAAGTCTACATTCATTGTTGCTATTTCCAAAACCATACGATGAGCATCATAAGTGTAGAGAAAATCCTAACCATCCACTTGATTAAATCATAACCATCCACTAAGATTAAATTTTAGCCATTGGATCAAACTTGATCAAATCTTCACCATCCAACTCATCATATATATATATATATGAAAATGTTGTGAACACCATTTTTCCCATCTCTACACCAAAATTTCCCAATAACAGAGGAAGCTCTCTCTACACTAGAAGCAATAAGAACTTTAGCAAATCCAAGCTAACCAATGTGAGAAATCTGGTTCCTCTTCCCTTTTCAATGTTTTAAGATTGAATTTACTATCTTGCTCATGCAAAATCTCTTCTGCACTAAATGTAAGTTTTAGCCAAGGCTAGAAATTGATCAAGGAGATGTTCTAAGTTCTAGTTAAGTAGAACTATGGTTACTATAGATGAAGAATAATGATTTAGAAGTGTTGAAATGAACTTTAGAAGATTGGTTCAAGATTTGAACATCTTAGAGGCATAATATAGTTTGAAAGGGGAACTTGATGTTCTAATGCTAGATATTGACAATTGAATGATCATATAGGTTTTATGTTATGCTAATTACATAGTTCCATGATTAATTGAAGATTGGTTGAGGAATTAATAGTTTTCCCCAAATTCCAGGGTTTATGGAAAATTGGAGATTTTGAGTATTGAATTTGAATTCATGAGAGTGAAGGGAAAATTAAGCTCAATAATGGAATTACATGATTTGTATAGTGCTAATTTTGAAATTTAATTGATATAAGTGATTTTTCCCAAAATTAATGAACTAGGTTCATTTATGGAATTTGATGGTAGAAGTAGAATTAATTCTATTGAACATTAGAAATTGTTTAAGTTGATCTTGCTCAAGGGTGAAAGGTGAAATTGAGAGGAAAAGAATTATCCTTCCTAAAATGAATAGCTTTGGCCATTTGGAGAACAACTAAGGAAAATGTTAAATTTAGTAACAAGTATATGTATAGTATATCTTGACCTTAAAAGTAATAAGTTGTGCGTTAATGAACAAGATAGAAATGTTAGTAAGTTAAGCCAAAATATTAGTAAGTTAAGCTAAATTAAACAAATGTCATAATGAGAAACTGATTGATGTGCCATTGAAATATAATGTGTAGAATATAAAGACAAGGACAAAAATATTATGTAAGAGTGCAAGGAGCACTACTAGCATCAGAGTTAAACATAAAGAGGAGCAAATGAATCCAAGATGAGTACTTAATAATATAATATGCCCTATGTCATATGCTTGAACCTTTATTGTTCAAACCTTAATCGTTGAAATATTTTGATTCTTCAATAAGCTTGAATTGTTCATTGGAAAATTGAACCATTTTATATGATGCTTCTTGATGATCATTGGCTATTGTGAATCTATCGTATTGAATTCATAATGTGAGCATTGAATTTCTTAACATGAACCTTATATGAACTTTCTTATTATCTACCTATTGATAAGCAGAAATCCCTTCTAATGTGGGGTAATACATCAGACCTAGTGCACTTGGTATAAGCCTGCGGGTAGGGCAAAAGTATCTAACCTCTGTTAGGGAGGAACGCCTAACCGTAAGACCTAATCAGTCTTATGTAATGTGATACATGTGAGTGAGTAAGGCTTAGGCCGTCACTCTTAAATTTATATATGTGGGAAGCATCTTGCTCCTGAGAGAATGTTATTTCTGCTAAAGATATTGTTTCCATCTTAAATGAGAAATTAAACCATAATGATAATATTGATTAAAATTGTTCCATTGCTATAAAGAACCCATCCTAAAAATAGCCCTTGTACTTACCATATATATATTGTATTATTTTATACTCACTGAGCTTATCTCATTTTTTAGTAGTTTAAATTTTTCAGGCAAGGTCAACGAGTTAGCAAGGTAAACTCCAAGCGCTATCCACCCGCTTGGAAGTTGCTCTACTAAATCCAAGAGTTATCATTCCCAATTATGAAGATCATCGTTAGAGCTCCATGGTAATTGAAGGGTTAGCACTAATATGTTATGGGGTATATATATGTAATGTGAATTGTATCATAGTCGTTATTGTAATTATGTACGAAGTAACGAACATTGGGTTAATAATATGAAGTACAATTTTAGAAGTTTTACATGTTATGTTCGTAAATGATATTATAAGTTAACGAGGAGATGATAAGTAAGTAATAGCCAACAAGGAACGTAATGAGGTTATGATCTTGGGGATAAGGTCCTATATGATGAATGATAAAGATTTATATGTTAAACAGGATTCTACGAGTTTAGATGACTTTATTTCTCCCTTTCCCCTAGGACCATCATAGCTTACAAGGTGGGTCATGACACCGACATGGCACCTCTTCCCAACATTCACCCAAACATGTCTTAATCTCCATTTAGACATCCCTTTAGTTCATTTTTTTCCATCCTTTATCCTTGGATTCATTATCATCAAAATTGGATATCTATTAAACCAATTTTGATGAGGGGACAGCTATGAACCCTCAAATTTACACCACCAGACAATCGATGCTCGATTATGAACCCATAGAATCAAACTAGGCTTAAATTGAATGAGAAACAGGTGAAAACGAGCCAAAATTACAAAACAGGCAAAGTTAGGCTTGGCAGCTACATGATACCCCGTTGCTGCCGCATAATGTAAAGTAACTGCCATAGACGTCCCGCCGCTACTGCGAGCTTCCTAATAGTAGTAGATGTATTTTTCTATTTTTTTTTATTTTTCTTCATTTTGTGCACCTATCCCATATTGGAAGTGCATGAAACTTTCCCCTAACCTTTTTCCTATATATAAGAGTCCTCCTATGAGGCCTCACCTGAGCACCGATTCGATCCACTAAAGGGAATCGAAATGCTCATTTGGGAAAGAACTCATGAGGAAGCCCTCGGCTTATCTTTGATAGGTTTGAAAATTTTTTTTACAAGTCGCCACCTTAATTTATTTTTATTTGGAAAAATATAAGGAAAAAATCCATTTGACTCCAATTATTACCCAAAAGAAAAAGAATCACTAGCCTCAACACCAAAGAGGATTCAGGGACTAGGTTTTTAGTTTAATTTAACAAAATAAGTTTGGCTAATTAATATAAGAGTGACTTAAAATATATTTCATAAACAAACTAAAATGCATGAATAATTTATAATATGCATGATCATTAGTTCCACATATCCAATAATAAATACAAGTAATAGTCCAAAAGAAAGTTAACATTATAAATAAAATCCTAAACATAGGGGATACCTCCTCTAGCCCTTATAGGTTCTAGGGAAGTCACATATTTCCCAAACTAATCCTAATAATAAAGCAAAGAAACAAACATAAGTAAGTGAACAAGGTGATAGGGGGATAGTTAATTAATTTTAGTTGGATTCGATGCCTAAACCAAGCATACCTACATATCCCTTTGAATGGGAATTAAAACCCACGCAATTCTCCCTTCTTGCAAAGGGGTTAGTTTAGCTTTAGCCACTTTATCATGTTTTGATTAATTGATTAAAAGAGGGTTGAATTAATTAATTAATTAATTTAATTGATTACTGAGTTGATTAGCTAGCAACCTAGATAAATTAATTTAATTAACTAATTAAAAGAAGCAAGGAAATTTAGACAATAGAAAATTAAAGGAAAAGGGAACTTACGTCAAACAGTAGGTGGCAGCTGGCTTTGGATAGTAGGCAATAGCTAGCCTCGGCAGGTGGCGACTGGCGTTGGATGGCAGGCGCCAGCTAGCTTTGGGTGGAAACTAGCCTTAGATGGCAGGAGGCGAATAACCTTGGACGGTGGACACGAGCATTAGGCAAGAGAGTTGCCTGGATCAGGGGGGCGAAAATCCTTAAACTAGTTGGGTAGGAATCAAAGAGAAATCCCCCAACTCGCTTTACGAAGCAAGGAGCAAATGCAAAGCGTTTTGCTTAAAGTTATTGCTTTTCAAGCTCTAAAAGTTGGTCCCTTAATGTGAGGAGAGGCCCTCTATATATAGGAGGAGGTTTAAAGCATAAAAGCTATTCATATTTGATGTGGGATTGCGAAAAAAACTGAAACACACTCTAGTTGCCGTAAAAGCCTTTGCGGCACAGCAAATTGCCGCAGAGCTATGCGGCAACAGCATAGATTCCCCCGCTTTTCCCATTTCACCCGTTCTTGCTCATTTCTCGTCCGTTTTACACTATTCCAATTGCGTTGCACCCATTACTAAGTCTCAAATGATTTGATGATGACTTAAGAGCCTTGATTGATTCCTTTCCTTACTGAATGGTCTGTAATTTTGAGAGGTGCAGAATTAAGGGTTCACACCTCCCACTTTATTTTCTTCATCTCTTGACCTCTTAATTTGCTTGATTAGCCTTTACATCAAGCAAACCACCTCCACAAGCTTGGCTGCCAAGGAACGAGCTTTTTAGTTTAAAGTTTTCTTTTATTTTTTATTTTGTTACTGCTCTTTGCTTTGCAAAATAAATTGGGTTGCAACTTCCCGAGCGGACGTAATAAGTTAAAAGTTTCTCACCATCTAAGGCAAGTCGTCACCCACCATCAGTGGCTAGCCGCCACCCACCATTTAAGGCAAGTTGTCATCCCCCATCTGAGGCCAGTAGTCGCCCTCCGTCTGAGGTAAGTTTCCTTCCCCTTTTCCTTTTTCTTTTATTTTATTTATTTATTTATTTATTTATTTATTTATTTATTTGTTTGTTTGTTTGTTTATTTCATTTTATTTATTTATTTCATTTTTTAAGGCTCTTTGCCTAATGTTTAGTCTACTAAGGTAATTAATTAGAATCTAACTGAATTAACTCCACTTGATAATCAATCAAAATTAATTAACTCAACCTCCTTTTAATCAACAAATTGAAACATGATAAAAGGCTAGAACTAAAAAAACCCCTTTCTTAAGAAAGGCAAACTACGTGGATTTTGATTCCCATTCAAAGGGATACACAAGCATGCTTGTTCTAAGCATCAAATCCAATTAAAATAAACAACTTTCCTTCTCTTTCACCTTTTGCATATAGATTAGGTTTTGTCCTCTTTTCTTTGTTTTATTGTAATGTTTTAGGATTAGTTTGAAGAATGTGTAACTTTCCTAAAACCTATAAGGGCTAAAGGAAGTATCCCCTATTTTGGGTTTTCATTGTAAATTTAATATTTTTCTTTTACTTTCTTATTTCCTTAATTGCTATATTATTGTATTGTTGAATAATCATGCATACTTTAACTGTTCATGCATTATGTAAAATGTTCGTGAAATTTATTTTAAGTTATTTTGTATTAAATTTGCCAAACTAATTTTTTAAAATAAATTGAAAACCTAGTTTCCAAATCCTTTTTTGTTTCAAAGCTAGTGATCTTTTCTTTTGGGATATTATTTAGAGTCAATTTAGGTTTTTCCTTTAATCTTTTTCCTAAATAAAATAAAATTAAGGTGGCGACTCTTTTCAAAATTAATTTATCTAAACCCGAGGGTTCCACCATGATATCAAATCCAAATGAGCATTTTGATCCCACTTAATGGATCGGACCGGTGCTCGGGCGAGGCCTCATATCAGCCTTTTCTAATATTAAGGTTTCACTATTAAGCATATAAATATGTTTGTTATTGTTTTAAAGAGTAGTTTAAACATCAATCATTCTAACTTTCATACAATAGTCACATATTGTACAAATACAAAATAAATATGGTATTGTATTAGTTATTTCCCAATTATAATTCTTCACTACGTGTACATATGTAACATTTTCTATATTCAAAATCTATCTATTCATAATCTAGTCTTATAGATTCCTAAAGTCTCTCTCACTATTATTATACAACTTTGCCTTAGGATATCTTATATCTTATACATTGCACATACTATAGTATATGCAAGGATAAACATATTCGCATCACTGTTAACATTTCATAAACTTTTCATGAAATCACATTTAGGTTTTCACTTAACAGCATTTAGCTAATAGTTGTCGCACATATATATTGAAAGCACTAAGATTCATCCTTATTCACGTTATGTAAATATTTTTCAGAACATCAATTACACTAAACCATATCAATAATTGACAGTTAATTATATTAGGAAATTTACTCCTAGTAAGACACATACACATGTTCACTTACACACTTTTGAACATATACTATCATTCTCTCATATACACATTTTATCGTTATCATCCCATTTCCATATAGCAAATAGCTCAGTCACATATATCAGTCATATCGCGTTATTATTTCTTTTTCCACAATCATTATGCATATATCATACATCAGCTAAAAGAGTTAAGCTTTCAAGAGTAGCGCGAGTATAGACTTAACAATAGACTTCAAATGACAAGAATGAATTCATATACTCTATGGTTTAACCTATAACCCATAGTATTTATAAAGTCTAAAGTGGACTTAAACCTTTGCTATGATACCACCTTTGTCACGACCCGCTTATTAAGCTGTGACAGTCCTAAGGCATATGGAGACATAAGGTCACCTAAACCCATAGACCTCATTTAGCTTATAATTCTTTACCATTTATCATTTGAACCTTATCCCAAGATCAGAACCCCATTATCCTTTTCTTTATTTCCAACTACCATTCTATCATTTTACATATAATCGAATTTTTATGAACACCATTATAATATTCATCTTATTTTACATATGTTCATTACTTAATACATTAACACAAATATAATTTATAGTACGGTTTACAATACATATAAATCTCATATCACATCAGCACTAAACCTTCGGTAACCCTGGAGCTCTGAAACAGTGATCTTCATAGTCATATAACCAAGATACACACTTACTTGAAATTAGTAGTGCAACTTCTAAGCGGAAAAGTAAGGCTTGGAATTTACCTTGCTGACTCGTCAATCTTATCTGAAAAATTTAAACAACCAAGAAATGAGACAAAGCTCAATGAATACATAATAATACAACATATATGGTGAATACAAGGATCATTATCAGGAAGGGCTCTTCATGGAACTGGAACGATTTTAATCAATGTTATCATTATGATTCAATTTCTCATTTAAGATGGAAACATCTTTAGCAGAAATAGTATTTTCCTTGGAAGTGGAATGCTTCCCACACATATAAATTCAAGAGTAGCGGCCTAAGCCTTGTTCACTCACATGTATCACATTATGCAAGACTAATCAGGTCTTACGGTTAGGTGTTCCCCCCTAATAGAGGTTAGGTACTCTCGCCTTACCCGCAGGCTTATACTAAGTGCATAAGGTTTGATGTATTATCCCACATCATAAGGGTATTTCTGCTTATCAATAGGCATCAATAAAAAGGTTTATGTAAGGTTCACAATAAGGAATTTAATGATCACATTATGAATTCAACATAAAAGGTTCACAATAGTTGAATGCTATAAAGAAGTATCATATCAAATTACTCAATATTCAATAGGCAATTCATGCTCATCATGGAATTGGAATATTTCAATGATAATGGTTTGAACAATAAAGGTTCAAAGAATATAACACATGTCATAATATATTATTAAGTACTTACCTTGGACTCCTTTGTTCCTATTTACATTTAACTTTGATGCGAGTGGTGCTCCTTGCACTCTTGGATAATGTCCTTGCCCTTGTCTTTAGATCTACATATTTGATTTCAATTACACATCAATCACTCCCTTGTTATGATATTAGTTTAAATTTAGCTTAACTTGTTGATATTTTTATCTTATTCATTGTAGTACGAGCTTAGTACTTCTAAGGTCAAGATAAACTATACATATACTTGTTACTAATTTTAATACTTTTCCTTAGTTGTTTTCCAATGGCCAAATATATTCACTTAAGGAAATATAATTCCTTTCCTCCCAATTTCACATTTTAATTTCATATTACTCAATTAGAATCAATTTAAACAATTTTTGTTATTCAATGGAACTAACTCTACTTTCACCTTCCAATTCCATAATTGAACCTAATTCATTAACTTTGGGGAAAATAATTTCTATTAATTGAAATTTGAAATTAATATTATATAAATCATGCTATACCATTCTTAAACTTAATTTCCCCTTTAATTTCATGAATTCAAGTTCAATTCTCAAAATCCTCAATTTTTCCATAAACCCTAGGATTTAGAGAAAACTACTAATTCCTTACCCAATCTTCAAATTGATCATAGAATCATGAAATTAACATGTTACAAAGTCTATATCATCAATTAAATATGGAAAACAATTATTAGATCTTGAACTTTCTCTTTTAACCTAAGTTATGTCTTCAAAATTTCAAGTGTTGAAATAAGCTTCTATAATTCAATTTGACACTTCAAATCCACTATTTTCCATCCCAAATAACCTTAAATATCATCAAATAAAATTTAGAACACTTCCTTCACAATTTCATTAAAGTGGTCGAAACTTTGCTCTATGCTTCCTTAGGTGAGCTTTATGCTTTTCTTGCTTATTTTCACTTGTTAAACTTTGTCTTCCTAAGTCCAAATCTTATATTTAATCAAAGGACATATAAATCAAACATTTCCTAGTTATACTTCCTTTTGGACAAATCAAATAGATGGAAGAAAAGAAAATTCTTTGTAACTATGACACCAAAGTTATGCTTAAAACACATAAAGGAAGAGATGAGAAAACACTCTTACCTTGGGAAGCCTTTTTTTGAATTCCATGAAGGTGGCACGAAATTTAGAGTATCTTTCTCTATTAGGATGTGTTTTTGTGATAGGTTTTGCAAAAATGAAGAAAATTGCACATCTTTTTGTTTATATATGCAAGTTGAATGGTGAGGATTCAATCATCACTAATCCAATGGCTATAACTTAATCTCAATGGATAGCTATGATTTAATTAAGTGAATGGCTACAAGTACTAAGAGTAAAGGAACCATAAGGTGAGTAAACACTATGTTATTGTTACAAGTACAAGCCATCATGATATGTGAACCTTTGATGTTCTTGAAACCCAAGTTCTTTTCTATTTTCAAATACAATTATATGATTTCTTTGTTAAACTTGGGTTGCCAAAGGACAATTGGTCCAAAACCATTTTTTTTTTCAATATCCAATGATGAAAAAGAATCTTTGTAGTTATTGCCCTAACTTATATTCTTTCTGGACTACACTGTTATTTATCGTTTGTTCATGAAACTAAACATCTATTACTATTGTATTACATGTGATTACATTTTTCAATGCTATTATTATATGTGATTGCCATCAACTCTAGCTATGGTACCTCTAATCCCTTTTATGTAGAAATTCTTATGCCAATGCAAGTAATCATCGGAACCTGTGCACATGGTCTTAACCCAATAAATAAGGGTAGTGTACCCACCTTAACTAAAAGGGGCGGTTCTAGTCGTGGAGCCTAATCAATTTCACGCTTTCTACATGTTAGGAGTTGGAATTTGGTTTGATGCCACCTCTCCTCTATGTGTTCCAGTGAATATGGCAGTAGCCCTCACTCTATACGTGCTATGTGTGATTTCTGTGAACCTTGTTAAATTGCAAACTTTGAACCATGAGCTACGAATCATGAATTGTAAATTATGAACTACGAGTTATAAGCTATGAGCCCTTTTCTAAGGGATATGTGTTATTGTATAAACTATATTGTTTAGTCATTGAGATCATCTATCTCACCCCTTTTTTCTTTATGTGGTTCTAAGTGAGCATTATGAGGAGGCAAGGTGATGGCTCAAGTAATCTACTCCGCTTGGGGATTTTCCTTGTCAATATTTATTACTGTGCCGTAATATGATGAGTCTCTAGATGCTCCAAGAGTCATTATATTGGAGGTTTTATTTTCAGAATATTATTTATTTGATAGTTTATTTGGAGTCTTAAATATTCTTTTCATGAGGATTGCATTTAAAAGTATTTTCTTTAAATTATGCTTCCGCTAGTTAAAATTTTCCTCATCATTGGATAATAAAGTTTATGCATGATACTTTGGTAAGATCCTAGGAAAATATTATTTTGTACATAAGTGGGTTCTACAAGCATGGGTGACTTTATATCTCCCTATATTCTAAGACTGTCATATCTCTAAAATTGGGATTTGATATAGCTATCTTAAAAAATCCTTAACAAATCTCCTATAATAACTTGCTAAGTCCAAGAAACTTTTTATTTTAGTCACACTAGTAAGGTAAGGCCAATCTAAAATAACTTTTATCTTCTCTGAATCGACATGAAGTCCTTCTTTATCAATCACACATGCCCTAAGAAACTAATACTATCGAGCCAAAATTCACACTTGTAGATAGTAGTTCTTACTAATAATTGGTAGTTAGTGTTTGATTGTTAGTAGCTAATTGGTATTTTATTCTTGCTCATATGATGTGCTAAAGAGCCTCATTAAATGAGTGTGACATAGACCTTTCTAGTAGTTCTTCCCTTTTAATTTTTGCCAATTATAAATAATTATAAAATAAATTTCAAAGGTCTAAGAGCATAGTAATCAAGTGTTGATTGTAACATCATATATTTTGAGTTTAAATTTTGAGAATACACTTCTTTTAGAGTAGAAGATACATTCAACTTTAAATAAGGATAAGCAACATTTTGTTTTGAATTGTGATTTTTTTATTTTTTTTAATTTATAAAGGAGAGACGATTAGAATACTCTAGCAAATTATATTCTAAACCCATATACATGTAGCATCATGATCTAGGACACATGGGTAGGTGGGAGGAGAGTAAGGAAAGGAAACCAAGGACACATAGGTGGGTGAGAGGAGAGTAAGAGAGAGGGGACAAAGTTTAGCAAAATAATAATAATAATAATAATAATAAGGGGGACCACAAGATTTTAATTCACTTTTTTTGGCTTTTTATTTTTTTGTAATACTTGCAATTAAAATTATATTTATTTGTTTAATTCTTCTAATGATAATTTTAGTATCATGAATATCAATAGAAAAAATAAAGAATTAGATTTTTATTTTGCATAAAATTTTTCAACATAATTTTTATTTATAAATTTTAACATTTTCATGAATAATTTTTTTAAATGATTTTTAAGAATAATTTTACATTTTTATAAAATATCATATTTATTTTTTATATGTCATTGAATTTTTATTGTCACGCAAATTCATATATGATAAATTATAAATTTATTAAATGAAAAATATAAATTCGTTTGTAGTATGGTGTAAGTTCATTAAAAATTCACTATCAAATATATTATAAGCAACAAGATAATTAAATATTGCTTATAGATTTATAAAATATGAAGTGTGAATTGCAAATTTATCAGTTAACATATGAATTTTTTTTTTTTAATTTATGAATTTCTGAACTATAATCTATAAATCTCAGGTATATATGTGATGAATTTTTAGTTTAAAATTTATGAATCTTGTATTTTTAAACTATGAGTCCATAGTCTTTTATGAATTTTTAGACTATAGTAAATGAACTTCAGGTATACGTATAATAGAATTATAAAGTTGTAATTTATAAACCTGTTTTAACATACAAACTTGTTGTTTTATGATTGATATTTATAGTTTTTACTAATAAATTTGTGTTTATAATATATGATTGTATTTTCTAATTTATAATTAAGAATCTGAAATTATTAATTTTAATGTTTCATTATTATTATTAAATTTTAAGAAATTAAAGTTTTATTATACAATGATAAAAAATAATTAAAATTTAAGAGAGGAAGAAAAATTAAAATTAAAATTATTTTTGTTTTTAATTTTTAGAAACATATAATTATTTGCTCCTATGTTTACTTTTAGTCAATTTGATTAAAATCCTTTTAATTTTAATATATGGTATTTTTCTTATAAAAATGCTAGCATATTATGAAAAAATAAATTTAGTGTAGTAATAAAAAAGAAGTATAAAATACACTGAAAATTAAAATAAAAAGAATAATAATAAATTATTAATAATTAGAGATGTGACGTAATAAAAGGTCCTAAACAAATAAAAATCCGATACTCCAACTTGAGATTTTACTTAATTTGAAATATATATTCGCCGTCAAACTAAAAAAATTGAACATAAACAGTAAATTTTAATTTTTCACTTTTCTGTGATTCTAAACTAGCTTCAATAACAATCGTTAACTAAACTTTTTTTAAACAACATTTAAAATGATATTATTTCATTTTTTTAATTTAATTCTGACTGAAATTTCAACTTTAAATCTACAACTTCAACATATATATACTATATATAAATATACAAAAAAGATGAGGAAAAGTACATTTACATAAAAATCTCTCATTAAATTCTTTTTAATTTTACATTTATGGTGGGTAATATGGTCAATTATTAATTAAATAATATAATTATCTAATTATATTTAATTTATATAAAAATGATGAATTCAATTAGAATAAAGAAATAATAAAATAATTATTATTTAATATTTAATTAATTATATTTAATTAAAATAAGAAAAATAGTGAATTTAATTAGAATAAGAAAAGAATAAAATAATTATTATTTAATATATAATTAATTATATTATAAATTTATAATTATATAGTTATTATATTTTAATAATTTAATTTAAAGAAAAAATAAATTTAATTAGAATAAAGACATAATAAAATAATTATTATTTAATATATAGTAAATTATATTTAATTCAAATAAAAAAGAATTCAATTAGAATAATTTATATTTTTTAAATATTTAGAAACAAGAGAAATTCTTTTGATTTTGATTATTCAAGTATTAACAAGTTAAAAAAATTTTAAATTGACGTTCATTTTGTAAATTATTATTTTGTCTCATTATAAATTTAAAATTATTTGTTTTAAATTTATCATTCTTTGTAAATTATTATTTTCGCTATTGTTTATCATTCTTTTTTTTTTTACAGTATAAATTAGAAAAATATCCCTCGTACTTGGGAAATAGAATGGTAAATTAGCTATTTTACCTTTTTTTTTATTGGATTGCTAAATGGCCACTTATTTATGAACAAAACTAACTTTTTCATTGCCACTTTTTTCAAAATGAAGAGAGTATATAATACTATTTAATTCAAGGCTCAAAGGCATAATATAACATTATAATTAGTGCCAATAAATGTATGGAAGGGGAGGAAAAACACATTTACGTAGAAGTTTTTCACTAAATTCTTTTTAATTGTGTATTTATGATGGGTAATATAGTCAATTATTAATTGAATAATATAATTATCTAATTATATTTAATTTATATAATAAATGATGAATTCAATTAGAACAAAAAAATAATTGAATAATTATTATTTAATATATAATTAATTATATTTAACATCTAATTACAATTAATTTAAATAAGGAATGGTGAATTCAATTAGAATAAGAAAAAAATAAAATAATTATTTTTTAATATATAATAATTAAATATAATATCTAATTATATTTAATTTAAATAAGAAAATAACGAATTTAATTAGAATAAGAAAAGAATAAAATAATTATTATTTAATATAAAATTAATTATATTATAAATTTATAATTATATAGTTATTATAATTTAATAATTTAATTTAAATAAAAATGAATTTAATTAGAATAAGGAGAGAATAAAATAATTATTATTTAATATATAATTAATTATATTTAATTCAAATAAAAAAGAATTCAATTAGAATAATTTATATTTTTAATTTTTTTTAAATATTTAGAAGCTAGATAAATTCTTTTGACTTTGATTATTCGAATATTAACAAGTTAAATAAATTCTAATTTGACTTTTATTTTGTAAATTATTATTTTATCTCATTGTAAATTTTAAAATTAGTTGTTTTAACTATTAATAATAATTTACAGATTAAAAATATTACTTTTGATTATATAAAAATACGTCTAATTTGACTTTTAATTTGTAAATTATTATTTTGTTCCACTCTAAATTATAAAATTAGGTATTTTAACTATTAATAATAATTTGTATATTAAAAAAATTACTTTTGATTTTATAAGAAAACACATTAATTGAGAGATCATTTAATAATAATGAGTAAAATCATTTTTTTCAAAAATTTAGAAGCTGGAGAAATTCTTTTGACTTTGATTATTTGAATATTTACAAGCTAGAAAAATTATAATTTGATTTTCATTTAATAAATTATTATTTTCTCCCATTATAGATTTTAAAATTACTTATTTTAACCATCAGTAATAATTTATAAATTATAAAAATTATTTTTTGTTCTATAAGAAAACGCAGTAGAAAAAGAAAAATGCGCTAAGCAAGAGTTTATTTGATAATAATGAGCAAAATCCCATATTTTATTATTAAATGTTAAAATTTCTATTTATAATGGTATATTCTTCTAAAAAAATCAATTTGTTTATGATTCTATAACTATTTAAATTCACTTAAAATTTTCATTACGGAATCATTCTTAAAAATTAATTAATTAGGAAATCAAAATAACAAAATTTTTAATTTAGTGATTATATATCACTGTTATTATTTATAACATCAAATTTAAAATATTCACAAGCATTCATGTTATATAATATTTAAATAAATTTTTTGGACTTATGATATAATATAATATTATATGATATGACATGGTAAATCAATTACAAACAATTATATTGACATTAAATTTATAAAAACTCGTTAGAAAGGTTGTTATTGGTTTTTTGAAGGAATACAAATTAAGCTATAATGTGTGAAAAAAATCAAAATTTATCAAATTAATAAAACATATAATTTACATTGAAATTATAAGAAAGCAATAAATATACTGAATATTAACTTGAAAATCAACCTATAATTAACAATTAGTCAACATAACAATAATAAAATAAATTAAAAAATTATAATAAACTTTATCTATCAATTTATTTACTTCTTTTTCTCGAACGTATTGTTGAATATAAAAATATCATTTAAAATTGAAAGAAATGATTTGTTTAGATATGCTTGAGTTTCCTTTCAATATTATGTATGTATGGCCTTTTAAAATATATTCATAAATTTATATAGAATCTATAATTATTTTGTATCATTATTCTAATTGTATTAAATAGGTATGATTATATTCATATGAAAATTTAACTTAACTTGAATTCAACAACTAAAGTGAATTTAATAATCAAATTATATAAATATTGCTTTATAATAATTTTAAAAGTCGACCAATAAGATTTTGTTCTCATGATTTTTTTTAGAAATTTTATATCATTTTATACTTAAACAACAAAATATTGGTCATTAAAACTTTAATAAGGAAAAAGTAAAAATTTAGAATAAATATTTATAATTCTAACAAATTTTAACAAGTTACAATAGAAATTAACGTGCAAAACACGTTATAAAATATATATATATATATATATATATATATATATATATATATATATATATATATATATATATATATATATATATATAATGATCTTAAAAGTCGACCAATAAGATTTTGTTCTCATGATATTTTTTTTAGAAATTTTATATCATTTTATACTTAAACAACAAAATATTGGTCATTAAAACTTTAATAAGGAAAAAGTAAAAATTTAGAATAAATATTTATAATTCTAACAAATTTTAACAAGTTACAATAGAAATTAACGTGCAAAACACGTTATAAAAAAATTTATATATATATATATATATATATGAAGACAATAATATAAGAATTTATGTGATTTCTCATTTTCTAGGGTTATGTGCACGAAGACAATTGAATAATTCAGTATAATTAGGAGATTGCATATAAACAAATTTTATTTATAAAAAATTTATCAAAAACTAATCTATGAATCATATGCTAAACCTAGACTACAAGAAATTAATATATGCAAAGAATATATTGTGTTTTTATTAATATTAGCTTTATATTTTCTCTTTATTGGTCGAGATGACCCCTCTCTTTATATATATATATTTTTTTTTCTTGGAGGATCTATTTTTTCTTTTGAGTCGGAATCCTCTTAAATAATTTTCTTAGTTATAAAAAATGAAAATTTATTTACTAAATCAAATATTAAATAAAAATTATATATATAATTTCTAATTAAAAATGTCCAATATAAAATCCCAGCACACATTATGTCACATAAATGTTGATTCACTGTACATTTATTAATGAAAAAGAAAATTTTATTAATGAAAGTGGAAAAACAAGTTGTAACATTTATTATTGAATGGCTCAATTAATACAACATTAATGAGCTCAACAAGCTCTTAATTAAAAATTTTATTAATGAAAGTGGAAAAACAAGTTGTAACATTTAGTATTGAATGGCTCAATTAATACAACATTAATGAGCTCAACAAGCTCTTAATTAAGCTCGCTAGCTCAATTATTTTACATTATTACCTTCTTCATTCTGAAAAAAAAAAAGTGACTATTAAAAAAGTTAATTTTTTCATAAATAAGTGGTCATTTAGCAATCAAATAAAAAAGAATATGATAAAATAGCTAATTTACCCTTCCATTTCCAAAGTATGAGAGATGTTTCTCTAATTTATACTGCAATTAATAGGGATTTTTTTGACAAATTATGATAAAGTTATTATTACCTTAAAAATTGTGATTTTTTCTTAATGGCTACTTTTTTCATAATGGACGGAGTACTAATTAACATATATAATACTATATAATTCAAAGTTCATGGGCAAAATATAACCTTATAATTAGTGCCAGTAAATGTACAGAAGATGGAGGAAAAACACATTTACATAAGAGTTTTTCACTAAATTCTTTTTAATTGTATATTTATGATAAGTAATATGGTCAATTATTAATTAAATAATATAATTATCTAATTATATTTAATTTATATAATAAATAATGAATTCAATTAGAATAAAAAAATAATTAAATAATTATTATTTAATATATAATTAATTATATTTAATATCTAATTATAATTAATTTAAATAAGGAACGGTAAATTTAATTAGAATAAGAAAAAAATAAAATAAATATTATTTAATATATAATTAATTATATTTAATATCTAATTATATTTAATTTAAATAAGAAAATACAAATTCAATTAGAATAAGAAAAAAATAAAATAATTATTATTTAATATATAATTAATTATATTACAAATTTATAATTATATAGTTATTATAATTTAATAATTTAATTTAAATAAAAAATGAATTTAATTGAAATAAGGAGAGAATAAAATAATTATTATTTAATATATAGTTAATTATATTTAATTCAAATAAAGAAGAATTCAATTAGAATAATTTATATTTTTTAATTTTTTTAAATATTTAGAAGTTAGAGAAATTTTTTTGACTTTGAATTATTCAAATATTAATAAGTTAGAGAAATTCTAATTTAACTTTCATTTTATGAATGATTATTTTGTCCCATTATAAATTTTAAAATTAATTTTTCTAACTATTAGTAATAATTTGTAGATTAAGAAAATTCCTTTTGATTCTATAAGAAGCCGTCTAATTTGACATTCATTTTGTAAATTATTATTTTATCCCATTATAAATTTTAAAATTAGTTATTTTAACTATTAATAATAATTTATAGATTAGAAAAATTACTTTTGATTCTATAAGAAAAAGTAGCAAAAAAAGAATATGTACTAATTGAGAGATCATTTACCAACAATGGGCAAAATCATTTTTTCAAGTATTTAGAAGCTAGAGAAGTTCTTTTAACTTTAATTATTCGAATATTAACATGCTAGAAAAATTATAATTTGACTTTCATTTTGTAAATTTTTACTTTGTTCCATTATAAATTTAAAATTAGTTATTTTAACTTTCCATAATAATTTGTAAATTATAAAAATTATTTTTTATTCTATAAGAAGAGCAGAAAAAGAAAATGCACTAATTGAGAGTTTATTAAATAATAATGAGCGAAATTCTATTATTTTATTATTAAATATCAAAATTTCTATTTATAATGGTATATTCTTCTAAAAAAAATCAACTTGTTTATGATTTTATAAATATTAAAATTCACTTAAAATTTTCATTGCGGAATCATTCTTAAAAATTAATTAAATAGGATATCAAAATAACAAAATTTTTAATTTAGTGATTATATATCACTGTCATTATTTGTAATATCAAATTTAAAATATTTACATGCATTCACGTGATGTAATAATTAAATAATTTTTTTTGTTTATAATATAATATGAGATCAAATGATATGATATGATATTAAATGATAAATCAATTGCATACAATTAATATTGAATTAATATTAATATTAAATTTATAAAAGCTCGTTAGAAAGATTATAATATCTAAGAAAATTTTATTTTTTGCTATTAAAATTTTTGGAGTATTTATTTATTTAGATTTAGTAAATATTCTAATTAGATAAATTTCAAAAATATTTTATGTCAATATTAAATTATTGCTAATTGATAAATATTATTTATTAGTATTATTTTGTTAATTTCAAATCAATTAAGAAATTAACACCTATTTATTATTTATTTATTCAAAATTGTTATGATTTCATTATTATTGAAATTATATTAAAAATTATTATTTTTAATAATTATTGATTAAGTTATTTTAAATTTGGTATCAATAATTGTTATTTATTTTTATTAAAATATTAATATTTTTATTAAATTTTAGAAAATATTATTATTTTGAATTTATGAAAATTATTATTATTATTATAATTATTATTAAAAAAATGAAAATGAATGAAATGATGTTTATTTAAAAAAAAAAACCAATGGAAAGAAAAAGAAAAAGAAAAGGAGGAGACAACAATGATGTCATCCCCATTATTATTATTATTATTATTATTATTATTATTATTATATTTTATTATTATAAAAAAATTGTTTTATAAGGGGGAGGGGGCTGCTATATGTGACAGGAGAGAGAGAGAGAGCAAGAGAGAGAAAAAAAAATGTCAGAGAGAGAGAGCAATGGGCAGTCGACTTTCGAATGCCGAATCACCATCTTCCAACCATAGTTACTGTTCATGATCTAGACCATCAGAAAGAGAAGATTGAGATCTTTCCAACGCCACCTTTCTCTCCTCTAGACTCCGCCAAGCGCCGCCGCACTTGCTGCCGAACTGGTCGCAGGCCAGAATTTTCTGTGTCAAATTTTGTCAACTTTTCGACTTTCGTTTTCAACAATTTTGGTACCGTTAGACTCCTCATTTTTTCAGCTTTCATTTGGTATATCATTTATAATTTTTGGACTAACTTAAAATTTTAGTTGGAATCTGGTGACAGATTACAGACTGGAACAGTTTTTCCGGCGAACCTTCTGCAAGTAGCAGATAGCTAGCAAATTTGAATCCTCACTTCAAAACAAGATTTTTGATACTATTTTCATCGAAATCTGACGTTAAATAGTTTTCTGGCAAATCTCAGGTAAGCGACAATTGGTCTTTTGAATCCGTTTCTGTTGATTATTCTAGTCTTAGAATATAATTATTTTATTAGATTGAGTAATAGGATAGATTGATATTAATTTTAATATAAAATTATTGAGTTAATTAGTTTAGATCTGTAAAAATCTTTAATACAGTTCTATAATAATTAAATCGAAAGTTTTACTGTAGGTTATGAATATGAGATTTGTTGAATATCATTTGGATTGCAGTGATTGGAAATTATTTGGAGATATTTCTTAGAGAGTGAAGTTATGAAATATATCGATACATGGTAACCTATCATAAATGATTTATTGAAATTCCTATTGAATTAATTTGATTTATATTGCTTATTGACTATTATTGTTATTATTGATATCAGCCTTTAAATCCTTATTTCTATTCATCATTGAATCACTACTTTGTTGTTAACCTATTGTAATTGTTGAATATTGTTTATTGATTATCAAAAGACCATTTGGGTCTAATTGTTTATTAATTATCAAAGGACCACTTGGGTTTAATTGTTTATTGATTTATTAAGAGACTACTTGGGTTTAATTATTGTTATTGTTCCTACCAAGCTATTGACCTAACCATTGACCATATGTATGACAGAATGCCTTACTAATGGGGGATATACCATTAGACTGTGTGCACTGGCGAACCAACTGATAGGGTTAAATATGTGTGTCCTACCCAGAGAGGGCTATGTGCTCTAGGCGTATGCTCGGCCAAGCATACGTAATGAAAAAGGACAAGTTACTGCCCTAATTGTAAGCTATGGATTGATATAATATGATATGATATGATTGATTGATTCTATCTCTTTGGTGCCATTTCTTCTAAGCACATATATGTTATTATTTCTAAACCCATTTTGTTATATATGTTCATTGTTCAACCCCTAAGTATGGTTATATTTCATAATTTATTGAGTTGAAAGCTCACCCCTCTTCATTGTGGATTTTTCAGGTACTAAAGTAGAGGAGGCTAAAAATAAAGAAGATTAAGCTCTTGTATTCATTTCCTCTACAAGAAGCTATTTATGTAATAATTTAAATTGCTTATTGTGTTTCAATATATATTACTCGTACTCCGTAGTATTAAAAAAGGATTTGGAGATATTTATTTTGTTATTTGAAATATAATGGAATATATGTATGTATTGAAATTAATTTTTAAGTTTATTCAGGGAGTTTATTGATATTATTGGGTTTTATGAGTGTATAATAGTCTTAAACTTACCCTTGCTCTAAGATCGTCGCATCTTCAAGATTTTGGAGTGTGACAAAGATTGTTATTGATTTTCTAGGGGAATAGAAATTAAGCTATGATGTGTCAAAAAAATTGAAGTTTATCAAAATTAATAAAAATATACAACCTACATTGAAATTATAAGAAAACAATAAATATACCCAATATTAATATGAAAATCAATTTATAATTAATAATTAGTCAACATAACAATAACCAAATAAATTAGAAAATTATAATAAAATGTATCTATCAATTTATCTACTTTTTTTTCTCTAACATATTGTTGAACATAAGAATATCATTTAAAATTATAAGAAATGATTTATTTAGATATGCTTGAGTTTTCTTTCAATATTATGTAAGTGCTGCCTTTTAAAATACATTCATATATTTATATAGAATCTATAATTATTTTGTGTTATTATTCTAATTGTATTAAACATGTATGATTATATTCATATGAAAATTTAACTTAACTTAGATTCAACAACTAAATTGAATTTAATAATCAAGTTACATTAATATTGCTTCACGATAATCTTAAAAGTTGACTAATAAGATTTTGGTATCATGGTATTTATTTGAGAAGTTTTATATCATTTTATATTTAAGTAACAAAACACTGGTCATTAAAATTTTAATAACGAAAAAGTAAAAATTTAGAACAAATATTTATATTTATAATAAGTTTTAACTAGTCATAATGAAAATTAACGTGCGAAACAAGTTATAAAAAAAATTTAGAATATATATATGTGAAGACAAGAATATAAAAATTTATGCGATTTCTCATTTTCTAGGGTTGTGTACACGAAGACTATTGAATAATTCAGTATGTTTTGGAGATTGCATATAAACAAATTTTATTTATAAAAAATTTATCAAAAACTAATCTATGAATCATATGCTAAATCTAGACTACAACAAACTAATATATGCAAAGAACATGTTATGTTCTCTTCTTGAAAGTTTTCACTATTGTTATCATTCTTATCAACATTAGCTTTATTTTTTCTTTTTATTTGTCGAGAGGACTCCTCTCCATATATATTTTTTATTATTCTTAGAGGATCAATTTTTTCTTTTGGGTCAAAATCACTCTTATGTCTATGTTACCTAATCCACTTGAATAATTTTCTTAGTTATAAAAAATGTAAATTTATTTTCTAAATCAAATATTAAATAAGAATTATATATATAATTTCTAATTAAAAATTTCAAATATATAATCAGAACACATATTATGTCACATAAATATTGATTCACTGTACTATTAAAGTAATATACGAGAAAACAAAATAAAAATATATATATAAGTCATTACCGAGATTGAAACATTTTAAATTTAAAATTCAGTTAGAATTAAGAAAAAATCACTAAAATAAAAATGAAAAAGAAAATGCTATGGAATATATTTTATAAATTTTATTAATGAAAGTGGAGAAACAAGTTGTAACATTTATTATTGAATGGCTCCATTAATGCGACATTAATGAGCTCAACAAGCTCTCAATTAAGCTCTCTTGCTTAATTATTTTACATTATTACTAATTAACATATATAATATATAATTCAAGGCTCAAGGGCATAATATAACATTATAATTAGTGCCAGTAAATGTACAGAAGGGGAGGAAAAACACATTTACGTAAAAGTTTTTTACTAAATTTTTTTTAATTATGTATTTATGATAGATAATATGGTCAATTATTAATTGAATAATATAATTATCTAATTATATTTAATTTATATAATAAATGATGAATTCAATTAGAATAAGAAAATAATTAAATTATTATTATTTAATATATAATTAATTATATTTAACATCTAATTACAATTAATTTAGATAAGGAATGGTGAATTCAATTAAAATAAAAAAAGAATAAAATAATTATTTTTTAATATATAATTAATTAAATTTAATATCTAATTATATTTAATTTAAATAAGAAAATAATGAATTTAATTAGAATAAGAAAAGAATAAAATAATTATTATTTAATATATAATTAATTATATTACAAATTTATAATTATATAGTTATTATAATTTAATAATTTAATTTAAATAAAAAATAAATTTAATTAGAATAAGGAGGGAATAAAATAATTATTATTTAATATATAATTAATTATATTTAATTCAAATAAAAAAGAATTCAATTAGAATAATTTATATTTTTTAATTTTTTAAATATTTAGAAGCTAGATAAATTTTTTTAACTTTGATTATTCAAATATTAACAAGTTAGAGAAATTCTAATTTGACTTTTATTTTGTAAATTATTATTTTATCTCATTATAAATTTTAAAATTAGTTGTTTTAACTATTAGTAATAATTGCAGATTAAAAATATTACTTTTGATTCTATAATAAGACGTCTAATTTGACTTTCGTTTTATAAATTATTATTTTATCTCACTCTAAATTATAAAATTAGGTATTTTAACTGTTGATAATAATTTGTATATTAAAAAAAATTACTTTTGATTCTATAAGAAAACATAGGAAAAAAAGAAGTTGCATTAATTGAAAGATCATTTAACAACAATGAGCAAAATCATCTTTTTCAAAAATTTGGAAGCTAGAGAAGTTCTTTTGACTTTGATTATTCGAATATTTACAAGATAGAGAAATTATAATTTGCCTTTCATTTAATAAATTATTATTTTATCCCATTATAAATTTTAAAATTACTTATTTTAACCATCAGTAGTAATTTAGAAATTATAAAAATTATTTTTTGCTCTATAAGAAGATGCAGGAGAAAAAGAAAATGCATTGATTGAGAGTTCATTTAACAACAATGAGCAAAATCCTATTATTTTATTATTAAATGTCAAAATTTCTATTTATAATAGTATATTCTTCTAAAAAAATCAATTTGTTTGTGATTCTATAAATATTTAAATTCACTTAAAATTTTCATTACGGAATCATTCTTAAAAATTAATTAATTAGGAAATCAAAATAACAAAATTTTTAATTTAGTGATTATATATCATTGTTATTATTTGTAACATCAAATTTAAAATATTCACTAGCATTCATGTTATATAATAATTAAATAAATTTTTTGGAGTTATGATATAATATAATATTATATGATATGACTTGGTAAATCAATTACAAACAATTAACATTGATATTAAATTTATAAAAGCTCGTTAGAAAGGTTGTTATTGATTTTTTGGAGGAATATAAATTAAGCTATAATGTGTCAAAAAAATCAAAGTTTATCAAATTAATAAAACATACAATCTATATTGAAATTATAAAAAAGCAATAAATGTACTGAATATTAACATGAAAATTAACCTATAATTAATAATTAGTCAACATAGCAATAACAAAATAAATTAGAAAATTATAATAAAATTTATCTATCAATTTATTTACTTCTTTTTCTCAAACGTATTGTTGAATATAAAAATATCATTTAAAATTGAAAGAAATGATTTATTTAGATATGCTTAAGTTTTCTTTCAATATTATATATATATTGCCTTTTAAAATATATTTATAAATTTATATAGAATCTATAATTATTTTGTGTCATTATTCTAATTGTATTAAATAAATATAATTATATTCATATGAAAATTTAACTTAACTTAGATTTAATAACTAAAGTGAATTTAATAATCAAATTAAATAAATATTGTTTCATAATAATTTTAAAAGTCGATCAATAAGATTTTGTCCTCATTATATTTATTTGAGAAGTTTTATATTATTTTATACTTAAGTAATAAAACACTGGTCATTAAAACTTTAATAAAGAAAAAGTAAAAGTTTAGAATAAATATTTATAATTCTAACAAGTTTTAACGAGTTATAATTGAAATTAATGTGCGAAACATATTATAAAAAATTATATATATGTGTGTGTGTGTGTGAAGACAAGAATATAAAAATCTGTGCGATTTCTCATTTTGTAGGATTATGTCCACGAAGACAATTGAATAATTCAGTATGATTAGGAGATTGCATATAAACAAATTTTATTTCTAAAAAATTTATCAAAAACTAATCTATGAATCATATGCTAAACCTAGACTACAAGAAATTAATATGTGCAAAGAACATATTGTGTTCTCTCCTTGAAAGTTTTCGCTATTGTTCATCATTCTTATCAATATTAGCTTTATATTTTCTTTTTATTGGTCGAGATGACCCCTCTCTCTATATGTTTTTTTTTCTTCTTGGAGGATCTATTTTTTCTTTTGAGTTCACCTTTATGTCTATATTACCTAATCCTCTCAAATAATTTTCTTAGTTATAAAAAATGAAAATTTATTTACTAAATCAAATATTAAATAAGAATTATATATATAATTTCTAATTAAAAATGTCAAATATAAAATCCCAACACACATTATGTCACATAAATGTTGATTCACTGTACATTTATTAATGAAAAAGAAAATTTTATTAATGAAAGTGGAGAAACAAGGTGTAACATTTATTATTGAATGGCTCCATTAATAGGACATTAATGAACTCAACAAGCTCTTAATTAAGATCTCTTGCTTAATTATTTTACATTATTACTAATTAAAATATATAATACTATATAATTCAAGGCTCAAGGGCAGAATATAACCTTATAATTAGTGCCAGTAAATGTACGAAAGGAGGGAAGAAAAACACATTTAAGTTAGAGTCCCTCGCTAAATTCTTTTTAATTATATATTTATGATAAGTAATATGGTCATTTATTAATTAAATAATATAACTATCTAATTATATTTAATTTATATGATAAATGATGAATTTAATTAGAATAAGAAAATAAGAAAATAATTATTATTTAATATATACTTAATTATATTTAATATCTAATTATAATTAATTTAAATAAAAAATGTGAATTCAATAAGAATAAGAAAACAATAAAATAATTATTATTTAATATATAATTAATTATATTTAATATCGAATTATATTTAATTTAAATAATAAAATAATGAATTTAATTAGAATAAGAAAATTATTTTTTAATATATAATTAATTGTATTACAAATTTATAATTATATATTTATTATAATTTAATAATTTAAATTGAATTAAAACATGAATTTAATTAGAATAAGGAGAGAACAAAGTAATTATTATTTAATATATAGTTATTATATTAAATTCAAATAAAAAAGAATACAATTAGAATAACTTATATTTTTTAATTTTTTTAAATATTTAGAAACTGGAAAATTTTTTTTGACTTTGATTATTCAAATATTAACAAATTAGAGAAATTCTAAGTTGACTTTCATTTTGTAAATTATTATTTTATCCCGTTATAAATTTTAAAATTAGTTGTTTTAATTATTAGTAATAATTTGTAAATTAAAAAAATTAATTTTGATTCTATAAGAATACGTCTAAATTGATTTTCATTATGTAAATTATTATTTTGTCCCACTATAAATTTTAAAATTAGTTATTTTAACTAATAGTAATAATTTGTAAATTAGAAAAATTACTTTTGCTTCTATAAGAAGACACAGCAGAAAAAGAATATATACTAATTGAGAGATCATTTAACAATAATGAGCAAAATTATTTTTTCAAATATTTAGAAGCTGGAGAAGTTCTTTTGACTTTGATTATTCGAATATTAACAAGCTAGAGAAATTATAATTTGACTTTCATTTTATAAATTATTATTTTGTCCCATCATAAATTTTAAAATTAGTTATTTTAATCATCTGTAATAATTTGTAAATAATAAAAATTACTTTTTATTTTATAAAAAGACACAGCAGAAAAAATAATATAAATTGAGAGTTTATTAAACAACAATGAGCGAAATCCTATTATTTTATTATTAAATGTCAACATTTCTATTTATAATTATATATTCTTCTAAAAAAAATCAATTTATTTGTGATTCTATAAATATTTAAATTCACTTAAAATTTTCATTAGGGAATCATTCTTAAAAATTAATTAAATAGGAAATCAAAAATTTTAATTTAGTGATCATATATCACTGTTATTATATATAATATCAAATTTAAAATATTCACATGCATTCACGCAATGTAATAATTAAATAAATTTTTTTTGGCTTATGATATAATATGATATCAAATGATATGATATGATATCACATGATAAATCAATTGGGTACATTTAATATTTAATTAATATTGATATTAAATTTTTAAAAGCTCATTAGAAAGATTATTATTGATTTTCTGGAGGAATAGAAATTAAGTTATAATATGTCAAAAAAATCAAAGTTTATCAAAATTAATAAAAACATATAACTTACATTGAAATTATAAGAAAACAATAAATATATCAAATATTAACATGTAAATCAATCTATAATTAATAATTAGTCAACATAATAACAAAATAAATTAGAAAATTATAATAAAATGTATCTATCAATTTATTTACTTTCTTTTCCTTAACATATTGATGAATATAAGAATATCATTTAAAATTATAAGAAATGATTTATTTAGATATGCCTGAATCTTCTTTCAATATTATGTATGTATTGTCTTTTAAAATACATTCATATATTTATATAAAATTTATAATTATTTTATGCCATTATTCTAATTGTATTAATATGTACGATTATATTCATATGAAAATTTAACTTTATTTGGATTCAACAACTAAAGTAAATTTAATAATCAAATTATATAAATATTACTTTATAATAATCTTAAAAGTCGATCAATAAGATTTTGATCTCATGGTATTTATTTGAGAAGTTTTATATCATTTTATACTTAAACAACAAAACACTGGTCATTAAAATTTTAATAAGGAAAAAGTAAAAATTTAGAATAAATATTTTTATTTCTAATAAATTTTAACGTGACATAATGAAAATTAATATGCGAAATACGTTATAAAAAAATTTAGTATATATATATATATGTGAAGACAAGAATATTAGAATTTATGCGATTTCTCATTTTCTAGGGTTATGTACACGAAGACAATTGAATAATTTAGTATAATTAGAAGATTGCCTATAAACAAATTTTATTATAAAAAATTTATCAAAAACTAATCTATGAATCATATGCTAAACCTAGACTATAAGAAATTAATATATGCAAAGAATATGTTATGTTCTCTCCTTGAAAGTTTTCGCTATTGTTCATCATTATTATTAACATTAGCTTTATATTTTCTTTTTATTTGTCAAGAGGACCCCTCTCCATATATATTTTTTATTTTGTTGGAGGATCTATTTTTTGTGTTGGGTCAAAATCACCCTTATGTCTATGTTACCTAATCCTCTTGAATAATTTTCTTAGTTATAAAAAATGAAAATTTATTTACTAAATTAAATATTAAATAAGAATTATATATGTAATTTCTAATTAAAAATATCAAATATATAATCCCAACAAATGTTATGTCACATAAATGTTGATTCACTGTGTTATTAAAGTAATATACGAGAAAACAAAATGAAAAATATATATAAGTCGTGTCCGAGATTGAAACATTTTAAATTTAAATTTAAATTTCAGTTAGAATTAAGAAGAAATCACTGAAATAAAAATGATAAAGATAATGTTGTGGAATATATTTTGTAAATTTTATTAATGAAAGTGGAAAAACATTTGTAACATTTATTATTGAATGGCTCCATTAATACGACAGTAATGAGCTCTACAAGCTCTTAATTAAGCTCTCTAGCTTTATTATTTTGCATTATTACTAATTAACATATATAATACTCCTCTCCATTCTACTTCAAGTGTCGTATAAAAATAGAGCTTATATATCAAGATAATAATAAATAACTATAAATTTTATAAAAAAATTCATAATAATTTATTTAATTACCTTTTTTCAAGAATACTTAAAAAGAACACTAAAAAAGATAACGAGTAAATTAGCTGAAATTAGGGGATTTAATAAATAAGAGCAAATTTGAAATTTTTTAATTAATATTATCTTGAATTTGTAAAAGTGACATTTGAAATGGAACATGAATTTTTTTCTAAAGCGACACTTGAAGTGGAACGGAGAGAGTACTATATAATTCAAGGCTCAAGGGTAGAATATAACCTTATAATTAGTGACAATAAATGTACAGAAGCTGGGAGGAAAAACACATTTACATAAGAGTCTCTCACTAAATTTTTTTTAGTTGTTCATTTATGATAAGTAGTATGGTCATTTATTAATTAAATAATATAATTATCTAATTATATTTAGTTTATATAATAAATGATGAATTCAATTAAAATAAAAAAATAAAAAAATAATTATTATTTAATATATAATTAATTATATTTAATATCTAATTATAGTTAATTTAAATAAGGAAAGGTGAATTCAATTAGAATAAGAAAAGAATGAAATAATTATTATTTAATATATAATTAATTTTATTTAATATCTAATTATATTTAATTTAAATAAGAAAAATAATGAATTTAACTAGAATAAGAAAATAAGAAAATAATTATTATTTAATATATAATTAATTATATTACAAATTTATAATTATATAGTTATTATAATTTAATAATTTAATTTAAAAAATGAATTTAATTAGAATAAGGAGAAAATAAAATAAGTATTATTTAATATATAGTTAATTATATTTAATTCAAATAAAAAAAATTCAGTTAGAATAATTTATATTTTTTAATTTTTTTAAATATTTAGAAGCCAAAGAAATTCTTGTGACTTTGATTATTTGAATATTAACAAGTTAGAAAAATTCTAATTTGATTTTCATTTTGTAAATTATTATTTTGTTCCATTATAAATTTTAAAATTAGTTGTTTTAACTATTAGAAATAATTTATAGATTAAAAAAAATTACTTTTAATTCTATAAGAAGACGTCTAATTTGACTATCATTTTGTAAATTATTTTTTTATCCCGTCATAATTTTAAAATTAGTTGTTTTAACTATTAGTAGTAATTATTTTTAATTCTATAAAAAGACGCAACAAAAAAATAAAATGCACTAATTGAGATACCATTTAATAATAATGAGCAAAATCATTTTTCAAATATTTAAAAGCTAGAGAAATTCTTTTGACTTTAATTATTCGAATATTAATAAGTTAAAGAAATTATAATTTGACTTTCTCTTTGTAAATTATTACTTTGTACCATTATAAATTTTAAAATTAGTTATTTTATCCATCAGTAATAATTTGTAGACTATAAAAATTACTTTTTGTTCTATAAGAAGACGTAACAGAAAAAGAAAATACACTAATTGAGAATTTATTTAACAACAATGAGCAAAGTCTTATTATTTTATTATTAAATGTCAAAATTTCTATTTATAATAGTATATTCTTTTTAAAAAAATTAATTGGTTTGTAATTCTATAAATATTTAAATTCACTTAAAATTTTCGTTACAGAATTATTCTTAAAAATTAATTAAATAGGAAATCAAAATAACAAAATTTTTAATTTAGTGATTATATATCACTGTTATTATATGTGACATCAAATTTAAAATATTCACAATCATTCATGTGATATAATAATTAAATAAATTTTTTTGAGCTTATGATATAATAAGATATCACATGATAAATCAATTGCATACAATTAATATTGGCATTAAATTTATAAAAGTTCGTTAGAAAGATTGTTATTGATTTTCTGAAAGAATAAAAATAACCTATAATATGCCAAAGAAATCAAAGCTTATCAAAATTCATAAAAACATACAACTTATATTGAAATTGTAAGAAAACAATAAATGTACCATATATTAACATGAAAATCAACCTATAATTAATAATTAGTCAACATAACAATAATAAAATAAATTAGAAAATTATAATAAAATGTATCTATTAATTTATTTACTTTCTTTTCTCTAACATATTGTTGAATATAAGAATATCATTTAAAATTATAAGAAATGATTTTTTTTAGATATGCTTAAATTTTCTTTCAATATTATGTATGTATTGCCTTTTAAAATACATTTATATATTTATATAAAATCTATAATTATTTTGTACCATTATTCTAATTGTATGAAACATGTATGATTATATTTATATGAAAATAAAACTTAAATTGGATTCAACAACTAAAGTGAATTTAATAATCAAGTTATATAAATATTGCTTCATGATAATCTTAAAAGTCAACAAATAAGATTTTAATCTCATGGTATTTATTTGAGAAGTTTTATATCATTTTATATTTAAATAACAAAACATTAGTTATTAAAATTTTAATAAGGAAAAAGTAAAAATTTTAAATAAATATTTATATTTTTAATAAGTTTTAACGAGACATAATAGAAATTAACGTGTGAAATACATTATAAAAAAAAATTAGTATATATATATATGTGTGTGGGTGTGTTTGTGAAGACAAGAATATAAGGATTTATGCGATTTCTCATTTTCTAGGGTTATGTACAGGAAGACAATTGAATAATTCAGTATAATTAGGAGATTGCATATAAACAAATTTTATTCATAAAAAATTTATACAAAACTAATCTATGAATCATATGCTAAACCTAGACTATAAGAAATTAATATAAGCAAAGAACATGTTATGTTTTCTTCACTACAAGAAATTAATATAAGCAAAGAACATGTTATGTTTTCTTCTTAAAAGTTTTCGCTATTGTTTATCATTCTTATCAACATTAGCTTTATATTTTCTTTTTATTTGTCGAGATGACCCCTCTCTATATATATTTTTTTATTCTTCTTGGAGAATCTATTTTTTCTTGTGGGTCGAAATCACTCGTATCTCTATGTTACCTAATCCTCTTGAATAATTTTCTTAGTTATAAAAAATGAAAATTTATTTACTAAATCAAATATTAAATAAGAATTATATATATAATTTCTAATTAAAAATATCAAATAATTAATCCCAACAAATGTTAAAGTAATATACGAGAAAACAAAATGAAAAATATATATAAGTCGTGTTCGAGATTGAAACATTTTAAATTTAAATTTCAGTTAGAATTAAGAAGAAATAACTGAAATAAAAATGAACAAGAAAATGCCATGGAATATATTTTGTAAATTTTATTAATGAAAGTGGAAAAACAAGTTGTAACATTTATTATTGAATGGCTCCATTAATACGACATTAATGAGCTCAACAAGTTCTTAATTAAGTTCTCTAGCTTAATTATTTTACATTATTACTAATTAACATATATAATACTATATAATTCAAGGCTCAAGGGCAGAATATAACCTTATAATTAGTGCCAGTAGGACAAGTAAACAAACTTGTAGGGTCATCTTTGGGATAACTATAAGCATCAGGGCACCTTTCCTTAAAATACCTTGACAATTTTGTAGGACCACATTTACCAGAATTGCAACAATGCTCTTCAGTCTTAAACACAGGACAAGGACCATTACATCCTCCAGGGACCTTCAATTCATTAGGACACTGTCCTCTAATATCTGCTACACATTTTATAACTCTTTTACAATTTCCTGAAGCTGAACTAAACTCCATAGGAACATTAAACCCATCAATTACAGAAATATCAATAAAATCTTGATGTGCATATTGGTCAATTGAATATTCGGCTAAGGTATTAGGGGCTGCACCATACCCTTTACAAACTAGAAGTCCATTGCAGTCACCTGTCTCGCATTTTCCTTTCCCAGACCCGTCAAATTTGCAATTGGTTCGAGCCCAAATGCGAGCTTGTGTAGTGCCTGATTTAGCACTAATAGTCCATGTCTCGCCGGTCTTAAGTTGTTTGCCACCACCAGGTGAGGCTGCTGCCCACACCGTGTAAGAGCATTTGTTAGTTATGTCAAATGTGGCTGCATTAGCATTAATGCTGATCATATAAAGGGTACCCAAAGTAACAAGGAAGGATATCCTAAGGAAGCTCATTTTGGGTTGGTTTGAGGGTTCATGTACTGGTGATGAGGAGGAGATGTGGTATTTATAGTGGTGGGATGGGTTATGGGTCGGTGTTAGAATTATTCATTTTGTATCTACAAAATAAATTTGTATATATCTTTTAAGTTGAATGTTCAATCATATATATATATATATATATATATATACATATATATATATATATATATATATATATATATATATATATATATATATATATATATATATATATATATATATATAATTAAATTATTTCATCATAATTAAATATATGATTTGAGAAAAAAAAAAACAAAAATATTACTTTGTAGTGAAAAGTGTATTAAAAGATCTTTTGCAAATCTAGTGTTTGATTCCCAATATTTATAATTAAACATTTAATTTTTTGAATACACTTAAAAAATCAAATCGAAATTTATTATTCAAAATGAACAAGTTAGTGATCCAATTTTAAAGATATTAATACCTTTATATTAAATAATATATAAATAAAATATATTTGTAACAAAATTCTAAAATATCAATCTCTAATCAGTTTAGTTTATAAAATGATAGGTACAAAATTACCTACGTGGCATGATATGAGGTAATTGCGTAAAGAAGTTTTGATTTGCTGGAAAATTTGAGAGACTATGGTTGGCTTGAAAAATATATACACAAGTATAGTCAATTAAGAAAGGAGTTGAACATTCCACTAAAGACTTAGCAGATAAGGTTTTCGAGAAACTATGTACTTCACTCAATATTATTTTAAAATAGGTGAACTATTATTTAATTACTGATATCTAATTTAATTAATTATTTAGTTCATATATTTTATAAAATTAACTATTTAATCTGTAAAATTTTATTTCGTCAATAAAATTAGTCATTCCGTCTAAAAATGGTCCAATTTACTGTTAAAATAAAGATAAAATTGCGAAAATAATCTTACTTAAACTATTGTTTAGGCCCTGAAATTTGATCTAATTAATTATATAGTTCATGTATTTTCGTTATTTCATCTTAATTTAATAGTAAATTAGATAAATTTTGGACGGAATGACTAATTCTATTGATGGAATAAAACATTAGAGATTAAATGGTCAATTTCATAAAATATATGGACTAAACTGTTAATCAGATCAAATAGTAGAGACTAAATAATAGTTTATCGTTAAATTAATAATTTTAATCTCTATTTTATTAGTAAAATAAAAAATGTTGAAAATTTAATATATAATTTTGCTATTAAACTGCTATCAATGAGTTTAAAATTTTAAAGACTAAAGTGTAATTTAATATGAAATTTTTAAAAATTAAAATGTAATAAAAAAATTTATAATTATTTAATAAATAATGGAAGTGTTGAATCTTTTATAAATTTGGGAGACAAAAATTATTAATTTTAAAAGAGTCTAAAATCAAAATATTTTAAGTTAGGTACTTTGTATTGTATATATTAAGATAAATTTGAAATTAGGTACTTTGTATTGAAACCCAACCTTATCTAATTGGACATTCGTTTACTAATTCTTTGATTTGCAAAGCAAGACTTGAATATTGATTGAAAGAAGACTCCCCGCTCATATTTATCATTTTTTACAAGAACATGGTATGAGGTTTAATTCTTTAGTATAATTCTAGATGATTGTAATATATATATATATATATATATATATATATATATATATATATATATATATATATATATATATATATATATATATATATATATATATATATATATATATATATATATATATATAACTTTTTGTAATTTTTATCATTTTTTATTTTTTAAAATATTTTAATATTGGTCAATTTATTATTATTATTATTTTATTTTATTTAAATATTTTCTTTTAATAATGTTGAATACTAAAAAATATATTATATATATATTGATTTGTATAAATTTTAATTGAAACTTATAAAAATACAATTATATAATAATAATAATAATAAAAAAAAAGAGATGACTTAATATAATTTTAGTTTTTGATAGATTTACTTGATACATGACAAAAAAATTTAAATAACTCTTGATTTTAGTTTTATTATATATATAAATATAGATTTAATGTGAAATTCTAACCACCTTCTCTCTCAATTTTTTCTTTATTTTTTTAAAGTTTGAGTCAAATGTCAACCTTCATTCGGTCGGTGATAATATATTTTTCTTTATTTTATTTAGTTTTTGGCACTCAATAAAAGAAATATGTTGAGTTGTGTTTTTCTAGGCATCAATTTGATTTTGTTTTTATTATTTTTCATTTATTTTATGGATTTTATTATCCCTTTAATGGATTCTAATAAGTTTTCTTTTATAAAAGTTTTTAGTAAGTCTTTTTTTATTATGTTTTCTTGAGTATGTGGCAAAGGATTGTTGGTCATTACGGTATAATCAAACAAGCTAGTGTGGACAAATAAATTTAGGTCTACATATAAAATTTTAAATATGACAATGGCAAGTTTGCAGCAATGGAAAAAATAGAGTTCAGTATCAAGGTTTACAAACAAATATAATTCTCTTTCATTAGGAAAAAACAAAGTTTGATAGGCTAAATACTAATGTTGATGTCACTATCTTAAAGAGATTGTCTCACCCTTATTCCAGTGGTTCAATAGTCCTAGGACTTGGAGTAGGTTTAAAATCACAAAACACCTGTAAAATTTAGTACTATCATTAGAAAACTGTACTATCATTAGAAAACTTAGATAAATATATAAACAATCTCTAATACCATTCATAAGATCATCCAAATTATCCATTCATTATATTTATATTATACTATTTATAAGGCTTCTCATTCTACGAAGCATCTAAAATTATATCCTAATAATCATAGCAATTGTAATACAATGTCTTAAAAATATACATAAATATAGATTCTTGAGGAAGAATGAATGATCAATAAGCTTTGTCCTCGTTGTTTCTATCTTCTCCTACTCTATCACGTGAAAAAAAAAATAGATGAAAATGAGTGAGCTTTCAACTCAATAAGTCATAAAACATATTAATACCTGAGGTTCTTAAAGAAGTAACATTAAATATCATTTAACAATGCAATTGGTTAATGAACAATAACATTTATGTGCCTTGAAAGAATGGCACCAATCAATATGTTAAGACAAAATGATACAATAATAATAGTAGAGCACTCATAGGTATGAGATATGCTCCTGTGAACAAAGGTAGAGTACTCATAGGCAGGGGCTGCACTACCATCCCCATGAGCCTTTGATCATATGCTTGTGCAAAGCATATGCCTAGGATATCATGGCCGTCCCTAGGTAGGACACTAATAATGTAGACTCTATCAGTTGAGTTAAACGATGCACATGGTCTAATATGTTATCCCTATTGGTAAAAATATTGTGTCATACACGTGGTACATAGCTAGGTCATGGCTCATTAAGAATAATAGCAATACTTTAGCCTAAATGGCCTTTCATTAACAATAGATCAAGTATCAGTAACGTTACATTCAATAGAAAATCTTACTGGAAATAAAATAATGAAACTTTTCAATATTTAAGGTTTCAATGAATAATAGTAATGACAATAATAGTAGCAATTATCACATTAATATTTAAGTCATTTAGAATAAGTAGATCAAATAACTCATGGTGGATTACCATGCAATAATATATTTTATAACTCATCTCGCTATGCTATAATCCCTTCAATGAAACTCATATCACCTTTATTATGCACAAAGCTCAACTAGTCCACAAATCTATTCTTACTCTAATCAGAACTCTTCTAAAAAGACAAAAAGAAGGAATTTTCACTTGCTTTTTAAGGTTACTCTTGAGATCTTGTGGCTTCTTTGAAGAAATGTGTCATAACTTAACTTCACAACTATAACGATTCTAGGATATGGGTAGACTTAAGGTCATCGAGTACCCGCAGAACCCATACTTATTAATAATCCAATGTAAAATCCATCTTGGTATCATATTCAACTAAAACATAATCAAACAATAATCTAAGATCGTAACTTGTAAATCTTCAACACTTCTAATCCAATCGTGCATTCACTATGATAAATCAATATTCAAGATTTCTTAGTCTCATTCTATACAATACATATTTATTATTAACATGAAACTTAATATATTTACTATCAACAGTATAATTCTCTTATAACACTCTTGTCATATACATGATACAAGCTATAACATCCATGGAGCTTCTAGAGTAACCATAACTATACACATAAGCTTTAAGCTTTACGTTGATCAAGATTGGTTTCCAGAGAGTGAAAAATGCCTTAGAAACTAGTGAGAAACTCAGTAAGTGGAGAATATATTACCATAATTATGAGGGTTAGGTATTTCAAGCCTAGCTCACAAGAATGGTCCTTGACTACACATTACTGAGCATATATATTTACAAATATGAAACATGGTATACAAAAATCATGTATCAAATCATGGGTATAATAGAAATCTTATCATGAACATGAAATATAAAAGTAGATACATGATTGGAATTGCTTTCCTTGTAAATTTAGAGTAGAGTTTTCTTATGAGCATTACTCTATCACATAAATACATGAGGCTGATCAAATCCTAAGTCTAGGATATTTAAAACCCCTCCTAACTAGGATTCAGATAATATACCCTATCCGCGATTTTCCCTATCCGCAGAACTAATAGGCACACATTTCGATTTTTTTCACATCAATAGGGAATTCCATTTTAAGTTAGCAAGTTTATATATAAGAAAATCATGGTTCTTGTTTCTCATGGTTACATGAAAGAAACATCAATAATCTAATGAATAAATAATATGGTTCAACATATGTCATGAATCAAATATGGCATTTTGTAACATAGTAAAACATGAATCTAGCAGCTTAAACATGAATTTAGGATTAATAAGCCTTAATAGTTCAATAATACAGACAAAATAGTATATTTTCTACTCATATTGGTTAAAGAAACATCTATTCTCCATATTCTCCTCTCACATCAAGCAAATGTGATGATCATTATCAACATCATCTTCTTCATGTCCTCTCCTAGGTGATATATATACCATTATGCATGAAATAGAGCATATTTATTACTTATGTTTAACTTAAATCAAATAAGAAATTATAAATCTGAGTTTACCTTAATAATTGAGCTTTTGTGGTAGAAAATAAAGAAAGACAATGTCACATCCCATTTTTGAGATGTGACGGTCCTAAGGCATCGGTAAGTCTAAGACACTGAAAACCCATAGAAGCCGATTACATTAGGAATTTAGTATAATCCTGGCGGCATATCAGCATTATACATAACATTCCTAGGATACCAAAACCTGCAATCTAAAAACACTCTCAATAATTTTTCTTTCTTATATTCTCAACTTCACATCTAATATAAATCCTCCCAATATTTTTTTCATATAATGATTTATCTACAAGGTCAATATCACACATTAGTAATTGTTAGTACTTTATACAAAAATAATTACACTAAATTTTCCACTAGCTTATTATAAATAAATAATTTATATTCATAAATTAGGAGACTTAGGTACCATGGAGCATATAGATATCATACTAATTTTAAATATATATGTTTTCTTACAACTAATTATACAATCATCAAAATGCAAAATCTTTTCTTTAAATTGACTTTCAGCTTCAAGCATATAGCAACACTTGAATTGCATTAATTAACCACTAGTCTTGTAAAAAAAATAAGGGAAGGGGGAATGAGTAAAACTCAGTGAATACATTATATAATTATGCACATAGGGTCAGTTTACTTCAATTTAACTTCACAATAGAATCAATAACACTAGCACTAGAGTTCAGTAGCAAGAATGATAATACCAAAAACTATAGCAATGAAGGCAATACCAATAACACTGGTGTGAGGCCTTGCCCGAGCACCAACTTGGTCCGCTAGAGAAAACCAGGGTGCTCATTAATTTTTAATTAATTTGCCCAAGGATAAAAATCACTAATCTTTGAACCAGGTTGAGTTCAAGAACTAGATTTTTAGTTTTAAATAATCTAAATTTGGCTCTTAAGTTTAATTTGACTTAAAAATTAATTTCATGGATGACAAATATTATATGAAAATTATAATGCATGAGCATGGTATGAATATAATGAGAAAATCAAAATGCAGCATTCACAAATTATATTAATTAAAAAGGGAAAAAGGGATTAATTGGGATTTGGATTTAAGGGTTGGATTTAGATTCCAAACGTGCCTACGTACCCCATTGAATGGGAATCAAAATCCACGTAGTTTGTTACACGATTAAGTGGAGGGGTTTAGGGATTGTTTAGATTAATCGATTTAATTTGGGTTTGAAAGAAAAAGGCTGATACCTTGGCTTTTGGTGGGCAAAGGGTTTTACCGGACTGAAATTTCATTTTATCAAGACCGAGTGATTAGACTGATTAGGAGATTAATTAATTAATTAAAAAGATTAATTAACTAATTAATATAATGAAAATGATAGATGGATTAATTAATTAAAAAGATTAATTAATTAATTTGGATGAAAGGTGGATTGAGAAAAAAGATTTGTTTGATTTTGGAAAAAAGTGATTAATTAATTAATTAAAAAGATTGATTGATTAATTAATTAATTGAGTGATTAATTTTAATTAAAAAAAGAGTTTTAGTTAATTAAAAAGATTAATTAACTTGGTTAGGATGAGATAATTAATTAATTAAAAAGATTAATTAAATAATTAGAGAGTGCTTGGATGGAGAAAAAGAGAGGAATTAGTAGATAATCATCAATACTAACTCAAGAGGTGTGTAGAAATGAGAAGTGGATGGAGGTATTTATAAGAAAAGTGGGTAAGGGTAGTTTGGGAAGTGAAAAGTGAAAAGACTAAAAGGGTAAGGTTGGAAAAATGCTGAAAAATCATATTAAGGACATTTGGGGAATAGCAAAAAAGGCAGTGGGGCCCGTGCCACAGGAAGAGTTGAGGTGCCACTGGCCTTTTGGGCGTGCGTAGTGCTCCACCGGAGAGGCCAACGACAACTGACGTGTCTCTTTTTTTTTTCAAAGATTGGTTGGTGATTTGGAGTTTAGAAAATTTGGATGTCTGGTGGTAATGTAATTAAAGGCTAAAAAAATTTTCTTTCACCCTCAAACCCCTCGCCTGCTAACTAACTAGCGGGACCGCCGTAATGGCTCCACATAGCACGTTAAACTTAGCAGGTGCTAGGATTGCAGTTGGATGATAAGAGTGTAAAATTAAGGGTTCACAACTAGCACTATGGTTCAGCAGAAATCTAGATTCACTAGATAAGTATAGAAATTTTTTATCGCTACTCATCAATATTACACTAGTGGCAGGGGCTCTTCTTGCGGAGCAATACCACAATGTAAAGTTAGCTAAACCTTATGGCTAGGGTGTTCAAAATCCCTTCTAACAAGGGTCACTTCATTGTGCATAAAGCCCGGTGTTTCCCACACCCGAAAAAAGGGATCTCTGCATTAAGGATAATAGCATTATATCATTTTTTTACACTACAAGGAATACTCAATTAATACTGAGAAAGGTTTAATTCACTAATAAATATGAAAATATAGCTAGCAAAAGTCAATGGAACAATATGGCAATAGGATTCTCTTGGAATCCAAGCAATGTACAACATCACTGTCAAAGATCATATGATATAGTTTTTAATGCAATTTCAAGTAATAATTTAGAATTCATATTCAAAAGCAAAATATTCAGGTATCAATAGAAAAAAATGGACAATTCAATCAAAGAAGCAAATGGAAATTCCATGTACATAAAAGTGTAGAATACACTCACCTTTTCCTTTGTCTTCTTTAATTCGTTTTTACTACTCAATATGAGGATTGTCTCTCCCATCAAAGTTTTTCACTTTTTTTGGTTTTTCTAGATCTCTACATACAATATACATACATATTAGGTTTTAATTTCTATAGGCAAATTCATTTGAATATTAAAATTGAAAATTGATCTATCGATTTTTATCCTAACTTTGCCTCCTATTTACTATCATAACATGATTTACACTATTCCAATTGTTATTATTCTTAAGAAATTTGAATTATAACACGTTTTTCTCCAACATATCCAAAATTCAATATATTTGGACTTCTGTAGCTTCTATGGTGACTTATCAAAGTTTGCCCTAACTCTGTTGCCTAGGTTCACTGAGCTCACTTTACTCTTTCTGCTATATCTTAGTATATACAAATCCAATTGACCCAATTCTTTTTAAAATGAAATTATACTCATAAGGGAAAAATTCATAAGTTTTGGTCTTTAAACTATTTTTGTCCATTGTATTCCCAAAACTCAAGATGAATCCTCTAAAACCCTGACTATCATTCCTACTAAGATGGCCCTGATAACTATTTAATAACTCTCTACATTATTAGAATTTTGCTATTAAATTTTTAGATCACTTAAATAAAACTATAAGCTCCATTTCATGTTTTTTATTCAAGTCAAATCCCATCCTAGGGTCCTCAATTAGAGTCCCAAATTCCAGCAACATTCTCTAACCTATATGCAGGATAACCTTATTTCCAGTCCTATAACTCTCAACATATTGAGAATTAAACTAAGACCTTTTTATATCACCAAATTAACATCCCAAGCTTCAATTTTTGTATTGTCAAATTTGAACTCTAGGATTCTCAAAACTGAACCTCAATTTTTGGTAATTTGGTTGTCTACCAAACCCTAGCTATCTCCTTCCTTTCACTCTATCTTATATTTTTCCTCACTAGTCCAAATTCAAATGACCATTTCCTTCTCTAATCAACACTTCCCTTCATTTTCTTCTCTTTCCCAACTTCATCCATCATCAATCAAACCAACAAAAATAACAAACAACCCAACATAATCACATCATACTCAAAACTAGCAAGTGTAACATTGTTTTTACCTTAATTGGAGCTAGATTTGGGATTTTTCATGGATTTTTTCTTCTTTCCTCTTCTCCCTCATATTTTCTCTCTTCCTTTGGCTATCCACTCTCTATTCTTTCTCAACTTAGACAGATTTTTAAGTGTTAGAAGCATAAAATGATGTTTATCTTCTCATAGGATTTTATATAGTTTTTATTTTCTTTTTCTTTTATTTTATTCACTTGGAATTTTGGAAAAATCTCCATCCTCCATATCTCCTGCCTATTCCAGCAGCTTTTCTGCATTTTTCTTTTTTTATTTATTTTTTATTTATTGATGAGTTGTGAAATACCCTGAATTTTCATTTATTTTATAAAATTCTATTTTTGTATGGAAACATATTATTTTATTATTTTCCATACTAAAGTAAGAATTGGAGTTATATTTTACTAAATTATAAATATTCATACTATTTGAATATGTATTATTAATGGTAATTTTATTTAAGTATTATATATGTATATTATTATGAAAATGTTAATGTGGATTTTTGGAGAAATTGTATTTTGATATTTGAGTATTAATAAAGGTATTAATTAATATTATAAGTTTAATTATAGTATTTTTAATCAAAAGTTTAGATTTTCATTATAATTACTATTATTACAAATAAATTTTATTAATTGAACTATTATTAGCGTTAATAGTATTATTGTTATATATATATGAGTTTATGTTGTAAATTATTATTGTTATTATTAGTATTGTTGTTGTTAATATTATCATTTTTATTATTATGATTATTATTAGTATTATTATTATTGTTATTATTATTATGTGTATATATATATATATATGTGTGTGTGTGTGTGTGTGTGTGTAGTGTTATATTTATATAATATATGTATATTAGTATATATATATATAGATATTGGTGTTAAGAAAAGAGAAGGAAAGAAAGAAAAGAAAAAGGAAAAAATAAAAAAGAAGAAGAAAGAAGCAGTTGCTGGCAGCCAACAAAGGAAGGAAGAAGCAGAGAGAGGGAAAGAGAGCTGAGGCGGACGAGAGAGAGAGGGCTGTGGTGGAGTGCACCACCACCTGTCCAGCTGTGGGCTGCACTGCCACCACCAGTGGCTAGCCCACCATCCGGCGATCTCAAGGGAGGCAGTGGCGCTCCGATCGGACGGCGGACGGAGGCGTACGCGAGGAGAGAAGCTCCACCGGACCTAAAGCTTCAAGTTGAATTTTTGGCCTATTCCAGCAGTGAAATCCAATGATTTTGGTGTCATTCAACTCATGAGGATGAGAGTTTCAATTTGGTACCAACCTTGCCCCCTGAGGATCACCGGAGGAGGAGATCGAAAAATGCAAAACCGCAACTTTGGAGGCATTTTTCGGTGGCTGGAGGGCAAGTGACGGCCAGTGGTGACCATTTTCATGATCCTGGAGTCGAGGCAAACCTGCTGGTATGGAGATCCCCTAGATCCACCACCAGCAGCGGCGGCACGTGGCCGGCCGGCGGCAGCGCGTGGGGCAGACCAGCAGTTCCATTTCGATGTTCCAACACAATTCTCAACATCCATATAATCAGAATTCATGAAGTTTAATCCAAAACTCTTGTATTTCAGTCGTTAAATAAGTTATTTTATGTTTAGTAGTCTTTAGAGTAATTGTTAGGTTATTGAGTTTGTCGTTGGGTTCAGTATGGTTCTGTCGAGATCTCAATCAGAATCTCAGTAATCTTTAAATTGTGTCTAGTTAAGTGTGATTCTTATCCCAATGATGTTTGTTGTTGCGAGGTGTTGGCATCTGACATCTTCCTGGTTCCAAGGCTGCACTTCCGAAGGAAGCTAGTCAGAAGCGTCGTCAGTTAGGTGAGTGATACTCACTAATGTATTATCCTATTTCCATATACATATGCATTTCTATGTGTGTGTGTGTGTATATATATATATATATATTATGCACTACTACTGCATATAAGCATGTAACATTTGATTGTGAATGATGACTCAATATTCTGTATTCTGTGTATATTGTGGTTGTGATGGATGGATGGAGGTCGGGAGGATGCGGTACCACCTAGGACTTTGGATATGATATGATTATGATGAGATTATGATGAGTTGAGAAGATGAGCAATGACTAGTGTATGCTGGCCGGGCTTGCTCATCGCTAGGGCTGCTATCAGTTGGGTCAGGGCCGCATGGTACAGACCAGTGCTAGCTGGGTCCATTGGACATAAGAGATAGATTATTGGATTCAGAGAGCCATGATAGGGGGATTGACTCCCCATTTTGGGATTAAAGTGGTACTGTGGACCGTATCTCATCCTTACTTGGTGATGTGAATTATCTATCTCTATGACATAGTGCATAGCATGTGCATTAGAATCTATCTGTAGGATACCAGTTTAATATATTAGCTGGTATCATTCACTGAGTCGGACGCTCATTCCTGTTCATTTTGTTATTTTCAAGTCGGGGAATGAGCCTGTGAAGGAATTGTAATTGAGTAAACTGCCAATTTTCCTTCGGCAGTAATTTGTAACATTGAGTATTAAACATTATATGTAATATGGGTATAATTGTAAACATAGCTCTAGAACTCCGCAATGTTACACTTTGTACTTGTACATTGTTAATATTCAGTTATGTACTTAAAGAGTTGTAATTTGTTGTTAAGCAGAATCTTTATGTAATTTATTTTATTTATGAGATAAACCAGTGGTTGGCCCAACGAGATATTATTTTATATTAATATTTATTTGGATCTGCTTAACTCAATTGGGCCCATAGCCCTTTTCAGTTTTGGGCTTTCTGTTGTGTGTTTTGGTTAGGTTTACTACGGGCACTAGTAGCCATGTGCATTTCCCGTGTCCTAGTACCGATCACGTGTCCTCGGGTTCGAGACTTGACAAAATGGTATCAGAGCAAAGATCTTATGATCTCTAATGTATTCAATGTTGTGGGTCCTTGTTTCTGTAACATGCAGAGTGTAGGATTTCTAATTGTCTTTTTGAGTTTCTCTTGTTTCTAATTCAGCGTTAATGTGGTGTAATGATGAGATTTTCGTTATTAGTGAGCTTAATGCTTATCTGTTAAGATTTAATATAGTTGTTAATTATTAGTTAGGAAGTTTAATAGAATGGTCATGTGATTGATATTTTTGTTTTTCTTGCTTATTAGAGTATCAAGTCTGGAGATTTGCTTTGTTAGTATTCTGCAGTACTGGGAGTACTCTATTACCTAAAAGATAAGATAAGCCCTAGCTTGCTTTATTTCTGTTTATTCCGTGAAGTGATTTGATTATTTTCAGTCACATACAAATGAACATTTGTCACCTTAGATAGAGTTGAGGACTATAGTTGTTTGACTAGTCTCATCAATTATATCCAAACAAGACTTTGTTATTAGCTAAACCAATTTTCAAGGAAAGTTTACTGTAGTTTTGTTGATAAGGAAACTGAGTTTATTATTTATTAGAGACACGGGTATTAGGCAATTCACCATCTCGTTTTAACTTTCTTCCTCATTTAAAAATTTTCTCTTGACCTAATAGTTACCCTTTCTAATTATTAGCTTAATTTTATGGCATCTTCTTCATCTTTCTCTCCCCTGGACCTGATCCTTTTCTTTACCAAGGCCTTCCCCCAGAGATCCGAAATAATATTTCTGAAAAAGCCCTTAAGAATTTAGCCTCTGAACAGATCTTTAAGTATCAAACATGTCTCATTCGAAAGTATGGCTCTCAGTTTATGAAGGAACTAACTATCCACCCTGATTATCCTTTTCTGAGGTCATATGCTTTCATGGATATGACAGTGGATTCATTTTGGATATGGCCTAAAGAATTCCTTTGCTTTCTGTGGTATTTCCTTCATCTCTATCATATTGCTATAGAAATTCAACCCTTTAATTTTCTGCGGTATATCAAATGTTTGGATGGCAACAATGCAGCTAACTCGCATTTGGTTACCTTCCTGCGTTGGTTTAACCCTTTGGACCAGTGGATGAAAGTCTTTTTGGACAGATGGTCCCACTATTCGAACTATGCTGGTTTTTCATCGTCCTTATACTGCTGTGAGTGATCTTTCAAGCACCCGTCTAATCGTGAATCCTCAAGTTCTTATTTATAAGTCCTGTTATTTTTCATTTTATAAGGATGTCTTTGATTATTCCGATGAGATTACTGCCTTTCAGCACTTTATGTGTGAGAAAAATAATACTCCTTTGCATGAGATGTGGCCCCCTAGTGAACCTGATGCTCCATGGTGGGATTTTTCTCCTAAGTACTATTGCGAGATTAATAATGCTCTGGATGATTGGGACCAGAATTGTCTTAAGGAGTTGTACCGGAGAGATGGTCCTCAGCCCATAGTGCCTAATGGTGATAAGTTTGACCCCACTAACCATATTTGGACTCACCTTATGGAGCCTTCTTCAGACTCTACTGAATTTGATGAGACAGCCTTCTTCAGCCAGTATGATGATGATGATGATGATGTTATGAATTTGTTTTCCTCACATGAGCCTATCAAGAAGTGATAGGTTAAGAAATTTGTTGTGGAAGTCAGTGATAGTTATGGTATGAGACCTGTTAGGTTGCAGGGTCCTGAATCTATATAAGTATATTTTCTTCTTTTCCTTATTATGATGGAATAATTTTCTTTTTCTTCTTGGTTTTGATGTGTGGAGGTTTATTGAAGCAGGTAACGGGACTAGAGACACTACTTCAGTAAGTTATGTAATCGTAGGTGATGTACCCCTTTTTCTGTATAAAGTTATGTTTAATATAGTATATAAGATAGTTAAGTATTGGTATAGTTTGCATAATTCTTATTGATTATGACGATTATAACAAAATTAATTTTGATGATTGTAGGGAGTATGATTATAAGGTTTATTTAGTTGGGATATTCTATTGAAATAGAACAAAGATTGTGATATAGTTTTAGTTTAGAATTTAAGAAATATAAGAAATTGAATTTAAGGATTCCCGAGAACTTAATCCAAAAAGGGTATAAAATGACTTTATTCAAAATTTTAAATGATTTGGAAATGGAATATTTTAAATGAATTTAAAGATGACAATTGATTTTAAAGTATGATTTTAACACCAGTTTTGAGAGTTTATTATTTTAGGACTCTGTACTCGTGTCCAGTGTGTCTATCTGTCTACATCTATTGAGTCACGCATCATAAAGTTGTTAGTCATTATTCATACATTATGTCCTTCATTGATCATTGCATTAAGGTTGCATATTGTATAGCATCCCTGGACACAGTACCTTGAGTTCTAAAATAAAAGTGAAAATGTTTTAATTACTACGAATGATTTTAAATAGTTTTGCAAATTTAAAAAATTTTAGATATACGTGAAGTGGATTTAAGTTCTTGGAATGAGATAATCTTTTGAGGTATTAGATTCTATATTATATTGTGGGAAGGATTAAAGATTAAGTATTGATTTTTATTAAGCAAAGAATTTTATTATGTCATAAAGTGGAGTTATTATTTAGGAGTACTTACAAAGTATATATGTTTAAGATGAAATCAAAATAGAGTGGCATAGATTAAGAAGGACATAAAACCTACATGGAGATTTATTGAGTATTAGTAATAGTAGTGAATTCATTATTTTGATGTGGATAAATGAAAGGATTAGAAATATGAAATATAATGAGATGTTAATGGAAATTTCGAAATAAAATAATGTTATGGGTTAAGTGTATAGGGTTGTGAGGCAATAGCTATTTAAGCTATGATGTCAAAGTATTTTATAGAAAGAAAGTAAGTTTAAGATAATTGTCAGCAGCTAAGATATGTTTAGAGTTAACAGAATTTCTTAATGACTCTGTTAATATAAGGGATGTTGAAATGAATGGTAAAATTACTGGTTTTGTATATCAATTGGTGTATATGCATATGTGCTGATTTCAAATTGATGAAATAAAAGTTTATATATATTGAGGAAATTAGTTAAAGCGAGTAAGAGTGAGAAGCGAATTATTGAATTTTGATATGTTTTAATTGATGAAATGATTAAGGGCTTAAAGATAAGATATGTTTAAGATTATGATTGATTGAATGTGAAATCAAAGGTTGTGTTAGTTTTAGCTGTGATTAAACCAAGATATAGGAATAAAGAATGATTAGATATTTGCTGTAAGGTTTAATAAATTAGATATCGGTATTAGAATAATTTTGTTGGAGGTTTAGTTATATAATTTTGTGTCTTGTTGAAATTGATCTGTTATGTTACCTTACCTATGGGTTCGATTGTGTATCGGAGTGCGCATTGGAAGCGTGGTGGAGAAGTTTAATTGTAAAGTGTTGTATTTGAAAATTCGAGGACGAATTTTCTTAAGGGGAGAAGATTGAAATACTCTAAATTTTTATTTATTTTATAAAATTCTATTTTTGTACGGAAACATATTATTTTATTATTTTCCGCATTAAAGTAAGAATTGGAGTTATATTTTACTAAATTATAAATATTTATACTATTTGAATATGTATTATTAATGGTAATTTTATTTAAGTATTATATATGTATATTATTATGAAAATGTTAATGTGGGTTTTTGGAGAAATTGTATTTTGATATTTGAGTATTATTAAAGGTATTAATTAATATTATAAGTTTAATTATAGTATTTTTAATCGGAAGTTTGGATTTTCATTATAATTACTATTATTACAAATAAATTTTATTAATTGAACTATTATTAGCGTTAATAGTATTATTGTTATATATATATGAGTTTATGTTGTAAATTATTATTGTTATTATTAGTATTGTTGTTGTTAATATTATCATTTTTATTATTATGATTATTATTAGTATTATTATTATTGTTATTATTATTATGTATATATATATATGTGTGTGTGTGTGTGTGTGTAGTGTTATATTTATATAATATATGTATATTAGTATGTATATATATATATATATAGATATTGGTGTTAAGAAAATAGAAGGAAAGAAAGAAAAGAAAAAGGAAAAAAAAAAAAAGAAGAAGAAAGAAGTAGTTGTTGACAGCCAACAAAGGAAGGAAGAAGCAGAGAGAGGGAAAGAGAGCTGAGGCGAACAAGAGAGAGCTGTGGTGGAGTGCACTACCACTCATCCGGCGGTGGGCTGCACCGCCACCACCAGTGGCTAGCCCACCATCCGACGACCTCAAGGGAGGTAGCGGCGCTTCGATCGGACAGCGAACGGCGGCGTACGCGAGGAGAGGAGCTCCGCCGGTGCTGAAGCTTCAAGTTGAATTTTTAGCCGATTCTGGCAACGAAATCTAGCGATTTTTGTGTCCTTCAACTCCTGAGGATGAGAGCTTTAATTTGGTACCAACCTTACTCCCTGACGATCACCAGAGGAGGAGATCAAAAAATGCAAAATCGCACATTTGGAGGCATTTTTCGGCGGCTGGAGGGCTAGTGACGGCGAGTGATGACCATTTTTGTGATCCTGGAGTTGAGGCTAACCTACTGGTGTGGAGATCCCCCAGATCCACCACCAACAGCGGCGGCGCATGGCGGCGGCGAGTGGGGCAGACCAGCAGTTCCGTTTTGACGTTTCGGCACGATTCTCGACATTCGTATGATCAAAATTCGTGAAAGTTAAAATGAAACTCTTGTATTTCAGTCATTAAATAAGTTATTTTATGTTTAACAGTCTTTAGAGTAATTGTTAGGTTGTTGAGTCTATCGTTGGGTTTAGTATAGTTCTGTTGAGACCTCGATCAGAATCTTAGTAACCTTTAAATTGTGTCTAGTTAAGTGTGATTCTTATCCTAATGATGTCCATTGTTGCGAGGTGTCGGTGTCAGCGTCTGGAAACTTCCTGGTTCCAAGGCTGCACTTCCGAGGGAAGCCAGTCAGAAGCGTCGTCAGTTAGGTGAGTGATACTCACTAATGTATTATCCTATTTCCATATACATCTGTATTTCTGTGTGTATATATATATGTATATTATGCACTACTACTGCATATAAGCATATAACATTTGATCGTGAATGATGACTCAATATTCTGTATTCTGTGTGTATTGTGGTTGTGATTGACGAATGGAAATCGGGAGGATGCAGTACCACCTAGGACTTTGGATATGATATGATTATGATGAGATTATGATGAGTTGAGAAGATAAGCTATGACTGGTGTATGCTGGCCAAGCCTGCTCATTACCAGGACCGCTATTAGTCGGGTCAGGGCCGCATGGTATAAACTAGTGCTGGCCGGGCCCATTGGACATAAGAGATAGATTATTAGATTCAGAGAGCTAGGATAAGGGGATCGACTCTCCATTTTGGGATTAGAGTGGTACTTTGGACCGTATCTTATCCTTGCTTAGTGATATGAATTGTCTGTCTCTATGATATAGTGCTAGCATGTGTATTAGAATCTATCTGTAGGATACCAGTTTAATATATTAGCTGGTATCATTCATTGAGTCGGACGCTCATTCCTGTTCACTTTGTTATTTTCAGGTCGGGGAATGAGCCTCTAAAGGAGTTGTAATTGAGTAAACTGCCAATTTTCCTTCAACAGTAATTTTTAACATTGAGTATTAAACATTATATGTAATATAGGTATAATTGTAAACATAGCTCTAAAACTCTGCAATGTTACACTTTGTACTTATACATTGTTAATATTCAGTTATGTACTTAAAGAGTTGTAATTTGTTGTTAAGCAGAATTCTTATGTAATTTATTTCATTTATGAGATAAACCAGTGGTTGGCCCAATGAGATATTATTTTACATTGATATTTATTTGGATCTGCTTAACTCAATTGGGCCCATAGCCCTTTTCAGTTTTGAGTTTTCTGTTGTGTGTTTTGATTAGGCTTACTATGGGCACTAGTAGCCATGTGCATTTCCCGTATCCTAGTGCCGATTACGTGCCCTCGGGTTTGGGGCATAATAAGTTGGATGCTGAGTCATCACTTGATGATGACAATTTTGTTATTTATTACAAAGTTACCATTTCCAATCCTTAATTATTCTATTATTGTCTAATAATATTTTTAATCACTAATTTAGGTCCTTAATGTTATCTTTATTCATTTTTCTATTCAATTTCCCTAAACTCAAATTTTAAAAATTATGAAAACTATGATTCGTCGGTTACACGCATAGCATACTGATTTTGCTTAGTTATTTTCTATACTGAACTCCAACTTTATTTTTGAGTTTCATGACTTCTAATATCATTATATTTGTCTAAATTATCCAAATAAAATATAAAATCTATTTCCTAGTCAGGATTTCTCGACTCACTAAATGCCTTAATTTTCCGAGCATGTATCCTTTTTAGGTCATTAACTCCTAGCTTCCTATTTTCCTTCTTACACTCTCTATTTCATTTGTTCTTATATCAAATCCATCTCTTTTAATACTCTTCTAATATTCTTTACCTTATTTCATATAATTAGGGGGCTCGATTTCTGGACCAATAACCATTTAGTACTTTGATTTTTCGCAATTGTCATTTACACTCTTTTGCTCTTAATCTAATCACCTTCCTTACAACCTCAATACTCACAGTGAACTCAAAATTGGGGTGTTATAGACAAATTTCTGGTTAAGAAGTTTAGCATAAGTCTTTTGGTGAGTTTTTGGTGCAAAGATGGCTATGAAGGTTTTAAGATCCTAGAATATTATGACTATTTCACCAACTAAGTATGTTCTGGCAATTTTTAAATATTAAAGTTCTTTGTAGTCTATTCTAGATGTCTTTAAATAAAGGAAATAATAATATAAAAATAATTTTAGCCCAACATACTGTTTTTAAGTAACTTGCAATCTTAGCCATATAATTTCGTACAACTCGTAAGCTATAACATGCTACTCGTAAGTTACAACTTGAATTCATTTGTATGGTGTACGATGGGACTTGATACCGAGCTCTCAACTCATCTCTAATGTATCGAGCTCATTACTCGTTTTACCTATACTAGCTCGTTTACTTGCTTTAGTTGCTGAGATTCTCTGCTCATTTCACTTATGTTGAGCTCATCTCCATCCTCATCATTAAAGCTCCTCACTTCTCTTGTATTGAGCACATCTTTGTCAACTCATTATTGAAACCCCTCCATCGCCTCGTAAAAGAAAATCTTTACATTTTAACTTGTATGTAATAATTATAATAGGTGTTTACTACATGTAACAAATTTTACCATACTCTCTATCTGTAATTCTAAAATTCAATAACACTTATTCAAAATAGTAATGAACATGACTTTGTTCTCCGTATGAATTCTTAAAAATTTATAATTACTTATAACATATGTTTAAATTAAGTAACAAATGTAATCGTGTTTTATGTTATAACTTCTTGAAATTACAAAACATATACTTAGGAAAAAACTTGACATTTACAATTAACACAAGCTGAGGATATTACAAAATGAGAGAAATCTATATTAGATCTAGAGATTTTGAAAGAAAAATGAAAAATTTAAGTTTGAGAAGAAACTACAAGTGTTTGGTAAGCTCTGGATGAAAAGAGAAAATGAATAAACAATCATCTTTGAACTAACATATTGTTCATTGGTGGTCTGTAACTATTACCATGCAATTTCTAATGCACCCATAAACAAATCATACAACTTATAAATAATAACTTAAACTCATCTATTCACTAAGCAATTTGTTCGACATCGAGTGTCTTGGTTCACTTTGTATATCTATACAGATATCCATAAGTCTTTATACCAAGCTTCTTAACTTGTCTACATTGTATCAAGCTTCTCACTCACTTCTCTAATATCAAACTCATCTACTCACTTCACTTGTGTAGAGCTCATCTTGTCTTCGATATCGAGCTTCTCAACTTGATTCACAATATCGAACTCATCTTCATCCTCATCATTGTAGCCTTTCACTTCTCTTATATCGTGCTCATCTTTATCCTTGACAATTCACCTATATCATCAACTTGCATATATATTCATCGAGGTTTCATTCTCTTTAGCAAAACTCATCCTCATCATCAATATTTCGCCCTTGTCATCAATGCTTCACCTCTCTATCGAAGCTCATCCTTACTATCGAAGCTTTGCCTTTTCATCGAAGCTCATCCTCGTTATTGAAGCTTCATCATCTTTTATTTCTAAGGAGCTTCCCTCTAGCTTACATATATGTATAGACCCTCAATATCAAAGCCTCGTACTTGAAGAAAAAATCTCAACTAGCCATAACTTAGGGTCTTACAGTAACATTTGTGTAATGCTCATAATATGCAAAGAATGTGACTTTTTTTGTGTTCTCTTTGAAATTCTTAAAATTCAATAATGCTTGTTCAGAATGGTAACAAATGTGACTTTGTTCTCTGTATAAATTCTTAAAAATTATAGTTAATTGTAACATTCGTTCAAAATAGGCAATGAAAATTATCTTGTTCTCTATTATAAATTCTTGAAATTATAAAGTGTACACATACTTAGGAGATAACATGGAATGTACAACTAACAAAAAATCAAGATATTATGGAGATCAAATAAAACCGGAGGTCTAATTATATACCCTTACCCCTTAACATTAGGGCTAAGCACGAGACTCATAGATACTGAATAATACTAAAAAACTGAACCAAAAATATATGTTGACCATTTTACTTTCTCCAAACCAAACCGTCCTGAAATTTTTCTTTTTGGGTACAGTTCTAAAGATTAGTAATTATCCATACCAAGAACCGTACTGAACCAACACTAGAATTGATTTACAATTCTTTTATAAGTGCAAACTAAATTTTAAAAAGAAAATTAATAATCTATATAATACTAATATTGTTTTAAAATTTTATAAAAATTTTTAATAATTTGTATAATCTTTAAATGGTTAATACAATTAATTAAGTCAATCATTAAATAATGTAATGATTTTATATACAAATTTGATGTTATATTTTAATGGATTTAAATTTGTGATTTCACAATTTAAAAAATTAAGACCATTATAATAATAATTTATTATTGAGCCATATAATTTCATTGGTGATAATGTTAAATTTATGGTGTTATATATTATAGTTTATTGTCAATCACTTTAAGCGTTAATTTTTATAATTTTAATCATAAATAAGGTAAATATATAATAAAAATTTTAAGAAATTTTGAGGTATTATAGTTTAAGATATATATATATATATATATATATATATATATATATATATATATATATATATATATATATATATATATATATATATATATATATATATATATATATATATATATATATATATATATTATTTAAAAATAAAAAAGCTCCAGATCTCCATTCCGTCTTGTTCCGTATCAAACCATCTAAAAAATTGGAACGATTCAGTGTGAAAATTATTATATCATGGTACAGTTCTAAAGATTCAATTTTAGAAATTTCCAAAATTCAGTTTGGTTCAAAGATTTTCGAATCTCCGGATTCCTTCAAACCATACTCAATCCTATTTAACATTAACCCTTAAATGTGTCTTATATCTATTGTTTATATTGATTGTGTAGTTAGCGATTCTGAAAGCTACTTGCTAGGTATTTGCACAAAATCATGGTTTCTTAACAATTTAAAAAAAAGTTGAACTCCAATTTTGACTTAGTTATGAAGAATTGAAGGGAATTAAAGAAATAAATTTCTAATTTAGTTAAATTTATAAAGAGATTTATGGATCAAGTCACCTATATCTTAGCAAGAGTAACTAATTCGGTATCAGAACTCAATATTTGGAGCTCTACTTCTCCCATGCTTCTGGATGTTTTAGTTTGTAATGTTCATTAATAATATTATCTTATGTTTTAAAAAAAATAAATATAGATTTACTTTTAATTTATAATAATTTTTGACAATTAACTTAACACACACAGTAAAAAGATAAAAATATTTATTTTTTATAATGTAGATTTACTTTTTATAATATTTTTTAGAAAAATATTTATGAGTGATTAAATGGATAAAAAAAAATTTTTAAAAAATAAATTAGTAATTTTTTTTATTAAAATAATAATTGATATAATAAAAGAAGAATTTGTTGATTGCATGCTTTATTAATTAGATTTTTTTTCATTGACCTGTCAAGCTTTTACTAATTGGCTTTTTCTCCCGCAAATCATGCGCTAATTGCACGCAATTGGTAAGGAGAAAAAATTAGCACAATTATAATACCTTAATTTTGTTTTTCTTCTTCCTTTTGAGGAAGAATGTTTGAACTTTGAACTATCTCATTTGGATTAAGAAATGACTAGTCTTTTAGACCTTTTATGCATTATCTAATAATTAATTTATATATAAACAAATAAATATATATTCCCTTGAATAATAACTATGATCGATTTCTCTTTTTCCAGTGCAAAAAAAAAAAAAAAATACAGAGGCAACATTATTCATAGTTTAACATGGTGAGAATAAACATATTTATTTTTGGCAAATTATTAATTGCATTGCATCCTCGCTAATAAATACACAATCAAATCTCTATAGATTTAAGTATTTATCATGTATTCGCATGCAGGACAGTTAGCCTTTGAGTCATCTGCCTCAAACCCCATAAAAAATGAGGGGCCCCGCTCCTTAAAAAGGAGAGTTTATTGTTTTATTTATTTATTTTTTTGAAACAAAGGCCCCTTGCAGCAAGTAGGGAAGACGAGGATAGTACATAAGGCAAGTTTAGATATATTCGCAGCAATTGTTATATCATAAATCTGTATTTATTATATATTATGAATCAAGTTTATAATATATGTGAAAAATATTTATTAAAAATAAAAATAAATAATTTTTTTAATATTTTATTTCCGTCTTTTTTGCTTTTTTTTTTTGTTTTTTCACCACCCTTTTTTTCTTTTTTCTTAATTGAAAATGCTAATTATTTTTATTTTTTATTTATTTCAATACTTAAAATTGAATTATTATAATTAAATTATTTTTGTTTCTCTCATCTAATAATTATAATAATTCGAATAAATATAAAAATTATAATTTATAATTAAATATCTAAATTGAGTTATTATTATTTTTTTAAATTAACAGGTATATTGTTACTCAAAATGCAAGTAGGTTGATATTGAATTGCATGTATATTATTTTTGAATTGTCAGTTAATGATAAAATATATCTTCAATTACAATATTAATAATAAAAAAAATATTTTGATTACAATTACCCTATGTACATTAATCTTATACAATAGATATATTGTAATTTAACTTTATATACATGACTTTCCAATTACATGTACATTATTTCTTAAAATGCATGTATATTGGTGTTGAATTGCATGTACTTTACTTTTGAACTGTCAGTTAATGATAAAATATAATTTCAATTATAATATTAATGATAAAAATATTCTGATAACAATTAATCTATACATATTAGTTTTGTACTAGAGATACATTGTAATTTAATTACATGTACATGACTCTCCAACTACAAGTACATTATTATTTAAATGTATGTACATTAGTATTAAATTACATATATTTACTTTTGAACTGTCAGTTAATAATGAAATGTATATTTAATTATAATATTAATGATAAAAATATTTTGATAATAATTATTCTATGCACATTAGTTTTGTACTAGGGATACATTGTAATTTAATTATATGTACATGACTTTCTAATTATAGATACATTATTACTTAAATGTATATATATTGGTATTGAATTGCATGTATATTATTTTTGAACTGTCAGTTAATGATCAAATACATATTCAATTACAATATTAATGATAAAAATATTCTGATAATAATTAGTCTATGCACATTAGTTTTGTACTAGAGACACATTGTAATTTAATTTCATGTACATAACTGTCCAACTACAAATGCATTATTCCTTAAATGCATATATATTGGTATTGAATTACATATACATTTCTTTTGAACAGTCAATTAATGATAAAATATATTTTCAATTATAATATTAATGATAAAAATTATAATAATTATTAGATGGGAGAAATAAAAATAATTATTATATTTTTAATTCCAAGTATTGAAAAAAAAATAATTAGCACTTAATTTAAAAAATATTTTGGTCCATTTATAATTTTTTGGAATGTTAGATATCTTAAATTAAAATCAAATAATAAAAATAAAAAAAAAAGAGAGCAAAACACGCTAATATAATCGGATAAAAATCGCGCGCCTTTATTTTTAACAAATCTCTTGCATGTATACCATGAACCTGATTCATGGTATAATTTGCGTATTCATGTTAGATTTTTTAACCTCTATTATGTGGGCATACATATTTATTAGAATAATTATATTAATAGGCTATTTTATAAGTAGGTTTAATTTAAGTGATTCATTTATGCGAAGCCTAAACTTCAGGATTTAATATGTGTTAATGGGTGGATACCTATTGCTGACCCAAATAGGCTTAATGGGATTCTAATAGGTTAGTATATAAAGAACTCTAGGGTTATGGTCTCCAAAACGTCAAATCATTTAGCCGCTTTCTATTCTTTTCCCATCAAAGATAGAGAGTTGAGTAACCTTAAGAAATTAGGAATTTGACTGAAAAATGTCATACTTGCTGTTCAAACATTCATTCATCATTTATTCCGCAAAGGTTTAATTGCTATAATGAATACAGGTATTTATTTTTATCTCCTTAATAATTATAACATGATAGATTTTGGGCATTAAAACAATAAAGATTTATGTGATTCTAACAAGTGGTATCAGAGTCCAAATCATATTAGATTATTAAGATTAAAGAATTATTTTACTTAATCCATGGTGATTATGTGATATTAAAGATCTAAAATTCTTTGATTTGCGGTAAGCTTGGATTATAACAAATTGTTTATTTAATTTTATTAGTACACGATTGTTATATATGAAATTAGAATCGATTTGTGTGTTGCAATATATATATGTGAAGTCCAAGTTGTTAACATATATATACAACTTGCTTCATAATGAAGTATACTATGGATAAAGTATGTACAGTTGTATATGTTTACCATATTCTATTGTTTTGTTTGGACTAGTTAAGTCAATCGATTCTAAATTATATGCATATTGACAATGGCCTTTATGTATATATATATATATATATATATATATATATATATATATATATATATATATATATATATATATATATATATATATATGTATATATTGATTTTCGCGCTATTTGCTTTTGTATGGCCATTCAGTTTTTAAGTTCTAATATTATATTTATATACATATGATATTACATGTTAATTATTTGGTGGCCAATCGATTACAAGTATATAACACTTTGGTTTGTATGTTTGTATACTTTTATCGTTACATGCTTATTGGTGCAATACTAAGGATTTTATTTGCAGTAGTTATATTTAGTTTTTAAATTAAATTGATTGAAACAATATGTTATCAAAGTAGTCTCTAATATGTAAATTGATTTAATTTGAAATATAAAGATATTATGTGTTTATTATTTATGCGAATGTTGATCAGCCCAAAGTAAGGTTAATGTTTGGCCAAGTAGTGAACACATTTGGGGATGTCCAGCTAAGGCAAGGCCTTATAGGCTTAATGAAAGGAAATTGGACTCTAAGACTGTTAGCTGCTACATTGTTGGATATGAAAAATGCTCTCAACGATTTAAATTTTATGATCCCACTACTCGGTCCTTCTTTAAGACAGGAAATGCAAGATTTCTTGAGGATCTAGAGTTTGGAGGTGAATAAGTAAGGAATGTCATTTTTTATGAAAAAGTTATCACTGAAAAAGAGAAATTTATTTCTCTTCCTAATATTGCTATTGACAATGATCAGGCAATAATTCCTGACATTGTTCAAGACGCAACTCTGATTCAAGACAACAATGAAGTTCTTCCTATAGAGCAAACTCAACAACCTCAAGAAGTGCCATTAAGAAGATCTAATAGAGAAAAGAGAAGTGCGATTCTAGATGATTATATCGTCTTTCTCCTGGAACAAGAAGATTATGTAGGCTTAGCAGAAGATGATCCAATCAACCTTTGTAAAGCTCTTCAAAGTTCCAATTCTGAACGTTGGATCAATGCCATGTAAGATAAGATGAAATCCATGAAAGACAATGACGTCTGGGATCTTGTTGAATTGCCTAAAGGTGTGAAGCCCATTGGTTGCAAATGGATATTTAAAACCAAAAGGGATTCAAAAGGTAATATCGGAAGATATAAAGCTCATCTAATCGCTAAATGATTCACTCAAAAGGAAGGCATTAACTATAAAAAGACATTTTCTCCAGTTTCATCAAAGGATTCTTTTAGAATAATCACTTGTAGCTCATTTTGATTTAGAGCTACATCAGATGGATGTAAAGACAGCATTTCTCAATAGAGACATTAATGAAACAATTTATATGGTTCACCCAGAAAATTTTGAATCCAAAGATTCAATGTCTATAGTCTGCAAATTAAAGAAATCTATCTATGGTCTCAAACAAGCTTCTCATTAATGGTATCACAAATTTCATCAAGTTATTACCTCATATGGTTTTGAGGTAAATGTGGTTGATGATTGTATATATCATAAGTCTAGTGGGAGTAAGTTTATCTTTCTAGTGTTGTATGTCAATAATATACTACTGGCAAGTAGCGATATAGGCTTATTGCACGAAACCAAGAAATTTCTCAATAAGAATTTTAAGATGAAAGATCTTAGGGATGCCTCTTTTGTATTAGGCATATAGATACTGTGAGATCGCTCTCAAGGTATCCTTGGGTTATCACAAAAGAGTTATATCAAAAAGGTGCTAAATAGATTTGACATGAAAGGATGTTCACCGGGAGATACACCTGTAACTAAAGGAGACAAGTTCAATCTCAATCAATACCCCAAAAAAATGACCTTGAAATAAAGGAGATGCAAAAAATTCCCTATGCCTCGGTAATAAGAAGTTTGATGTATACTCAAGTGGCAATAGGAAGTTTGATATATACTCAAGTGTGTACCCGTCCTGATATATTATTTATAGTGGGGCTATTGGGCAAATATTTAAGTAACCTAGGATTGGATCATTGGAAAGTAGCCAAATTGTTTATGCGGTATTTACAGAGAACAAAGGATTTCATGCTAACCTATAGAAAATCAGACAGTTTGAGATCATTGGATATTCTGATTCCAATTTTGCGAAATGCCAAGATAGTAAACGATCCACTTTGGGTTATAATTTTATGATGGCTGGAGGAGCTATATCCTGAAAGAGTGCCAAACAGACACTTATAGCTTCTTCAACCATGGTTGCAGAATTCATAGCTTGCTTTAAGGCATCTAATCATGAGATATGGCTGCGTAATTTTGTCACTAGGCTGCGTGTAGTTAATGGTATTGAAAGGACATTAAAATTATTTTTTGACAATAAATTTGCAATTTTATATTCTAATAACAACAGAAGTTTTGTGAAGTCAAAACATATTGATGTCAATTTTCTATCTATTAAGAAAAGAGTTCAGAGTGGTTAGATTTCTATAGAACATATAGGGACAAACTCCATTATAGCGGATCCGTTAACAAAAGGTTTGCCACCAAAAGTTTTTCATGAGCACACTGCTCATATGGGTGTAGGCTTATTTTGTAATACATTGGTTTAGTGGAAGTTTTACTTTAGATGTTCTATGTATTGAGACATGTTTATTTTATGCATAATAAAGTTTTATGGTTCATTTTATTATCTATATCTCTGAACTTATTTGTGAATTAAGGATTGATCTCTCTAAAGAATATAGTAGGACCAGTTGGAAATAGGTATGCTTGAAATCACATTCCATGTAATTTCTAGGCCACTCATCCATACTTGATCTATGTCATTGAATATATTAGTATGGTGAGCATAGAAGATTTAGTTACACTTATATGTAACAAAAGCCACCATGATCTCATATTAATGTAGAAAATGAACTAGATTGAAACTAAAGTGAAGTCTAAAGAAAATAGCACAAACATGTATACATAAAGAATTTGTTTGATATAATTGTTTCAGGTTCAATATGTAGCCCAAGTGGGAGATTGTTAGATTTTTTAATCTCTATTATGTGGGCTTACATATTTATTAGAATAATTATACTAATAGGCTATTTTATAAGTGGGCTTAGTTTAAGTGATTTATTTATGTGAAGTCCATAGACTTCAGGAGTTGATATGGGTTAATGGGTGGATACCTATTCCTAAACCAAATAGGCTTAATGGGATCTTAATGGGTTAGTATATAAAGAACTCTAAGGTTATGGTCCCTAAGATGTCAAATCATTCAGTCACTTTCTATTCTCTTCTCATCAAAGATAGAGAGTTGAGTAATCTTAAGAAATTAGGAATTTGACTGAATAAAGTCATACTTGCTGTTTAAGCATTCATTCATTGTTTATTCCGCAAAGGTTCGATTGCTATAATGAATATAGGCATTAATTTTAATCTCCTTAATAATTCTAGCATGATAGATTTTCGACATTAAAGCAATAAAGATTTATATAATTCAACAATTCATACCTTACTTATCTTATATCAGGGTAAGGCGGGTGAATCAGATCATGGATACCCATTTATTTTCTTAAAAATAAAAATATATACATATATTTATATAAAAATTACATTTTATAAGAAAATATATATTATATTTACATAAGTATAGATATATAATGTGTCATTATATATATTTTACTTAAAAAATATAATTACAATGTCAATAAACATATATACGGTTTATAATTTTTACTTTGATTGAAAATTTTTTAGTAAAATTCATATCCCATAGAAAATATAAATAAATTAACTATTATCTATTGAAAGTAAAACATCATATAAAAATTTTAACAAAAAATTTTATGGTTTAGAAAGTAAAAAGAATATACATATATATATATATATATAGGGAGAGAGAGAGAGAGGCCTCCTTCAAAGTGTCGCCTCAAACTTTCAATTCTTTTGATCCGAGTGCATATTTTAGCGATCCGTGAAGTACACTATATTTTTGTAATTAATACTTTCATATTATATAAATATTTTTGTCAATTATCAATCATAATTTTTTTTCTTTTTCTTAAGTTAATTTTCATATAAGTTTTTTTTTTACTTTATTTTATTCTTTTTGACTCAAAATAAATTCATTTAATGAATATAAATTTTACATTATTATTATTGATTAAATAAGAATTTCAATCTTTAAAGACAATTATAAGATTTATAACTAAAATAGATAATCTAAAATTTATTTTATAAGAAAAATATCATACTGGAAAATGATATAATATATTATTCATTTTTTAAAAAATAAGAATTAGTTAAATATATAATTTATAAAAAAAAAATTATTTATTTTTGCTCAAAAACCAATATTAAAGAAAGGCACCTTAATTTTTTTTATAACATTTTTTATTAGGAGGTGGGAAATTAAAAGGAATAAAAGAAGAAAAGAAAAAGGAAAAACAAGAAAATTTTTAGTTCAATATTTTTTTCATCATGGTTCTTTATTCGTTTTCTATGTACTTTGAAAATATCTTTTCTTATATTATTTATATATTTTATTATTAATGGATAAGATTGAATAAAATAAAAATAAAATTTAAATTACCATATTAATTTATAATTTTTTTTTTTGTAAACCATATATATGAAAATTGATATAAAAAAATTTATAAAATACTAAAGAAAATATTAGAATATTAACTAGGAAGATAATTTTTATTAAATCAATAAGCTAATAAATGATTTTTCTCTCACAATTATGTCTCTTAATTTTATAATTTATAGAGACAATTATAATTGTACCTTTTATTAATAATTCTTGTAGTATATATGTGTATGTTGGCACATAGCTAGATTTTTAACTAAAATTTCAAATGTGAAAATATTATTAAAATTAATTGTTCAAGCAATTATATTAATAATTTAATAATCAAAATAAAGATGGAAATTTGGAAATTTGAATTAGACATTTCCTTTTCTCTTTATATAATTTTTATGTTACAAAAATCTCAAAGTTAAAAAAATCATAAAAACTACAAAGAAAAAAAAATACTAATTTAGGAAGAATTGCACCAATTTCAACTTAGTTAATTAGGTAAAGATGAAGAATTTAAACAAAGAGATAAGGCCATAGTCATCATTTGCTATCATTTTCCTTTAAGTTGAAAGTCTATGCTTACTTGCTAGTCTTATTACAGCTAAGAGTCTTGTGGGCTAATATTTTGGTGAACTCGTGGCACATTGGTAATAAACAAAGGTTTAAATGATTCAAGCAATTAAACACCAATAAATAAAGAATATGAGGAGATATTTAAGGCGAGATGTTGAAAATAATAATGAACTTAAATAAATAAAGCGAGAGTCGTATTTTTTTTTTTAATCAACAAGGTATCTTTTTCAACTTGGATAATAGGTTAATCTTGTATAGTAAAACATCTATAAATTAATAATTTTACAATTATATAAATTTTATTAATTTAAAAAGATATTAATTTATCAATAATTTATGAAAAATCTAAGAAATATAAAGCAATCTATATTTATTCAGTGAAAATATACAAGTTTAAAGATCTCCAGTTTAGAAGAAATTGTTGCTACCATAACTAAAAATTTTATTAATGATGAATCTAAAGATGATATAGTAGTTTAGGAACTTGTTACACGGAAAGAAATACTTAAAAATATCAATAACTATTTATAATTTCTTATTATAATATGAGAAATCAACTCCAGGGCTTTTAAATGCAACAAAAAAATTAAGAATGAGATTTATTTAAATTTAAATTTTAAGAAAAAAAATAACAATAGACTCATACAATTTTAGGAAAATGTGATATTATTGTGATAATATTTAAGTGGTGTGATAAAATTGGATATCTATCCTATTTTTATAGATAAATATTCTTATGTAAATAGAATTATATTTTTATTCCTATATCTGTAATATTTTACATCTATAAATAAGTATTACAATAAATAAAGTTGTGACATATAAATTTATTCTCTTTTCTATTTTCTCTTTTCTATATTCTCTATAATTATGATAAACAATTTTTTTCTAATTAATTATTAATATTTATGTGGTCGTTTCTTTATCAAATACATTTTGCAAAAAAAAAAAATCAAAACTATTGTAGCTCAATATATAATAAATAGCCAGACTATAAAACAAAATTTGGAATATACTTACGATTTTTTTTTTAGAATAGTTAATCCTTTTTTTATTATTGTTCATAAAGATTTTAAATTAATTAATTAAATATTCTGAATAATTAATTAAAAAATTAGCATAGAGAAAATTATTTAATAAAGAAACAATAAAATATTATATTCTGAATAGTTAATCTTTTTTTATTATTGTTCCTCAAATTGTTTTTTTTTTTTTTTGAGATTCATAAATATTTGATATACTATTTGATAATTAATTAATTAAATTCTAGTTTTGCACTATATTTTAAATTTCTATTCTTGAAGAACTAGCATTATATTTTATATTTTAGTTCTTGAAAAACTAATAATCTCTACAGTTTTTAAAAAATTAATAATCTCTGCAGTTTCTAAATGACTAATAATCTCTACAATTCCTAAAAAAATTAATAATCTCGACCGTTCCTAAAGAACTAATAATAATTATAGTTCCTAAAAAACCAATATTATTTATAGTTCCTGAAAAACTAATAATCCCTACAATTCCTGCAGAACTAATATTCTCTATAGTTCTTGAAAAACAAATATTTTCTATAGTTCTTGAAGAACTAATTAAATAAATAAACAAATATAAATTCTTGAAGAATTTGTACTTTATATTCTTGAAAAACTAAGTATCCTAAATCATTGAAAAACTAGTAGCATAATTTGTTAAAGAACTAATATTCTATGTTCTTAAAGAACTAAATATATTGTCTATGAGTCTTTAAAATACTAATTTAATTATGATACTATTTAACATATTATTTATTTTTATATAGACAATATTGAATTTAATGAAACTCGAATTATTAATCATGGGCAATAATTATTTATTAAGGATACTAGATGCCGAAATTCTTGAATTGGGCCTTAATCAATTTGTTAAGTGGTTCACCTTCTGGTTTTTTTAATGGCATTTTAATTGAAATTTTTTTTTAATCATATATTATATTGTTAATTCAAAGGTTCTATTTGATTATAAAATTGCTATAAAAAAAATGCTACTGTGGCTTGAATTTATTGCTTTCCAGTAATAATTTTGTTAAAAAATTCAAAATTTAATTATTTTGTAATTTAGTTGCTTTATGCTGAAAGAATGTTAATGCTTTATTATTGGATAAAATATATTTATTGGAACTGTATATCTCTAATTTTATCAAAAAAAGTTTAAAATTAATTTTTTTTAAGTTTGCTATTGCTCATGATTTGTGCTTATTTAGCATAATTATTAATGATTGATTTTGTATTGATATGATTTCATTGCATTTATTAAACTAAATTTACGAGATAGAAGTCATTATAGACCTTATCAAAGTTAAAAGACACATATTGATTTGTGAAAATTATGGTTTAAGTTGAAAAAATATAACCTCAAAATGAATTTTTGTGAAAAAAATTTTTTAGTTCATGATTTTAATTTGTGATTAAAATCAAAACAAGACAAAAATTTTATATAATCATACTTAAACCTCATTTAAGTGAGGATCTAAAGGATGAATATCTTATTGATTTTTGTATTCTCTAGAAGAGTTTTAAAGATAGATATAATCATTTGAAAGATGTAGTACTACCACAAGCTCAATATGATTGGCTAAATTTACGCCTACAAGACTTGAAGTCTGTTTTAGAATATAATTCAATCATGTTTAAAATTACTTCACAGCTGAAATTGTACAGTCATAAAGTTACAAAATATGATACGCTACATGCTAATAAAAACTGAAAATTTACTAATATTATTTGTCTTCTAGTAATTGAAAAGAACAATTGCTGATGATAAATCATCAAACACTCTCACTAGTATAATTGCATTCCTTGAAGTGAATGCTATAAATTGTTTGAAATATCATGAGAACTCTTAAAGAGTAACAACTCATACAGATGACACAACTCAATTCAATATTTGTGATTTTATATAAACTCCCTGAAGGAGTAATTTGGAAGGATTTTACATTTTTTTGGATTTTGTTTTATTGCCTTTACATTTTAATTGAATTATATTTTATCAATAAGTTGTGCATAGAATGAGTTATTTCATTATTGTTTTATCCCAATATACATGCACAACATATTACGTTAAACCTGCAGTTTAAGCATTGAACTTATAGTTCAATAATTAAACCTTAAAGGTTTGGCATGAATGCAATTATGTATATCATACATACTCTCCTTTGAAACTTATACAAGGACATGAGCCTAATATTTTTCATCTGCAAATTTTTAGTTGTGTCTTAAATATATTAATATCACTATCTTAATGTGTAAAAATGGATCCATAAAAGAGACTAAAAAATTTATTTTGATAAGACACATTTCTGGACATTAGGGGGAGGAAAAGAACTTGTGGTGCTAAAAAATATCGAGAAATTTATTGGAAAGAAAAGTCTTTGAATAATTTTGATCCACATACAAGTTAGAGTGAATCAAAAGTTTAGACAATAACACAGTTACAACAAATTACAACTTAGCTGCCAAATGCATTGATAGATGCTAAAAAAGTGACAAAGTCTCATATTGTAGTTGCTAATACTCGAGTAAGGGGTTGTAGTTCCAATCACAAATAGAAAATCAATCCATATCACTACACGCTAGAAGTATGGATAGTAAATTGGAACTAAAGATAAAAATCTGCAGAAAAGAAAAGTAGCATCACTCATAAAATCTCCTGAAGAGAAACTGACTGAAGAGGAAGATATCAATCAAAGAGCTATAGCTAATTATAAAATATAGACTAAGATAACAAAACAATTAGATCCTCCAGATATAGCTTTTGATGATTATATAAATAAAAACTATGAGATCTCAATTAATTTTATGATATATGAGTAAGAGTTAATAGAAATTAAATTATTGTTGACAATGAATTTGTCTTAACAGTAGCGCTTATTATTTCAAAAGAAAATATGGATCAAGAATCTTAGTATAATTGAATATTAGTATAAACATTATTGATCATCATAGAAAGAGGCAATTAAGTAGAGCTAGACTATGAACCCTCAAAATTGCACCTTTAGGATTCGACCGTAACTTGACACTTATTAAGATTAGTGCGCTACACATACGGCGGTCCCGCTAGCCGGTTAAAGGGTAGCACCCCTTGCAAAGTGCAGGGTAGCGCCCCTTGCAGGGTGCAGAGCAGTGCCCTATTGAAAAATTAATTTCCTAAATCTTTCACCTCCAGTCAATTGCTTTTCAGTTACGAACATATAGAATCAAACTGGGCTCAAATCAGATTTAAAAATAGACTAAAAATGGCCAAAACAGTGCAAAAACATGTTGAACCAGTGGTTTGGCAGATCGCCACCACTTTAGGCGACATGCTTGGCTGTAGGACAGCATGGCCAGCCTGCCAGCGGCAAGGGCGACATTGGCTGGGGCGCTATAGATGCCCCCAGGCCGGCCGGCATGCCTCCGGCTTTCGGCAGCAACCCTTCAACTATTCTATAAATAGAGCCTCCTTCAAGCTCATTTGGCAAAGTTTTTTGAGGCAGAAACTCTCATATATTGCTTTACTTATGCTGAAATTCTCTTTGAAATCTATTATTTTGAATTATTTTGATTCTCATTTATTACACTGTTTTACTAACCTTTTGCTGTTAAGGTTCAACTTCAAGGTTCCAAATCCAAGATGGAGCTTAGATCTAGAGCTAAACTCATTTTGTTCATCCGAAGGTTAAGAAAAGCAAAGGTATAATTCCTTTCATCTCAAATCTAAAATTCTTTTTAGGTCTAAAATATAAAAGATCTAAAATTTATTAATTTAAAGATCACAATTAAATTAATAAACCAAGCCAACACTTTTTCCTAAACCTCTCCTTCGCAAGAAGGAAGAACTGCGTGGGGTTTGATTCCTATTCAATAGGATACGCAGGCTGCTGTCTCTAGGGCATCAACTCTACAATCATTTTCAATAACATTTTTCCTTTTTTTATTATTTATTTTCAATTCTGTACTTCTTTTTATTTCTTTAATTTAGTTTAGGAATGTGTGCTTTTCCTAGTACCCATAAGGGCTAGAGAAAAGATTCTCTTTATTTCAATCGTTTTGGCTTTGTAATAATTAAGTAGGATTTATTTTTGCTTATTTATTTATAACTGTCATTCCATCTTGCCATATATATCTATTTCATACATCATTTTATTCATGTTCATGCATACATGAAAATTCCTTTTTTAAAGAGTTATTTTGCAATATTTAGGCAAACTGAAGAAAATCATATTTTCTCAATTGTGTAATTACCAAAACCTAATCCCCAAGTCTTCTTTGGTCACTCGCAGATTAGTGCTTTTCCATTGGGGTAAAATCAAAGCATTCTTGGAGTCAATCAATTTGGTTTTTCTTTAATTTTTCCAATTAAAATAAATAAATTAAAGTGGCGACTCCCTTTGCACGAATTCCAAAATGCACAAATCAATTTTTCTGAACTCACAGCGAGTTCTAATCATAGAGTTTCTTCCTAAGAGCATTTTGATTCCTCGGCGGATCGGACTGGTGCTTGGGCGAGGCCTCACATAGACTCGTTCTATCATTAATTATGAGAAAACTAATTCTCTTATTATAGAAATAATCATGTTTCGATACTTAATTAGTATGGCAGTTAAAGAAATGCTTGATTATGCATTATGAAAGCAATATTTATATAAAAGTCCCAAAAGGACTAAAGATATCATAAATGAATACATATTAAACATGTGACATAAATTTCATCAAATTACAAAAATCTTTATATAGATTAAAGCAATATAGACATGTGGTGTAATTATTTGAGTAAATTCTTATTGAAAGAAAGATATGTGAATAATACACTATGTTTATTTATATTCATAAAAGACTATAAAATGGTAAATGTTATTATTGCATTATATATTGATGATTTAAATATCATTGTGATTTCTAATGAACTCAAAGAAGTATGTACTTATTTGAAAAGTGAGTTCGAGATGAAAAATTTAAAGAAAATAAAATTTCAGCCTACAAATTAATTATTTATCCTAAGAATCCTAATATATCAGTCTACTTATGTGGAAAGGATATTTAAGTAATTTTCTATGGATAAATCTTTTCCCTTAAGCACACCAATAGGTGATCCACTCACTAAAAGTGAAAATAGATCCTTTTAGATCTAAATAAGATAACAAAGAGTTATTTAATCTTGAAGTACCATATTTAAATGCTATAAGGGTACTCATATATCTTGCAAATTGTATCATGCATGATATTGCATTTGTAAGAAAAATTCCAAACTAGGTATAGCTCTGTACCTACTAAGAGATATTAGAGTGGTGTAAAATATTATCTTAATATACTATTAATATTGTGATTATATGTTGATTAATTCATATTTGAAATTAGTCAATATGCGGATGTTGATTATTTTCTTGATGTCCATAATGGTAGATCTTAAACTGGTTATGTATTAACTTATAGTGTTGCTATAATTTTATAAAGGTTTTTATGGTCCTAAAGTACCTCACTAAAGATACTTCCATTAGGTTTTGAAAATAATGCAATATGCATTGCACAAATTAAAGGTGAGCATATCAATGATGACTGAAGTAAACATAAAAATTTCACCCAAATTCTAGTATATATGTGAGCTCTAAAAGAGATATCCATTAAGTTTGCTCGGGTGATAACCTAATAGACTTATGTACTAAGTCTTTACCTAGTGTGACATTTAAATAGCATTGTTTTATCGATTAGTATATGATTGTACTCTTTTTCCTTATTCAAGTTTTTATCCCACAAGATTTTCTTGGATAAAAAGTTTTAATGAGGTAATCTGTACAATGATAAAATAGCACATGAAATGTACTCTTTTTCTTAACTATATTTTTTTCTCACTGGGTTTTCTAGCAAAGTTTTTAACGAGGCATATTCATAGCGCGAGTAATATCCAAAGCGGGAATGTTATAAATAAATTATTATACGTAGATATTACTTAAATGTATTTGGATACACAATTTAGAAAGTTATGATGTCCATCAAATTCAATCAAATGATAATTTGGCAGATTTATTTATTAAGGCACTCCTTACAACAATATTTGAGAAGTTGGTGAACAAAATTGGCATGCATTGGCTACAAGCTCTTTGTTAGAAATCTTGTATTTATGAGACAGAGATTCTTATGCACTGTATTCTTTTTCTCTTAACCTAGGTTCTATCCCATTAGGTTTTTCTGGCAAAGTTAGGTTCTATCCCATTGGGTTTTTCTGACAAAGTATTTAATGAGACAATATTATGGCACAAGTTTTATAAAGTAATGTACTCTTTTTCTTTCACTAACATTTTTTTTCCCATAGAGTTTTTTCTTAGTAAGATTTTAACAAAGCATATTATTTGTAATAAACATCAAAGGGGGAGTGTTGTAATAATATTTAAGTAGTGTGATAAGATTTGATATCTATTCTATCTCTATAGATAGATATTTTAATGTAAATAGAACTCTATTTCTATTCCTATCTCTGTAACCTTTTATACCTAAAAATATGTGTTATAATCAATGAAGTTATGATACAAAAATTTTTTCTCTCTTCTATTTTTCTTTTCTCTGTTCTCTATAAGTGTTTTTTATTTTATCACAGATATGTAATTTTAGTGAATTATTCATTTATGACACAAATTTGATTAAAGGGATTATATAAAGTTTCCAAAAAAAATTATCTTATTATTTTATTAAAATTATTAATTTAGCTAATTAGTTCAAATTGGGATGGAGAAAATTATTATTTAATAGAGATTTACTTTATATAGCCATTGGTTTTGTGTTTAGGTGGTAATGACAGTAAAGGTAGCATTTTTAGACTCATTGACTTTCATTAATTTGGGCTTCATTCATCATCTTAGAGTGTTAGGTTTGTAATCATTAGGCCTCCAATAGCTTTTCTCATTGATCAAGGTACTTGATTGGACTCAGAGGATTAGCCTTTTTCTTCAAATTAGTCCATGGTCCATCATTCAATTAGGCCTTGATGCACAGCCCACTTTCAATCTCCAAGTACAACCTTTCAACATTCACCTCTACTAACAAAAAATAGCCTCCACTTACTCTACCACTTCTCCCACCACCACTTCTGCCCCTAACCCTACCACGCAGTAATGATCAAAAGCCCAACACTTCAAGATGATGAAAAAAGCCCATGCAAACAGAGAAGCCCATGGAGTCTGGCAAAACACAACAAATAAAAGGGTACTAGTTAATGATAATTTAAGTTCATGTGTTTGAGGAAGATGGAGATTTGCTTATAGCTAAATCCAATGTGCCTCACTAATCATATGGGATTACTCTTGGATAGCATTTAATATTTTGTCTTACGATGCTTGGATCTTTTTTGGGAGGTTTGGAATGCTTCCAATATTTTTATAATAGAGAAAGGACATATGAGATAAATAGAGATTGCCTTTGGGATTTGCTTATGGGGATCTCGAGAATCACAACTTAAGAGGATGATGAGGTCCCCTAGTCTTTTTCCAAGCAAAGGTATCTACCATATTTAGATGCTCATCATATGCCATCTATTCCTCCTTGCTTATAGCAACATATGGAACAGTAGATATGAGATTGCTCAAAACATTTTCAAAACCAGTCCTTTGATTGCCTCTTGTACTTGTAAGTACCAACCTAAGAAATTATGTCCATAAAAGTAGATAATTTAGGAGATAGAACACTTTCAGTTTCCTTCACTCATTATTTCATTATTCTAAAAACATATCATATAAAAGCCAGTCAATTATATGTTCATATATACCAAATTCATTGCCAAAGCTTTAGCAAACACAATTTGGTTACTGTCACTAATTTTATTTAAATTGTTTAAACATTCAGAAATCAAGAATTTGAGAAGCCAAGATGAAGCAAGAGTACTTTCATCAAGTTTAGAGATTGTGTTATCACCTTGAGCAGGATAGACTAAAGCAGGGAAGCACTTAAGAAGCTAGTCCTCAACAAATGAGAAGTCCTAACAAGGGAGCCGTGCGTGAGAACAGATGAAATTTCGATGTAAAAATCAGCTATCAACTTGCTGGTGCTAAGTAGCAGGATGCTTCCCAATCCCTTGAGAAGTCCATTGCATTTCAACTCTTGTAATATAATTTAAAATACCAATTAAACCAAATTCACTTACAGAGTCAATATAAACCTGGCTCATATTACTTGAATTAGAGATTGAATCATATATTTCCAAAACCACACCCAAGGGATCCAATCTAATATGGTTCTAAGTTTAAAATAATTTACTACAACATATATATATATATATATATATATAATTATTAAAAAATAAAAATACAAAAAAAATAGCATGTAATTTTAACTCTCTTAAAAAAAATTCAAATATTTTAGTATGTGTATTTACTTCCTCAGATATTTGAGAACCAAAATTACTTTTTTTTTTTTAACATTAATTTTATCACATCAACTATTAAAGTAGTCTCACCTTACCACTAAATTAAAACACTAATTGGAACCAAAATTACTAATTGTTGGTGAATTTTTGGAAGTGCGAGCATGCCATGCGTGTGAGGTACGCGAACCAAAATCTTACGCCTATTGACTTCTAAGATCATAATGAATTATGGATTCCCAAGCTTCCTTAGCCACAGTTCACTTGGATTCAAAATGCCAGTAAATAAAATGCCAAAAATTGCAAGAATTAGGAATTATAAACATTAGATTCAAATGAAACTAGTTTTAGACTGCATTAATTGAAACTGCATTAAAAGGAAATATTGACAAAAACATGGAAACTAGAATCTTGATAGTAAATTCAGAAACTAAAAGGGAAATATTGGGAAATTAAGGTATCAACAATGAAAATTGCTTGAAAGATTCTAAATGCTTCAAAAAAAATTCTCATTTTTGTTGTAGTTTTTTTGGGTTTAATGCACAACCAATAAAAATTTGAGTTTAATGCCCCAAATCTTCTAATTTCCCAAACCCATGCTAATTTCTAAGCTTTCCACCCGATTTTCGCTCTTCAAACCCATGCCAACCTTATTTTTGTCCCCCTTTTCTTCTTCAATTTGTGCTTTAAATTTCGATTTCCTACAATCCTCCAACAACAAATATACCCCCCCCCCCCCCCCCCCCCCCCCCCCCCCCCCCTTTTTTTTTTTGAAATACCTATTTCAAAATTTGAAATTAGACACCAAAATCTCATCTTAATTTGAAATTATACTGTTTATGGGTTAAGAAGTCTTGGTTGGAGAAAAGTGTTGTTGGGTGAGTAAATTTATTTCTTCAAGGTTGAAAAAGCCTTTAGAAAAAGACATTTTTGTTTTTCAAACTTTGGAACTCAGATCCCCAAGAATTTTTGGTGGATAATGGCTTATTTTGCTAAATTTTGGCAAGTGAAGGCACATATGAATATACTGTGGTCAAAATCTAGGCTTATGTGACCTACTAGTATCATGTATTCAGCTCCAAATGAGTTTTATCTCAATAATTTTAAAGCTTATTGAGTGCTAAATATAAATTATGAATTATACGTTATTATTTCCTGTGCAGCTCCTGCCATGGATTCACCTTCTTCATCTACTTCTTGCTTCCATCATCCATCTTCTTCTTTAAATTTTAGCTCCAGCTCGTGCCTCTTTCACACCTCATGATAAGGATTTGATAAAGTATTTCCACTTGAATTGGAATTTTTCTGTTGCTCCTCAAAACCTTGTAATAATCCTTTGCATTTTTCTCTGATCTTCTCAAGGAGCTTCCCCTCTATAACCTCCTTCTTCTTAGCTCTATTCAAGTATCTGAGGTAATTAAAAATAAGCCAATTTTCCTTTGAAAAAAAAAATTAATTACTTCTTTGGTTTGCTTTCCTTGATGCTTCATTAATCTTTTTCCTTTCTTGCTATAATTTTCAGCTTAGCTATTCCACTTTTAGCTATTCCACTTTTACTCCCTTAAATTTCTCCACCACCTCCATAACTGTCCATTCAAATTTTCAGCTTCCACTTTCATTAACTGCTCATTTTATAAATTAATTTATTTTAATAAATAAATTTATTTATTTAATAATTACTGGGTTGATCTTTATAAATGAGCTAATAAATTTATAAGAATGGACTATAAATTTATGGTGCAAAGACTAATACAACTAAATATTTGATAATTTGACATTAAATATTAATTAAGAAATTATTTTTCTATAGCATGGATTTCTATGATGCACTGTGAGATCCAATTTTAAATTAAAATTTTATTTAATTAATTATAAAAATTAAAAATTATTTTGAAGAAGAAAAAAGAAACTGAGTTTTAAAAAATAAAAAAAAATTCTTAAATTTCAAATTCACCCATATAAAATTCCATAAACTTGTCATGAAATCAAACAAATTCATAAACTCAAAAAACCCCAATATAATTGCTACTTTGGTTTCCTAAAAAATGTTGCGCATAATACTCACCTACTTTCATGTGGGATTATTTTACCAACCTTTGACTACATCTGATTCATGACATGAAATAGCAAAACAATAAAATAGCTATTTTACATTAATTTTAAGTTTCAGTTTAAATTTTAGACAAAAAATATTAATTTTACGAAATAATAATTTCATAATTTTTGTGAAATATATGTTGTATAAAAAAATAAAGAATTAGTATTTTTTAGACTATAAAATAGAGTATTTTCATTTTTACTCTTAAAAAAATATTGACAAGTCGAAACTCACTACTATTACCTTATTTTTTTTATTTTCAAATTTTTATTTTTATTTTTTATTTTTTAAGTCAAATAAAAAATTTTATTTATTATGCACTTAAATTATTTCTTGAATAAAATTTGGTAAAATTACATTTAATTTTAATATTAGTAATAAAATTAATTTATAAAAATATTATAATTACTTATGTAAATGGAATAGTTATTTTATATTATGAAACAAATTATGAAATTGAAATAATTATTCTATTCTTATCCTATTCTATTTCTTAAAAATAGTTATTATATTTTTTGTGTATTTTATTTCGCGAACCAAATATAACATTTGCTCTAATGATGCACTATGATATCATAATATATGGGATTATTTTACCAATAATAAAATGTTAGCTAATATTTTTATCATCCATAATAAGAACGTATTTAAATATACATCATGTCTTTTAAATTTTCATTTAATTAATTCAGTATTAAGCTATATTTTGTAACTGAATATATGTAACTGAATATTATTATAAATAATAACAATAGAATATATAATTAACTTATCCTGACAGTGTTAGTTTTTTATTTGTATTTTTACCTGATTTGACTCTTTTTCCAAAGTCTAAAATCAAGGGCTAAGATTAAAAGCTTTTCAATTGGCCCATGGACTTTGTGGGATTCCTGGTCCAGGGAACAAGCATGTTTACCAATCCATTAAATAACAAAATCACGATTGGCAGTGTTGAAAATTATTTTATTGGTTAAACACCGAGTATTTCCTATACCAAATTTTGTTGGGTATTTTAGACTGGAAAATCCAGAATCCCCCCAAAAATAAAATAAAATAATAAAGATAATATTATTGATGTAGCTACCAACATACCTGTTGACTCGGGGTCCAACCTTTTGAAATTGCTATTTCTTGAGCTCTTATGCATCCTTAATGGTCAATTTGTCGTCCTGAAACCAACAATTACATCAATGAATGTATGATTAAACATTAATCTTAATAACATTATAAGCTCTGAAATTAAAATTTAGAAATCAAATATTCAATCAGAGAAGAAGTAAACAATGAGTTACCATAGGAGTAACTATAGTCCTCTTGGCTCAGTACCTGGCACTTGGTTGATATCAATGTGTAATCCATCATCCATCATCAAAGTTTACTCAAATACTTAATACTCATCCACACACTAATAACCAAAAAAAAAAAAAAATGAAGTATCAAATTACAGAGAAAAGCCAGTCACTTTATTGAACATTTTTATCATCCACAAATATTAGTTAAACAATATATCCTGCCACCTTCAAGTTTCTACAGTAGATGGATGAGAAACCAAATAACACGAAGAAATTATATATATATATATAAAGAAAGCAAAAAAACACAAATTTGACTGTTCTTGGAATGGCAAAAACCAAAAGCTCAGAAGCATGCCTGTCAAGAAAAGCATGTTAGACTTGACAAAAATACCACATCTGAACTAACTATCAAGAAGCAATTCTATTCTTGGAAACATGAAACCCAAAAGTTAAGAAACACACATCTATGAAACCTTGCGAGACAAGATGCAAATAACATCCAGAACGTCTCTCCAAAGCCCAGGTATAAAATTCATTCTCTACATTTTCATTCAGTTAGAAAAAATTGGATTTCATCAAAGGTAAAAACAAAAATTTAACGCTTGAGAGTCATGAATGATTACGAAGATCCAAGAGCAAAGTCTTATGCATTGTCTGCTACTCACACTGATTAACGTGCCACCTAAGAAAAGGATCTCATAAAGATAAAATGAAATGACTGGTTCTATTTTCATGGTCTGAAGGCATGTATTAGCACAACTTCGCAGCCCAATTGTTAAACTTAACAAAAGAGAGAATTTTTGTGGTGAAAATCTGATGATCTTCCCTTTTTCTTTCATTCCTATAAATAGATGAATATACAGAGTGATTATAGGCTAATTTGCCTCTAGCTATAGCTATACTATGCTATAGAATCTAAAGAGTAATTACAGGAATATTACAAGCTAATTTATCTCTAATTACAGTTGTAAAATACCCTAGTTACAGCAAAGTCAATGCTATCTATTTATGGTAACATCCCTCCTCAAATTGATGTTGGTCAATCAAGAAGCATCAATTTGCTAACTTGAAAGTGGTGACTCTGTCAAGTGAGAGCTTTTTGTAAATATATCAGCTAACTGTAAAGCACTTGAAACATGAGGTAGAGAAATAACACAAGTGTTCACAACTTCACGAATATAATGACAATCAACTTCAATATGCTTGGTATGCTCATGGTAAATTGGATTCATAGCAATCTAAATGGCACTAGTGTTATCAGCATGGAGAGGTGTGGGATCATATGGAGGAAACTCAAGCTCAGTCAACAATCCTCAAAGCCAAGTTATCTTAGAACATGCTGCAGACATAGCACGATATTTAGATTCAATGGAAGATTTGGAGACACGGTCTTGTTTCTTACTTTTCTACGATATCAAACTATTGCCAAGAAATATGCACCAACTAGTAATAGAGCGATGAGTATTGGGACAAGAAGCCCAATCAGCATCACTAAAGGCAACAAGGTCCCAAAGAGAACCAGCAGGAAAAAATAAACCACGAGAAGAAGTACCTTTTAGGTAGCGAATGAGGCAACGAACAACGGCCATATGTAGATGTATTGGAGAGTGTAGAAATTGACTAACTTGTTGAACAACAAAGGAGATAGCTGGTCTAGTAATAGTGAGGTAGTTTAAGCTACCTACTAATTGTCTATATAATGAAGGATCAGAAAGTAGCTCTCCTTCTTCGGTATGATACTTAACATTCACTTCTAGAGGGGTATCAACAGGAGAAGAATCTTGAAGACTAGCTAAAGTAACCAAATCTTGAGTGTATTTATGTTGGTGCAAGAATATTCCAGAAGAATCAGTTTGAACTTCCAATACCAAGAAATAGGCAAGCTGACCAAGATCCTTCATATGAAAAGAATCATGAAGGTGCTATTGAAGCTGACTAATCAATGACATGTCTGAGCCAGTTATAACAATATCATCAACATAAACCAAAAGAAAGACAATACCTATGAAAGTTTTGCATAGAAACAAAGATGAATCATATTGACTTTGTAGAAATTAAAATTGAAGCAAAGTAGAACAAAATTTCTCAAACCATACTCATGGAGCCTGTTTCAAACCATACAATGAACGTTTCAATTTACAAACTTCTGAAGTAGATGAGGTAAACAAACCAAGAGGAGGAGTTATGCATATGTCCTCTTTGAGCTCACCATATAGGAACACATTTTTTATGTCCATCTGATGAAGTGACCATCCTTGTGAAGCAGTAATGGCAAGAATCATACACACTATGGTCATTTTGGCAACAAGAGCAAATGTCTCCTCATAGTTAATCCCATATTCTTAATGATTACCAAGAGCAACCAATCTAGCCTTATAATGTTCCAATGTCCCATTAGAGCAAAGTTTCACCGAGTAGACCCATTTACTTCCAATAGGCTTGACTGTAGGTGGAAACGAAACAATTTCCCAAGTTTGATTGTCTTGAAGAGCCTGAAGCTCCTCTTTCATGGCATTTTTCCAACATTCATGTTTAGCTGGCTGTGAATAAGAAGATGGAACCAAAATAGAGGATAAAGCAACACTAAATGATGTATGATAAGAGTCATATAGATTAGGAGGACGAGAAATTCTAGTGGACCGTCTCGGAGTTGGTCGAGCTGGATCAACTGGCAGTTCTGGATCGAGAAGGGGTGGAGGTGTAAGACGCCGATTGTACACGAATCCAGGTTTAAAATGTTCAATAGAGGAAGACAAGACATCAAAACCAAGAAGAATAGCAACTTCAGGTGACGATGCAACATGAGTTGGAAAAAAGAATTGATCTTCAACAAAAACAACATTACGAGAAACTCAAAGTTTCTTGGAACTAGGATCATAGCAAATAAAACCTTTGTGTTTGAGACTATATCTCATAAATGCACATTTAACAGATTAAGCAGAAAGCTTATGGCATTCATAAGGAGGCAAATGAACAAAACACACAACCAAAAGTATACAATTGTCGATACTCAGGATGTTGATGATAAAGATGAAAATAAGGAGAATCAAGATTTAGAGCTTGAATAGTCAACCTATTGATGAGATAAACTGCTGTAGATAAAGCTTCAACCCAAAAAATAGGTGGAACAAAAGATTCAAGTAACCAAGTTCGGGCTACCTCTAAGAGATGACGATTCTTCCGTTCTACCAAACCATTTTGTTGAGGAGTACACGGACAAGAACATTGTGAGAGAATACCTTTTTGATTCAAAAATTCATGAAATGCATTAGACATATATTCTCCACCAAAATCTGATCTAAGAACTTCAATAACAGCGGAAAATTGAGTTTCAACATATTGGAGGAAAGTCTTAAAAATTGAGAAAACTTCATATTTAGAGTGTAGAAAATAAATCCAAGTGAATCGACTATAGTCATCAATAAACGTCACAAAATAATTATAATGTTCATGAGAAAAAACAAGTGAAATTCCCCATATATCACTATGAATAATATCAAAGCATTTTTCTGCTCGATTACCAACCACAGGAAAAGGAAGTATTTTACTTTTTCCTATTTTACAAGTTGAACAATCAAACAAAAGACGAGAAGAGCACATTTGATCGTTATTACACAAAAATCTAGAGTTTAACAAATGAGACAAAATAATAGAATTTGGATGACCCAAACATTTACGCCATAGTTCACTCTATTAACAATAATTGAACAAGCCAAAAAAATATTACTTAGAATGGGAAGATGTAAAGGAAACAATCATCCTACTTTAGGCCCCTTCGCGATCACTTGTCCCGACACCTGATCCTGCACATAACAACCATCATGAGAAAAAGAGACATTACAATTATTGTCCACTAATTGTCCAACTAACAGAAGATTATTAGAGAGTTCAGGTGATACAAGAGCATTGTTGAAAATTGAAGTAATATCACCAATAGTAATAATAGGCAGAGTATTTCCATTAGCAACTTGAATATGTTCAAAACCAAGATATAGACGAACATTTTTCAGCATATTTGCTAAACTAGTCATATGGTTTGATGCTGCAGAATCAATTAGCCAAGTCTTAGATAATGATTTATCATTACCTTGAATTCCCAAAGCTGAAAAAGTAGAAATAATCATTTGTTGCACCATTGCAAGGGTAAGAACTATTGATTCAACATTGTGATTTGTTGATGTTGGTGAAATCCCACCTGTAGTGGCTTGAAAAGCAGTGTGTTGGCAATTTTGAGGACAAGTTGCACAATCTCTAATGATGCATCCTAATTTTGTCAGTGATTGCAAAATTTCTAAGTAAAATTTGCAGCTATATGACCATAATTTTGCAGCTAAAGCATTGAACCCTACTCATGTCTCTGTTTTTACCTTTTACTTGAGCAACAAAGGCCATAGGTGCTGAAGTCATCTTCTCATATTCAAGATTGGCTTGTGTAAGAAGACATTGTTCTTCGTGAAGCAATTCACCAAGATACTCATCCAAGGTAGGAGGAGGATGGCGGTTCATTAAATTAGAATGAGCATTCTCAAAATCTGATCTCAACTTCATCAAAAATTGATCATGCTTGCTAATTTCTTGGATAGCCAATATGTCAGAGAGAGAATCTTGGGACATAATAGCACAAACAATATCAAAAAATTTAGTCCATAGATTCTGAAAACCAGAAAAATACTCCTAAATAGACTGACTTCCTTGGGTGTAATTTCCAATCTTGCACTCTAGTTGAAATCTTCTAGCTGAGTTTATTTGATAATAAACCCTTTTTAGATATTCCCACATTGTCTTAGCAATTTTATATGGGCACAAATTAAGGACAATTTGAGAATCGCAAGAACTTGTAATCCAGGACATCACCCAAGCATCTTTGATTTTCCATTGAGCCAATTGAGTAGTATCAAAACAAGAATTTTGTGTTGAATTTTCTGTCTTTCCTTAGAATTTTCATTAGTATATATAGTAATTGTACAACCTATCAAATTCCTTAATTACAGCAAATCAAGTCCCTAATCTTATCCCCAAATTATAGCAAATCCTATTCTAGGAAAGTATATCCCCAAATTACAGCAAATCCTATTCTAGGAAAGTATATATTTATAGCAGTAATCATGTGACTGTTACAATTGACCATATATTGACAGTTGGTGTTAACACGCAGTAATCATATGACTGTTACAATTGACCATATATTGACAGTTGATGTTAACACGCCCCTCTCAAATTGATGCTAGTGAATCAAGCAGCATCAATTTGTTGACGAAGAACTGATGCCAAGCAGAAGGGAGTGGCTTGGTGAGGATCTCTATAATTTGATGATCTATAGAAATATGAGGAAGAGTAATAACACCATTTTCAAAGGATTCTCGGATGGAATGACAGTCGACCTCAATATACTTGGTATGCTCATGATAGACAGGGTTGGCTACAATCTGTATTGCACTGGTATTGTCAGCATAAAGAGGAGTGGGATCATATTGTTGAAAACCCAATTCATAAAGCAAACCCAAGTAACTTCTGAACATGTGGTAGACATGGCATGATACTCTACCTCATTTGAGGATTTGGAGACTCTTTCTTGTTTCTTACATTTCCATGAAATCAAAGCCTCGCCTAAGTAGACACACCATCCAGTCGTGGAACAACGTGTGTCAGGATACTTGACCCAATCAGAGTCACTAAAAGCGACAAGATTAAGTGCAGAACTAGTTGGGAAAAAAAGACCACGATGGGAAGTACCATAAAGATATCAAATAATGTGTTTTACAACAGCCATATGTAAATGCCATGGGGATGCCATAAACTGACTCATCAAATTGATAGCAAAGGATATATCAGGTCTGTGATGGTCAAGTAAACGAGACTCCCCACTAGCTGTCGATATAGTGTAGGGTCTTTGAGAAGATCACCCTCATCTTTGCGAAATTTGACATTGGTTTCCATAGGAGTATCAACTGGAGTAGTATTTTATAATCCTGCTAACTGAATTATATCATTGAGAAATTTTTGCTGATTCACAAAAATGCCTTTGTTGCTTCGTGAACTTCCAGCCCCAAAAAATAAGCAAGAGAGCCAAGATCTTTCATATAGAAAGAAGCATGTAGAGATGCTTTCAGTTATTGAATGTTGTCAATGTCAGTGCCAGTGATTAAAATATCATCCACATAGACCAGTAACAAGACCATGCCATAAGAAGTCTTTCTCCAAAAAAGGTGAAGGATCATACTGACTTTGCACAAAGGACAGATCAAGAAGAGTGTTGCGAAATTTTACAAACCAAGCTCGAAGAGCTTTTTTAAGGCCGTATAAAGATCGTTTTAAGTGACATACCTTATTAACACCACTATTTAAACTAAGTGGCAGACACATATAAACATCCTTATTAAGATCCCCATAAAGGAATGCATTTTTAACATCCATCTGATGAATAGGCTATTCTTAAGAAGCTGCAATAGCCATGATTGTACGAACCGTAGTCATTTTGGCAACAGAAGCAAATGTTTCCTCATAGTTTATCCCATATTCTTGCCTATTGCCAAGAGCAACCAAGCAAGCCTTACACCAGTCAAGAGACTCATCAGATTTTAATTTGATAGAGAAGAACCATTTGCAGCCAATGGAAGCAATATCAACTGGACAAGATTTAATTTGCCAAGTATTATTCAGCTTGAAAGCATCAAGTTCCTCTGAATGGCTTGTCTCTAACATTCATACTTTATTGCTTTCAGTATGATTTTGGTATGGTAATAGAAGACAGTGTATTAACCATTGCTTTATGAGTAACAAGTCTTTCAGGAGAATAACTATACCTGTCCGGAGGATGTGAGAGGCGAGTGGACCGTCGAATTAGTGGAGGCTCAATGTCGGGCACTGGTGGCAGTGAAGACTCAAAAGGAGAGGGCAGCGAATTTGTTACGGGGGCTAGGGAAAGAGACGATTCTAGAGCAGGATCTCCATGTTGCCCCTCATCTCTATTTCGCCATGTGTAAACAACACCAGACTGAAATTGTGTGATAGGAGCAGAAGAGTAGGGGGAAATTGAGTGGCTTAATCATCAAAAAGAGGAAGAAGAGAGTGATCAGAGACATTGGAAGTGATAGTAAAAGAAGGATAGAAGTATTGGTTGTCAAAGAAAAATAGCATTTCAAGAAACACGAATTCATTGAGTAGTAGGATCAAGACACATATAACCTTTTTGATTTGGTGCGTATCCAAGAAAAGCATATTTTACAGATTGGGGGGAGAGTTTGGAGTGTTCTTGAGGTGGAAGGAGAACGAAACAGACACACCCAAAAGGATGTAAATGAGTATAGGTAGGTGATTGTTGATGGAGAAGAAAGTATGGGGTTTGATTGTTAAGGGTAAGGGAAGGGAGACAATTTATTAAATGAACTGCAATGGATAAGGCTTCGACCCAAAACTTTGGTGGAATGAAAGACTCAATGAGTAAAGAGTGGACAACATCAAAAAGGTGTCGATTTTTGCACTCCGCAACACCATTTTGCTGGGGAGTATATGGACAACTTCTTTGAGAGACAATACCTTTGTGTTGAAGGAAATTTTGAAATTGTTGAGACATGTATTCCCCACCAGAATCTAAACGAAAATTTTTGATACTTTTGGAATACTGATTTTCATCAAAGGCTAAGAACTTTTGAAAGGCATCAAAAACTTTATATTTGCACCGCAAAAAATATATCCAAGTGAAACGACTATGATTGTCAGTGAAAGTCAAAGTGCCTCATGATTGATGAACCAAGAACCGAGAGGGGAAGCAAAAAAAAATAGAAAAAAAAAACAAAACAAGAAGACCCGAAAGGCTCTAATTCCATATCAAAATAAGAATTTTGTGTTGAATTTTTTGTCCTTCCTCAAAACTTTCATTAGTATATACAGTAATTGTACAACCTATCAAATTCCTTAATTACAGCAAATCAAGTCCCCAATCTTATTCCTAAATTACAGCAGATCCTATTGATATGGTGCAAAATGGCATAACCAAACTAATAATATCTTTACTAATTTTGTTTAAATGCATGCATGTTTTGTGTTAATTTTCTATACTAATGTGTGTTTGATCTTTTGTTTGAGTGTTATAGGATAATATAAGTATAAAAAGATGATTTTGATTGAAAATGGAAGCTAAAGACCAAAATGGAACCAAGTGCCAAGCTTAGGAGCAAAGACAAGCCAAGGAAAGGATTTCAAGGCTGTCACCAGTCGGCACCAGTTGGTGCTGACTCGTGACAGTGAGGGAATGTCACCAGTCAGCACAGTTGATGTCGACTCGTGATAGGGTGGTTACTGCACCTTTTCAAGGCACCCTTTCATTTTTCACACTCTTTTCAAAGAGGCACTTCATGAGACACCTTGGGACTTATGAATACTTAGATTTGGCTTCTTTTTGGGGGGGGAGATACTATTGTATTACATAAGAAAAACTTACTTAAAATTCATTATAAACACCTTATTAGAATTAAGTACTTGGATCAAGTGTCCTTCCAAAAAGCACTTCAAGTTCAAGAATTGTGCAAGTCATTTCCTGAAGAATAAAGGAGTCTTCATTCATCAATCTTTCTTCCTTTCTTCTATTTTTATTTTACTATTCAATAATGAATGCTTCCATTATTTCTATGACATATTTTACCATGTACTTAGTCTAATAAGTTGTTAGAATTGCAATGATGAATTAATTTTATGAACTATATTTTTAATATGCATAAATGATTTAGTTTCAATTGAGTGCTTAATTATGTTGTGTATGCTTGATCACCATATGTAACTTGTTAATCATTTTGTTCGCAACGAGAGTTGGGGCATTTTGGTGGAAATGCAATTGAAATTACTTAAAGGATAGGAAAATACCTGGAGACAAGAAATCCACTTTGAGGGGTTAAAGAATTAGCATGGAACTTAATGGTTTTTATTTATCTCTACAATATCATGAGAGTGCTTGTAGACTCAAAATAAAAATACCCTTAATTGACAACGAGAGTTGCTTTTAAGGACTGATGGTCATATTCTCTAATCATTGCATGTGTTTACATGTTGTTAACTTTTATAGTTCAAAATTAATCCTGAATTGTAATTATATTATTCATTATTGTTGTTATTAATTAAAGTAATAATAAAACCTTAGTATTTTAGATTAGATAGAATAAATTAACATCTTTTGTTTGTTGTTTGCCTATCCATCTTAGTAATTACCTGGTTAATATAAAATTACTCTAAATTCCCCAGAGTTCGACACCCTCCTCACTCTGTACTTAGTCTTAGAGACTAGAGTATTAAATTTGACCTACATCACCTATTCTAGGAAAGTATATCCCCAAATTATAGTAGATCCTATTCTAGTAAAGTATATATTTATAGTAGTAATCATGTAACTGTTACAATTGACCATATATTAATAGCTGGTGTTAACAAGTAGCATCTGTTGGGGCTAGAGTAGTCCCATTTATATGTCCCCATAGCTCCTTTCCAATAAAATATAATTGGAATTGAAATTCTCATGTTGAATAATTCTTTCCAGTAAACTTAACACAAAATTTAGAGTCAGTTACCATAAATAGATAGCATTGACTTTGTTGTAACTAGGTATTTTACAACTGTAATTAGAGATAAATCAGCTTGTAATATTCCTGTAATTACTCTTTAGATACTTCAGCATTATACAGCTATAGTTAGAGGCAAATTAGCCTATAATCACTATATATTCATCTATTTATATGAATGAAAGACAAAGGGAATATCATCATATTTTCACCAGCAATTTGAAAGTCTTCAAAAAATGAATTCAAATCAGCCACACCAAATACTAAAGTAGAGATTCAAAAGAGAATTCCAGGAGACTTCCAAAAACTGAGATGAATCACCAATAACCGAAAGAAACCAAGAACAGCATCTTGAAAAATTCAGAATTCTAGCCAAGTAGCTCTGATACCATATTAAACTTAACAAAAGAGAGAATTTTTGTGGTGAAAATCCGATGATCTTCCCTTTGTCTTTCATTCCTATCAACAGATGAATATATAGAGCGATTATAGGCTAATTTGCCTCTAGCTATAGCCGTACAATGCTGTAGAATCTAAAGAGTAATTACAGGAATATTACAAGCTGATTTATCTCTAATTACAGTTGTTAAATACCTTAGTTGCAACAAAGTCAATGCTATCTATTTATGGTAACGCCAATTTTAATCATAATAACTTCTATATGACAAGTATCGACTAACAAAAAAGATGAGGTGAATCCAATAGAAATTTTCAGCAACGTCCTTCAAGCTGGACTCTAGCTAAACAAGCCTCGCATGCTTGTTCGATGATCTTGCCTTGTAATTGTAAATCATCATGTAACAAGTGAAGATGACAAAGCAAACCATTTATATGCAGACCATTGCTTCACATGTGGGTAGAGCTCCAGCAATCTGTCAAGTGTTCAACGAATTTGAATCACTAAACACCGAAAGGGATTCCAAGAATCTTTGCTTTCAACGAGAAAAGCAGGCATACTAACCTGTGTTAACCTCATCACCACCCAAGTGGAAGAGCTCAAAAAGGAAGAGTGTTCTCATGTCTGTAAAACAAAAAATTAAAATAGAGAACATGGAACATATGCCAAAAAGAATGAATGTATTTGTCATCAAAAGACGTACACCAAGTTGAAAGCCCAAGAACTCCAAAGATTACAACCTCCATAAAATGGGTTGCTAAAAAGTATAACAGCCAACTTCCACATACTAATTAAACCACCTAAAATCCATTTAATGTGCTTCATTCATGGGAATCTCTCCACGTTAATTAAAAAAAAATTAATATCAACAAAATAAGTTGGCACAGAACAGCTAGCAGGTAAAAGCAATAAACGAATTTAACCTGTCAGAATTCCAGATAAAACATTTGGAGTTAAATTGTTTGTGACATCAAGTGCCTCTCTGTACAGGAAGCTGAAGGACAAAGATCAGGATATCCAGTACCCCTGCATTGAAAGATCACATATTTGAAGATTTTCATGTAATGAAGAATTGCCTGCGCTTCCACTGGATAGACCACCATATACAATTAGTCAATTATGATCCTCAATGGGAAAAGTTCATGCCTCAACGCAAGTACATTTGTCCTCTTAAATTCAAGGCAATGGTAATCTCCAGAGAATTAAATGAATTTAAAGGAAACACTTAAATTCTGCTCTACGGACCAAGTTTGCACAAAAGATAAAACTTCCAGAAAAAGTAAAAGCTGAGTGTCTATAATCTACTTTATTCTACATTTGGAGTGATCAAAAGGTAGAAAGATACATGCCTTCTAATTGCTACTGACTAAGAACTATATGCCAAATCCTAGCTACACCAATACAATTTCTCAAAAGATAAATTTCCCTATGCACCTAGAGGTTTATGACTAGTGAATTACTATAAAAAAAAAAATAGAAAATAAATAGTTACCATGATTCTGCAAGACCAGGGACATCTATTTAGACCATAACATTGACGCCTGCCATATATCATCAAGAAATATCAAGAAAAGTGCATAAAACAATGTTATTTTAAACCAGAGGCATTTGACCCCCAAAAATATTATTATATAGCTAAACTTTTACCAGGGCCTATTAGTGAAATCAATTCAACTTATTGTTTCCATTAAATTCTACAATTGCACATTTCCAATAATCATATTCAACTAAATAAGGGGCAAAAAAGCTGTTAGTTCAGAAATATGGCCTAAAAATCATTTTGCTAAAGTTTCAACAGACCATAAAGATGAGACTCACCTCTTAATTGGCAAAGCTTCATGTTGATACATGGAAACATTGAAACTTAATCGGCAAAGTAGATGTTAGCCTAGGCAAAGCAAGGAAGGATGACATACAATAAAATGAGCAAGATAAGAAGCCATAGAACAAGGAAGAGAGAGGAGACAGGAGAGAAGTATAAGAACTAAATTGCCTCTTTGATCAAAATATTAATTTTAGATCATGCATGTCTTATTCACTTAAAGCTTTATCTTTGCTTTACTATGTTCATCACCTTTAACATTTCTCTCTTTTTCCTTAAGTGTCAATTTCATGTTTGTTTAGTAATAAAAAATAATCAGTACGAATCTTACTTTATTATTTCATAAGCATCCACCACTGTGTATTGCTTCCACTTTGTATATGAACCTTTCTGCAATTTTGGATATATTGATACTTCTAAAGGAATTGACTGCTCATCTCTAATGTGCCAATGAAGGACATTTTACTAATGTAATCTCAAATATCAGTATAATGCTGCAAAATAATGCGAGAATAAAAAGCATGGTAAAAGGAACAATTGCATACTTGACTTAATTCAGGTGGTGAAATACAAAGCTCCCAAATGAACAGCATATCTTACAAGTTTAGTATATGACATTGATTCAATTGTCTGCTTAATGACATCATAATAATATGCCTGGATGTATCCGCAAAAGTGTGTATTAAGAAGGGATTTTTAATAAGATTCCAGGATTTTTTATAATGCAAAAAAAATATTACAATTTTACTTTGGTGAAATCAAGGAGGCTCACCAAGCAAAACGCACGATATGCAAATCCTGGTTTGTCTTGAATGTATCATGGCACCTTGTACATTCGTACAGATTTAGTTCCATAATCAAATGAACATAATTGGCCGAATGTCTGAAGGTCATGGAACAGAATATTAGATGAAGAAAGGTGACATGCAATGACATATGCAACTTAAACCACTCCCAAGCACATCAACATCTTATAGCAGTTAGTTGCATATTTAGAAGCTAGATTAGCATCTACACTCCAAGCAACTGCAAGCACGCAGCTTAAGAAGTGAGAGTTATAAATAAGAGACCTATTGGAAAAGGTACAAAATTAAAACGAGTTAACAATTTGCAGAATTACACTCCCAAAACTCTGATGCCTTCTAATGTTGAAATGCCAATCAAATCATGTAGACTGAAGAAAATTTTGGCTTCAGCATCATTAAATTAACTCAGCATCTACAGCTTCTTCAGGGCCTTCATTGTTTGGGAAGTATGGAAGATCATGATGCGAATATTATGGGAATCCCTACTGCATACTATGTCATAAATTTCTGAGAGTTGGCTCAGTCAGAATCAAAATAAGCCAGACAGGCGGCACTGATAGAATGAAGAAAAGCAACCCAAAAAAAAAATCAATATAAAGAAAACAAAACAAAAATTTGTATCCATTGATACACAATACCACCTCATCTGAAAGATTAAACACTGATCTAAATTCACCACTCTACTCAGGTTATGACAGGAGAAATAATCATATTAGACAATGTTCACAAGAATTCTGACACATTATTCACAAGAATTCTGCCGCACTATTTCTTCCCATATTTTATAATGCATTCTCCATGCATTTAGTTAAAAAATAAATTTAGTTCAACAGCCATGTTGGGACTCTGACGACTTCTAATCCATAATCCATGCTTAGAATAGCAATATGTCCATTTAAAACCGCAACAGCAACAGTTTTGCCAAGGATGCCATAATTTATTTACAGAATTCTTCAAAATATTATCATGGACCGAAAAAAGAAAGACTTGATAGGCCTACTATTGGAGTTCAACGAGCGTGAGAGGGTACAAAATATTTGGCACTGTATCTAGTGCTTATGCTCACAAAACCCAATCCATTATAGAAAAAATGCAATAAAAATGAATTAGCTAGTCTCCGTGTCATCCTCCCCCACACCCTCTCAGTCTCATCTATTGGGAAGCAGCAATCTCAACTTTGAAAAGAGCAAACTATTCACAAGTAATTTACATGGAGAAGTAATTATGCATGTAACTACTTTGTAATGCAATTCACCAATAACCATAAATACCTCCAATCCTCACAATGTGCCAAAGACGGTATTTGCAAGCAAAAAAGGGAATATCAATATTATTTCCCCGCAACAAAGTGAGCAGCTATATTCCTTGAATGAAAGGATAACCAACTAGAATGAAAAACTTGACCAGATTTGACATCTATAGATTAATAACTAAACTCAATAAAAAAAAAAAAAGCCCATGTTAGCCTTAGCTTATTAAGATTTTATTCTCAGTAATCAGAACAAAATAAAGCCCATATCCAGGTATTAAAGAAATAATTGACTAAAATTAAATGGTGCATCCAATGAGAAAAGTAACAGTTGAAAATGGTGCTTTCATAAATGAACTGTAGCATCCATTGAATAACCAAATCAACAATAAAACTACATCTGGGTTTGCATCTAAAATCATGGAAACAACTTCATAAAAGCTTAAAGTCTAAAACTTTTACCTCAGTTGTCCCATTTGGATGATCAACTGCCCATCATTCTTACCCACAAACAATAACAAATGACTTGCATCATCAATTAAAATAGCTCTAGTTATTCATACTGTACCTTAAAGTCAATCAATAATCATGAAATTGCAATTCAAAATCAAACATGAAGGGTAAAAAACTAAAAAATTAAAATCCTCCATATCACTAATTCTACGCCTTAATTTCATGCATTTGTACAATTATCTTGTGTGATTCCCACAGCACAACTAATATCAGCATGAATATCCAAATGGAGACTATATCAGATTAAAAATATCTCCTAGTCTGTTGGTTTTCTCTTCCTCCCAAGAATTGAAGCTCTCTGCAATCTAGGGCCACCCATCCGCCATCTCTTAAAGGATGCCATGGAGTATTGTGCTGCTTCATACACTATATGCACAGCCATAATATTAATGTTATTATATGTTTATAAGGCAGAAAAATAGAAGATATATCGTTAAACAAACAAATGAATCTTACAGTTGGTTTCTTCCTTTGTTAAAAGTGCCAAGAATTTGGAGGCTGCCGCAAATGACATGGTGTGTGCCTTGAAAAGAACCTCTTTATACCGGATTCTAAAGGCATAAGAGAGCAACAACCCAATGGTTTTATCACACCTATGCATTATGATACAGAATAAGTAAGAGCTGGGTCAAAAATAATTGTCAACCAAAGAAAAAGTGAATGGTACAATCTGGTAAATTAATATCAACAGGTTAGCCAGTTGTTCCAACCGTGGTTGACAACTTGTGCTTATTGTACTCCTACCACCAAAAGGACAACAAATGATAACCCACCAAATTAGACAAAATCACAGCCATATGAAATTTTGTTGTAGTATTGTTAATAAGAAAAGGTGCCAAAATGTAACCAGTCTGCTAGATTACCCATTCAACTTGACCAATTTATCATAATTTATACAAACTCTAGTTGTTGTCTTTGACAACAAAAGAAACGCCCTGTGCAGAGTACTAATTCTTAAAATTAGTTTTTGATCAGTTCAGAACTTTAACATTAACTTCTCAAAATCAAACACAAGGGGAAGTTCATTTTCACATTTTATTTGAGGAATTTCCCACTTAGCTTTTACATACTGCAGAGCCCCAAATAAGTGCCTTTTCCTTAATATTTGGACCTATTGGAATATAAACTTGATAGGATTCTCTTTAGAAGTTCAACATGATTAGGTCCAAATGCAATCCAAGACATAGGTACAACAAAAAAAGAAGTGCAAAACAACTATGAATGGGAAACATTTTTCAAGCCAACATGAAAGATACCAAATTCAATGTCATTATTTCTGAGGTCAGTGACGTCTAAAAGGATCATAATTTCATTATGGTTTTGGCTAGTAGTGAACTGATGTTCAGATGCAATGGCATTGAAAAACTAACAAAGTTATAATAAAAATAATGCATCTGGTTGGCAACAAGGCATAAAATTATAACATACATGCATATAGAAGGGTATGGGGAAGAGACTTACATTGGTGCTAGTTTGCATCCAAATTCATAAAAATATGATGAACGAGATCCTAGATCAACACACGCTGCATCAGCCTGGATTTCCAGCCTTGTTCTAGTAGTAAAATTAAGAAGACATTAAAAGAAGTAAAAAAAGAAAAAAAGAAAAGAAAAAGGATCTTCAATGGCATTCTCTGTGTGTACTTTTGATTGAAACAAGAGGGAACATTGATTGATACAGCTTGCCTCAAGTGTAACTGACTAGCAAGCCAGAAAGATAGGTCTACTTTTGAACCTTGTTCAACCTAAGAAAGAAACAACATATTTGTAAGGCACAGACAAAGACAAAGATAAAGATAGAAATTTCGCCAGAAACTTACATAGCCTCTTTCGGTGCTTTCATCAATTCTGACTCCATTTATGGCCTTGTGGAATACAACAGGAACAAACTGTAAGCATGAAAAACAACAATAGTAAGTAGACTTGAAACTGGAAATACTGAAATACTTGAAAAAGAATAAAGCGTTGATGACCTCTTCCTCCGCAATAACATCATCAATGTCATAGTAATTTGCCATTCTTTTCTTCAGTCTTGTAACTTCCCTTTAATCTGGAATCCTGAACTGAGAAGAAGAACCAGAAATTCGTGATTTTAAATCTTAGGGTTTCATTTGTTTGGCCATTTTTTTTTTTTTTTTGTTTGCCAAAATGTTTGGCCAGATTAACCTCGCGCTTTTAGGCTTTGTTTGGTTGCAGGGAAATGGAGGGAAAAGAAAAGAAAAGAAAAAGAAACACAATTCAGGAAATTTCTTTTCTTTGGGCAACAAAAGAGAGAGGGAAAAGAAAAGAAAGAGGAGAAATATGATTTTCCTAATCAGCTCTGTAAATCCGAAAAAATTTCCCTCCTTTTTTTGGAGAGAAAGGGCGGGAAATAAAAACAAGACAGGTAGAAAATATAAACTTACAAAATTACCCTCTCCTTTTCCGTGTAAATTCGCTTTCTCTTTCAAAATAATAAGGTTAGAATAGTAAATTTAATAGTAGTATTTCTCTTATAAATAAATTTTAATTTCCTTCTATGTATAAATAATGTATCCAAACACTAGAAGATAAATTAAATTAAATCAAAGTAAGTTTTATAAATAAATAAACTTTATTTATTAAAATACTACTAAATAAAAATACTATAACTTTTTGAATATGATATTAATTTTTTATAATTTAATTATAAATAGTTTTCATATGATAATAATTTTTATAATTTAAATATTCTTATTTAATTTTTCAATAATCTTAGTAATTCTAAGTTTAAGATGTTTTACCATTTTAATTCATATATTAATCTAATTATAACAAATCATTATATAAAAAATTATTGTACTTTTTTTTAGGATTATTCAGATAATTATTGAGAGATTTTCTGGATAGGAAAAACGCTCTCAAATGAAAAATAGATTCTCATTCCTTTTATAGAATTAGGGTTACCCTTGTCTGGCCCTATGGCCACCGGCCGGCCTACTGACAAGGCTTTTGCAGACTATGTCAGCCACCAAGACATGTTCTCTGCACATCCCAGCATCCAAACAACACATGCAAAGCCATCTTTCGCATCGGTAGTGAAGGGTCCCTTGTTGAACACTTCAAATCATACTCACGCTGTAAACAAGGGTGGATATATTTCCATCAGAATTAACTAGGAGCTTTATGACCAGAGGGTTGATTTATGCAAGAATGCTCTCATTGGAAGAGTGGTACTCATGAAGGGCGAAACACCATGGAAAGTTACTGAGTTGAAGCAGAAGTTGTCGTCTATTTGGCACATGGAGAAGCCATGGAAACTAATATCACTTGGATGTGGATACTATCAGATCAACCTTAGTACTCCTGAAGAGAAAACCAAATTGTGGGGGAGAGGATCCATAACACTAAGACCAGGTATTTTGCGGCTACAACATTGGACTCCAGATTTTGATCCTTATGCTCAGACAACAACAAACAAACAAGTTTGGATTCACATGTACTGATTACCTTGGGAATATTGGCATCTGCAGACTCTAGCTGATATAGCCATAGGGGTTGGAGTCCCATTACATATTGACAACGCCACAACGGAGGGGGATTTGGGACACCACGTAAGAGTTTTAGTGGATGTTGATCTCTCCCAACAACTACTAGAAAATCTTATGATTGAAAGAATAGGAGTAAGTTCCTTTATTGATATTGTTTACGAAAACTTACCATCCTTTTGCAATTTCTACTCTAATATAGGGCACTTACCTCGCGATTGCCATTCTCACAAGCACCAGCAGGAGTCTAACAAGAAAAATAATGAGGAACCTAAGCGACAATGGAAGCCAAAGCCTCAAAATTCTAGTACTGTTCTTATATCAAATGTTTTCACGGCCTTAGACCTTGCTCTTGTTTCTGCCCCAGCAGTTACATGCATTAGAGAGAATACTGAGAATGATGAACATATGGCACCTATAGAACAAAATGCAACAGAAAAAAATGACCAGGACTTGGAGCATGTCGTGGCAAATAATATAATCATCTCTGGACAAAATCTTATATCACCTCCAAATGATAGCACAGAACAATTGAATACTAATTTGGATGAAGATTTTACAGATAAGGATAAGCCAAATCATGATATTGAGGATGCACATGATTTTAAGGAGGAGCATGATGGTAATAACAAATCAACTTGGGCAGATAGGGTGGAAAATGATGACGAGCAATGGCATATAGTTAGAAAAAAAAGTCCTAAAGCACAAGATAAATATAAAGCTACTCTTACTAAAAGAGTATCCAGAAAACCAATCAAATTAAACCTATGAAGCTCCTTTACTGGAATTGCCGAGGTATAGGGAACTTGGACACAAGACGAACACTTTATGATTATTGCTCTAGATATAAACCTGATGTGCTTTGCCTTGTGGAGCCTATGGTGGAATTTAATTCTATTGATGTCCAATATTGGAACTCTATTACTATGTCTCTCATTTCAGTTAATAATCGAGAGTTACCATCAATGTGGATTTTTGTCAACCAGAATTTTCCTAATCCAGAGAATATTCATGTACATGAACAATATATTTCTTTGGATGTCAGGTTAATTAATTCTTTACATTGGGTCAGTTTTGTTTACGGTAAGGTATTCTCTTTGTAGAGGCGTGAGCTTTGGTCATCATTATCAACTTTATCATTGAACCCACGTCATAGTTAGGTGGTCATTGGTGATTTCAATGCATTATTGGGGGCACATGAGAAAACTGGTCATCCTCCGGCTTTAAGTCCCTATAAAGACTTTCACAACTTCATGGAGAATCGCAACCTTCTTCACATACCAACTCGTGGGGCAAGGTACACATGGACTAATGGGAGACATGGCGACCATCGAGTGGAAAGTTGTTTAGACTGCTCAATGTGCACAATGGATTTCTTCAACTCTTGGGCCATCATCACCTGTACAACATTAGCAAGGCATCATTCTAATCACTTACCTTTACTTTTAAACTATGAGCAGCATGCTTCATCCATTCCATCTAGATTCTGTTTCCAAGCTATGTGGATTACTCATCCTAATCTTAGAGACGTAATTGCCAATACGTGGAAGCTCCAGGTAGACACACAATCCCCTATGCAGTGCCTTGGACTTAAGCTCAAGTACCTTTGGTATGTGTTAAGAAATTGGAACAAATCGGTTTTTGGATACCTCCCTGCCAACATTACAAAGGCTGAGACCAAGTTACTCGATATTCAAAATCTAATCTTTGAAACTGGTCTGACTAATCAATTACATCAGGAAGATCTTGAGGCACATCAAAATCTCGATTTCCATTTAAAGCAGCAAGAAATCTTCTATCGAGAGCGCAGCCGCGCTAAATGGCTTTAAGCTAGTGATCGTAACACTGATTTTTTTCATAAGCTTCATGCTCATAGAAAGCCTCTGCAAGGTATACACAGCCTCCAAATTGGTGAGGACATTTCAGACAATCTGTCAATCATTGAACAACACATCATTAATTTTTATGATCAATTATTTCAAAATGATCATAGTGTTTGATCAGATGCTTCGCTTATCAAAGAGGTTGTTCCTTCCTTAGTAACGGCAAATGACAACATTGATCTTCTAAGGTGCCCATCTGTGGATGACATTCGTAATGCCATTTGGAACATGGACTCCTATAGTGCTCCAGGACCTGATGGGTTCACTGGACTATTTTACAAAACATACTGGGACATTATACATGATGATGTTTGTAATGCAGTGCAACACTTTTTCACAATAGGTATGTTCTCTGCTGGCTTTAATTCTAGCTTCATGCTACTTCTCCCTAAAGTGTTAGATGCAATCATGATTGAGCAGCATTGCCCGATTGTATTGAGCAACTTCAGCTTTAAGATTATTTCTAAAATTCTTGCAGATCGGCTCTCAAGTATTACTATTAGAATCATCTCTAAGAACCAATTTGGTTTTCTAAAGAATAGAAACATATCAGATTGTATAGCCATTGCATCAAAAGGAATTAATCTGCTTAATAAACTTGTTTTGGGGGGAAATATGGTTGTTAAAATTGATATTCGCAAAGCATTTGATACAATGAATTGGTAGTTCATAATTGATGCGCTAGATGCTTTTGGGTTTTCTTCACAATTCCAAAAATGGATTTTGGCTATTTTTGACTCTTCAAGAATATCTGTTATGGTAAATGGCGAACCTAAGGGATACTTTCATTGCACTAGGGGTGTTAGACAGGGTGATCCTTTATCTCCTTTACTCTTTTGTCTTGCGGAGGATTTTTTAAGCAGATGGCTTTGTCAATTAGTTGATACAGGAAAACTTACTCCCATGTCTTATGCTCGTGGGGCTCTCTTCCCTACACACCTTTTATACGCTGATGATGTTTTACTTTTCTGCAAAGCCTCAGTGAGTAATATTCGTGCTCTCAATACAGTTTTGGATACTTATAGGAGAATATCAGGCCAAGTGGTTAATCGACATAAGTCTGAGATTTATTTTAGCAAGATTGTGACCATTAGAAGGGCTTTGATGTATAAGGATATGGCGCAAATGAAAGGCAGTTCCATTCCATTCAATTATTTGGGAGTTCCTCTTTTTATAGGTGCTCCACACAAGAAATGGCTGCAACCTATTAAGTTTGCTAAATGAAAAGGGCATTCTTTATCTATGGCAGGAAGGCTTACTCTCATCAATTTAGTTTTGCTTAGTTCTTTCCTTCATTCCTTTGCTATTTACAAGTGGCCAAAGAATTTGATACTTCAAATGGAGAAATGCATTAGGAATTTTCTATGGACTGGTTCAATTGGGACTCGAAAAGCAGTGACGGTAACTTGGAAAATTTGTTGTCTTCCCCTCAAAGAAGGGGGTTTAGGCATTAAGAATTTAGTGCATTTGAACTTGGCTATGTTAAGCAAAATAACTTGGAGCTTAATCACTAATAAGAGTTTTCCTATGAGTTTATTTCGGCAACGATTTCTCACCCCTGCAGGTACTCCTAGAGAGACTTATTTTAACTCATCCCTGTGGTGTTCTAGTAAAGGAATTTATGGCAACTGCCAGGAATTCCCTTTGATGGTTTATTGGTAAGGATTGTTTACTTAAGTTCTGGACTGATGAATGGATTGTTCCAACTGTGGCTATGCAAATGGGTATCCCTCCCCGAGACTAGCATTTTTTACTAGACAATGTCTCAGATTTTCTTATAGATGGCCATTGACAGCTTCCCTCTGACCAATTGGTGCCATCTTTGGTGCAAAGCATACATCAAATTCATCCCTTACACGAACCTTCTGATGTGAGTGTTTGGACTCCAGCTCTTAATGGGCAATTCACTGTAGCTAAGATGTATCACTCCCTTTATGACACCCACATTGTTCGAAGATGGAGCCGTTTCCTATGGAAAGAATTTCTTCCTCCATCGAGATCTATGGTAGGATGGCATTCTATCTTGGGGCAACTCCCTATAGATGACATGCTTTGTAAAAAAGGTTTTTATATGGTCTCTAGATGTAGCTTGTGTGGTCTCGCTACCGAAACAATTACTCACCTATTAATTTTATGTCCTTTCTCTAAGGAAATTTGGTTTGCCATCTCCTCTTTATTCAGCAGGAAAGTTTGTTTGCTGGGCTTAGTTGAGGATTTAGTTATTCATGCAATCGACCACACTTTCAACCCCCAAGTAGTCGCGCTTTGGAACTCCTCGATTGTCAGTGCTTTTTGGATCATTTGGCAAGTAAGAAATCATGTAATCTTTAATAAGGAAGCTCCTAGTATCTTCCATGTTCTCCGCTTGCTATGGAAGTCCATTAAGGAATGTGATTTCTTCCATATTGGAACCATGTATAATTCATTGACTGAATTGCGTATTCTCCAAGCCATTAACATTAAAGGTAAATTATGTTGAGCTCCTAAAGTGACTAGTATATCATGGCAGCCTCCTCTAGCTAGTTTTATGAAAATCAATACAGATGGATCTGCACTTAGTGCACCTAGTATGTCGAGTGCAGGGGGAATATTTAGAAATTCTAATGGATTTGCACATGGAGCTTTCTCATTTAACACAGGTATTTCTTTTACCTGTATGGCTGAATTAAAGGTAGCAATTTTTGCTATTAATAAAGCATGGGAGATGGGATGGCACAACATTTGGTTGGAATATGATTCCACATATGTAGTTAATTTGTTTACAACCCGTGATGGTAATATCCCTTGGGAAGTTAGGCAAGATTGGTCTCGATGTTTGCATCAACTCAGCAACATATCTTTTATTGTTTCCCATATTTTTCGTGAAGGGAATCGCTTTGCTGATCAGTTAGCTCGTCATGCTACTTCAATCACCACTCTACAATGATGGACCACTGCACTTGCTTTCCGTAATCTTTTCATCTATGCGGATTATAGTGGAAAAGAAAATTTTCGCTTTCATTAGTTAGTGGCTTATCAAGGTTTTGGTTGTACTATAACTTTTGTTTTTTATTTTCGTATTAATAATATTTGGTTGTTAGTTTCATGATGTGGGTGTTACGAATGTGTCAACCTAGTTGAGATGTTCTAGTGCACCTCCTGATTTCTGGCAACCAGCCTTTTACTCAAAAAAATCTTTACTCTAAGCGTTTCTTATAAAATAAAATCGAATACATTTTACTATCCAAATCCTAAAATTTTCACAAGTTGTTAATAATTATAAAGTCAAGATTAAAATTAATTTAGAATGATTTTAGATTATGCACTTTATATTCATAATTTATTATTATTTAGTTCTTATTGGTTATGAAAATATTTTGAAATTAAATTCTTAATTGCAAATAATTATGAAATACATTTAACATAAATAATTTTTCAATATACTTTAAAAATGATAATATCATATCCAAAGTAAAGTCATTGGTTATGTATATTTTTTTTATATAATTTTCTATACCTGAATCAAAAGGAATATTTTCATAATTATTAAATGATTACAAATGAAATATTTGCAATATAAAAAATATATAATAATATTTTATGTTAAGAATATTAATAATTTAAATAAAAATAAAAAAAAGTTATATTCAAAAGAAAAACAATTGAAGTTTGAAGTTTATTAAAAATGATGAATTGTAATTTTATTTTGAGATTATGTATATTTTTTTAATGTTTATAATTTTTTATATTCAATTATTAAACGATTGCAAATGAATAATAATTCCAAATGAAATCTTGAAAATTTAAATATAAGGTTGAATTAATTTTGTGGTGATCTTTTGAAATTCGAAAAGATTGATACTAAGTTTCAAGGATGAAATAATCTTAGAGCAGAGGAGACGAAAAACATATAAAGAATGTTAGTAGTATTTTTTCATTCTCAAAAACAAATCAAATATTTGATTTAGTAGCCATAAAAACTAAAATAAGGGAAGATCCGAAAAAGAATGGAGAAAGTAAGAAAGAGTGGACGAAGAGAATAGAAAATAGGAAGGAAAAAACGAAATTCCAATTTTTTTGGATGTAGGGTTTTTTTTTTTTTTTTTTTTCTAGAGCTTCGAAATAACTAGGATTAATCACATCAAAAATAATTAAATTTTGTATTTTTTTTATAACTTGATCATAAAAGATTGATTTGATGCGAATGAATCACTAAATTTTAATTTTTATTACAATAAGGAACAATTTTATATTTTTTAACAATAAGCTCTCCAAAATGATGATATACCATTCTAAGAGAATAGTTTTAGTCCTATTAAGCCTATTGGGGTAGCACACCAAGGTATAACCTTATGGTAAGTATATATATGGTCCAGGTAATAGATCAATTTTCAATTCTTCCAATCTATACTAAAAGAAAAAATGAAAAACATATGGGGTTCATAAATATAAGACCATAATTTTTCAGTTGTTGTATCAACAATGGTACACCACTATTACTCAAATCAAATGAATGAAAAAATTGAGTTTTTTTTTTATATGTGGACCTTATATATGTTGACTACATTGAAAGAGTCAAAGAATTTTGTTGAGTTGTCCTAATCTTGAGGAAGTTGTTTTCTAATTTATTTATTTGTTACAATAAGTCATTAGTATTTACCTTTATCTAGGAGATAGCTTTTACAGGTCCAAGTTAGTGGTTATAGTAGTAGGCTAGTGGTTACTATTTTTTTGCATGTAATCATTGGTACTGCTTATTTAAGGCTATCGATTAATAAATGAAGTATGAAAAAGACGAATTCTTTCTCTTCACTTCTCTGTATGTTTTAACTTTAATATAAAGTGAATTTTGTCTTTTTTAATTAGTCCTTTTTTATTGTAATAGTTGTATCAGAGCCTGCCAAAGAGAGAAAGTAAAAATTGAGTCAAAGAGAGAAATAGCAAAAAAGAGATGATGGCTTTTGAGAATTCTGTACAACTAGCCATTTCATGTTTTGATAGTCACTATGACCATTAGAGTATGCTAATGGAGAACTTTTTAAAGTCCAAAGAATATTGGCAAGTTGTTGATTATGGAGTGGCAGATCTAGTGTATGGCACTATGATGACTGAGGCACAAATAACAAAACTAGAAGAACTAAAACTAAAGGATTTAAAGGCAAAGAACTACCTCTTCCAAGCAATTGATCATTCTATCTTGGAAACTATTATTAGCAAAGAAACTTCAAATGATATTTAGGATTCTATGAAGAAGAAATTCCAAGGATCAGCGAAGGCAAAAAGGCAGCAACTTTAAGCACTTCGTTCGGAGTTTGAAACACTTATGATGAAATTAGGATAGTTAGTTTCTAATTTTTTTTCTCGAGAACAATGGCAATTATCAATAAAATATGGGTTCATGGTGAGGACTATTAATGAAAAAATTTTATGGTCAATGCGGCCAAAATTTAATTTTGTGTTTTATTCTATTAAAGAGTCAAAAGATCTTAATAATCTTTCAATTGAGGAATTATAAGGTTCATTACTAGTCCACGAATAGAAAATAAACCGGCACGAGAAGAGGAGTAAACATTGAAGGCTTCTACTCACAACCATTCTTCTTTAACAAATAGAGCAAACATAGGATGAGGCAAAGGAAGAGGAAATAGAGACCGTGGAAACCAATGCCAAAAGTCTGAAAATAAGCAATTTCATGGTTCTCAGAGGAGAGGAACAAGGGTTGAGGCTATAACCATTCCACCATTTACAAGCAGAAGTCAGCAGATAAAACCAATGTTGAATGCTATAGATGTCACAAGTATTATCAAAATAACATGAATAAAAAAACATGGTGAAAAGTCTAACTTTGTAGAAAAGGAAGAAGAAGTTGTCTCTTTTTAATGGTATACCATGTTGAGAAGGAAGCTCATTGAAATATGTGATATTTGGATAAGGGCTATAGCAATCATATATGTGGAGACAAGGCTGCATTTTCTAAGTTGGATGAATCATTTTGAAATACTATAAAGTTTGGAGACAACATTATAGTTTATGCAATAAGCAAAGGAAATATAAAAATCTAGACTAAGGATAATTCTCTTCAAATTATTTTTAAAGTTTTCTTTGATCCCAATTTGAAAATAAATTTGCTTAGTATTGGGCAACTACAAGAGAAAGTATATGAGATTGTTATTAAAATGGAAATGTGTTGAATTTAAGATGCAAAGAAAGGCTTCCGTGCTCAAGTAAAGATGACTATACATCTTATATTTCCCTTATATCTCCACAACATCACCATTATATGTTTTGCTGCCAAGTTAAAAAAAGACGCATAGGTTTGGCATTATTGTTATGGGCATCTAAACTTTACTTAAAGTGCTGCAGCGGAAAAACATGGTGACTAACTTTTCCCATATTGAATGCCTTGAAAAAGTTTTTGAAGATTGTGTTGTTAGCAAACAACATTGAAATTGATTTCCATAAGGAAAATAATGGAGGGCAAATAATGCATTGGAGCTAGTTCATTTTGACATATGTGGCTTAATAAATCAATCTTCCAATAGAGGTAAAAGATACTTAATTACCTTGATTGATGATTATAGTTGAAAATTATGGGTACATTTTTTGCAGGAGAAATCTAAAGCATTTTTAGCCTCTAAAAATTACAAAGCACTGGTTTGAGAAAGAAGTTGGCAGTCCAATAAAAATTCTTTGCACTAATTAGAGCTGATAATTCAATTCATGTGAATCTGCAAATTTTTGTGAGACCCATGGAATCAAGAAGCCACTTATAGCTACCTATATGCCCAACAAAATGGTGTAAGCAAGAGGAAGAATTATAAAATCTTAAATATGGTGCAAAGCCTTTTATTAAGAAGTGGTGTTCCAAAAAATTTCAAGCTTGAAGCTATTAGTTACAGCATATATATTTTGAACAGAAGTCCCACTCTTGTTGTTCAAAATATGACATTGAATGAAGTATAGAGTGCACAAAAACTGACAATAGATTATTTCAGAATTTTGAATGCATTGCTTATACCCATATTCCAAATGAGAATAGAAGAAAGCTAGATGATGAGGGAGAAAAATGCATTTTTCTTAGTGTTAATGATCAATCAAAAGTCTTACAAGCTCTACAATCCTAACACTAAGAAAATTATAATTAGTTGTGATGTCATTTTTAACAAAGAATAAACCTAGTTATGGAGTGAGAATGGGATTCGGCAACACATAATTTGATGGTGATGAAGAAAGGCAATAGCTTATTGAGACTGCACGACAACCAGCAGCCACTCAAAATGCTCTAGCAGATTTTCAAAATTTACCTATAACTGAAGTAACAAATGAACAAAGGCCTCAATGCATTAGAAGAAGACCTACATGGATGATTGATTATAAGATAACTAGAATTAACCAATTTTAAGATCCACTTACACATTTTGCTCTATTTTCTGATAGTTTTTGAAGAGGCTATCAAATAATTAAAATGGCAAAAGGTGATGAATGAAGAAATTATAGTAATTAAACAAAACAACACATAAGAGTTGACTAATCTTCCAAGATGACACAAGATAATTAATTTAAGGGGTGTGCCAGACAAAATTAAAGATGAATGGAGAAGTTGAAAAGTATAAGGCGTACTTAGTAGCTAAAGGATATAAGTAAGAATTTAGGGTGGACTACAAGAAAGTCTTTGCTCCTATTGCACGACATGAGACAATTAGAATGGTGATTGTTTTGGTAGCTCAAAATTCATAGCCTATCTTCCAATTGGATATGAAAATGGCATTCTTGCTTAGTGACCTACAAGAACAGGTATTTATCAACCAACTTCTTGATTATATGAAACTTAGAAGTGAACCTAAGGTTATGTATATATTGTGAAATATAAGCCATTTGATTTGCAACCTTTTTGTTCTATTCAATTGATAGCAAGCAATTCAATTGATGTTGGTGAAGTATTTGAGACAATATCGTAACTTAGGTATTTATGATGTATAAATTTTGTTTGATAACTATATTGTTTGTGTTGAACAGTTATTGAAAAAAATAAAATAAAGAAGAAAAAACAAAGACTGGTGTTTCTAGTTATCACCAGGAACTAATCAAGGCCACTCGACCATAAGGAAGGTTAGTGCTATTCTATTAGGTAGTTTTGTTTTGGAGCTATAATTTGGATATTCATATAACGTATGTATTTTTTTTTCTTTCTCTAATACTTATCAGATATAAGAGAAGAGAGAGAGGGAACTTATCCAAGTATATTTTTCAAAGGATCTTAAAGGAATTCTAGTAAGTTTTGATTTTTGGTGAAAAACACATTTCTTAAAAGTCAAACCAGAGGTTTTGATGTGCTCAACTTAGTGTGGTGTGTGATACATGAGAATTGAGATTTACTATGGTTGATACGACTCATGATAAATAGTAATACTACTTATTTTTATCTAATTGGTTATCTACTTAGGAAAGTTAGGATTCTAAATATCCCACTCCCAACAAATTTTGGTTTAGCTTATTAGCATTTTTTTTTTGCTTATGTTTTGAGAGCTATTAACAATTAATTTTTATATTCTTCTTTGGTTGTCACAATGTATAGCATGCATAAAGTTGAGGTATCATTATTATATCAAGTAAGCTTGATATGTTATAAAACAAATTATTGGTTATGATATTATTTTTTGGTTATTTTTCCAATCATGCTTTCATTTTGCACCTAGGTATGATAGTATGCCTGGATGTCTATGCATCAAGTTCAGAGCTTGAATTAGTTCACATAAAGATTTTCTTCATTAATTTATGTTGGAGCAACTATAACAAGTTTTAGATCATTTTATTTTGACCATAGGCCTCTTGCTTCTTTGTTTAAATAATTTTCTTCTAATAATTATTTCCTATCATCACTATGTGGCTTTGCTTGATATGCATACATAAATCCTTGGATATATAGTTCTTTAATTTTATTTTTCTTTGAAAATGTTAGTTATTTTGAAAAACCATCTCGATAATTTTTTGGGGCCAGGTCAAGAGTGTTTTCTCACCCACCCAACATTTTTCATTCTGACCTCTGTCAATTAAAATATGAAAGTGACTCACAAAATACTCCAATTAATGTGGTTTTCAAATTTTAATAAGTCAAGGTCATAAGTTAAAAAATACAACAGAGAGAGTTTACATGTATAGCTAAATGCTATTATTTAATTTTATTAAATTTTTTATTAAATTTTGAATAATTGAAGGGTTTGAAAAATTTTAATAGGAAGTGCATTGAATTAGTGGTAACAATCTAAAAGAGTTTTGAAATTTTGGTTATGCATCAAATATCGCTAATATTTTAATTAATTTTTCAATAATGGTTTAAATCATGTTGGATTTTTGCTAAATCACCATGAATGTTGATGTAAATTCATTTTATAAATTACGAAAAACTAATGAAATTTAAACTGAGGATCTTATAAGGTTAAATTTTCTCTATGATAAAAAGATACATGAAATCTTTACTTGTTAGTTTTAATATTAGCTACATGTATTGTATAATTTTTTTTTTCTTTAGAGTTTTTACTAATTTTTTGATTAGATGTTATAAAACTTTTATGGAATTTAAATATGTATGTAATAACAGTAATTAAACTATATTTTATTCTATTTATAGAAGAGTGTTCCAACTAATTTAATAATTATGAATATAAGCATGCATTATAGTTTTAATTAACATATTAATATTATATTCACTATTTTAAAAATCATATCAGACAGGCTAGTTCAACCGGTTGAACTGGAAACTGAGGCTAGTTCGGTTCGAATATCTATAAATAACTAGAATTTTAGTTAAATTGAATAAAACCAGTAATAATTGAAGCATTGGCCGGTCTAGATGTACCAGACGATTTATAAATTAAAAAAAAAAAGCTTAAAACAATGTCATTACTTCCTCCTATCTCTCTCTCTCTTTTTCTTTTTCTTTTTTTTTCTTGTTTCGTTACTTACTTCCTAATTTCTCCTCTTTCACTCAGTTTTAGTCCCTCTCCTCATTTTTAAATCCTTAACATCTGCTTCCTCTTCCTTCACTAGCAAAGTAGTGTCGACATCTTAACCATTGCCGCCCACATGGCTTAGCTTCAGCACCATTTGTCCTAGCAACCCCTTTCCTCTAAGCTTTTCTTCTCCTCCATTATTGAAGGGTAAGAATTTATTGATTTTTCTTGAAAGTTTATTATGAGTTTTGTAATTATAATTTCGTTTCAATCCTAAAATCATTTTTATTTAATGTTCAAGATGTGATTTAGCTGAAATTATTTTGATTTGGCAATTAACCTGTGAGATTTGGTGTTTGGCTTCTATCAAATTTATCAATATTTAGGGTTTATTTTTGTCTTAATCCAGTAGTTAATTATTTTAAATCACACTACTACAATAAGGATCCTTATTGACTGATTAATTTAATTTATTTCTTTAATAAATTAATCAATTATAATATCAATCTTAGGTTAAGAAACTAAGACAAATTTGTCTTGCATATACTTACAATTGGATATTAAATAAGGAACAAATGATTATATGCTTAATACTATCACTCTTAGGTCAAATTTGATTACTAATTAGCCAATCACTTAGAGGTCTAATGCCCTATGGCAACACTCTAAGGTTTAATTAAGCACCCAACTCTAAAAAACAATGATTGATAAGTGAATGTGATTTTTTTATCCAATAAAAGCTTCATATGGTGAACACCATAATTCTTGATAAAAACTTATTAATATAATATTTTATAAAAAAAGTTGTGAAATTTAGCATTTTTCAATACATAATTGGTTGAAGATGAAATTTATTAATTGGTCTTGTTTACTAAAAAAAAATTGTGAAATTCATTAACACACATTGACACTATTGCCAAATAACTTGGTTGTTAAAAATTTATTTTGCCATTATTAGCTAGCTCAAATTTTGAATAGGTTAAATTAATTCAATACATAATTGTCAAAGAAAATAAATGGCATAATTTGGTAAAAAAAATAGTAATTGTTATAAATTGATATAACGCTATTTTTAATTGCTTTTTTTTTTATTATTTTTCGATATAGATGGAATCATCATCAAGTGGTCAACAATATAGTTTTACGGCTAATTCTCTTCAATCGTCAGTGAGAATAAAATTTGATCTAGTACAAGCTCATTTTAAAGAGAATATAGAGAAGGATGGAAAAAACACTTAGCTAATCGAAAAAGAGATATTATTACATGCAAAAAGGTTCCTTATGAAGTGTGGTATGAAATGGAAAAATCTTTGAAAAAGTTTGATGAAAAAAACTAAGATGGAAGATCATTTGAAGATGATAATATTTTTGGCGATCATGCGATAGAAGTTGAGGAAGAAATGCCTTCACCACATACTCAAACAAAAGAGAATGACACACTATTTACAACTGAAGCTTCTCAAAAAGGGAAGAGAAAGTGAGATGCAAATGTGTCTAGCTATTTTGCACCTAGAAAAACTCCCGGTGCACAAACTTCAACCAGAAGTGCTCTTGTAGGTAAATAAGCTTTACATAATGTTGATATGGTTGTTGCTAGATTTTTCTATGATGCTTGCATCTTGACAAATGTTGTGAATTCTTTTTATTTTTAAAAAAGGGTGGATGTCATTGCTGCTATTAGTTCAGTTATAAAGCACCAAAATATCATGTTTTGCGGACTAATTTGTTAGGGTGCATGAAAAAAGAAGTTTAATTAGTAATTAATGGTTATCAGAGCATTTGGAAAGAACATTGTTGCACTATTATGGTTGATGGTTGGCAAGATCGGTTAAATAGGCAACTAATAAAATTTTAGTGCATTATAAGAAAGGCACAACCTTTGCAAGATCAATTGATGCCTCTAATGTAGTGAACGATGCAAACACCCTTTGTAATTTGTTTATTGAGTTGGTGTCTTGGGTTGAACTAAGTAAGGTTTTGTGTCTTGGGTTAAACTAAGTAAGGTCATTCATATAATAACTGATAATGGAACCAACTACAAAGTTGCAGGTGTCTTGCTTAATAAAAAGTATCCCTCCATTAAATGGTCACCTTGTGCTTATTGTTTGAAGTTGATTCTTAGTGACATTAGTAAAATGGAGCTAATTAATAACCTTGCAAAAAGAGCAGAATGTATAGAAATTGTATATCAAAGGCCTACTCATTTTGCTACCACTTTTATTGCATTGAAGAGTATCTTTGACCATCAACATGATTTGCAAGCGCTTTTTTTATTAGTAAGACATTCAAGGATTCTCGAAACTATAAAAATAAAAAAGCTACTTCTGTGCTTGTTGTTGTGCTTGATGCAAAATTTTGGAGTGATTATGTAATGATAGTTAGTATTGTTACCCATTTATACGTTTATTGCATATAATAGATACCAATCGGAGGCCTTCCATTGATTATATCTATGATGGAATGTACAAAGCTAAAAAAGCAATAAAGTCTCACTTCAAGAATATAAAAAGATTGTACAAGCCCTTCATGAGTATTATTAAGACAAAGTGGGACACACAACTCTGATGAAATATTCATGCAGCAGCTATCTTCTGAACCCAGCTTTTGCATATGACAAGGCAAGCATGTGTACAAAAAAAGGAGGTAATAGATGGATTTGTTGAGATGGTCACCATCTTAGTTAGTGACAAAATTAAGCAATGAAAGTGCATTGATGAAGTGACCATATATCAAGATAGATTAGGAAGTTTTAGTCGACAACTTAACTTGGATACATTAAAGACTAAGCAGCCCAATATGTATTTAATTATTTATTTAAAATTTCCAATTCAATTATTAATTTATTTTATTTTATTTCAATTATTTATTTATTTTATATTCAATTATACATTAATGGTGGAGAGTGTTTGGATGTAATGCTTCAAATATTCAATATTTGGCCATAAAGATTAAGCTAAATTGCTTCTTCTTTCATATGTAAACCAAATTGGAGAAAGTTGGAAAAAAAACATATAAAGAAGAGGAATAGATTGGAATACCAAAAATTGTATAATCTTGTCTTTGATCATTATAACTTGCATTTAAAAGAAAGGAAATAGTTCTTTTTTTAACAAAAAATTAAGGTTTATGTTTATAATGTATTTTCTTACAATTTAGAAGTTTTTAAATTTTTATTTCATTTTTTTTCACTTATAGGCTTAATAACTAAAAGAAATGTTATAACCCTATTGATTATAAAAGTATTGATCAAATCAATTTTTGGGTTATAAAAGAAGAAGAGGATGCTTCACCTTTTTTAACTATAGATAAGTTGAATAACATGCTTTATGGTGAGAAAGGCCTTCTAAAAATTGTTAATGAAGAAGAAGGTATTTTTTTTTTCATTCCTTAGTTGCTTGCCACTTTTTTCTTATACTCTAAAAATGTTTGTTTAATTATTTTCTCTTTTCCTAGATGCGGATAAACTCGTAAGTCAAATGCAAGAATTACATTACTAGATGAGTGATTGGTGTAGGTGATGATGAAAATCAAGGTTATAAAAGAATGATTCAAGAAATGCACGTTGTTGTGTATGAAAAAGATCAAGTTGAATAGATGTTTCTAAACATTAAAAATTTGAGACTTTTTTGTTATTAGTATTTAGTTATTCTTAGATTGAGGTTGTGAACTTTGTTATTTTATGTAGTGAACTTTTAGATTTGTTGTTGTGGGTTACTAAGTTGTATTATCTATGTGTTTAAATTTGGTAGTTGATTATTGACTTGATTTTTTTTATTTTAGATGTGTTATTTTGTAGGCTTACTTACTTTATTTGAATCTTATAATTTAATATATTGCTATTAGACTATAGTCTTTACCATTTTACATAAAAAAAATAGTTAAAAAAAAAGGCATTTTTTAAAATGTGGTTGAACTGGTTTGACTTGTTGAATCGCCAACCGCCCCTTTAATCAATTCGACCACTGATCCAGTTTTTAAAACATTGATTATGTTAATTGTATAACTATATTTATTTATTACTTATACACAAAATTAAAACTTTATTTAATGCATGATTTAATCGAAGAAATGGAGAATGAAGAAACTAGTATTAAAAATATCATTATTGATGAAGTTGCTCCCCAAGTATAAAATCAAAGTGATGACAATAACGATGAGGAAAGTGAATATATTTTTGAAAAATCGAATTGTCAGATATCATGTAAGGTAATATTTTAAAATAAAATAACTTAATAGAGAAAAATATATAGTATATAATACAAAATACAATTGACTATATTATACCTTTAAATAAAAATAATGCTTTTGTTCAAAATAATGATAAAGAATATTTTTAATTGTTTTAGGGATACTTGGAGACTCGTTGTACAATGCATAATTTTATAGATCTTGTACACAACTTTAACAATGCAAAGGTTGATGCTATTAAAAACCTTATATCTAATGGTATTGTACATCTTAAAATTCAAAACTTAAAAAATAGCTTAATTAAAGGTCTTGCATAAAGGTTTGATTCAGATAGTTGTGAATTGTCTATTCACGGTGGAAGTATAAAACTTACCCCTAAATATGTGGAATAAACTCTATGTCTACTTTGAAAGGCTTAAAAATTCAAGATAATATGGGCTCTTATAGTGATGATATTTTGATTAGGTATAATATTACAAAGAATTTCAATATTAGCAATTTATTTAAAGAGTTACAAGAGTTACTTCCTAATAGGGAATTTAAGGCCAAATGTTGTTCACTATTGGTACAATTATTGCACCCAATGCATGTATGTCTCATAGCAAAGCTTACCTTGGCTTTATACAAGATTTATCTAAGATTCAAAAAGTGTTGGGTTAAGTTTATAATTGATAGTCTTATGAACAAGATTCAAAAATTTTGTGAAATGTATTTTAGAGATAACAAAAAAAGGTGAATCACTAAATGCATCTTAATACTACAGGTTCAATTATAACTAACTAGTCTATATATGAATATAATTATTTTTATAAAATTCATAATTAATTCTTATATTATACATCTTTTAGTTTTTGTATTTTGAACATATATCAGTTAGATATATAAGTTTAAATATCAATAAATATGAAAGACCTTCCATTCAATTTTGGGATAATATTACTTTGACAAAGGTTTGAGCTAAGGTTAAAATACATAGAGATCTTGACAATACTAAGGAACTTCTATTATTAGTTATTATTTTAATTTTTTTTTTTTTGAAATTTAATGTATGTTGCATTTTTTCTTACCCAATGTACTTAAATGAAGATTAAGCTATCAGAAGAATATGACACAGAAGCGTACAAATATTTTGTGAGTGACTTTAAATTGCTATATAGTCCAAATATATTTTTTTAATTTATTCCATAAAATTCAACTTTTATATTTTTTAACATGGTTGCCTTTATGATATTAAGGAAGTGAAAACTGAAATGGTGAAGTTTATGAATGAAATTAAAGATTTTAAGAGAAACTTTGGATGCATTGAAAAACATATCAAAGTGAAGAAAAGAGACCAATACAGGTAAAATGCAGGTGAAATTCAATTATTGAAGAAAGTTATTGAGAAAGGAAACTAGGGAACTCAAATATGAAGTTTTTTTTTATAGCATTGGAGCAAATTAGAAATGAGAAAAAATTGATAGTGTTGAGATCATGCGAAACTTGCTTAAAGAAATGTTTGTTTGAAAAAATTGATTATACAAGAGCAAGATAAAGTGATACATGCACAAACAAAATTTTTATACTATAGTGGAGAAAATGAGAGTCTGCATGAAAAGTCACCTAAAAGAAGTCACACAAATTCTCTCATTCTTAAAGATAAGATTTCTCTTATACTTCACCCTCTTAAACTTTAAGAAAATTGGTGAAAGAGTGGACAATGAAGATTGTGCATCTTCATATGCACAATTAGATGACAATTTATGTTAGATTTAAGTTATGTTGATAAAGGCCATTTGGCAAAAGTGATGGAGGCAATGAATTTATAGCAAAAAATATTTCTTCCTCAAATATAGCTAATGATATTGGGTGAAATTTTTTGGTTTTATAAAAAGTAAAGGAATGAGAGCATAAAAAGGAAAAAAAAAAGTACACAATCATGTAATAAATATTTATATTTTCGTTGAAATTATTTTAGGAAAACAATTATTTCATATATTATGTTATACTTATTATTATCTACTCTATCCATTCTAAAATATTTGTCATTTTAGAAAAAAATTTTGTTCCAATTTATTTGTTATTTTAAAATTTTAAGAATATATTTATTATTTTTTCCAACATTATCCTTTCTTTATTCCTCCACTAAGCATTTGCATTAATTGTTTTTATTTTTTTTCATTAAAATCAATAAAAGATATTTTAATCTTTTTATTTTGAATTATGACAATATAATAACTTTCTTAATCCATATGTTGAAATTTTAAATGACAAATATTTTAAAACAAATGGGGTAAACTACAATTTATTTACAATTTTCGGTCTCAAACTCAAAACTCAGTTGCTAAGTTTAGGATCTATTGATAATGTTGGAAAAAAAAAATATTATTCTCATGCTGACAAATATGACAACTCTCGTAAGACAACAAAAATAAAATCAGCTAAAGCAATAAGATTCCTTATCACTATTGATAATGGTGGAAGAAAAGGAAAAAAGTGTAAATATTTGTCTATACCAATATGAACAAAATAATAATTATATTAGTAAAATAATTTGTTCTTATATTATATACAAATAATAGTATAAAATTTACACTAACATCTTTGTTACTTTTATATATAGAAGTTTATTGATAAACCATCAAAAAATTAGGAGCCTACTATGGGTCTTGAGAATCCAATGAAAAAAACTTATTATGTGTTTTGAAAAAATATCTAAAGATGTGTAAGTGGTTTTTTTAAGATTAAAAACACTATTATTTATAAAATTCTTAGTCATATAAGATAGTTTGTAACTTAAAACCAAGGCAATAGGTAGATTCTTAGATAGAAAAAAATAATTATGATTTGTATTTATAACATAAAATTATATTATGCATGAACAAAATTGACATATTTACTAAGTGATTAATAAAATGATAAATGCATTGTTGCTTAACGGGAAGAAAAGTGAAGCCGGATGAAAAAGATGGTACTCACCTTCATATTTTTCATTATGTGATATGTACTAATTATTAATAAATTAAATAATTTTGGATTTTCAAAAATATTAAATCTTTTTGGATGCCTTTATCATTCATTAAATAATATTATAGTTGCAATAATAGTTTGTGTATATTTATTGTGTCAGAAATAAGTTTTGCAAGAAGCACACCCTTTATTAAATAAATTTATAAACCATTATAGAAAAAATAATATTTATATAACAAATTTAGGAATGACCAATGCCACTGTCACTCTCCCTTCTGCTCGTGTTGAGCTTGCATCTGCCCAAGCCGGGACTAGCCATGCCCCTACTTTTACTCCTCCCATTATCAATCTCACTAATAAAGGAAAAGCACCTGAGACTCCAACCTCTCTTACCATGGACTTAAACACAACCACTCCTTCTTCCAATACGAATCATTTTCAAAGTGGAGATTTCTTTATCTTTCCCAAAGCTAAGAAATTGATGGAGAAAGTTGAGGTCATGGAAAGAACACTCAAAAATGTCAAAAAGCATGAAGACATAATAGATGTCAACTCCTTAGCTCTCTTCCCAAATGCACGAGTTCCGCTAAAATTTAAAATGCCAATCATGGACAAGTTTAATGGCACCACATGTCTCAAAACTCATCTCAAGATGTATGTGACGGCCATGAGACCTTTCAGTGTAGATGACGAGCTTCTTGCTTAGTTATTCCAACAAATCTTGACCAGAGCTGCTATTAAGTGGTTACTAGATCTCGATAAAAATCATAAGAAGACTTGGGATGACATACGTAATGTATTTGTCAAGCAATACCACTATAACATTGAGGTGAATGTCACTTGTCGAGATTTGAAAACCACCAATAAGGGTCAAGAGAATCCTTCACTATGTTCCTTATAAGGTGGAGGACAAAAGCGACTCAAATGGTGAACCATCCATCTGAAGTAGAGCAAATTGACATCATCTTCAAGAACCTTCTCCCCCAATATCAGGCTCATCTGCAAACACAATACCTCCCTAGCTTCAAAGCTCTCATTACCATTGTTACCAAGATCGAGGATTTGATTCAATTAGGACGAATCAAGGATGAATCCTCTAGGTATCACAAGAACACCACCAACACCATCCAAAGAGAGGGAGAGGTACATGTTGTGTCTTATCACCAGTTGATGAAGTTAATAAGGAGGACTTTCTCTAAGTTGGGCATACCGCTTAGCGTTGTTTACAAGAAAGCCTTAGAGGCTAATCTAGTTAAGCCTTTAGACCCATGACCTCCTCCAAACCCCTTGCCTAAGGGTTATAATGCTAATGAGCACTGCGACTATCATCAAGGACCAGGGCACAAAATTGATACGTACAAGCCTTTAAAGCATAAAATTCAAGACCTCATTGATAGCAGATACATCATTGCTCCCAAATCCAAAGTTTAGCACCACCACCAATCCTTTTCTGAACCATCGAGACCATCTCAAACTTCACTTGATAATTGGCACTTTGAGAAGAATTTCGCCCTGCTATGCGCCTATCCAAGTCCTTCGAATCTATGTCTAAGTCATTTGAGTCCTTGTTTAAGTCATAATTTGTGTCAGAATCTTTTGAGTGTGTTTCTGTCAAGTCTTTTTTTGAATTTGAGTTTGTCAGGTCTTACCCATCAGAGTCTATATTTTACCTTTTCAGCTTATCCTTTAATGTACTCATGATGGGACTCCTTTTTTCAGTAATAAAAGTTTAAACTTTTTAATTTGCTCTAATTTTTTTTTCTGATTCATCTTTAAATGGGACATCTTAAAAAAAAAGGAAAAAAATGAAATGAAAAATATATAAAAAAAAATACAAGAAAATGATGAAAAACACAAAAGGATCAACTAATTATGGCACAGAGGAAAAAATAAAAAAAAATCTCATACATTGCATCTGTATAGCAGTAGTGAAAAAGATCATGAGCTATTATGCACAAAGACAAGGACATGATAAGGATGCTCCAAGCATCACAGTTTACAAGATCTTGACCTACAAGAAGCCTGTCGAGGAGAAGCTATAGAGAATGAAGACAAAATCGAAAGGTCCTATCTGGCAAAGGCACTATCTTTATGGACGTGGACGGAAGAGAATTCTCCCATCCTGGCAACGCGGATCAGCTAAAAAGATGCATCATCTAAAAATGACATTTACATTTCATCTCTTTTTCTCATACATATGTAATCAGCACTACATGAACCTAATTCTCCCTTAAAAAAATGAGAAAAATTAATGACAGAAAAGTGATGTAAAGGATACTAGGCAGTCCGACTCAGGTGCGGTCCAAATTTTAATACAAAATATTTTATTGCATCACATTCTCATTCTCTTTATGCCTAGTACATCATTCGCTTGATTCTTTTGGCTAAAAAAGAAAAAGAAAAAGAAGAAAAAGAAGAATGCTCGCTAAGCTGAAAACCTAAAAGGGTGGCTTAGGCAGAAATTAGAGCAAAAATAAAAGATGTGTCATTTAATGATGATCAAATCTTGCAAAATGCAAACCCATCATAAAGGATAGCCCTTTCAAAGTTGTTTATAACTTATCCTGTATCGTGTAGTCCTATCAACCTGCAGGTATCGGTCTAGCCAGTCTTCCTTTGCCTCCTAAGATGTAAATCTCTCATATCCTCATCAAAGTCAAAGTCTGTCAGTCACTACTGCAACCTGTGGTGTCATACTTCCAGTAGATCTTCGAGTCTCCTTCAAAGAACGAGTCACCCCCTTTGTCTACGTTGCAGTCCTTTCATTATTCCTTATACAGTCTCTCCTTCCTTAGTTGCGCCATCCTCTGTTCCAGTCAGCAGGATAGCCCAGTACTCTTTCTCAATTGGTCAAACCACCTTTATCAACTACCTGGCATACCTCTCTATGGTCCTAAGTGAAATCCCAAAATAAACAGCATAACAATTCCTCAGTTAGCCACCCCTTGATAAGCTCTAGCAATAGAAGTTGTAATATGCAGGGACTCCAAGAAAGAAAAACTGGAGGCACATCCTGAGTCTACTTAATACACCTCAAAACCCTTATTCCTCAGTGGAAAGTCATTCAAATCAAGTCCAACAAGCAAACCACTCGACACCCATGGCCCTTGATCATGAGAGATTAAATCCTTGGCAGTGCTAAAAATGTGTCCTCTGGGGGCAAGTTGTAAGCAACCATCCTATCTGATCTATAATCATTGATAAAGCATGTGCAGACTGAAAACATGGGCCATCAGATTTCAAAACCTGAAGCAACCCTTTAATCTCCTCGTAATGCCACTATGACGAATATCGCATACCAATCCAAGTTGAGTTTCTCAAACTTTGCAAAGTTTCTCAGTCCATAAATGCATGTTTCTGCGGACACAAAAGTCACATTCACCCTCATGCATCCATGCAATCATTCATTATAGGCATCACCACAAATCATACATAGAATAAAAGTCAAGCAAAAGGTTCATGAATTCTGAAACATACATGCATCATCTGTGCACCAGTCCCTATGTAATCATCTGTAATCATACACCATCATACATAAGCTAAGCTAATAGCCTCATCGACATCACCTAAAGCTAATCAGCACTTTCTCAAAGCTTATTAATACCACTTAAAGCTGACCTATGCCTTTTTGAAGTTAAATGATACCTTTCCAGATCTAATCAACGAAGCGTGACTTCTAGAGTCCCTCTACTCCTAGTAAAGTTCCTTTGAGCCTTTTGAAAGGCCTAACCCTTCACATTCAAAAGCCCAAGTTTCTTTAGCACAACCAAAATCTTGAGCCGATTAGCAATAAGCTGAGGCTCTTCCTCAAAATCTCATGAGCCGACTAGCCATAAGTTGAGGCTCTCTTTTTGCTAAATTATCTTGTCCAAAATTATCTTTACCTTCAGCATTAAGGCCAAACAGATAGTCTTGATTGAGATTTACCCCAGATCTTCTTTACCTCCAACATTAAGGCCGAACAGATAGCCTTGATTGAGATTTACACAAATCTTCTTTGCCTCCAATATTAAGGCTAAACAGATAGCCTTGCTTGAGATTTACACAAATCTTCTTTGCCTCTAACATTAAGGCCGGACAGATAGCTTTGATTAAGATTTATCCTAGATCATCTTTATCTCCAACATTAAGGCTAGACAGATAGCCTTGATTGAAATTCACCAAACCTTCTCTATCTCCAACATTAAGGCCGGACGGATATCCTTAATTGAAATTCACCAAACCTTCTCTATCTCCAATATTAAGGCTGGACGGATAGCCTTGATTGAAATTCAATAAACCTTTTTTGTCCTTCAACATTAAGGCTGAATAGATAGCTTTGATTGAAATTCACCGAACCTTTTTTGTCTCCAACATTAAGGCTGGAAGATAGTCTTGATTGAAATTCAACAAACGTTCTTTGTCCTCCAACATTAAGGCTAAATAGATAGCCTTGATTGAAATTCACCTAACCTTTTTTGTCCTTCAACATTAAAGCTGGACAGATAGTCTTGATTGAGATTCGCCTCAAACATTCTTCATCTCCAGCATTAAGGCCGAACAAATAGCCTTGATTGAAATTCACTAAACCTTTTTTATCTCTAACATTAAGACCATACAGATAGCCTTGATTAAAATTCACCAAGACCATTTTCGCAACCAATGTCAAGGCCGAACGAATAGCCATTGATAAAGTTTCATTTATCCTGGAGGTCCTCCTCCCAAAGGACATGACAAGAACACATACGCCCAAAGTCTGACATTGCACCTCTTCCCAATGTTCACTACATCAGAATCACCTTTTGTTCAAAGCCAATTCTGATGAGGGGGCAACTGTGAACCCTCAATTTTTACACCCTCAGTATCCAACTGCAGCCTTAGCACTTCCTAAATTTAGCGCATTGCACAGAACTATTACGGTGGTCCCGCTAACCAGTTAACGGGTGGGGGTTCGGGGGTAGCGCCCTCAAAAGAAAATTTTCTAGCCTTCAATTACATTGCCATAGACATCCAAAATTCCCAAACTTCATACCAACAACTAATATCTATATAAAAAAAAAAAAAAAAAAAAAAACTAGTCAGCACGCCTACCGAGGCTCTAGCGGCGCCAACTCCGGCCTGGGCGGTGCTGTTGACCTTGCTAGCGGTGCAGCACCGCCCAAGCCTCTAGTGGCACCGCCCAGACTGCCTGCCTGTAGTTCCTAAAATACCCCCTAATATGATTTTTTGATTTTTTTCTAGCTCTACCTTTTTGGTCTGTTCACTTTTCCACTTCCTAAACTACCCTTACTCACTTTTCCTATAAATACCCCCCTTCATCCTTCATTCCAACACACATCTCGTGAATTAGTATTGATGGTTATCTACTAAGTCCTCTCTTCTTCTCCCTCTAACCACTCTCTAATTAATTAATTAATCTTTTTAATTAACTAAAACTCTTTCTTTAAAATTAAAATTAAAATTAATTAATTAATTAATCTTTTTAATTAATTAATTAATTAATTTTTTTTAAAAATCAAATTAATCATTTTTCTTAATCCACCTTTCATCCAAATTAATTAATTAATCCTTTTAATTAATTAATCACTTTTTTTTCAAAATCAAATCCACTTTTCATCCAAATTAATTAATTAATTTTTAATTAATTAATCCTTCTATTATTTTCATCATATTAATTAGTTAATTAATCTTTTTAATTAATTAATTAATCTCCCAATCAATTTAATCACCCGGTCTCGATAAAACGGAATTTCGGTCCAGTAAAACCCTCCACCCACCAAAAGTCAAGGTATCAGTCTTTTCCTCTCAAACCCAAATCAATTCAATCAATCTGATCAACCCTTAAATCCCTCTACTTAATCGTGCAATGAACTAAGTGGATTTTGATCCCTATTCAATGGGGTACGTAGGCACGTTTGGAATTTAAATCCAAACCTCAAATCCAAATCTCTATCAATCTCTTTTTCCCTTTTTAATTTGTGGATATTTTATTTTAATTTTCACCTTGCACTCATGTCATATTCATGCATTTTATTTGTAATTATAATGTCATTCATGAAATTAATTTTCAAGTCAAATTAAACTTAAGAGCCAAATTTAGATTACTTGAAACCAAAAACCTAGTCCCTGAACTCAACTTGGTTCGAGATTAGCGATTTTTATCTTTGGGTAAATTAATTGCAAAATTAATAAATTGGAGTCAACTGGGTTTTTCCTTAATTTTTCCATTTAAAATAAATTAGGGTGGCGACTCCGAAAATCATTTTTAAAATCAACCAAATCCGAATCCGAGGGTTCCATCGTGAGTCCAAACCCGAACGAGCATCTCGGTTCCCTCCTGCGGACCAAGTCGGTGCTCGAGCGAGGCCTCACAATACCCACTTGAAGTTATTGATCGCCTAATTAGAGGACGATGAACATGTTCATGGGACATGCTAATTATAATCTCATTCATGACAATTCAAGACACATAGAATTGCTTGAATCGTAGCCAACAAATATTTAATAGTTTCATACCATTTTTCATCCATCTCTTCTTCTTCCACTGATTGATTCTCCACATCTTCATCTCTATGCATGTTGTGAGATGTATGAATAAAACCACTTGAAATGGAAAAACAAAATAAATAACCTACGTGTACATGAATTATTTCTTGAAAAGTTATAAGACACAAGTTATAAAAATTCATAAGACACAAGTTAAAAAAATCCATTCTACATTCTTAAAAGCTAATATAAAAATAAACATAACCAATGAACATCTCAAAATAGCATAATTTATTACTATTATAAATTTTATTTAAAGAAAAAAAAAACACAGAGTATATAGTAAAATGGTTTACTAGTTCAAAAAAAAACACATACACACCAAAACAATAATAAAATTGATAATAGAAGAATATTATAATTCACTGCTCCAGTTCATAATTTATCCATTCAAAATGTTCTTCTGGTGTCATTTTTTGAAACTCAATCTTCTTTGCTCTAGTATTAAGCAACTTCAGTGCCTTGTAACATGCACGTTTATTTAAGTCTAGTATTTCTTTGATAAGATCCCAACAACTATATTCACTGCTATCAAATGAACTAATAGCTTCAGTTAGCTTATCAACAGATTGAGTGAGTTTGTATATAACATCCAATTGATTGTTGTTGTACTCAAAAGAGGCAAATTTTCCTTCAAACTCACTTCTACTGTGTCTTTTAGGTGATGGAGGGACCTTTGCATTCATGGGTTCCAAAGGTAGCGGCGAAGTGGAATGACGGTAAGATGGAGATTGATATAAAGAATCTTGTGCATCATTATGTATAAAAGCTACAATATTAGGATCATAAAACAAGTTATCTAAAGCAGAACCTCTATTTTCTTCTTCCATATTTGTTCTTGCATCAGTGTCATCTCCTAATCTAATTGCATGTCTTCCAACAGCAGTCCCATTTCCAATTGCAACTCGTAAATCTTCATAGTCCCTTAACATATCTGTGCGATAACTTTTATGGGTAGGATGATACTAATCAAGATAAAAAAAAATTAAAAAAAAAAAGTTAGTATAAGAAACATACATATAATTCTTGAAATTATAAAACAATATAGATTGATTTAAATACGAAAATTACCTTAAAGTAATCTTTCCATACTTTATCTGAAGTAGTAAATTTTTTAATCACAGGGTCTCATCCAAACCCAGAACTATAACGCAAAAGATTGCAATAATTGTTGTATCTTTGTTTAAACCATTTCAAATGGCTCAAATATTAAGAATAATTTTTTTGACATCCAAGTTTTTCATTCAGATTAGGGAGTATCCTTTTCTCAATAGTTTGTTTGCTTAATAAGCCATTATTATTACACAACCTAGATTTGAAGCATCAACCATGGGTTTTAGTAACTCATTAGTTTCTTCAACTGTCAATAATTTATATTTTTCTCCAACTTTTCCTCTAACGTTGTCATTTTCTTGGTTTGTATCTTCCATATAATATTACTATATCATGCATACAACATGATAGACAAATAAGAATGCATTCACTAATACAAAATAACAAAATTATATTTCTAATATGGTTGCAGTTGAATGATTCTACCACTATTAAAGTTTATTTGTTTTGGTATCTTTCAATAAACAAAAGTCAAAACATTTTTTTTCAATGTTGAAGTTCACGATTATCAGCATAAAAATATATACAATTGATCTTTCAAACAATTAATTCAAGGTATCACAAGTAAAATTTATATATGATATCCATTCTTTATTTATGTCCTAAAATTGACCAATCCAACAGGATGAATAATAAAAATAATAATAAAATGACTAAATTTATTATCATTATAATAATAATCATTATAATATTATTATCATTATCATTAAAATATTATTATTAAATAAAATGATAATAATAATAATAAGTATGATTATCATTTATCCTATTAATTCATTCTAATACTAGTTGAACAGGAAACTAGATTCTTTCATATTTAAGGGCTGTGAAGATTATAATAAAACTAATATGGTAGTTTGAAATAAAACATGCACTTCATTGTAGGCAACAAAGGAACTGCAATTATTCAATAGTATACACTGAATAACATTTTTCTTCTCTTTGAAAAGCAAAATCAACAGTGGATTTATAACAGTATCATATCAATTCAACTGAGGATTTTTTGCCAACTCAAGAAAATAAAAATAAATATAATTATGATTAGCCCATATAGTTTTAGTAATCAATAAAAATAATAAAACCTGCAAACCCGCAACAAGTGGGACAAAGAGAGCCATAAGAAAACAGATATATAAAAATATATTTGTTTTCTTGAAAATGAAGACAATTCTTTATATCTGTTTTCTTTAAAAAAAATATATTTGTTTTCTTTAAAAATAAACATTGAAAAAGAAGTGGGACAAAGACAAGTAAAGGGAAAGAGAGCCGCAAAACCGCAACAATTAAATTGAAACAGAAAAAGAAAGAGATAGGTCCTAATCAACCTTTTACGATGGAAATTTTATAGGTTTTGCTTCAATTTTGTAGTTTTTGTTGTTTGTAAAATTCAACAATAGAAAACCTAAAACACCATATATTTATTGCTATAAAAAAAACTAAGCCAAAAGATAGGTTGGAGAAATACCATTCGTTACTCTTCAGGATTCAAGGTTGCTTTCTTCTTTTTTTTTTTTTTTTCTCTGAGATTGATGCTTCAATACCTAAAAAAGGAAGTCTATTGAAATCTTGAAAGGGAGTGAAAGAAAACATTTGAGGCTTTATATTTATATTATCACACAAAAAGTCATTACAAGTATTCAAAAGTCTATTGTCTATAAAAGTCGATGACTTTTTGAATACCACCTTACTTTAATAGACTCTGTCAAAGTTGTAATTGAATACCTGTTGAATTTTGAGGACTTTTTTAAAGTATTTAAAATTCATTATTGAATACCCCCTCACTTTTATGGAGTCTTTAAAAGTTTTTATTGAATACCACCTAACTTTTTAAATCCATCAAAGTCATTAAAATTCCTAATCCAATACACCCCCCTTAGTTAAATGTGCTTATTAAAAATATCATGGACATGTTCTTAGTGAATGTCCAAAGAGACTTGTGAGACTATTTACTATTATGAAAATTTGGATTCGAAAGGAATCAAAACCATCTCTTAAGAGTGTATGGGTTCCTAAGGGAACTAATATGAGTGGACCCAAAATAATACAAGTACCTGAATAGAGATGAAATAATCTTATATTGTAGGTTATTTGCAAGTTAAAAAAGAATAAATGGATACTTGATAGTGGTTGCTCCAAGCACATGACCAAAGATAAGGAGCAATTCATTAAGCTTGAGACCAATAAAAGAGGAAATGTAAGCTTTGGTGACAACTCAAAAGGCAAGATTGTTAGTATTGGCTCAATTTGTATCAATGACCATTATATCTCTAAAGTTTTGTTTATTGATAATTTGAAGTATAACTTGCTAAGTGTTAGTCAATTATATGATAGATAATATAGGGTCATATTTGAATATGCCGCGTGTTAGGTAGTAGACATCAAAACTAACAAGACTGCATTCACTAGTTATCATCAAGGCAATGTGTATATAGTGGACCTAAATAACCATGAAAATAAAATCTTTGCTTATTTTCTTCAAAAGATGAGGATTCATCCTAATGGCATAGAAGTAAGGCCTTGCTTAATCTTTAAATTATCAAGAAAAGATTTAGTTAATGGTTTGTCTAATTTTTTTTTCCAAAAAGAAAAATATTTGTAATGCTTTTGCAAAAGGAAAGCATTTTAGAAGTTCTTTTAAACCCTAACATGTTGTTTCAACTTCTAGACCTTTATAATTACTTCACATGGATTTAATTTGTCCAAAAAGAACATCTAACCTTAGTGGCAAATATTATTGTCTTGTTATTATTGATGGTTATTTAAGGTTTACATAGGCTCCATTTCTTGCTCATAAAAATAATATTTTTGATGTATTCACACCACTTGCATAGGTTTTACAAACTCAAAAGGCTTATACCATTTTATGCATTAGAAGTGATCATGGAAAAGAATTTAAAATTTTGGATTTGAAAACTATTACAAGAACATGGCATTGAGCATAATTTTTCCACACCTATGACTCAACAACAAAATGGTCTTATTAAGAGGAAAAGTGGATCATTGGTAGAAATTGATAAGACCATACTTTATGAAAATGATTTTCCAAAACATTTTTAGGTCGAAATATTCAATATTTCATGCCATATCATCAATAGAGTTATGATTAGACCAATCCTTAAAAAGACCTCATATGAATTGTGGAAGGGTAGGAAGCTTAATATTGCATGTTTTAGTCCATTTGATTGTAATTGCTTTATGCTTAATAATGGTAAGGATAATCTCAAAAAATTTGATGCTAAATTGGATGAAGGAATTTTTCTTGGTTTCTCAAACCATTCTAAGGCTTATATGATTTTCAAAAAAAGGACATTTTTTATTAAAGAATACATTCATGTTATTTTTGATATATTTCCTTCTAAGTGTGTAGATAGAGATGATCATCAAAATGAAATTGAAAATATGATAGAGGATTTTACATTAAAGTAACTAGAAAGACAAGATACACCAATGGACAAAAATGATGCAAGTAAGGACAAACTAAGTATATCTAATCAACCATAAGTTGAATGTCCACATTCAAGTGTGAGAAACAAGGTGAAAGACAGTCAAATCATTGGAGATCTCAATCAAGGTGTAAGGATAAGGTCAAGAGTCCACAACACTTGTAAATATGTTGCTTTTTTATCACAAGTGCAGTCAAAGAATATCAATGAAACAATTCAAGATGATCAATGGGTATTAGCTATACAAGAAGAGCTTGATCAATTTGAGAGAAACAAAGTGTAAACTAGGTTCTAAGACCACAAAATCATCCAATGATTGGCACCAAATGGGCATTTCGCAATAAATTGGCTGAATTCGAAATTGTGGTAAGGAGAAAAGCAAGGTTAGTTTCTTAAGACTACTCATAATAAGAAGTACTGATTATAATGAGGCTTATGCTTTCGTAGCTTGATTATAAGCAATTAGAATGCTACTTGCTTATGCATGCTACAAAAATTTTAAACTTTTTCAAATGAATGTCAAAAGTGTTTTTTTTTTAAATGGTTTTATTCAAGAAGAAATTTATGTTGAACAACCTCTGGGTTTTGAGAATGAAAAATTTTCAAACCATGTCTTTAAACTAACAAAAGCTTTATATGGTTTGAAACAAGCTCTTAGAGTTTGGTATGAGAGGTTGAAAATTTTTTTGCTAGAAAATGCTTTTTCTAAAGGTAAAGTTAGCACAACTCTTTTTATCTAGCATGACAAGCAAGACATTTTAATTTTACAAATCTATCTTGATGATATCATATTCGATGCTACTAATGATTTACTTTGCAAGGAATTTTCTAAGTCTATGTAAGGTGAATTTGAGATGAGTATAATGAAAGAGCTTAATTTCCTATTGGGACTTCAAATTAAGCAGCTTAAGCATGGAACCTTAATCAACCAAGTCAGATAAAATAAGGAGTTGCTCAAAAGATTTGGAATGGATAGTAACAAACCTCACCACACCTATGGGGACCTTAACAAAATTGAAAGTTGATGAGAAAGGTAAATTTATTGATTCCAAGCTTTATATAAGCATGATAGGTTATTGTTATATCTCACTGCATCTAGGTCGGACATTTTATTTAGTATATGCATGTGTGCATATTTTCAATCCAACTCTAAAGAATCTTATATCATAGGAGTCAAGAGGATCATGAGACATCTTATGGACACACTAAACTTAGGTTTTTGGTGTCCAAAAGATTCATCTTTTGATCTAGTTGGATATGTTAATGCCAATTATAGTGGTTGTAAAATTGATAGAAAGTGTACTAGTGACACTTGTCAATTCATCTCCAAATCGAATTCCCTTAAATTGCTAAATCCCAAGTCGCCATGTTCCTTTACTAAACATAATTTACCCCAAGTAGCCCAATGAATTCTTTTCCTTCCCTTTCTAAATCACCCTACCAAAAAGAATTCATTATTCTTTATAACTCATCCATTGTAGAAATAGGAATATGGAATACATTCATAGTATAAGTGGGTAACGCTTAAGCTACAACCTTAATCATAACCTCTTTATCATCTATAGATAAAAAATGGAGCTTCCAAGATGATAACTTATTGCAAAACTTATCTTGCAAGACCTTTTAGACTAATCAATACAGAAGGGAGAGCCAAATATGGACCCATAAAAACCAAAGAACCAATATCCAAAGCATTAATGAACTGATTTCTATAACATAGAGAAATAGAAGAAGTAAAAAAAGTACTAGACTTTGCAAGGTTCATTAATTGACTTGAAGTAGCTCTATACAATATGAGAATACAGTTCAACTCTAAAGCCTCTACCGGATTAGCCTTCATAAATACCAAACTATCATCCACAAAGAACAAATGAGAAACACTTAGTGTAGTAGGATCTAGCTTTAAACCATGAATACGTGACTCATCACGAGCCAGAGCCAACATACCATATAAGGCATCTGCATACAAAATAAATAGATATAGAGATAATGGATCACCCAGATGAACACCCCTTTAAGGAATCACATCCATGACAACACACCATTGAGAATGATTGAATAAGTAACAGAAGTCACAGACTTCATAATTAGATCAATCCAACTTAGTGCAAAGCCCAAAACATAAAGGATTTTTTCGAATAAAAGGCCATTCTAGCCTATTATAGGCCTTAGCCACTGCTAATTTGATAGCCACTATACCTCCATAGCCTAATAAATTACACTTAAGGGCATGCATAGCCTCAAAAACCAACAAAAAATTATCAATAATCAGTCTATTTGATACAAAATGCTCTTTAGACATTAGGGAAGGCAAAATATTCTTAATTCTATTAATCAACACCTTAGAAACTAGCTTATAAACAACATTACATAAACTTATAAGCCTTAACTCAATCATACATTTAGGAATAGCAACTTTTGGAATAAAGCACAATATGAGTTTGATTAAATTGGAAAAAAATGGCATGCCATTTAGAACGGCTAGCCAAGCAGTTACATAATTACCTATAGTATTCCAAAAGTTAACATAAAAAGAACTTAGTAATCTATCCAGACCTGGAGCTTTGTGAGGATCCATATGTAATAAAGCATTAATCTCTTCCACATGAAAAGGTTGAAGTAAAACTGCATTTTGTGCATCACTTACCTGATGAGACAACCCAACAAACATAGAAGGGTCCACAACCAAGCCTCCTAAAGAAAAAATATCTGAAAAATACTTCACTGCTATATGACCCACAGCATCCTCATATGTGACCCAAGTACCCGTAAAATTATGCAAGCCATTAGAGAATTAAATCTTTTTTGTTAAGAAGCCATTTGATGGAATTACTACTATTTCTATCACCTTCTCGAAGCCATTGAACCCGAAACTATTGCTTCCAATAGACCTCTACTTTTCTAGCAAAGTATCCATGTGAGAATAAAGTTGCATTATTTGAGAGTGCCTATTGTCCAATAATGGTGATTGCTTCAAAATAGTAATTTGCTCCCTTAATGCCTTGATTTCATTGGACAATTGCATGTATTTATTACATCCTCACCCATCTAAATCTGTTAAACAAAGAAGAAATCATTGCATGATGTCTCTAAGATCAGCAAATTGCACAATGATCACTTACTAGAGCTTGGAGATGATGAACGTTATATTGTAGAAAGAGGTGCATCCATGATGGAAAAGCTAAGAAAAAATCAAGCCTTTCCTATGCAAAATGATCAAATCCCCAACCTTTTTCCCATGTGAATTCACAACCTTCAAAACCCAAGTCAGTTAATGAACTATAAAAAATTTCATCCTAAAAAGAAGTAATCAAACCATGGGGGTGAGGACCCCCTATACGCTTCTTTGATTCTAATAATAGCTTATTAAAATCACCCTCCACCAATCATGGAAGAGAATTAACCAAACTCAATTGACATAGTAATGCCCATGTTTTATGACATATTCGGGTTCCCATATAATCTTGTAAACCTCCAAGCCTTTAGCCCAAGAAATTAGGTTTTCATATCTATATGGTAATAGGAATGTGACAAAATTTCTACATCACAATTCGAAGACCATATAACAACAATTCCAATGCACTCAAAAGAAGAAGGCACAGAGGAACCGTTATCCATTCCAACTTGTTTACATTCAACATCAAATTTATTTAAAATGCAAATAATTTCAATTAAAAAAACAAAATGTGGGAACCTTTCCTTAATCAAGGACTACAATTGATGAACTGTAGGTGGGTTCCTAAGCCTCCTATAGTTCCAAATTAACTCATTAGGCCCAAAGGTTTAAATTATTATCTACCTTTCCCCCATTTTGAAAAGTAGCCTCAAACATATTAGCCAAAACCACCACCCTTGTGTCATCTGTAGTCTTTTTTCTTTTTTTCTTTTGCTTCATCTAGCTTATTCACAAGCCCAGCTGCTAAAGGACTAGCCAATACAAAAGTTGATTGGCCCCTTTGATCCACAATCAATTTAGGAATAATGTGAGAACAACTTGTATTTGAAGTATCATTATCCTTATCTTCAACTACTCCTTCACCCCCTTTTCCATATTCAAATTTCCTGCATCATGATCCCTATCTCCAACAGCCCCATCCATTCGATTCTCTCTCCACCTAGCCTCCCTAATCCATCGGTTACCAAAAGTGGCTGGCAATGCACAAGCTCTACCAAAAATAGCCTTGAGAGATGCATTATATTTCCTAGGTTATGAAGTGATGGCAGTGTTTTCCATAAGAAACTCGCAACAATCCTTTGAATAGCCAATTAACCCATATCCAAAGCAAAAATATGGGCATTTTTCATGACGAAAATCTAACCAAATTGAGGTATCAGGCTTCTTCAAATTCATACCCCTCAATAGTGACTTTGCAACATCCAAAAAAAAAAAAAACACAAATACACATAGGCCTTTAAGTCTATTAAGCTTTAGAATCATGCATAATATAAGAACCTATAACATTTCCAATGGATTTAGCCATTACTTCAGTCATCGCTTTAGGCAGTAGATTTTCAACATGCATCCAAAGCATAACCTTTGTCAACGAAACCTCATTTGGTGCAACATCACCATGATATCTTGCCAAAACTAACAATTGTTGGTTGAATGTCCAAAGTCCATTGTCAAGTAGCTATTTCATATAATCTTCATGGTAGAAATGAAACCTATAACATAGAGCATCTTGAACTTCAAAAGATGTGCCCTTAATAGTTTTCCAAACATCTGCTAACATATTCTGCATGGAACTAATATTGATAGTTCTAGACCCAATGAAATGATCCATCAAATAATAATCAACCATTAGTCCAGTTGATTCTAACCCATCTTCACCCACGTCCCAATCCAACATTCCAACTTTGTTTCATCACATGCAATATTAACATTTTGCATGTTGTTGGTGATATCATTCATAACTCTAAAGAAAAGAAACTTGCATAAAGCAAGAAAACAAAAACTCTCAAGTAAGAATAGAATTGTTAACTAGCTTGATCGAGCTTGATAAAAAAAAATTAATTAATTATTTTTCATAAATAATTTTTATAAATTATTCAAATTTAAGTAAATTTATTAAAGGTTATTTGTATTCTAATTCAAAATTAATTTTTTTTTACTTTAATATAGTCTCACTTGACTTAAGTTGAATTCTAGTACGAAGATCATTCCATAAAAAATGATGTCATATAGAAATAACAGATATTATAAATATAAATACACATCAATTTTTATACATAAAATAATAATAATTTAAATGTATACCTTACATTAAGAAAATTGGTAAAATTTTATTAAAAAAGAATTAATTTTCATACTTTTGAATAAAATTGTAATTTTATAAAAAAAAATTACTCATTTTGCATAAATCAACAATTTTATAAAATTTCATACTTATGAATAATTAATGCAACAATTTTATATAAACGAGTTGTGAAAAAAATTATGATTTTATGAAAATTTTGGCTTTTTTTTGTAAATCAATGAATTACAAATGAAATAGCTAAATTAACAACAAAAAAAAAAAATAACTTTTTCATTATTACCAAAAAAAAATTGATATCTTCTGAAAAATGGCAATCTCTTTATATTTTATCGTAGATTAGAATATTTTTTTTCAATTCTTATTAGTTGCAAAAAAAAATAATTTATAAAATTTTGGGTCATTTTGCGTAAACCAACCAGTTATGAAAAAGTAAAGTAGCTAAATTAACGAAAAAGAAAAATAATTTTATTATTATAAAAAAATGCTCTTTTACAAAAATCATAATTTTTTAATATTTTTCTTAAACTAAACTATTTTTCTAAATTCTTCCTAGTTGCAACAAAAGTTTTAATTTTATGAAAATATGACTTATTTTATATAAAAAAATAATTTTATGAAAAGTTTCTAAATTAACAAAAAATAAAAATGATTTTGTAATTACGAAAAAAGGGTTTCTTACAAAAAATCATGATATTTTTTTTTTTGGGAAATTAAACTATTTTTTTGTAAAGATTATAGGTGTATAAATTTATAATATTATCTTAGTCATTTTAGCCTTTCTCATTTTTAGTTGGGTAATAGCATATTAACTTAATTATAGTACTTTAAATATTTTAATTATATTTATTATTATTCACTATCTTATTAGTGATAGAAAATAAAATATTATACTTTATTTTAAATAAAGTAACCTAAAAATTTGTCATATACTAAATGTAATTGAATTATTGTAAATTATTTATGAATTAATAAAATTTAAAACATATTTAATTAATCCATTTAAGTCATTAACATGTATGCATATATAAGTAAACAATTACTCCCTTTATTCTGAAAAAAAGTGGCTGTTAAGAAAAAATCATTCTTTTTAAGATAGTAATAATTTTATCATAAGTTGTCAAAAAGACCCCTATTAATTACAGTATAAATTAGGAAAACATTTCTCATAATTGGGAAATGAAAGAGTAAATTAGCCATTTTACTATTTTTTTATTAGGTTGCTAAATGACTAATTATTTATAAACAAAATTAACTTTTCTAATAGTCATTTTTTTCATAATAGAGGGAGTATATCATTCTAATTTATGCAGAATTTTATCACTTAATGTTACTTATTGCAAACAAAAAACAACTAAGTAGTTCTACACTTGAAACATTTCCAATTTACATGAAATTTTACTATGGTTAAAGTTAACATATCAAATACAATCAATATTAACAATTTTTTCAGTACAATAAATTCTCAATTATTTTTAATTTAGAAAGTTGGAGGGCATAATTAAGGGTGTGTATAGTTTGGATAAAACTGGGAATTTGAAAAAAATCTTCGGATCGAACAAAAAAATCAGGGATTTAGAAAATGATAGAATTGATTTTGACTTGTAAATATAAAGTCTTGTACCAATAATTCAGGACAAGTTGGTTCGGATATTCGAGTATTTGACTTTATATTAAGATCTAATTCTACATTACAAAGGTCAAACTGGATCTTATTAAAGTCAAATTCGACTTTATTTGGAGTTTTGGGTCTCAAATAAAATTTTAAACTATTAAATAAGTAAAAAAAAAAAAAAAAAACTAAAATAGCTCAAAATACATAAGCCTATATTTTTATAATGGCCAAAGCTACTTCAATTTACTTGAAAGCATATATGTTCTTCCTTTTATGCAATGATCATTTGGTGCTCAAACCACGTGAGATTTTATTTCATTTAACTTTTTTTTTTTTTCAGTTCTTTTAATGTTATACTATTATTTTCAATGGCTAATATTTTATAGTAAAGAAGTTCATCTTATGCATATGACCTAAATTATTAGAATACTCCTTTTCTTATAACTATTGTACAATATTTACACAATAAGTCCACTATCTATGTGCAATCTATTAATAAAATTGAGTTAATCCCTTAATAATTTTGAGTTCAACATTGATAAAGTTAAATAATAATAACATATAATTTAAAAATCACATTATTAATCCATTTTTGAATAATATAAATTATAATTTTATTATTATGGTATATGATATATAATGATATATGATTATAAGTTTGAATATCTACTTTTTCAATAAATTAATTAATTTTAATACTAAATTTTATTTTATTTAATTTGTTTTAAAATTATTAATATTAATAATTTGTTTAATAATGGGCTATATGATATAACAAATTATATATCATATAGCAAAGTAATAATTTATATTATTCCAAAATAGATTAATAATTTGATTTTTAAATTATATATGTTATTATTAAATGCTATTAAGGTTGAATTTAACTTTATTAAAGTTGCACTAAAATTTTCAGAGTGTTGAACCTTATTATGGTTGAATTCATCCTTATTAAGGTTAAATTCGATCAAAATAAGGTCGCATTTAATGTTAACTGTTCTTATTGATTTTAATGATAAGAAGAAACAAAACAAAAGCATATATATATATATATATATATATATATATATATATATATATATATCAAATTTTATATTGGCATTAAATTTTCTTTGCCAAAATTTTTCATCGAGTCCTCCTTTAATAATTTTTGAATTTAATTTTAATAAAAATGAATTCAATCTTAATAGCATCCATTAATAATAACATATAATTTAGAAATCAAATTAGTAATCCATTTCGTAATAATGTAAATTATTACTTTGCAACTATGCCATATATAATTATAAGTTTGAATATCTAATTTTTCAATAAATTAATTAGTTTTGATATTGATTTTATTTTAAACTTATTAATAATTTGTTTAATAATGGATTATATGATATACATTTAAAGTTTAAACAAATTATATGTCATATAGTAAAGTAATAATTTATATTATTCTAAAATAGATTAATAGTTTGATTTTTAAATTATATGTCATTATTATTCAATATTATTAATATTAAACTCAATTTTATTAAAGTTGAACTCAACTTTTTTCAGGTATTCTACTTTAATAAAGTCAAATTTGACCAAAATAAAATTGAATTCAACTTTATTAATGTACATTGTTTTTATTTATTTTTATATTGTAAATAAAAATAAGAAGATATATATATATATATATATATATATATATATATATATATATATATATATATATATATATATATATATATATATATATTTATATATATATTTATATATATATATATATATATATATATATCACCTTGGTGTTAAATTTTTTTGCCAAATTTTTCATTGAATTCTCCTCCAGTAAGTTTTTAATAAAGTTTAATTCAATTTCATTAATATTGAATAATAATAACATATAATTTAGAAATCAAATTATTAATCAATTTTAGAATTATTACTTTGTTATTATGCTAAATGCTATATATTGATATATAATTATAAATTTGAATATCTACTTTCTCAATAAAATATTTAGTTTTGATATTTAATTTAATTTAATTTATTTTTTAAAATAATTAATAATTTATTTAATAATGAGTTATATGATATATATTTAATTAAATCATATATGTATATAATAGATTCTAGATTTTGAATGGAATGTTTTGATTTATTAAAAATCAAATGGTAGATGGATATTTTTAATTTGGGTATTTATATCTATTTGATATCTCGCGATCCCTGCACAGCCCTGATATAATTAATTAGAAATTAAAAATTCTTAACAAATTTCTAGTCATTATGATAAATTCTCAACATTTTTTAACTAGAATAGAAAGTTGGATTGGAGGATATATAATAATAAATAATTAAAAATGAAAAGTAGAATTAAAAAAAAAAAAAAAAAAGCAGGTCTCTTGAACGGGGAGGAAGCAGAGCAGCACCCAAAGCCAAAACCCTTTTGCATTAGTGTGCGGCGGCTAGGCAAAACCCAAACTTCTTGAGTTCTTAGTTATTACAGTTACAAGGTAAAGACTAGACTAAAGAGGAATGGCTCAATCGTTAGAATTGTTGTTGATTCAATTCTTGATGCCTGACAACGACGCAAGGCGGCAAGCAGAGGAGCAAATTAAGAGGTTAGCCAAGGATCCACAGGTGGTCCCCGCCCTAGTTCAGCACCTTCGCACCGCTAAGACCCCTAACGTCCGTCAGTTAGCTGCTGTTCTCCTCCGCAAGAAGATCACCGGCCATTGGGCCAAGCTTTCTCCTCATCTCAAGCAGCTTGTCAAGCACTCTCTAATAGAGAGCATTACCTTGGAGCACAGGTTAATTCTAATCGAGATCATTGTTGAGAAAATTGAGGTTGTTTTTATATTGTAATATTTTGTTGTTGCAGTCCCCCAGTAAGGCGAGCAAGTGCAAATGTAGTGAGTATCATTGCGAAATATGCTGTTCCAGCAGGAGAGTGGCCTGATTTGCTGCCTTTTCTCTTCCAATGTAGTCAAAGTGCACAGGAAGACCATAGAGAAGTAAGTTCTGTAACACTTAAAAAACCTTTATTTCTATGTGTAGAGCTATTTTGTTTAATCACAAGACCATGTTTTGTTTGTATATTCTATTTTATGTCATTGTGACTATTGCATTAAATTGTTTATTGTTTAATGCTCTTTTTATAAGATTATAATTTATTGTTTAAGATTATAATTCATTGTTTATGTCATCTTGCATTTACATTTTCAAACTTTGATTAATGCACATCCCCTTTATGGCTGAATGGATAAGAGCATGATCAGTGCAACAATATTTCATTGTGACTTTGTGTTGGTGGTTTAGTAGAACTAGCATGCTGGTTGTTTGCCTCTTTATAAAAAATGGTCAATTGTTTGGTAACTTTTTGATTTTGAAGCTTGTTAGCTCATGGATGCAGTGACTTGATCTCTCTCTCAATTCTTTCTACCTTGTGCACACGCATACTTATGTATAGCTAAAAGTATAAATCCCACAAGTTTTTCTATTATATGAGAAAACACACATACAAACACAATCATCTCAACTGAAGGAACTATGAGAAGATCTTTTTATCTTTGTTTTTGATCTCAAAGCATTTTTGTTACAGACTAGTGCTATTTTTCAATATTTTGATTGATTGTCTAATTATTCTATGTGATTTTTTCTCTAATCTATTTATACTAAGACTTGATAGTGTGAGTCTTTTTTTCATTACATTTAAAACACTAATTGACTAGTTGTGTTCTTTTTTTTCCCCATATATGTATAAATACAAGGTGGCATTGATCCTTTTTAGCTCTTTAACTGAAACAATCGGGAGTGCATTTCAACCTCATTTCACAGATTTGCAAGCTCTTTTACTCAAGTGCCTACAAGATGAGACTAGCAACCGTGTTAGAGTCGCTGCTCTTAAGTACTAATCGAATATTTCTTTTTTTAGATATTTCTTTTGCTTATGTTTCCATCAAGAAGAACCTTTTATGATTTCTACTTTTTAACTGGAATTTTGTTGTGTTTAAACAGGGCAGTAGGTTCTTTTCTAGAATTTACAAATGATGGGGAAGAAGTGGTAAGTTTACATTCTTCTAGCATAATTTTTAACTCGTCAATTACATCTGACAGTTATTGCATGCTTACAGCATATGATTTGGAAGTAATCTATCTCTGTGTCATGTACACAAGAGAGCAAGTGCCAAGATCTTGACATGGTCCTTATGTTTAAGAGGTTCTTGGTTATCTTTGCCTTGTCTTTTCCCTCCACATGCATGTTTCCAGCAATCTACTATTGTTTATCATATCATGTTGTGCGTCGTAAAAAATTACAAGTTTTACAAAAGGGGCATAATACAATAAAATTAATGTTAAAAAATGAAACACTTTTGTTGATATAAATCTTGAAGTTAATATCAAACTTTGTTGTTTCAACACTCGTAAATATTGCAGAAAATTAAAATTGTGATTAAGGAGTTTGATATTTCAATTGTTGAATTTTAAGGTGTGAACTAGACATTATTATATCGCTATTCTAGCATTCCTTTCATTTGTGATCAAAGCAAAAAGATAAGGGCCCAAGGCTGATCCTTGGTATACTAGGAGTATGGGATAAACCCAATATTGGAAAATTGATGTGTTCTTAAACTCCAAAAAAAAAAAAAATTAAAAGATTGAGGAATGAATTTGTTTCATAACAAAGAGATGCTTGAATAGGTTTTATACAATTTCAGTAGGGCTTTTTGGCATTGATTATAATAATATCTATTCAGGTAAAGTTTCGGCAGTTTATTCCAAGCATTTTGAATGTAGCAAGACAATGCCTTGCCTCTGGGGAGGAAGATGTTGCTGTAATTGCTTTTGAAATTTTTGATGAGCTGATTGAATCTCCGGCTCCTCTTCTTGGAGATTCAGTGAAATCCATAGTGCAGTTCTCTCTTGAAGTTTGCTCTAGTCAAAATTTGGAATCCGGCACTCGTCATCAGGTATGAGCATCAAGTTCAATTTCCTTTTCTTTCTCTCTCTTGGTGGCAATGGCATATGGGAAACAGCTGTGTACACTAAAGTTGATGGTCTTTTTACAAAGATAGTCGCTCCTTTTATGCTTCACCGCAGTTTCTTTACGTCTTTTGCTTACTTCCTATGCTTTCTCTTAATATTAGGCTATTCAGATAATTTCATGGCTGGCAAAGTACAAATCATCTTCTCTGAAAAAGTACAAGCTAGTCGTCCCCATCCTGCAAGTGATGTGCTCCTTGCTCACTGAATCAACCGATGCTGATGAAGATGATGATCTTGCTCCAGATCGAGCTGCTGCTGAAGTTATTGACACTATGGCTTTGAACCTCTCGAAGCATGTCTTTCCCCCTGTTTTTGAGTTTGCTTCGATCAACAGTCAGAATGCAAATCCAAAGTATCGGGAAGCTTCTGTTACAGCTTTAGGTGTTGTTTCAGAGGGTTGTTTGGACTTGATGAAGGATAAGATGGAACCTGTTCTTCATATTGTCCTCGGGGCATTGAGGGATCCAGAACAAATGGTTAGAGGGGCTGCGTCATTTGCATTGGGTCAATTTGCTGAGCATTTACAGCCTGAAATTGTATCTCATTATGATAGTGTTCTTCCGTGCATTTTAAATGCTCTTGAGGATGCGTCTGATGAAGTAAAGGTAAGCATACCAAAAAGCATCAATTGTGGGATAAATTTTCTCTAGGTATTGAAATTATGTTGTATGAACATAATTCTTTTTATTTCATGTGATTGTTTTTCCTTTCTGTGGTCAGGAGAAGTCATACTATGCATTAGCAGCATTTTGTGAGAACATGGGTGAAGAAATTCTTCCTTTCCTTGATCCTTTGATGGGGAAGCTACTTGCTGCCCTTCAAAATAGCCCTCGTAATCTGCAGGAAACATGCATGGTAAGAATGATGCCTAAAGTTTACATTGATTGAACTGATCTAATGATGACATATTTGTCTTTCTTTGAGTTGTAATTGTGTTTTCTTTAATGTTTTTGCAGTCTGCAATTGGTTCAGTTGCCTCTGCTGCAGAGCAAGCTTTCATTCCATATGCTGAAAGAGTTTTGGAGTTAATGAAATCTTTCATGGTGCTCACAAATGATGAGGATCTCCGGTCCCGAGCGAGAGCTACTGAGCTTGTTGGAATAGTTGCTATGTCTGTTGGGAGAGCGAGGATGGAACCGATTTTACCCCCTTTCATGGAAGCTGCAATTTCTGTAATTACCTTGGCAATTCTCTTTGAAAATTATGACACATCCTTCAAATAATTCACTGATTTATATCTGTATCTTTCTCAGGGTTTCAATTTGGAGTTCAGTGAGCTTCGGGAGTACACTCATGGATTCTTTAGCAATGCAGCTGAGATTTTGGATGACAGTTTTACGCAGGTTTGTTTGAATTTGGTGGAATCAAATTTATTTGATTCCTTTTTCAATGGCCATATTCATGTCAAACTTTATTTTTGTGCACAGTACCTTCCTCATGTTGTACCCCTGGCATTCTTATCCTGCAATCTCGATGATGGCTCTGCAGTGGATATTGATGAATCTGATGATGAAAATATTAATAGTTTTGGTGGAGTGTCATCTGATGATGAAGCTCATGATGAGCCCAGAGTTCGAAATATCAGCATAAGAACAGGAGTTTTGGATGAAAAGGCATCTGCAACTCAAGCACTAGGCTTATTTGCACTGCACACAAAGGATTCTTATGCCCCGTATCCTGTTGCTATTGTATTTGTCTTTCCATTATGTACTTTACCAACATTCTAATTTTTCTTTTTTAGGGATATCAACATTCTAAATTTGAATTAAAATGAAAAGAATTTTTTTTCCTCTAGTTCTTTAACTATTTTAAGCTATTTTGAGGAATCATTGAAGATTTTGGTAAGACATTCAGGTTATTTTCATGAAGATGTTCGGCTTCAGGCAATCATTGCTTTAAAGCGTGAGTTAAAAACACTTGTTTGTGTACTAATTTATTACACTATCCTATTACTATGTTCTTTTCACTTGAAAATTCTATTGATATGAGTTCCTCTGGTCGTATCTCACTGTGCATTGAAGCACAAGCACTTCAATACTAGATGGGAAATTCTACTCTCTACTTGACAAATAACCTGTCCGTAGTTTCATTTTTGGGACATCTTTTATTCCTCTTTCATTTCACTGAGACTTTTTTCACACTTTTCATTCTTTTCTTTTATTATCAAAACTTTTCCCGCTTCCCATTTTATAAAAGCCCTCCTCTTTGGAAAAAAAAAAAAAATAGATCTAAAATATTTTTGAAAAGTAGATAAAATTCTTCATGTGTTTAGGCTGTAAGCTGCACTTTGAAACAATGTTACGTAATCTGGTGTTTCATCAACTTACTTTGTAAAGAGTAAAAAGAAAGTAGGCTTTTGAACCTTGGTGGAATGGGAAATTGATAGGGCAGGAAATCATATGGTATATGGTGAAATTTTATACTTGGAAGGGATTTTCATATTTTTATTTAGCACTGCAAATACAGATAAATCTTTGGATATGAAAACTGTAAATTGTTTTACTAATTCGATCTATTACATGAACTTGTATTTTTTATCTTATTCTGAATGAAGTTTTAAGCTTTTTGAGCCTGTATCACTTATTTACTAGTTCACAAAGGCAATATCTCATAATCGTGCTAATTCTGTTGATTGCTTCATTGTTATTGCAGATATTTTGACAGCAGCATATGCAATCTTCCAAAATCATAATGTTAGTGTTCAATACTTCAATAGCACTTTAATCAGCTTTTTCTTTTCTTTTTTTTTTTTCCAATGGTTTTTGAGAAATATTACGCTTTTTTCTAGACACTAGTTGCTGTCTCCCCACCACTTTTCTCCCTTTCCTGCATAGCCTGATGGCTTCTGGATGTTTATGTTATACTTTCTACATCCCATGGGATTTGGCTGTGGGAGGTTTGGCTTGGTCTGTCAGAATAGTTAAAGCATTTTGCTTGGTTTAGTAAGATTAATGAATGCATTTCCTGGGATGAGTTTTTTGCTTGGAAAATGCTTGTACAAGCTTCCACTTTGTGTTATTAGTTTATCTTTTTTGTCAATAAAATGTTCCTATTAGGATGCCAATATTCCTGATCAGTTTTTGCTGTGTTGATGGCTATTGTATGACCTTTGTTCTCATTTCTGCAGGAGGGACCAGCAAAGGCAAGAGAAGTTTTCGGTGGGGACACAACTTGATTGTGGCATATAATTATTTGTGGCTGCCAGGCTTCACCTGGTTTTGTTTGTTCTACAAATCCAAGTAATTATCTCTTTATAATATGCAGATAATGTGATGCGTATTTTCATAAAGACTATGACTGAAGATGATGACAAGGAAGTTGTTGCTCAAGCTTGTATGAGCATAGCAGACATTGCTAAGGATTATGGTTACTTGGCTATTGAACCTTGTAAGTGCAGGTGTAATTCTCTTTGTTAAGAAGGTGAAAATAAAAAATTGAGATTCAGATACTTCACGACTCTGCTCTAATTTGGTCTTATTTCAGATATGTCTCAGCTTATTGATGCAACATTGGTATTGCTGAGAGAGGAATCAGCTTGTCAGCAGCCAGATAATGATAGTGACATTGATGATGATGATGCTGAACATGATGAAGTGCTTATGGATGCAGTTTCTGACCTTCTTCCTGCATTTGCAAAATCCATGGGTGCTCATTTTGCGCCAATTTTTGCGAAGCTATTTGAACCTTTAATGAAATTTGCGGTGGGTTAGCAGTTGATACTTGTAGCATATATTTTCCACCTCATGCTAAGACTTCCTAGTTAGGTAATTTACTATTTTGATCATTGGGAACTGCAGAAAGCTTCGCGCCCGCCACAAGATCGAACTATGGTGGTTGCTTGCCTTGCTGAAGTTGCTCAGGATATGGGTGCTCCAATAGCAGGCTATGTTGATGTAATAAATAAGAATATGAATTTCTTTTATTTAAATTTTGGGTCTTTAGCAGCTTCTAAAACTGTCTAATTCCTCAAAGCTCTTGTAATGTTTCAGAGGGTAATGCCCATAGTGTTAAAAGAACTAGCATCATCAGATCCAACCAACAGAAGGAATGCTGCATTTTGTGTTGGTGAGTTGTGCAAAAATGGAGGCGAATCAACTTTGAAGTATCCTTTACTTAACCAACAACTCACCTTCCATCTGTACTTTGTCATTTTTCATTGCAGTCTTTCTCCTACTTCAATGTTTCTGCATTGTATTCATTATCATTTGCACCAAGGCTTTTGGGGGCAGAGTGCATTTATGAAATGATTGTTTAAAAAAATTATTCAGGTGTCAGGAACTATTTTGATAATGAATTTCATCTTATCTTAAACTATGTATTTGTATTGCTTGAGCTTTTTCCTTGCATCAATACCAGATACTACAATGATATTTTACGAGGTCTTCACCCATTATTTGGGGAGTCTGAACCAGATGATGCTGTCAGGGATAATGCTGCTGGAGCAGTAGCAAGGATGATAATGGTGCATCCCCAGTCTATCCCATTGAATCAGGTTATTATCTGGACAGCTTTTTCATGACTTACTACAGCTAATGGCAGCAAGAATATTATCTGTGCATCTCTGGGTTGATTTTCTCAGGTCCTTCCTGCTTTTCTGAAAGTTCTTCCCTTAAAAGAAGATCATGAAGAGTCCATGGCTGTCTACAGTTGTGTCTCTACTCTTGTTTTGTCATCCAATCCACAGGTATTTGTTTAAAGCCCCATTGAATATTTTTTCTATTTATGTTGTGTTGTAGGAAAAATTCTTTGATTTCATATGGTAACTAAATTTTGTTATCAGTTGCATTTCATTTCAAGTTGAAGTCAAATAATCCTATTTAGTTCAGTTCTTAGTGTCCTTTTCCTTTATGCATGTAGTGTGTAGGTATAGATCCTGAAGTGAGCACTCTTAATAGGCACCTCCTAATGTATTCATCATTAATGTAATCCTGCTTTGTTGTCTCTATAACTAAAGGGTGCATTTGATTGCTTGAACCTCAAAAGAGTTAGGGTGGGCAGGTCGGTGGGTGGTTTGGTGGTTTTTGGGAATGCATTAATTGTTTAGTTCCCATCTGCATTTGAAAGCGATTCTCATGTATTTGAACGACGATGTGAACCTTCACTATGGATTATTAGAAGTAGAAAATAAAGATATTATTGTTATCGTTATTTAGTATACAAAATCTTTACTTATGTTTAAATAAATATGACCAAGATAAACATAAATATTAATTCAATTTTATTTTATTTGAGATAATGCACAATGTTCCACAATTTTTCTTGACATAATTATAAATATTGTGTTATCAATAATAAGATTATTAAAAAAATAGGGTTAGTTACAATAAACCCTTTGAGGCTGTAGATTTCAGTCTCTACTATTTCAAATTTTGCAATTTTAGTCCCTATACTATCGTTATTGAAACGTTCAAACTTTGAGGAAGTAGGCCACGTACTAAAATGCAACTAGATATAAAAATATAGGACCAGAGTTTGATTTAATTTAAAGGGACTAAAGTGTGGTGAAAATCCATAATTTATGTTCAAAGACTAAAGTGTTAGCCTGATAGGTCATTATCAAATCTAGCAAAATTGCTAATTTTGAAATAGTGGGAGCAAAGTGTATGTTAAAGCTTAGGAGGTTCGTTGTGATTTAATACTAAAAAAATATTTATGTTCATAGTTGTCAATTTTAAGTCCTTTTTATTAAGTTAAAGTAGTTTATTGATATAAACATATAATAATAGAAGAAAAAACTGTTTGTTAGGAAGAGATCATGGACAGAAGTTCCTAAGATAGGAAGGCCTTTTAAAAACATAGTAATGAAATAGATTTTATTTAGCCTAATCAAGATATGCCCAAAAACAAAAAAAAAAAAAAATCGTTTTGGAAATATTATGTAATTTAATTAATTCGCCTACTTTTTCATATTCCTAAATACTTGACCAACCACAGTGAATATTACAATAAAATCTCACATCCCTTGGTCATTTAGGAATCCATTTCCCTGGAACAGTAATTTCAGATGGGGAAGTTACATTCTAACAACTAAACATTATTTGTCTCGAAGGAATTTCAAAATGTTGTGCCACCTCATCATGCTCCCAACGTTGCTAAGATTCACTCCACTACATGTGCACAAGTTTTTACTGACCATTGGAGTAAAGGCGATGTTGATTGTTGTTCTATCTAATTAACTCTGTTTTACTTAATTTTTTTAGAAAATAAATTGTTACAACATAAATAGAACACCATTAATGTTAGATTGACTTGAAAATTGACATGTGATCTGAATGGATAGACCATGAAATTCAACACAGTTGAGAATTAGATGATGCAAAGAGAAATAATGCAAAAGCAATAATTTATTCTGTATGCAGATGCATGAACATATAATATGGTTATTCCTGCTGTTACGGTTTTGTTTCAGTTATTGATATCCTTTTGTGTGCAAAGCAGATCCTTGCACTTGTTCCGGAGTTGGTCAATCTTTTTGCTCAAGTTGTTGTGTCTCCAGTTGAAACGCCGGAAGTTAAGGCTCAAGTAGGAAGAGCTTTTTCTCATTTGATTTCACTATATGGCCACCAAATGCAGCCTCTGTTGAGCAACCTATCACCAGCACATGCAAATGCTTTAGCTGCATTTGCCCCCAAAAGTTGATATCTGATTATATCAGTTGGTCTTTGGTCTATTTTTCAAGTTGTTTTCCTTCACAGAGTTTGTTTCTGCAAGAATTGTTTTGTCTGGCATACACTTTAACGAGGACATTAATCCAGCAGATTGTCATTACCTTGCCAGGTATGTGAATTGTCAAAGGCTTTTAATGCCAGAACATAAGAGTAGCAGTAGGTGCTAGTAGATAATAACAATTAGGGGGGAAATTTCAAGAGAACAATCAACAAGAACATAAAATTTAACCCCTACAAGATCTGTTAATTGTAGAATTCTATCTGCTGTTTGGTAACAAATACAAACAATGTAACCTCTCCAGGATATGGAAACAATAAATGGATCTCCAAATCCTACTATTGGTAAAGTGTCTTTGATGATACAGGCAGGCCAATACAGCTAAAATCTGCATTTCTAAAGCTTTTCTTGTGGACAAATGTGGGTCAAATTTGGCAAATTCTTAAAACCTATTTTGGATGTTATTTTTATTTACATTTGTTGATAGGATAAATTTTCTTTTTTCTGCTTTATAAGGTATGAGCTTCATTAGCAAAAGTTCACATAAGTTTGCTTATTTTTACAGGCTTTGATTTGTGATTGCTCTCTTCATCTTCCGAGGAATCGCTATTTCTTCACTCTAATTTGTTTCTTCTGGTATTCATTTTTTTCTTTAATATATATGTTTATCTATTTCATTTATTATATCTCTAGTGTTAAAGTTATGGGTTTTTTGAGGTTTGAGTTGCAATTAAGGGGTTTGAGTGTTCTATAGGGTATAAATGTGTGCCTTATCCTCAATTTTAAAAGCAGAAATGTAGTTTTTATTTTTTATTTTTAATAAAATATATAATTTGTTAGTATAGAGCGGTATAATTTTTTGTTTTTGACAGCTATCTATAAAAGCTAAAGCAATGTACAACAGTTAAAAAGTTTTGTTTGCTGATTCTTGATTCTTTATGGTAATTTTCTGTGAATGTTAATTGCGTTAATTATTTTTTTAAACTTGGTAATTTTCTGTGAATGTTGATTGCGTTAATTGTTTTTCAACTTCTGATTTTGAAGGGAAAGTACAAAAGACTATTGTGCTTTCATGCTTTTTATTAAGTGGACATGTTCCAATGTGTTTTGCACACTCAAGTGTAATGGATTTGACGATATGGCGTTGATAATTAATTTTAAAGACGAGCAAGAGGAGAGTAAAAAAAAAAAAATTATGATTATTTATTTTTTGTTTCAAACGAAATAAAAAAGAAAATACATTCAAAAGAAATATTTTTCATTATATTCCTAAATTACAAATAGAGATGGTGAGAGTATTCTTGTTAGACCCAGCTGGATGGATCTGGGAAACTGGGGATCGGAGGCTAGGTCGATATGGAATATAACTAAAACTTGGGGTGTTATGTCGGGAAAAATTAGGCGAATTGGTTGGATAATTGGTGACTTGACTGACTCGACTTGGGTTTTTGGGGTGAGCCGGTCCAAATTAAAAAAAAAAAATTATTTTTTTCTTTTCCGTTGCCAAATTAAAAAAAAAAAAAAAAATTGCCACCGAAGGGAGAAAATTGCAAAATTCTAGCGTTCGTGTGGGCAAATCGCGTGATCACGCGTTGGCTCGAGTGCGGGAAGGCTTACTTGGCTATTTTTTCAATATTGAGAGGATGAGCTTTTAAATATATGTTTATTTTAATTTTGCATTTTTTTTAATATAAGAGAATTCATTTTTTTCCCTCGTTTTCTTAGTGTAAAGGTTACTTTTTAACTTCAAGTTATCATTTGTTCATTCATCATTTTAAACATATAAATATTTAAAATTTTATTTTATTTTTAATGTAAAATACAACTCTTAGTAAACATCCCATTGCCGAGTTGTGGAACTCATCCGAATTTGGGTGGCCATTTAATAAGTTAATTTGCCATAATTTCTTACGGGTCTTGTATATATTGCCTATCACACTATGGGAGTTGGCCCCAATTTAGTATTCTTAAAAAAATAAAGAAATTAAAATCAAGTCAAGATGATGCGAATCAATCCTTGATACGGATCAATTCATTCTTTCTGTGCCAAAAATCTTATCATTTCTGAAGGAATTGGAGTTTCATCTCTTTTCTATTTTCATTCAAGAGTTCTTATGTGTTTCACACCCCTTTGATGCAAGAAAAAGGATCTTATGTGAATCCCTCTTGTTTCTTTTTAAGCCTTTTTTTTTCAGAAATTGTTTATATTTCTATATTTGTTTCTTCTTCTTTTTCTTTTAGTTTCTTAATAAAAATGATTGACAATATTCTGCCAAAAAAGTAGATATTGGTAATAAATAAGAGATTATTAAAGATTTGAGCCATAGCGCCATGTTAATGTGTCTTGGATGATTCATATCTCAGGATTAAGCGCTGATGAGCACATTGAACTATCCATGTGGCTAAGAGCCTTTAGTAATGGTCTCAAATTCATTTTTTTTCAAGTAATATTCATTACTTATTCATATAACATTCATTTATTTTAATTATATGTATATTACACTTAATTTTGACAGATAATAAATATATAATATTATTTAAAATTTTGATTTGATCCTTAATTTAACATAGGTTAAAATTCTAACACAAACACGTCAATAATATATATATATATATATATATATATATATATATATATATATATATATATATATATATATATATATATATATATATATATATATATATATATATATATATATATATATATATATATATATTTCAGTTTTAGTTTAATATTTGAAAGATTATATATTCGTAAGCTAGTATTTGAGTTTAAATATAAATGTATCATTAACGAAAATTTAAAATTTCAAAATTTAAAATTATTTTTATCACTTCTAATTTTTTCATGTGAATTATCATGATAGTTAAAATATCACTATCACAAGTAGAATTTAAAAGAGGATATAAAATATATAACATATAAATGCAACAATTAAAACTTAAATTAAGGTCTGAATGTGTCAACTCATTCCGTCAAAATATTAAAATTTATAATGATTTTGTACCAACTCATAAAAATATCATGGCATAAAAAGATAAAAGAAACATAAATACATTATTATCTAATAAATATTAATATAGAACGGAAAATCCAATGAAAAACTAACAACCAACAAACAGATGTTGCAAATAAAGATTTTACTACAGGTCTCATACCATTCATTCTAAAAGGATTTTTTAAGATGTGTGATATGGCACTTATTAAATTTTTTGGTTCTATATCTCCTACAAAATTTTCAAGTATATTGATATGGCCAATTTCAATGTAATTGAAAACATTAAGAATTATAAAGTAATTGGACATATTATTCTACTTGAATATTAGAGCATCTTCATGACTGATGAAATGGTATTTAGAAAATTCATGTCTACCTTTTTCAAGGAGGTAAAATTCAAATCTTCATTCATTTTAGAAATATGGCATGAATCTGTTAACTTTATTTTATCACAGTCAGGACAAATTATCACACACACATATATATAATGAATTAAATTCTAAATTTTAATTCATTATTATATTTTAATAATAATATATTTACAAACATATAATTAATAATTAATCAATCAATAATAAATTTTTAAAAAAAATTTAACTTAAAAATACTCAAACTCATGATTCATAAGATATCTTAACTAGTATGACTTTTATTTTTTTTTTACTTAGTAAAAAGATATTAATATTTTATCTAATAAAAAGATATTGATATCTTTTCTGCTACGTATATTCTTATTTTATGTATTGATATACACATCCAAAGGCAAGATTTTTGTCGCTTCATCTCAGGATACTTATCCATGTGGGCGCCAACATGTAACATGTGCTTTGTGATACCCCACCATGTTGTTACCACATAATGTGGTAGCTATCCATGCATTTTTTTTTTATTTTTTTTTTGGGTAAGTTGATAATATTCCAATAAAGAAAAAATATAAAAAATATATTCTAAAAGAAATTGTAAAAGAAGAAATTATTGAGGGGATTGTATAAAATTCATCTGGCTGGATTGATAAGTACGTGCATGGTTGCTGTGGAGGGAACATCCTAACATAAGGTCTTGAATGACTTGAAAGCAATGCTCTAACAGCTATCTTCATTAAATCACCCATCTTCTTTTTATCTAGCTCATACCATCTTTTTGTTTGTTAGCTAAGGATCAAGCAATAAATATACTGAATTATAAACTTAAGTCAAACAGTAGTACATAGGCTATTACTTTCCCCAGCAGTGATTGCCATTTCAAGTGTATTGAAAGATCTCCACTGCTATTGATGTTGAAACTTACTGTTGTGGGAAGTATCAGTTAGTTGATATATCAAAAATCATGGAGAGGGTTGAGCATAGGATCCCAACATCAAGTAGCCAACTAGTCCATGTGGAGGGCCAGGAGAAAAATAAAAATAAAAATAAAGCCTTATTTAAGAAGAGATGTACTGAGGAGGAAATCTCACATCCTCAATAATTGAAGCTTTCCACCTTCCATTCTCTGTTTCAACCTTAGATTTTAAATCACTAATTAGGCACCTAATTTTGTTTAGCATAATTAGGCACCTAATTTGATCCCTAAATCATAAATGCAATCTTATATATTGATTTATATGTAAGAACCACTTTTTTTTTTTCCTTTTAATATGCCCAAAGTACCCTCATCTCTTTATTTGGTCTTACCTAAAAAAAGAATAATAATAATTGGGTTTTAATCACAATCTTAATGGAGAAATTAGGAAAGAAGGATTAGTTTAAGTTAAGAAAGAAGGGTTAGTTTAACTCCAAATTAAAGTTCTTGTCTACAACCAAAAAAAAAAAAAAAAAAAGATTCATGTTACTCATGTACATTATTTGCAATATATCAAGAATGTGAAAATTCTGGTGCTCACATGTGATCATCTATTTTAAACAAGGAAATAGTAGCATAAAAAAAGAGAATGTGGGATGGCAAAATAGAAAAAGTTACAGTACACTCAAAGTACACAATGCTACTCCTATTATTATACTATTATTATTATTAAAAAAGATAAATTATACATATATATATATATATATATATAATGTGTGTGTATGTGTGATAAAGGCAAAAGCTAGATATATTTATATAGGTCTGGACGACCTTGAGCTCACTCTCTCAAGAAATCTAATTGCACTTGAAGAGACCTAATAGGCTCTCAGTTCGTAAGAAGCCCATAAAGATTGGATATGATGATGTTGCTCTTGAATTGGACAAGGGCGAAGTACTTCTTCAGTGATGCTTCTTCGGATATGAGCTTCCCAACCTTGAACAGTCTTTTGACTACGAAAAGCTCTGCTGTTATGAAGAGCTCTCCCATCATGAAGAGCTCTTTTGTCAGAAGTGTAGGCTGTCACATCCTTGATTCTAGCTCAATTACCCGCTCATGTCAATCATAGGGTGGCTCTTATCCCCACATGTGAGAATAAATGTATGATGACCCAGTCACATCATCACCCGCCAACCAACAGAGAGAATCCATCAAGTATAAAAGGCATGAGATACCACCAATCTCAGGTAGTTGATTCTATATTTTTTCATCTCCTTCTTCTCTCTAAAATCTTTCATTGGTCCATTGGAAGTCAACTTCTTCCTCAAGATAAAAAACTCCATTATTGCTATTAACTTAAGCATTGAAGTGTCCTTGCTAAGTCAAGACTTAACCTTCTGGTGCTTTTCTTCTCTTTCAGGTTGAACCAAGGTGAACATCACAAAAAGCAAGCTTAGATCGAAGAAAGTCCAAGCCAATCAATCCTTTAAGATTTTGTTCTAATCAAATTGGTGCCATCTATGGGAAACGATTGGTTGAACTTTATGGGTAAAAATCAGTACTTTCTTTTCTTCCTTTGAGACTCACCATACTTGGCTTGTCTTTTTTTTTTTTTTTTTTTTTTTCTTTGAGCAATGCACTATTTACCCTCAAAACTCCAAAAAAGAGCTTTTCAACTTGTAAGAGATCATTTTTAGATTCCCTATAAGTGACAATGACTAATCCTAATGAAAAAACCTACCTTCACTTCCTACAGATCTTACACTCCCATAAATAACTCTACAAAGAAACACAAACCCTCATAAGATGCATCTCACCTCACCTCACTTAGAATTGCCCAAACTCCTCAAACTGTGGACCTAACAACCCTTGACTTGACACCTACCATGCAATTCTTGAATGCATTAGCGGCTGCCATTCAAACCATATAGCAACCCCTTACCCCTATTGCACCGATTATAAGCATAGTATTTGAAATTAACTCAAGGCGATTGGTGTAATTAGTCTCTCCTCCAATGTTTTTACCATTACCATTCCCCGAAGTAGGTAGGGAATAAGGACTGGAAAGACTAGGAGGAGCAGTAATAAGGTTGAGGATAAGCTAAATAGAAGGAGATCGAACTTCTCCACCACTTGGAGAACACTCATATGGACTTGAAAGAAGTGTACATGATGATGATAGGGAACACTTTAGTGAGAGAAGGCATTCTCATAACCACAAAAGGGATTATGAGGAATGAGCTAATAGAGCAGAGGATAAAAGGCATGAAAGGGGAAGTAATGAATAAGGCCTTACGAGGCAATTTTGAAGGGGGAGAGAGGAGCAGAAAAAACACAACTTGCTTCTTCTCCTCATCGATGAAGTCATAGAGGTATAAGAGGTCAAGAGGTGACCAGTAGACATAAATCGAAGGATGTAAAAGAAGTAGTCAAAAAAGCCTTAAAAAAGTTGGATGGAGACAGAAGGAAGAAAAAAAGGATAAAAATCTGGCACTGGCCTTTAAGTCACCATTTTTTAGGAGAATTAGTAACTTTAAAATACCATAAAAATTGAAACAACTGACCATTTAGAGATATAATATGGAGTCTGATCCTAGGGTCCATGTTATAGACTATAAGCATGTTGTGGAACTCCATACCACTAGCGATGAGGTGTTATATAGAACCTTTAGAGGTTCATTAGAGGGGGTAGCCATAAGATGTTTTGATGGATTAGAAGAAGCAACTATTGGCTTGTTTAGACAACTCATTGAAAATTTTATGCATCAATTCGTTGCTAGTATCCTAAATAAAAAGAGGACCCAATCCCTATAGTAGGTGGCTTAGATTGAAGGCGAAACACTCAAAGATTATGTGGCTCGCTTTAATAGGGAAGCCTCGAAAGTGATAAGACTTAATTAGACTAGGCCATTTGAAACACTTTAAAATGGCAAGCTCATTAATATTATTTTAAGGCTTTATGTAGGCATGCTCCCCAATCCTTAAAAGAAGCCATGGCCATTGCTAAAAAATATCTCAGATAAGATGATGCTTATCGCTCTGGTCAGTTTTTGAAGAGGAAGATAATTGAGATTCCTGGCCAAGAAGAGAAGAAACTGAAGAAGAAAGAAAAAAGAAATAACCCCTAAGGAACAACAAAAAGAAGGGTTGAGGAGAAGAGGCCCTGAGAGACTACCTCGCTTCGATGCTTCGAAGCTCACTTCCCTCATTGCTAGTATAGTTGAGGTGTTTGTATCTTTCCAAGATTAGAATATATAGGCTAGACCAAGGCCTATGCAGAAGGACCCAAAGCACAGAGATAAGGCAAAATATTGTATTTTCTATAATGCTCATGGTCATAACACAAACAATTGTCGAGCACTAATGGAAGAGATAGAAAGATTCATTAAGCAAAGGTACTTGGGACAATTTGTGAAGAGAAAAAAGGGAGGTAGAGAAGAAGCTAGATCCAGTAGATACAATGGTAAATAGAATGTGAATGATGGTTCGACTGGAACTATAAATTGCTTAACTAGAAAGCCTGGCAAAGCCTCTATTAGTAGAAATAAGGCTAAGGCCTCAGCTATAAAGAGCAAAGAGCTAGAATTTATTTATTATAGTGGAATGAAGTCTTGGGCTAATAAGAAGATGGCAGTAGACTGAGAGTTTCACATGTAGATCCCATAGTCATCCAAGCTGTCATTACTAACTTTGTAGTGAAGAGAATCCTAGTAGATGATGGTAGCTTAATAAACCTAATAGCAACTAAAGCGCATAAGAAGATAAGTGTAATACCTAAGTATTTCGTAGTTCATTTTAATTGCAAATGATACTAAAAGACTAGATCTTTGAATGATAATGTGGTATGGGAATGATAAGAAATTGGATACTAATCTTATGACATAATGTGTGATGTTTGCTTAGTATTTGATTTCATTATAGTTAATTATGCTCTAATGATTTAGATAAAATTCATATGATGATTAAGGATATAGGCAAAGAAGTTAGAATATGCAAATTGGAAAGCTATAGTGAATGGTAAGGAAAAGAATTTAAAAGAGAAACATTCAAGATTGCTATTGGGCTTATAGGCTTATTATTGGATCTTGAGGTAATGAGGGGTCAAGCCTAACATAGGAAGGCCTGCCCATTGGGCCTAGAAATGATACAACATCTAAAATTTATGAATACAAGTGGTTGGCCCAGGACAATAGAAAAAAGAGGTTGTAGAGAAGGAGTTGTAGATATTTAGCTACTTAGTCACCCAAAATTGACTAAGTCAAAATCCTAAACCAAGTAAACCTCTTGCTTTTCCTACACATGAGTCAAGAATCAATTGGGACACTCCAACATCTATTGATGACCCTTACCCTTGTAGAGAGAATCCTAGCCATCTTGATGCAATCTTAACCATCCATCGAGATTTAATCCTCACCATTAGATATGGCTTGATAAATCTCCACCATTCAATCCATTAAGTAAGAGTATGTTAAGAAATTTCATTTAGCTTCTCTCTAGCCAAAATCTTACACCAAAGAAAGAAACTCTTTCCACCCCACTTGTAACAAGAGTCTTAGCAAACAAAGTTAATCAAGGTGAGGAGTTATGCCTATCCTCTCTTTTTATGCTCTAAGATTGATTTTAATGACTAAGTTGTTTGAAAATTTCTTTTGCATTATATATAGAGGTTCGATCAACCTAGGATAATCATGCATAGGATATGTTTTTGAATGAATTTAGATGAATAAAAATGATTTAAAAGGAATAAAATGAGTTTTGGGAATATGATTCAAGCTTTGGGAAGCTTTGAAGTATAAACATGATTAAAAGAAGAACTTGATGTTCAAATGCTATATTGTGATGATTGGGTAATCATATATGTTATATGTTGTATCAATTTCATATTTTCATATCTAATTTAGAGATTTGATTAAAATTTAGAGTTTTCCTCAAATTTGACATAAATGGGACAAGTTAGGGTTTATTAAGCAATTTGGAGATTTTGAGACTTATACTTGAAATATTGAAATTGAATAAGAGGGCCAGCTTAGAATTGATTAGGAATAAGAATGAGCATGTATATGATACAATTGATATGCTTCCATCATAAATTAAAGTAATGAACAAGTAAAGGATATAATTAGTAACACCCTTAGTTACTAATTGTTGTGTAATTGAAATGTGATGAATCTAGAACTATAAGGAAAGGGCAAGGAGATTGCTCGAGATCGTGAGGGACTTTGAACTAGGCAAGAACAAATAGTCATTAGGAGCAAAGGCATTAAGGTGAGTACCTAATAATATAGTGTAATGATGCTTCATTGCTTACAACCATTATTTGAATCATCATCCCTTGATATGTGCTTAGCATGACGTATGGAATATTGTTACCTATTGATTGTTGAACTCTTAGGTATTCACGTTTTTCCTCATATAATGTTGACCATGATGAGCTTTTCACTTAGTACTATGCATACTTAGTGATGAGCATGATTGACATGCCAAGCCATTTTAATCAAACTTCTATTGTGAACCATGAATATACCCTTTTTATGAATATCCATAATTAAGCTAAAACCCCTTTTAGTGTGGAAAAAGACACCAAACCTTGTGCACTTGATATAAGCTTGAAGGTAGGGTGAGAGTATCCAACCTCTATTAGGGGGGAACGCCTAATTGTAAAACCTGATCATTCTTGCATAATGAAATGTGTGCGAGTGAGCAAGGTTTAGGCCACCACTCTTTAACATTTATGAATGAGGAGCTTTCTACTTTAAACATCCTTATTTATGCTAAAAAGGCATGAAAACTTAAATGACTGATTCCATATAGTATCATTTCATTGCCACTTTAACACAATCTAAGTGATGGTTTTTGTATTACTTATATGTTATGATATATTATTCCATACTCACTAAGCTAGTCTCATCTTGTAGTTGTTTATAATTTTCCAGGTCAAGGTGAAATATTAGCAAGGTAAACCCTGAACTATGCTTCTCCACTTGGAACTTGCTAAAGATGATGTGAAGATATTACTTGTGTTATTTTGAGGACATGCGATCTAGAGCTCCATGGTGACTAAAAGCATAGTGTTAATGTATGTCATATCTAAGAATAGTACAAGTAACTGATAACATATAATAAATATGTGTGTACTTATAATAATAGTTAAGAATGTATGGATAGTACTTGTGTATAATTAAGAATGATATTTTATTCGTAATCATGGAATGGCATTAAAGTTTATTACGTATAATGACATAGTTAAAGTAAATTTTGAGAATTGATAATGAGCATTGTGGTTTCGATCTTGGGAGAGATGGTCAAATAAATAGGCAAGATGATAATGAGATCAAGGGTGTTTTACGAGTTTAGGTGACCTTACATCTTCCTGAACTCTAGGACAATCAGAGCATAGAAATTGGGTCGTGACAATAGGGTTAAAAGAAGAAGACCTAAAAGAGTTGAACAATCCAATCCTAATATTGTATATGTCTGAGGTCCTAATGCTTGGAGTGATCAAATTGCCTTTTACCATTGGTAATGATCTAGAATGTGCCACAATGATGGCCATATTTGAAGTAGTCCAAGTTCCACTAGCCTGCAATGCATTACTAGGAAAGCTATTGCTTTATGAATTGGATGCCTCAGTTAACATAAAAAGATTGAGGATGACCATCCCCAAATTTGCATATGGAGATTTCACGTAAAGAAAGAAGGAGGAAAAGATAGAACAAGAGAAGAAAAGGAGAAAACAAAATGCTAACTCTAAGGAAATGGATATGATTGAAACAAAGGCTCTAAAAGTAAACAAGATGCCACCTTAGAGAATAAAACTAGTAGAGGAACTAGAGAAGTTCTTTGCCAAAGAAGAGGAGCCCGAGAAATTTTTGAAGATCAACTCTTCCTTAACTATTGAAAAAAAAAAAAAAAAGAAATCCATCACTTTCTCAAAGAGAGTTTGCAGACCTTCGTATAGACTTCTTTAGAAATGAAGGGAGTAAGTCCAAAGATAATCACACATTAGCTTAATGTTGATCCAACATTCAAACCTATAAAACAGAAGAAGAAGTGCTTCAGAGTAGAAAGACAAGAAATAATTGATGGAGAGGTAGATAAATTGATGGGGTAGGTTTCCTTAGAAAAGTACAACATTTTGAATGGTTAACTAGTGTGTTGGTGAAGAAGGCCAATGGAAGCCATCAAATATGTGTAGACTTCATTGATCCCAACAAAGCTTATCCTAAGGACTCATTTTCATTGCCCATAATAGACAAACTTATAAATTCAATAACAAGATATGGGTATTTGTGATTGCTTGATGCGAAGCTACGGTATCACTAGATAAGGATGCATTTGGAAGATGAAAACAAGACATCCTTCATATGGAGTATATGTTTATTCCTTTTGGCCTCAAGAATGTAGGGGCTACCTATCAAAAGTTTGTCAACAAAATAGGAAGAAATCTCGAAGCTTATGTTGACAATATGATAGTAAAGAGTAAGAGCTTTGAAGATCATATTAAAGATTTATTAAGGTATTTAGACTAATGGACCAGTATGGTATGAAGCTTAATCCAAAGAAATGCACCTTCTTTGTCAAATGAGGTAACTTCCTTGTTTTTACGGTTAGCAAATGAGGGATTGAACCAAACTTAGATAAAGTGAAAGCCATATTAGACATGGCATCCCTTCACAACGTGAAAGAAGTACAAAGATTGACAGAAAGAATAGCAGCTCTCAAAAGATCCATGTCTAGATCTGCTGAAAAATATATGCCATTTTCCAAGGAGCTAAGGAAGATAGATTCCTTTTAGTGGACAAATGAATGTCAGAAAGCTTTCGAATAACTTAAAGCTTTCTTAAGTTTAGGACAAATAATGAGCATATCATTACCAAGTGAAGAGGTGTTGATATACTTGTTCATGTCAGATCAAGCCATTAGTTCAATATTGATTAGGGAAGAGGGACCCATTCAAAAGCCCATTTATTATTTCGATAAAGTCTTTCAAGGGCTAAGTTAAATTACATCCCTTTAGAGAAGTTTGCTTATGCCTTGCTTCTATGTGCTCGAAAGTATAAGGTGTATTTACAAGCTTATTGAGGAGTAGTGATCATTGATCAACCACTTCCAAAAGTCCTACACAAACCAAAATTGTCAGGGAGGATGTTGTGCTGGTCAATAAGCTAGGCTAATATGGACTTCAATATAGATCCCAAGCTATGATCAAAGCTTAAGCCTTAGCTAACTTCATTTCTGAGTGCTCGTTTGACCCTGAATTGCAAGAGAGGAAGAGGGGGGCAAAGATGGAGATCTCAACTCCCAATGACCACTTTACTTGGATGCTTTATGTAGATGGAAATAGTTGTAATGATGGAAGCGAAGCTAGCATAGTCTTGAAGAAAGTAGATGGTTTCCTACTATAGTGCCTTAAAGTTAGACTTTGCAAACACCAATAACACTATTGAATATGAGGCTATGATTCAAGGTTTACTATTTTTATATTGCCTTCGATTAGAAACCTTCAGAGTTCATAGTGATTCTCAATTAGTAATTGGACAAATCTATAAAGAATTTGAAGCTAAAGAAGAAAATATGGCCAAGTACTTAGGGGGAATAAAGGTGTAATACCCGAGGTTTCTTTACCCAACTATAAATAGTAATGATGATATTATAACGTCTATATACTGTGCCATTTAGGACTTTAAAACCATAAGAAGTAAATTCTAAATGAATAACATGACAATGAGTGAGAAATGTAACCAATTTTGATAAGTATCTTATGATAAGTGAAAGTCAAATTAAGTTGGATTTAATGTGGCTATGCTAGTAATTTAATTGAAATATGAATCTACAGTGCCAATAAACGGGTGTTGACATCTCCTAAGACATTGGGGGGGGGATGATAATAATGATTAGAGAAGTTCAATTTAATTAGGGTTACAATGGTATAATAGAGGTCAAACTTAGTTTGACCCAATGAGTCTACATGATGAATACACTTGAACAATGCTAGTGAAAGGCTAGAAAATGTGTACTATGAAGTAAACAAGATTTATCTAATAACCTTTAGAATGTGTAGTGATATTGGCAGGTAGAATTATATATGTTATAGTGAAGGGAATGAAATGGGAAATGCATCGAGTTGCCGAACTTGAAGTGTATGTATATAGATTTGTTAATGGGCTTTTGGACTCAAAAGCCTAAGTCAATTGAGTAGTCAGCCCACAAGGCCCATGAAAGGATAAATCTATACTTTAACTAGAGTTAGGAATGATTAATTAAGGTTGAGTTAGGTGTTGGGAAAGCTAGCCACTCAAAGTTGACTAAGTCAAAGTTTCAAATCAAATTGAACTCTTCTTCTTACTACATATGAGTCCATGTTTATGTTGGACACTTCAACATTTCATGATAATCTTCATCTTTGTAGAGAGGATCTCAACCATCCATCTTAATCAATCTTAACCATCTATCTTGATTGATCCTAGCCATCCATCTTGATGCAATCATAGCCATTCATCAAGATCAAATGTTAGCCATTGGATTTAACTTGATTAATCCTCTCCATTCAACCCAATGGATATATATGCAAAAATTATGTTGGAAAATCACACTTAGCTTCTCTTTCTACACTAAGATCCTCCATCTCTCTCTCTACAACCTTTTTACTCCACTTGCAACAAGAGTTTATGCAAAGTAAAGCAAATCAAGGTGAGGAGTCTTATCCATTCTCTTTTATGTTCTAAGGGTGGTTGTAGTGATTGGGTTGCTTAGAAAATTTTCTTGGCACTCTATATATAGGGGTTTGGCCAAGCTAGAACAATCATGCATAAGATATGTTTTTGAATAATTTTGGATGAGGAAAAATGATTTATAAGTACTAGAATAAGTTTTGAGAGCATGATTTCAAATTTGAAAGCCTTGGAGGCATAAACATGATTAAAAAGAAACTTGATGTTCTAATATTAGATATTGATGATTTAAGGATCACATGAGTTTTATGTTATGTTAATTTGAGGAATTTATTACTATTTTGAAGATTTGATGAAGAATTGATGATTTCCCCAAATTCTAGGGTTTATGAAAAATTTAAGATTTTGGGAATTAAACTTGGACTTATGAAATTGAAGAGAAAATTAAGTTTAAGAATAGTGTCATATGATATGTGCAATGTGAATGTTGAAATTCAATTGATAGAAATGATTTTCCCTAAGATTAATGACCTAGGTTCATTATGAAATTGATGATGGGAATAGTATTGACTTCATTGAATATTAGAAATTGCTTAAATTGATGTTACTCAAAGTTGAAACATGACATTGAGAGGAAAGGAACTATCCTTCCTAAAATGAATAGCTTTGGCCATTGGAGAACAACTAGGGAAATGTTAAGTTTAGTAACAAGTATATATATAGTATATATTGACTTTAAAAGTGATAAGTTGTGCTCTAGTGAACAAGATAGAAATGTTAGCAAGTAACCTAAATTAAAAGAATGTTATAATGAGAAAGTGAATAATATGTTATTGTAACGCAATGTGTAGAGTCTAAAGATAATGACAAGAATATTGTGCCAGAGTGTGAGGAGCACTACTAGGATCAGAGTAAACATAAATAGGAGCAAAGAAGTCTAAGGTGAGTACTTAATAATATAATATGCTTTGAACCTTTATTGTTAAAACCATAATTATTGAAGTATTACAATTCTTTGATAAGTTTGAATTGCTTATTGGCTATTCAATTGCTTGATACGATGCTTCATGATTCCTTGATAAACTTAAATTGCTCATTGAACATTAAACCATTGATATGATGCTTTTTAATGGCAATTGACTATTGTGAACCTATCATACCGAAATGTTCATTGAATTCCTTGACATGAACTTTATATGAACTCTATATGAACTCTCCTATTGAATGCCTATTGATAAGCAGAAATTCCCTTCTGATGTGGAGCAATACATCAGACCTTGTGCACTTGGTATAAGTATATGGGTAGGATAAGAGTACCCAACCTCTGTTAGGGGGGAACGCCTAACCATAAGATCCAATCAGTCTTACGTAATGTGACATGTGTGAGTGAACAAGGTTTAGGCTGCCACTCTTGAATTGATATGTGTGGGAAGCATCATGCTCATAAGAAAGTATATTTTTGCTAAAGATATTGTCCACAATTTCAATGAGAAATTGAACCATAATGATAATTTTGATTAGAAACATTCCATTAATATAAAGAGCCCTTCCTGAAACTAATCCTTGTACTCACCATATGTATTGTATTATTATGTACTCATTGAGCTTTGTCTCATACTTTAGTTGTTTAAATTTTTCAGGCAAAGTCAATGAGTTAGCAAGGTAAAAGTTCCAAGCCTCATCCTCCGCTTAGAAATTACTCTGCTAAGTCCTAGTGTTGTAAATCTTGATTATGAAGGTTATTATTAGCGCTCCATAGTTATTAAAGGGTTAGCACTAATATGTTATAAGGTGCATACGTAATGTGAAAGGTGTTGTAATTGCTATTATAATAATGTATGAAGTAGTGAACATTTGATTAAAGATATGAGATTCAACTTTGGAAGTTATTCATATTGTGTTTGTAAATGATACTATGAGTTAAGAAAAAGATAATAAGCAAATAATAGGTAACAAAGAAAGGTAATAAGGTTACGGTCTTGGGGATATGATCCTACGTGATGAATGATAAAAGATTATATGTTAAACGAGTTCTATAGGTTTAGGTGACTTTACGTCTCCTTGAACTCTAGGACCGTCATGGCTTAAAAAGTGGGTCGTGACAAAAGGATATAGTACAGAAGATGAAAGATCAAGGAGTCGACGTATAATTTTGTAAAGTGCCTTGGATTGATAACTATTGAGTGGACAACCTAAGCAAGTTAGTAGCCACTCATCCTAGTGATCTACCCAAGAAGGTCTTAGTGGGTTCATTAGCTTTCCTAAGCATATATAAAGCCAAAGAAATTATAGAAGTAGATGAAGAATCCTATTGGATGATCTTATTAAGGCTTACCTAAAAAAGGTGAGCTATTTATGGATGCAGAAGAAGCAAAGAAAGTGAAGTATTGAAACATAATGGATATTATATAAGAGAGCCTACTCTCTACATAGTTGAGTGTTTAAAGGACAAAAAAGTTGAGTATATTCTCAAAAAAGTCTATAAAGACCTCTGTGGTATGCATATTGATGGGAAAAACATTGGCAGCTAAGGCTATCAGACAAAGGTATTTTTGGTCTGGAATGAAGAAAGAACTAGTAAAAATGGTATGAACTTGTCTTACTTATCAAAACTCTGGCAATGGAAAGCATAATCCAGTGGCAGAGCAAGTACCCATCTCAAGTCCATGGCCATTTGCAAGGTGGGAAATAGACATTATGGGACCTTTCCCATGGCTTAGGGACAAAGGAAGTTCCTTCTTATAGCAGGGGAATATTTCACTAAATGGATTGAAGTTGAACTGCCAACTATCATCATCATAGAAAAAATTATTAACTTTTTATAAGGAAATGTTCTATGCAGTTTTGAAGTCCTGTAACACCTTATTAGTGACAATGGCAAGCAATTTGATAACACCCAAATGAGAGCCTTTTGTAATGGTCTCAATATTGAGCAACATTTCTCATCAATATTTCACCTTTAATTAAATGATCAAGCTGAAGTGGTCAATAGAAATATTTTACAAAGCTTGAAAAAAAGATTAGATGGCTATGGAAGAAATTGGGTGGATGAACAGTATCACATGTTGTGGGCTTATTAAACCACCTCGTGAGAACCAACAGGTGAAACTCCATTTAGCCTCACATATGGATCAAGCATTTATCCTTGTGGATGAAGGTATGCCAAGCATTAGAGTGCACTTATATGAAGACGAGCAAAAATGAACAGCACGAAGAATTGACTTGGACCTACTTGAAGAGCTAAGAGATAAAACAAGTATCAAACTAGCAGCCTACAAGAATAGAGTAGCTAACTATTTCAACAAAAAATTGAAAAATAGAGTCTTTGTTGAAGGAGATCTAGTTATGAGATACTAAGAAGCTATACGATAAAAAGAAGGAGTTAGAAAGCTTACCCCAACTTGGGAAGGCCCATTTAGAGTTCAAAAAGTAAGTGGCCCTACAATGTATAAGCTTGTAATTTTGGAAGGCATTGAAGTTCCTCATACTTGGACATTTAACACCTTAAGATGTATTGTCAATAAAAGGATGAACAAAATTTTGAATTCCTCAAATTTTTTGCTTTCGTGAATGAAATATGAGTGAATGGAAGCTTCATCGAGATGAAGTGCACAACCTCAAAATCTTCACTAAAGTGATCACTTTAAACCTTGTTTTGGTAAGTAGAAGTACTGTATAGCAATAGGCAAAAGCCCTTCCATAGAGAAGGCATTAAATTCTATATTAGTTAGGCACCTGAAGCCATGCTTTGGTAGGCAAAGCCCCATATAGTGACAAGCAAAAGTCATTCCGCAGAGAAGGCACTAAGTTCTACATTTGTTAGGCACCCAAAGCCTATATAGAGATAGACAAAAGCTCTTCCACAGAGAAGACACTAAGTCTTATATTGGTTAGGCACCTAAAGCCTTGTATAGTGACAGACAAAAGCCCTTTCATAGAGAGGGAACCTAAGTCCACCATGCACTTGATTCTACTACGACACCTAAACCCTCCATTAGTGAGGCATGAAGCTTTACTCTGGTAGGCAAAAGCCCTCTCATGTAAGGGGTACATTATTATTTAACTCACCATTAAAATGAGGTATTAAGGCCTATATTAGTGAGCATGGAAGACTTCTGTCAAGAACAAAGCAAATTGACTTCATCAAGACAAAGTATAAGAACTCTAAATAGTCACATGGAGTCAATTTGTAAAGCCAGTAGAGGCCTGTAGTTCAATCGAAGAAAATATTTTAAAGGAAAAATTTTCTTTTCATGTGAGGGAGAAAGACACAATATTAAGACACAAGTGTTCATTGTTTGCTATCACTAAGACACATAAGTGTTCTTCGATCATTGTTTAGTGAATGTTCATTGCTTTTTATTCGTATGTGTTTGTTGTTATTTTTTATTATTTAATGAATGACTTGTCGACCGTTGTTCGCATTAGTAGAACATGAAAATAAACATAAATGTACAAGATGAAACAAAAGATCAAGAAGGAAAATTAATCATTTCATTGCATTATATATATATATATATATATATATATATATATATATATATATATATATATATATATATATATATATATATATATATATATATATATATATATATGTATGTATGTATGTATGTATGTATGTATGTATGTATGTATAAAATGTATTACTGAGTCTGTATGTTATACTTCCACCAGGTTAAATAAACTCTAAGTCTATTATACCTTAGTTATAGGCAAATATACCTATCATTCAGGTAGTATAGCACAAAAGAGTCTATCCCATAGGGAAGCTATATAAGTATTAGCTCAAATGTTAACTATTGTCTAGTGAATCAAATTCTAAGGAAACTAGAATTAAAATAAATTAAATATTAAACTAAATTAACTAAATGTAGAAGATAAACCAAATCAATAGAAAAGAATCAATGAGTTAATTATCTAGATAGAAACTCCCCTTAACTCCTGATGTATTTCATGAAATGCTGAATTAATTAAATCAAACAATGAATCAAGTTAGCAATCCTAGAAAATAGAATTAAAACTTTCTCAAGTGAATTAATCTCCTTTTCCCTAAGCAAATTAAATAGAATATCTTCTTATTCAATTCGTTAGGCAAAGCATTAAGATTATGGATTAAAAGCCCAAAGGATTTTGTAAACCTATCTCTAGTGTCCCAAGCAATCTTCAATAATCATGAGTGATTAAAAGAAATCAAGGGTATCTCTACATCTTAATAAGAAATCAAATATCAAATTAATAAGCTAGCAATTGTTAATCATATTTTATTAATATAAATCATGAATATAACTCAACCCAGGGACGATTTGATTAAAAATCCAATCATTCAATCCATATAATCAGAACTAGGGTTCATCCCATCTAGATAAAAAGAGTTTAGTTCATGGTAAATTGGAAGAATAATGAGCGAGAAAGAAGAGAATGATAAATCAAACAATCCATAGAAAAGTTCTTAAAAATCTTCTCTTTGATCTTGAATCACTCATTTCGAATATACTCCAATCTTGTTCTTCCCTCTTGATTTCGGCTGTGAACTCTTTCTTTCTTCTCAAAAAGTTCTCATGAAGTAAAACTCTTTGAAAAGTTAAGACCTCCCCTTTTATTCTTTTTGAAAATGTCTTTTAAAGGATGCATTTTTCATCTACACAGTCTGGTACATGCTCGTGTGTTGCTAGGCGTATAGGCGTTTGTCTTTTTACGAAAATCAACTCTTCAATATGGGTTGTAACACAACTAGGTACATGGGCAAAATGGTGTAACACGCCTTGATACAAGCCCGTGTGTTTGGGCATGTTGCCTGTTGTGTCTTTAAGTCCTTGCCCAAAGTACACCGAATTCGCTTCTTAGCTTTGCAATTTCCAGACAAATTGGTTTGTGCCCTCCATATCAGTTAAAACACTCAAAATGCTTAGATAAACCATTTGACAAACAAATTAAACTCAATTTAATGATAAAACAATGTAAGGACAAGGGATAAAATATAGTCAAATATGCACTTATCAATTACAAAAAAGAAAATTATATGCTAAAAAAAGAATAAGCTTTGACATTTTTAGTCCGAAGCTTTTTTGGAGGCTTTCGTACTAGCAGGATCTTCTTAATATGATGGAGGAAATATAGAAAGACCTTGAATAAGAGGATTTGATGAAGGTGGATAGAACTAGAAGGTGCATTAATAGAAGCCCTTAAAGTAAAAATAGGGAGGTAGCTCTACTCCAAATACAGATTCATCGATGGAAGGAGGTTTAGAGGCAACTCTTCTTTTATTAATGATAGCCAACACCCCAGGGAACACCTTTGCAATGTCATCGATCGCCCTAATGGAATACTCTAGGGCTTATTTCATACATAAAATGGCCACCAAATTATTAAATTTTTCACATTTGATAAAATTTTGGATGGCCATTTGATGGGCAAGATTAGCTTCCTCGAAAAGATGTCATGCATCATTAAGGGATTGAATAATAATTTTGAGTTTAGTGCCCTAGGATCGAAGCTATTCCTTGAACTCTTTCAATTCATCTTGAACCACTCCTAGATGTTTTTTGTCCTCCTTCAACTAGGACACTTGATCCTTTAGACTATCAACCTCCCTTTCACATGATCGAAGAGAAGACTAGAGCTCTTCGATCCTCTTATCTTTGGCAGATAAAGATTATCGGAGGAAGGTGATTTGAGCCTTCAGGTCTTCATTATTCTTCTCCATCATCTCCTCAGCATTCTTGAGTCTCCCCTTAGTTATATTTTTTGCTTGTGATCCTTCATTCTCGATGTAAAGCCTCTGAAGTTTGGAAAAACTACCCTTACTTTATTAGATCCACTTTAGCTTGTCAAAGAGATAATCAATGTCTCTACTTTAACTTATAATGATGTCTCTATATGCTAAAGTAGCATTTCAGGCCTCAACATAAAATTCATCTTAAGTAGCTAAGCAATCTAGCAAAAAAAGGTGATAGTCCTCATAGTCTACAAGGAAAGAAGTTATAATTTAAAGTTAGATAAGAATATGGTGGAGTTCATGTCAAAGCACTGATACATTACTCACATTATAGCTCTTATAAGCTTCTATTCAAAGTAGCTCCTTAGAAAATATGTTAAATTAGTCACTAGAATGAGGAAAGGAATGGAGAGCAATAGCTAAGTCATTTGCAAAATCTAGAGTGTTTTCTGCAATTCTTCATCCATTCAGATCTTTTAAAGTCATTAAGCATGCTTCTAGATCTGAAGTTAAACGTAGATTTTTGAAGGAGAGGTTTTGTAGATTAGAGCTCTAGTCTCGTCATGGCTTCCTTGAGATACCAGGCTCAGCAACATCTAATCTTTTCATCTTGGAGAGGGCCTTCCTTATCCTCAATGTTGCTTCCTCATTTAAAGCATATGGATCCACTGGCTCTCTATTTGCATTAAGCCCAATATATGCAAAAGGTAGAAGTGATCTATGAGTCTAGCTTCCTTTCTCCTCATCAGAGATATCCTCCAGCATAGGCTCAGTCGAAGGAACTATTAGGGGAACTGTAGATGAAGTGCCTATGTCATTCTCTTTATTCCTTTGCTTTTATAAGGTGGCTCTTCTTGGCAATACCCAAACGATCCTCTTCGATAAGTATAATAGAAGTAGGGTGTGCAAAGTCCCCAGAGATGCTTAAAACTCATTAAAGTCCATGTCGTTAAAGCCTGCCAAAGAGGAAGACCCAAGATTTGCCTTTGGTAGAGGAGTTTTAGTTTCTACAATCTCTAAAAGAACAAACAACAATATAGGAATTAGAAATATGATTTATTAGAGGAGGCATTATGTCGAACATATAAGAAAATCATCATACCCATTGGTCTAGCATTAGTAGTGAGCATTCTTGTGGGGGAGGCAAATGTAGTAGGTGCCTCAGCTGAAGCAAACCCTTTAACTTGCAACTCCCACTTCATTAGAGGTTCTTAACCTCTTCTTTATAAGGAGAACCTCCTCATCTTTAGATCCTTAGTTTTCCATCCTTTCAAGTAACACCCTTTTAGCTCGCTCATCAGCCCTCTTTTCCCTCACTTCAATCTGCTTTGCAGATTAGCTCAAGATAGAGGTGATAAGTTTGGATCATTGATAGAGGTGATAAGTTTGGATCATTGACATCATCATAGTCTACCGAAGGAGGGGATATCAATGTTTCCTTCCCCATTCCTAGGGCATTCGAAGTTCTTGAAGGCCCCTTAGCCTTCACAACACCTCTTTCATCTACAGTTGCCTCATTAATTTTAATGCCCCCAACTAATGGAGTGCTCTCCCTATTCGCTTGATACTTTACATAAGCAAGTTTAGGTGCTTTGAGCCCCTTCATCACTAATAACCCCCTCTTTATCCATGGCTAGAGGGATAATGGAAACTTCTCTTCAATAATAGTGATAGTAGGAGGAACTTCACCATACTACAACTGCTTATTTCCCTCATTATGTGGTACTAGCCTCCCAATGGATACGTTGATCACATAAAGCTTGATGGTATGGTTGTAAATAAAAGGAACAATACCTGTAAGATGTTTTTCAACATCATCCCAGTAATTGGCTTCTTCTTATGCCAAAAAGTAAAAAGGGAAATATCAATGTCAATAAGAATATAAAGGCAAACGTAACAATCTGAACAGATATATCCAAGTAAGTTAGCTAGAGAAGTGATGTACCCATGTAATCCGCCAGTTTAGATATGCTTTCCCCAATTTAGATACTTGATCCATCTTTTTAATATTGTATAATGATCAATGGTGGATCAATGTCTTAATATTCAGCAGCACTTCGATACTTAAATCCCTAAGCCAATCTGGAAGAGTACCAACAGTTAGCATCGGGTAACTAGGAAATCTGAAGCCTAATTTGTTGGAATATGTTAGCACGATCAAAGCAAACTTCTTATGCTAAGTTGGCACCTTGTTCTCTTTTTCTTTGAAAAGCCTTTGCTTTGGGCGAGCAGATGTGATGTAGTAGATTTCCCCACTTTGAAGAAAACTTGAAATATTTTCGCTGTCGGTTTTATCTTTAAAGTAGTGCAAATGACCTTAAAGCAATGCATCTCTTTAATGGAATTTGGGGGAAAACCATTGGATTCACTTGAAAATGGTTAAAACAGTCCACCATAAAGGGAGTTGGAAGCCACTTTAAGCCTGAGTCCATTTGGCAAAGGAAAAAAAGAATAGTAAGAGCACCATTTTGGTAATTTTCTCAAGGTACTCCCATCATTAGAAGGATCAACGAACAGTCTTTCATCCTTTTAGGGAAGATAGATCCCAAAATACTTTTTGAGATGTTTCAAATTCTTCCTAAAATCTTCATAGTCGCTCTTTCAAGCAGTAGAAAGAGTATCATGCCAAATTTGAAGCAAGGTGGTTTGAAATCTATCTTGGATGCCATTAATTGGTCAAAAAATAAGGAAGGAGAATATAACAATTAAGGAAATATGAGATTTAGAGAAATCGAGACTGAAAAAGCTTAGAAACAAGATTTAGAAATAAGCAAATGGCAAAAGACAAAAGAAGATCATCAAGAACTTTGAGAAAAAAAAAATGAGAGTGATAGTAAAGTTCTAAGAAGAAGAAAGACAATTGCTTATATAGTGGGAGGTTTTTGGGAAATTGGCCTCATCATTATATTTGAAATTTAAGTCAAAATTCAAAAAAGCATTGTGAACCCTCAATTTTGCACCCTCATCATCCAAATGCAGTCTTAGCACTTATTGAATTTAATATGCAATGCGGAGCCGTTACGGTAGTCCTACTAACCTGTTAGTGGGGGGGAGAGGGGGGTTTTGGGGCAGCGCCCACGAAAGAAATTTTTTTTTAGCCTTTAATTATATTGCTATGAGACATCCAAATTTCCTAAACTCTATACTAACCAATCTCTAAGAAAAAAAAAAAAAAAAGAAGTGCCACGTCAGCTACTGTCGGGGTAGTTGGTGGCACCGCTGATAGTCTGGGCAGTGTGTCGCGCAGAACACTAGTAGCGCCACTGGGGCCTCAAGTGGAGTTGGCCCCACTGCCTGCTTGCAGTCCCCAAAATACCTCCAATATGATTTTTTTGTTTTTTTTAACCCTACCCTTTTGATCTTTTCACTTTTCTACTTTCTGAACTACCCTCACCCACTTCTCCTATAAATATCCTCCTTCACTTCTCATTTCTCTTCACCTCTTAAATTAGTATTGATGGGTATCTACTAATTCCTCTCTTCTTCTCCCTCCAACTACTCTCTAATTAATTAATTAATTTTTTTAATTAATTAATTTTCTCACCCTAACTGAAATACCCTAAATTTCTATCTATTTTATAAAATTCTATTTTTGTACGGAAACGTATTATTTTATTATTTTCCTTATTAAAGTAAGAATTGGAGTTATATTTTCCTAAATTATAAATATTCATACTATTTGAATATGTATTATTAATGATAATTTTATTTAAGTATTATATATGTATATACAATTGAAGGAAGTAATATGTATTATTACTATGAGAATGTTAATGTGGGTTTTTGGAAAAATTGTATTTTGATATTTGAGTATTAATAAAAGTATTAATTAATATTATAAGTTTAATTATAGTATTTTTTTAATTGAAAGTTTGGGTTTCCATTATAATTACTATTATTATTGTTCATAGTATTATTGTTATATATATGAGTTTATGTTGTAAATTATTATTATTAATACGTAAATTATAAATTATTCTTATTCTTATTATTATTATTATATATAACTATGGGTTAATGTTGTTACTATTATTATTGTTATTATTTTGTATATATATATATGTGTGTGTTAGTGTTATATTTATATAAACATATGTGTTTTGGTGTTAAGAAAAGAGAAGAAGAGAAGGGAAAAGAAAAGAAAAAGAAAATGGAAATGGTGAATGGTGTGTGGCCACGTGGGGAAAGGAAAGAAGAAGAAATAGAAGAGAGAGAGAGAGAGGCAGAGACGGGCGAGAGAGAGAGGGAGAGAGGGCTGTGGTGGAGTGCACCACCAACCGTCCAGCGGTGGGCTGCACCGCCACCACCAGTGGCTAGCCCACTGTCCGATGACTTCAAGGAAGGCAGCGGTGCTTTGATCGAACTACAGACGGCGGCTCACACGGGGAGAGAAGTTCTGCCAGCACCGAGACTTTTATGGCAGTTTTCGGTCGATTCCTGCAGCCAAATCAAGCATGGCCGGTCCCGTTTGACTCCTGGTGTCAAGAGCTTCCTTTTGGTATCTACCTTGCCCCCTGAGGATCACCGGAGAAGGAGATCGAAAAATGCAACCTGAACCTTTAGAGGCATTTTCTGGCGGCTGGAGGGCGAGCGACAGTGAGTGGTGACCATTTTTGTGATCCTGGCATCGAGGTGAACCTGTTGGTGTGGAGATCACCCAGATCCGCCACCAATAGCAACGGCGATGGTGGGGCAATCTAACAGTTCCGTTTCGACGTTTCGGCGCGATTCTTGACATCCATATGATCAAAATTCATAAAGGTTAACCCAAAACTCTTGTATTTCAGTCGTTAAATAAGTTATATTATGTTTAGCAGACTCTAGAGTAGTAATTATGAGTTGTCGAGTCTGTTATTGAGTTTAATATGGTTCTGTTGAGACCTAGATCAGAATCTTAGTAGTCTTTAAATTGTATCTAGTTAAGTGAGTTATTCTTATCCTGATACTATCTTTTGGTTGTGAGGTGTCAGTGTCTGGTGTCTTCCTGGTTCTAAAGGCTGCACTTCCAAGAGAAGCCAGTCAGAAGCGTCGTCAGTTAGATGAGTGATACTCACTAATGTATTATCTTGTTTCCATATACATCTGCATTTCTGTGTGTATATATATATGTATATTATGCACTACTGCTGCATATAAGCATGTAACATTTGATTGTGAATGATGACTCAATATTCTGCATTCTGTGTGTATTGTGGTTGTGATCGACGAATAGAGGTCGGAAGGATGCAGTACCACCTAGGACTTTGGATATGATATGATTATGATGAGATTATGATGAGTTTGAGAAGATGAGCTATGACTAGTGGATGCTAGCCGGGCCTGCTCATCGCCAAGGCTGCTATCAGTCGGGTCAGGGCTGTGTGGTACATACTAGTGACGGCCGGGCCCATTGGACATAAGAGACAGATTATTAGATTCAGAGAGCCAGGATAGGGGGATTGGCTCCCCATATTGATATTAGAGTGGTACTGTGGACCGTATCTCGTCCTTGCTTGACATTATGAATTGTCTGTCTTTATAACATAGTGCATAACATGTGCATTAGAATCTATCTGTAGGATACTAGTTTAATACATTAGCTGGTATCATTCACTGAGTCGGACGCTCATTCCTATTCACTTTGTTATTTTTAGGTTAGGGAATGAATTTGTGAAGGAGTTGTAATTGAGTAAACTGCCAATTTCCTTTCGGCAGTAATTTGTATATTGAGTATTAAGAATTATATGTAATATATGTATAATTGTAAATATAGCTATAGAACTCCGCAATGTTATACTTTATACTTGAACATTGTTTAATCCTCAGTTATGTATTTAAAGAGCTGAAACCTGTTGTTAAGCAGAACCTTTATGTAATTTACTATATTTATGAGATAAATGAAATAAACGAGTTGTTGGCCCAATGAGATTTTATTTTATGTTGAGATTCTTTTGGATCTGCTTAACTTATTTGGGCACATAGCTCTTTTCAACTGTGGGCTTTCTATTGGGTGTTTCTATTAGGCTTACTACGGGTACTGGTAGCTATGTGCATTTCCCGTGTCCTAGTGCCAGTCACGTGCCCTTGGGTTCAGGGCATGACACTAACCAAGTTAATTAATCTTTTTAATTAATTAAAAATCTTTTTTAAATCAAAATTAATTACTCAATTAATTAATTAATTAATCACTTTTTTTCTCTAAAATCAAATTAATCTTTTTTTTTTAATCCACCTCTCATCCAAATTAATTAATTAATCTTTTTAATTAATTAATCCATCTATCCATCCATCCATTTCATCACATTAATTAGTTAATTAATTATTTTAATTAATTAATTAATCCCTCAAATCAATTCAATCATTCAATCCTAATAAAATGGAATTTCGGTCTGATAAAACCCTACGCTCGTTAAAAGCAAAGATATCAACCTTCTTCCCTCACTCTCAAAACACCCAAATCAAAATCTATCTGACCAACTCCTAAACCCCTTCACTTAATCGTGGAATGAACTACGTGGGTTTTGATCCCTATTCAATGGGGTACATAGGCACGTTTGAAATCTAAATCCAAACCTCAAATCCAAATCCCAATTATTCTCCTTTCCCTTTTTTAATTAATTTGTGGATGTTTTATTTGCTCCTTGCACTCATACCATACTCATGCATTAATTGTCATAAAACATTTGTCATTCATGAAATTAATTTTTAAAGTAAAATTAAACTTAAGAGCCAAATTTTGATTATTTAAAACAAAAAACCTAATCCCCAAACTCAATATAGTTCGAGACTAGTAATTTTATTCATGGTAAATTAAAGCAAAAAATTAATAAATTGGAGTCAAATTGGGTTTTTCCTTAATTTTTCCATTTAAAAATAAATTAGGGTGGCGACTCCTAAAATCATTTTCAAAATCAACCAATTTGAACCCCAAGGGTTCCATTGTGAGTCTAAACCCGAATAAGCATTTCAGTTCCCTCTAACAGATCGGGTTGGTGCTCAGGCGAGACCTCATAAGCTCAAGAATGGACATCAAAGGAGAAATAATTTCAATTCGACAGATCTTGATGTGCGCACTTGATTAAACCATTTGTCACTAGAGCCGCCATTATTCCCTAGCATTTAATGAAAGATAATAAGTGTTAGAAGATGATTTAACGTGCTCTTGTTTAAGCTTCCTCTAGAAGTTATCCTAAGACCTTGTCGAAAATGAAGTATTCCAAGACTCTTCAAAGCTCTCTACGAGAAGAACGGCTCAAAGTAATATATTTCAATAAGGATTTCAAATGAGTCCTTCCTTGCTAAAACAAGGTGCTTCTAATAAGGGCAAAATCTAAATATTTTTATATAAACCTAGCTGACCTCGAGCCCACATTCTCAAGGAATCTAATTGCATTCGAAGAGACCCAATAGGCTCTCAGTTTGTAAGCAGCCCATAAATATCATATCTAATGATGTTGCTCTTGAATTGGACAAGTGAAGCTTGATGAAGCACTTCTTTGGTGATGCTTCTTTAGATATGAACTTTCGAACCTCAAACCAGTCTTTCAACTGCGAAAAGCTCTTCCATTATGAAGAGCTCCCCCATTACAAAAAGCTCTTTTGTCAAAAGAGCAGGCTGTCACATTCTTGATTGCAGCTCAACTATCTACTTATGTCAGTCATAGGGTGGCTTTTATCCTCACATGTGAGATACAAAGGCATGATGACCAAGTCATTGCCTTTCTTATTACTACAGGGCATGTCCCCTAGTCTCATCATCATCGACTAACCAAGAGAGAGAATCCATCTAATATAAAAGGCATGAGACACCACCAACTTCAGGTAACTAATTTTACATTTTCTCATCCCCTTCTTCACTCTAAAGTCGTTCATTAGTACACTAGAAGTCATCTTCTTCCTTAAGATAAAAAAATTCTATTGTTGCTACTAACTTAGGCATCAGAGTGTCCTTAGTTTGGCTCTTTGATGCTCTTCTTCTCTTACAGGTTGAACCAATGTGAATACCACAAAAAAAGCCCAGAACCAAGAAAGTTCAACCCTAATCACTCCTTTAAGATCTTGTTATCGCATGCGCGTGTGTATATATATATTTAGAGCAAAAATTGTTATGACTAGAGTAAAATGGGTATTAATTTTTCAATTAACAAAATTATTCCTATGGTTATTCATACCTTTAACTTACCTTTTACACCTTTATTAATTTAAATTATATTATTTCCACTTATATCATTTTCACTATGTAAATTTTAAATAATATATTTATCTTTATAAACATTTAATGATTAAGATATAGTATTTATTAATTTCATCATATTAATTAGTAATAAAAATTTAAAATTTGATTAAAACTTAAAATAAATTATTAAATAATATATAAGATTGAAAATTTCAATGTTTCACATATATTTTTTAAAAATACCATCTTATTTTTTATATTTATTAAAAAATTTAAAATTTTTATATTTTTGTGGTTCTGAAATTTTTTTTGATATTAATAATTTTTATTATCGTTTAAAAAACTATATATTTTAACTATTTTTACAAAATATTATGAGAAAATATAAAAAATATTTTTATTTTATTTGTAAGTATTTACTTTTATTTTATGCAATATTAACTAAAGTTTGTGTGTGTATATATATATAATATTATAAATTTTTAATATAACTAATTAATTTACTTTTACTTTTATGCAAGTGAATATATATTTTTTTATTTTTAAAATTTAAAATTTATAGTTTTTCAAAATTTGTAATTTTCTTATTTTATTTAATATTAATGATCTTTTGTACATTAATATCATTCAATTAAAAAATTATATGGAAAATAATATATTAAAAAGGAAATAATCTAATTACTAGTTATTAGTAATATTTCAAAGATAAATAAGGTAATTTTAGCATATCAAGTATGGGGATAATTTTATCAATTGAAAAGTTATTAGTAAATTTTGCAATGGCTCTAATAATTTCTGCTTTGGCAGTATTGCCACATACATATATATATATATATATATATATATATATATATATATATATATATTCTCTTGATATATTAAAAATCTTGATGAAAAGAGTTCTATGAGAATAACAAATACTTGATTAATAATATTCGAAGACAATATTTTGCTTTAATGCAAAGAGTTCAAACTCGAAATTTCATAATCTTAGAGATGACTAAGGGTAAATTCTCTATTTCTTTTTTTACTTTTTCCCCTTTGAGGAATTTACCTTTTGATCATCTTCCTTTCACCATGTATAATATACAATGATTTTAGCCTCCCAGGTTGTTTTTTTTTTTTCTTTATTATTGTTATTAATTTTACCCCCCTTAAGAAAAACTTAAGAGATAGTTAAGAAATAAGAATAGAAAGACAGCTAAGAAAGGAAATGGACAAATTTGAAATGTTTAGTAGGAAATAGGAGAGGTTTGGTTGGTAATTTTAGAATGAATAAAGCCAGAGAAGCTACAATGTAATCTTCTTGTCCCTTTTCACATCCAGCTCATAACTCTTGTTGGAAATAGACATAACCTCCTCCTAACAAAGACACTTCATAATACTATTACTAATAATAATAATAATAATATGAAAGTTACAATCTTTAATATCTCTAGCAACTACAAAAGCCCTCCACCATCTCATTTTTCTTTGCCCAATTGCTCTCTTCTGCTCCAAAATAAAAAATAAAAAATAAAATTATAATAATAATAATGAGAGAAATTCTCCATATCCAAGCTGGTCAATGTGGGAATCAAATTGGAGGAAAATTTTGGGAAGTTGTGTGTGATGAACATGGAATTGATCCTACTGGGAATTATATTGGCAGCACTCAAGTTCAACTTGAGAGGGTAAATGTTTATTACAATGAGGCCAGCGGCGGTAGATATGTGCCTAGAGCTGTGCTTATGGACCTTGAACCAGGGACTATGGATAGCTTGAGAACTGGTCCTTATGGTCAAATTTTTAGGCCTGACAATTTTGTTTTTGGCCAAAATGGAGCTGGAAATAATTGGGCTAAAGGCCATTACACTGAAGGAGCTGAATTGATTGATTCTGTTCTTGATGTTGTTCGTAAAGAGGCTGAGAATTGTGATTGCTTACAAGGTATATAATATAATTCCTAATTCTCACTTTCTCTTTTTATTTTTTATTTTGAACTCATAACCTCACAGTTCTGCAGACGACTCTACTAACATAATCAATGATATGTGATGATTAGGATTCCAAATATGTCATTCCCTTGGAGGAGGTACTGGCTCAGGAATGGGAACACTACTTATATCAAAGATTAGGGAAGAATACCCAGATAGAATGATGTTAACTTTCTCAGTGTTTCCCTCTCCTAAGGTCTCGGATACTGTGGTTGAGCCTTACAATGCCACTCTCTCTGTTCATCAGCTAGTTGAAAATGCTGATGAGTGTATGGTACTTGATAATGAGGCACTCTACGACATCTGCTTTAGAACTCTCAAGCTCACCAATCCAAGCTGTAAGTTTTTTCTTTTTCCTCTCTACTCAATTTATTAAGGGTCTGTTTCGTATTATTATTTGAAATTGAATTGCATTTTTAAAAAAAAAATTGCTATGTTTATTAGAAATTATTTAAAAATTTATTATATAAAACTGAATTTCACATGTTCTAATTATAAGAACTATTCCGGTAGAATTTAAAAGTAATATTTCTTTTAAAAGAATAATCTTAACTTCAATGTCAAATAAATTATAAATACCATAGTTTTCAAACTCGGCCAGATCTTAGAATCGGTAAGGACAAAGATTGCGTATTAAGAAATTCAATTAAAGTCAAATCAATGTTGAACAGGAAGTAATTAAGTTAATAATATATATTTACTAAATGAATAATACTATTAATTTTTTACTTTTCATAATTATAAAATTAAATTATGAAGAAAATAATTGGGATATAATATCTAAATCAAATAGTTGGTGATTTAAAATTATTTTTTATATGAAGTCGTGGGTTCAATGCACATATTCTGAATAAAAATAAGAATTTTTTTAACTCTTATAAAAAGATGACCGGATCATCATATTTGACCAATTTTTTATCTAATAAAATAAGTTGAACCAGCTGTGCCGGTCCTAATATGATGACACAGAGATAATTCACATTGTTAAGTTGATAAATTTTACAAGCCGTAATTTTATTTCTGTTACATGTAACAGTTGGTGATCTTAACCATTTGATCTCCACAACCATGAGTGGAGTAACATGTTGCCTTCGATTCCCCGGTCAACTCAACTCCGATCTTCGAAAATTAGCAGTAAATTTAATCCCTTTCCCACGTCTTCATTTCTTTATGGTTGGTTTTGCTCCCCTGACCTCCCGAGGTTCTCAACAGTACCGTGCCCTAACAATTCCTGAACTTACACAACAAATGTGGGATGCTAAGAACATGATGTGTGCAGCTGACCCACGACATGGTAGGTACTTGACAGCCTCAGCTATGTTCAGAGGAAAAATGAGCACTAAGGAAGTTGATGAGCAAATGATAAATGTACAAAATAAGAACTCTTCTTACTTTGTTGAATGGATCCCTCATAATGTTAAGTCAAGTGTGTGTGACATTCCACCAACTGGGCTAGCAATGTCATCAACATTTATGGGAAATTCTACCTCTATTCAAGAAATGTTTAGACGTGTTTCAGAACAATTTACTGTTATGTTTAGGAGAAAGGCATTTTTGCATTGGTATACAGGAGAAGGAATGGATGAAATGGAATTTACAGAGGCAGAAAGTAATATGAATGATTTAGTATCAGAATATCAACAATATCAAGATGCCGCGGCGGAGCAAGAGGAGGATGAGGAAGAGGATGAAGAGGCTTTGGAAAGTTAAAATTGAGCTTTTGATTTTGATTTTCGTTTGTGTACGGTCTTTGGGGGGTTACTTTCATGGTTTGTGGGGTCTTGATGGTCAATAAGGAGGTCATGTTTATAGTGCCTAGGCCTCAGTGACCTTATGTTGTGAAGTGACTTTTTGTGAGATTGTGGTTATTTATGTGTAATAGAGAGTGCAAGTTTTGTATTTATAATTTGTCGTTATAATGCATTTTGATTTCTTATATTTGAATGTAAAAATAAAGCTCATTTTATCAATCAATTTGGGCTCATAGCACAGTGGTAAGAGTACATTTAAGTTTTAGTTTCTAAATATATATGTAGCTCACTGGTAAGAGTACTCAAGTTTTAGTTTTTAAATATATTTAGATAGTATACATATCCCTTCCTTACGAAAAAAAAAGTACATTTAGATAGTTATCCACCCTCCAAATGCAACTTTAGACAGCAGCAGAATTCAATTAAAGTTATATTTTTCATACTTTTGAGTTTTTCAATTAAAGAAAAATGAACATGTAGTCATGCTGTCAATAAGATCCATTTCTACAAGAGAGATCCCTAGCTGTGGGAAACTATCAAAATCCAAATATGCACCTAAAACAGAAAATCTATAGTTTGCATTAATCTGGCATTAAGTATAATTTATGGGATGAGGCAGTTTTGCGGATCAAATTCAGTATATCCAACATCGACAAGACAAAGCCCATCTGGGGGTGCTGGGGGAGCACTGGCACGTCTACATGAAGCATCCATCAGCTTTAGCAATGCATCATCTTCAGCACCTGCGGCCACTTCCCTTATTGATGTTGCCACAAGAACTCGAACCATCTTTCATACAAAATTACCCAAATTGAAAAAGTAAATTAGAAAAAATTGAAAAAATAAATTACAAAATCTCAGAACTGTAAACAATTGCAGTCCTATGATGTTAGGAACTGGGGGAAATTTAACCTAAAAGGGAAATCTAAGTGAGTTTTACAATCAACTTTTAACAAACAAATGCAAAAAGAAGGCAGCAAATATTGACACATCAACTACACAGTGATCAAAAATCAATTTATCAATTCATGCTTTCAAGAATGCTAGCACAAACTGTTTCCTATATTAAAGCTTACTACAAAATGTATTCCCAAAATTTATTCTGCAGTTCAAATTTCAGGAGATAAATATGTTTATGCTAATACGTTGACAAATGTACAAGGTAAGTAAAAACCTTCCGTAGGAACCGATTAGCAACCAGCTCGATGCACATAACCTTTCTTCCTTCCCCATTATCCTACAGAAATAGCAGTATTATTTGTAATCATCAGCAGATTGTATATAGATAATCATACCATTCATGATTCATTAAACTTGAATTTAATCACCTCATGCAGGAAATGGAATTGCCCAGTTAACTATTGATTTGGGAATTGAAAAGCCAAAATCAATGCACAAAACAACAAATTTAAAAATGAAAACAAAAGTAAACTGATTAGTTCAATTAATTATTCAATTTGGTTTGTTTCTTGATTTCATACAGTCTCTCCCTGTCCCCTTTTTATTGTGCTTATCTGTAACCCATCACCTCCACTAACGATAGAGAACTGAAGTCCAATAACAGGATAAGTGTGTGAAGTGATTGACTCATGTTCAAATACAGACTTAAAAATGAAAAATAAACAGGAAAAAAAAAAGCATAAAAAATTGAGCAAATAAACTTTCAAGTTAAATGTCAATCCATGGTTTGCAAGAAAACAACAGTTTTCAAAAATTATGATATTGCATAATTAGTTACACACACAACAAAATGCTTCAAATAACAACTGCCTTGCAGGTATAATTTGCAATGCTAATACAATAAATCTTTCCCTGAAAAATTTAAGGGCTTTGTCTAGTTGTGGAAACAAATCTAGTTTTCCAGAAAAATATTCCAACAAAACTGGAAAAAGGAAATATGGTGCTTAATTTTAAAATTCAACAAATGGAAAATTGCAATTAAAATTTCTTCTTGGTGTCATTTTTTTTTTTTTGGGTTTTTTGATTTTTGTTATGCTATATACTAAAAGTTTGTATATTGGAGAACAGGTTGATGAAATAAGGAAAAACCACTACTTTTGCTCCCTTGTTGTGCCACGGTGTTTCAATCTTTTAGAACACCAGATAACAAGAATAAATATACTTTAATAATCATTTTTTTTTTTTTTTTTTTTACAATTAAGAAACAAAAATTAAAACAATAACCACACAAATGGGCTTTAGGTTTCAAAATTTAAACTAACCATTGCAAAACTACTTGTAACTGTTGTAAAAATGTTTTCCGTAGTATTATGTAACTCCCTACCAAGTCAGAAAAAGAGGGAGTTTTCCACATTTTACGACTTTTCAGCATCTTGGTTGCTGGAGGCATATCCCAGCAACAACATTATATTTTTTTAGAATTTGCTTTTATTTGTTTTGAAGTATAATATATCTATATACATGTTGGCATTTATTCTTAAGTTGAGACGCTGGAATAGTTGGCTAGCAACTTCTTTGTTATACCTTTCAAACCTTAACAGTCATATTTAAAAAAAATAAAAAATAAAAATTAGAAATTCCTTCTATTTCTTTCAAAAAATGAAATATATATTTTAATAATCTTTTAAATTAAGATATTATATCAGCAAAATTCTTTTCAAGGAAAAAGGTCAAGACTCAAACCTAACTAAAATGCTATCCTCATAACAACTTACAATATTTTTTCACATTGAATTATTTTACAATAATAGTCATGCTAATTTTTAGGTTTAAAATGCATCTCTACATTTTTGTGTGTGTGTGTGTGTGTGGGGGGGGGGGGAGGGGGGGGGGGTGTGGTGGTGTGCATGCGCGAGCGTGTGCGTGTATATGAGTAAAGGGTGTAACATTTTATACATTCACATCTAAACAATTTTATGTTAAATGAAATATTGTTTATTCAACAGAAAAAAAAAATGTAATAAAAAAATCATAAAGGGTAAATGAAAATTAGAAAATTGAAAAATTGAACAATTGGAAAATTAGAAAATTGAAAATTTGAGAAATGGAGAAGAGAACTCAAAAGTGGAATTTTTTTTTTTTTTGAATATTCTCCACAGCTAAACAAGGTGTGAATATCTAAGATGGACAAACAATTTTGGAATAAAGCATCGTTTAGAAAGTTCTGAATTTTTCAGCCAATCAAGTTTATCTAGTGAACTAGATCATCAGTAAAGAATTTGAAAAAGTGCAAACTTCTCTTTGTACCTTAAAGTTTAAAATCTAATAGATTTCGATTTTCAAGCTAAAGCACATAAAGCAGAAGATGGTCAATATTAATATTCAACAAATTATTGAAAGATCTGCAATGAAACAGGGTGTGCTATTTTGTCGCAATTTCCCCATCCTTAATTGTTGTTTATAATTTGTCATTAAATTTTGTCGCAATCCCTAAGCATGCAGCTGCACAGCCCAAATTTCCAAATCATTCTTTAAAGTCGGAGAATTATCCCGATTTAAGTAAGCAATAAGCTCCAAATCTCATTTTTGCTAGCACGTGAGTACATGGAGATCATGAACTAATAAGTTTTAAACCATGATACACAGTTGTGGTATCAAAGTATCATAGCCAAACAGTGATAGTCACAACAGTCAGTATTGTGACTTTTTTTAAAAGATTAGCACATTTTCAAGCCTCTTTGTACAGCTACCATTACTAGAGTGCTTTTTCAGGTTGTATCAGCCTGTATTGGCCAATAAATACATAAATGAGGAATGGCAAATAACATTGGCGTATCCCATATCTACTGCAGTAACCTTGGAAAGCATTACATATCAACTAATATATTCTATGTCAGGCTCATTGAGCTATCATTTCTAAGTTTTTATTTACACTTGCTGTCTGCAGCAACTCACATAAACCTTTTACAACAATTCCTTTATTCTACCGTGCAAATCAGAACTTTTCAACAATGAATCAGACTAATTATCTTCCTTATAGTGCAATACTTCAGTCATTTTGTCTCTTTTTCAGTCCTTTTGTTTTGTTTCTGGAGTCCTGAGAGGTTGTTCTGTGAGTGTTTTTTTAATTTAAGGTAATTTCTCTTGTAGTTCATAGGGGGGCTGAGAAAGGTGCTCTTTTAGGTGCTTTTCTATAGGAGTTTGTTTCATTGTTTAGCTTTAATAACATTTCTTTAGCTGATTAAAAGCAAATTATAGGGAAAAACTTAAAAGGAAGATTAATTCATAAAAGTTGGGGATATAGTTCACAGAAAGCCAAAAATCATTAAAAGAACATACAAGGACCACACAGAGATTCAGACAAATGCATGCTAAGAAGCATGCAAACATTTTGATGAACTTCAAACAACTTGAACTCAAAGCCATGTAAATTGTACAGGAGGAAAAAGGCAAGAAATTGATTTTGCAAGAATGGGTGAAGGTAAGAAACATTTACAGAACATGGTAATCTGGCTTCCGTGGCCCGAGCGTGATAAATGAAGCACTCTGTTGGCGGACCTCTGAAAAAGAAAGATAAATACTGTTGGCTATCAAATTGAAGGATTGCAAACATGGATGAAAGCAAATATCAGCAGTTGTTACAACCCAAGAAATCGGTGAGGCTGAAAAAGCTGCAAATTTCCAAATGCAATCCAGAATATTAAAATTAACTTCCAGGTGTCAACTTTCAGCAATATCCAAATGTCAGATTGGGATGGTTGATAATATATTGTTCCAACATAACTCTTTACTTGCAAAAGAATTTCATGAAATATCAGTGGGGTGAGGGCGCGCACACACAACATAGGGACAATAAATTAATAAAATCTAGACCCGACAAGCAACAGATTAAATTCAATAAAATCAAATAGGTACAGTTTATCAAATTATAATCTGATTCAACCCCATGTCAATAGAAAACAATGCACTTGGTGCACTTTCTCCATAAATCTGTAGTACTTGTGAACATCATAAGTAGGCATAACCTCTACTAACAGCAAAAAATACAAAAGTAGCATGTCAATAAAGGATACAAATGTAGAGTTGCCAATTCACAATAATGTTTAGGAAGTTAGATTCTTTTTCCATGTCCAATTAAAAGCAATAGCTGCACAAGTCAGAGAAAGCTTGATTTTTATCAGATTCACTGCAACAAGAAGGAAAAATGTAGCTATTATTTAGCAAAATATCCTCTCCAAGTTAAGAGTGATGAACATTACCAACCTTTATTGGTAGGTGCTAAGGATTCTTGAAATGCCAAAATCTAAGGAATATTCAGACAATGCATTTTAAGAAATAGTGCTTGGTGCACATTCTGTACTTATAAGTGCATAGACATGCAAAAAAGTGAAGTCAGGATTTAAGGATTTTCTTTCTGAATTTGATGGCTATGAGTATTTTAAGATGAAACTGATAAATCCAATATTAAATGCTATCAACAACAGACTTCGACTAAATTTAATCCAAACAACACTATTGATAAATGAGATAATGTAAGCAAAATAATGCCTTTTTCTTATTAATTCTTACTCATTTCTTGAAGCTTTGGTGTCTCGTGCAAAAATTTTGTAGGACAATAACTTTCCTTCTAGCTGCTGTAAAAGCTGGTTAACCCTGCGTATACTGAATGTCCTAGGTTTTTGTGCAACTTCAAGCTCATCCTCCTCATTAGTAAATGATCTATCAACATTCCCCTTAATGGTGAGTTCACCGCATCTATCTTGTCGCTCAATATATTTGTCATCGGAACGAAAATTTTCAAGCTCCTCCCTATTTTCTCCATCATTAAGTGGAAAGATATACAAATACCGTCTCCATTTGGCAGAAAAATTAGGATGGAATACACGTGAAACCTATAATAAGTTACAAATCTTATTAGCATGCAACAATGCCCTTTATTAAACAAAGTTATTGAAGCAGTTGACACCTGAGAAACAGATGTAACCCTAAGTTTTCCAGGCGCTGAACAGTTGATAGCATCTTCAATCTCATTAGGCCTAACATCATTTCTCCATGTATCTGAACAAATAATTTTCTCAAAAATTAAAACCAACCAATATATAGCCAAGTGAAGAAACAGCCTATAGTATGCCCTTAAATATTAATCAGAACTTTTCAGTTAAATTTTGTGTACATTTCCTGCAAAACAATTTGATTGATCTTTCCTTATTAAAGTGCAGAAGTAAGAACATGGAAATGTCATTATAAAAACTCCATGGAAATTGGATACAGCAACATCTACTTCTTTTACAATTTATATACCATTTCAAATAATGCAGCACTAGGGCATCCTTCTGAAGGATTCACTAAAAAACTTACTGTGTGGTGACTCAAAAATGACCAGTGGCAGGCTGATAATTAATTCTTTAGGATTTACCACATCAATTATATAATAAGGGGAACCATAGAAAGTGTCCAAAGGCACCGTGGATAAGTAAATAGCCAACTAATTTTTCTATGTTCTGGGGAAACAACCCTCACTTGTTAATTCCATGGAGAGAACTGTTGATGAAACCCCTACTGGATCACAAATTCATCTGGTTCTCATTCCTTCTTTGATCAAAATGCACCTCACAAACTGATGAAGTTAGTAACCATGGCAACCACCAGTAATAAGACTTTGATTATAGAGCATATTGCTGCTTTATCTCCAAAGTATATGGCTACTTTGGTCATATGATATCTCATTCCCCACAGAATTCCCCAGGAGGAACGAGTATTACATGTGAGACAAAAACATTCACATTGACAAAGGAGAAATGGATGAAGGAATAAAATTCATAGAAAAAACATTTAGAGAAGAACTAAACTTGGTGATTATTTGAACAAAGAAAACAACACCATACAGTTCATACTGAAAAACGAAGCTGCATTTTTCTGTGTGATGCTTTCAATTCTTCAAAACTTCAATTGATCATTTGAGATGTGATGCATCCTAGGAGAACAGAACAGAAAAGTTAAGATAGATGGGTTTCAGGATGAAGAAAGTGTGAGAGCAGTGCACCCTATTGGACAGATCTAGAAAAGAGCTAATCCTACTGGAGTAATTCCAGAGAAACAGTAACTTTGTTACACCTACTTGTGAAACAATACAAGAAATTCTTGTGTAAACCTTTAGAACTTCTAGGAATTTGTAATAATAAATTCAAACTTGCAACTAATTTTTGGCTGATGACTTAATAATGCATTATGATGAATAAAAAATAAAAAATAAATAAAAAATAAACAATTGATAAACTCAAATCCGTAAAGCCTGGTAAATCGAACCCTTATCAATTCCAAGTCTCAAGGTCCTATAGATAAAAAAGAGTTATCCAAAATTTGAAGTCCTTGAAATCTGGCCTATTATAACATATTATTAATCTATATTATTCTTTCCAATTTGGAAAAACACTTGACTTCAAGATTTAAAGTACATGATTAGAAAACATCTCTTTGTTTGAGGAAAAAGAAATGATAATGGGAGATCAATGCTTCAAATAATGTTATTGAATTTAGTAGGAATTACAAAGTCAGTAGTGCAATCATTCGGAACATCAACACCACTAGCAGTGCATAAAGAAATGATAGTTGCTTTGTTTTCTTTTTTGTGCAATTCATTTCAAATATGACTTACAAGTTTAAATACATCAAATTTCCTTTTTAATAATATACCTTACATTGCCATGATTGAAATAGTAAAATATAAAGTTTGAAGTGGAATAAAGAGATATCTACCACAGCATACAAGGAAGAGAAGGCACATACATAACTGAGGTGAAACAACCACAGCAAAGCAAATTATTTTTGCTGGAATATAGAAACACAGTTCATGCCACATTACAAAATTAATTAAATTGGTTGAGTTTACCTTCAAAAGTTAAGCTTTCTTGGACATAGAATAGTAATGAAAAGATAACATATTAACATGGTTAATAACATAAGAAAACCCCATCACAATTTCATGAAGAGATCTGAAAGCAACACATCTCAACATTAGATATCAAGGTACCTTATTGACAGAATCCATCAACAAACAAATCATACAGTTAATACTGTTAAACTTCATTTTCAATTCTCTGAAGCCAATGATACTTCATCATGAATAATTTGGATGAAAGTAGCAGGCTGTGAAGAAAAAAATTGCATTCATCATTAAAAACATTAGCACTTCTAGAAGACGTAAGCAATGTGCACTTCAAGTCAAATAACAATGATAGCAAAAGTTTTGCAAAGCACTTTACATCAAAATTTACTGATTCAATCAGTAGACATGTAGAATGGTAACTATATCATGTGACAATAGGCAAGAATTTATTAAAATAATAATTAACAAAAGTGAAACATAAATAATAGAACTAAGGAAAAACAGGGCAATCACGTACAGAAAGAACAAACTTGTTGAAGAGCTGAGACACCTTTGTCTGTGCGCCCCGCTACAACAGCACAACCTTCCAGGGGTTTACACTTGTCTTTTAGTTGTTGAGATTTCTTCTCATCAACAAATCTCCCAAGCGATCTTTCCACTAAGCTGTAAACGGTAAACAAGTGAATGCAAGAACATAAAATAAAACTTACAAATTAGAATAAAAGGCTTTATCTCTAAAAGAAGAATACCCATTTAGCATATTAAATTAGAGCAATTTTTGTGTGCCAAAAATTGATTTCCGATATTGCAAAGCAACAGACACAGAAATAATAGTTAAGAAAAATAAGGATATGATTTCCTGTGAAGACCAATGCCCTTAAATAAAAAACCTATAGGAGCCAGTAATTCAAATAACAGCAAAAGAAAGCAGTGACACAACCACATGCATTTGACCCCCTGAAATATTATATGGGAAAAACTAAGAAAATTGGAAATTAATCTTATTGGTACAAGTAACTTATAAGTAATTATTTTTTGTTCATATATGCACTTACAATTGTGAAATGAATTATTGAATAAATGACTTCACTGAAAAAACTTACCCTTGAACAGTGTTCAAACCAGGCTGTTTCTGCCACCCATCAAATGATGCTCCATGATATGAAACAACAATCTTGAATGTTACGCGTGCCCACCTCCCAAACTTATCTTTGTTAGAAGAATCCTCTAATTTAGTTTCATTGGAAAACTCTTGAATTTTAGCAGCGGCATCATCATCATGAACAAAATGTATCTGTTTATGAAATTATCTAGAATAATAAATATAACAAATGAGAATATATCCACTAATTAAACACTTCAAAATTCGAACAAAAGCATAAAAATTTGATAAATTGGAATTCACCCACCTGAGTTCCAAGTAACTCCAACAAAGACAAGTGCCCATTCACTACATTAGAATAAAAATCAAGAACTTGTTGCCAAGGCCTTGCATGCATGAATTGAAAGCTCTCTCTGTAAAAAAAACAAATAAAAACCCTAATGTTAATAACAGAAATTGAAACCAAATTTCAACAAGAAAATATTAAGAAAATTGAGAAACCTGGCTGTCCATCTCGAAAACTTGCAAGAATCAGTGTGGTTATAGTGAAAATAGACTTTCTTTTCTTTCTCCATTTGCGATTTCGACTGCGAAGATCTTAAAAATATTTGAATCTGCCGTCTATTAGTAACAATAGTAGTAAGTGGTTTGGCAATTGGCAGCCAAAGGCAATTCTCTAACATGCTCGTTACGGTTCGCTCTTCAGCCAATTACGCAATTTAAATATTTTTTTAGCATCGGTGCCATCAGATTAACTCCGGTTAAAATTTAGTTTGGCATTTCTTTCACTGTATAAGAAAAAATTATTTTTTATTGCCATTCAAATAGAATTTTAGAGCAATGGATTACAATTAAAAAAAACTTAAAATTTAAATTTATATGAAATCATTTCATCATTTTTTATGCCATGTATTTTTGTGAATATCAATTAAAATTTATACTGATATTGTATATAATATTTTCTTATTATATTTTCAAATATATATATATATATAGACACTAGTTTTTTTTAATAAAATTTTAATTGAAAAAAAATTAAGAAAAAATTTTGATATACAAATTTTTAGTGATATTTCCAGTAAATTAAATATTTTACACAATTATTTTACATTTTTAATTTAATATATGAGTTAATTTTTTATTATATTTTTTATTTTAATCAAAATATTTTTTATTATAATTGAATTATATATTAATTAATTAATTATTATTATCTAACATTGAATCAGTAAATATTTACATTGTTCTAATTTAAATAAACAATTAGTAAATAATTAATAGAAAGGCTGTTAACTAAATTTATTTCCCTCTTATATTAACCAATATAATACAATAACATCTAAGAGCCTATTAGTAAATTTGTTTATTCACTTTTTTATTCTCACCATGAATTTTTAATAATTTGATTCATTAGCATTATTTTTAGTTTGCAATATTCATCTAAATTTAACTTATTTTTAAATAGTTGGACAAATTAATTAATTAATTAATCATATTCTAAGTACATAATTATATTAAACTACCTCATCATAATTAGTTATCATTAATATTTATTAATTTTATAGTTTTATAATTTTAACGACCAATCATTAAGAATTTTTTATTGATTATCAGTGTTAATATTTAAAATAGAATTCATTTTTCTTATTTGAAATAAATATAATTAATGATATATTAAATAATTATTTTATTTTTTTCTTATTTTAATTGAATTTATTATTTTCTTATTTAAATTAAATATAATTAGATGATTATATTATTTAATTTATAAATGACCATATTAACCCATCATAAATACACAATTAGAAAGAATATAGTGACTAATTCATAAGTAAATTTGTCTATCCCTCTGAATATGATCTTTTATGCATTTGGTATATAATTTATTTCCTCTTTTTATTTGACAAAACTATTGTTTTATAAATTTATTTTTTCTTATTTAAATTAAATTAAATAATTAATAATTATGTTATCATTTTTTTATTTTAATTGAATTCATTTTTTTATTGAAATTAAATATAATTAGATAATTATATTATTTAATTAATATTAGATGATTCATGGTAGAGTTTATTAGCAAATTACAAGATATTAATCACTAAACACTATATTTTACAAACACTCATGAAAGGCACAAGAGATTTAATAGGAAGTTTTAGAATTATCTCCACGATCAAATCATGAGATAGATCTTATAATCTTTTAAGTTTGTTGATATACTAAAAACAAATAACAAATAGCTAATAAATTATTGAGTTAATTAACTGTTTTAAGCTTTATTTGTTTTGTGATCTTCGAAAAATATTTTCTAAAAGGCTAATTTTTAATTATTTGCTTAGAATGTTCGATATTAGAAGTAGTTATCAAATATTAAAAATTTCAATTTGTAAGACTATAAATATTTTCAAATTTATAAAAATATCATATTTTTGATTCTATTGTTAAATATAAAGAAAAAACACATAACACAAACAGTAAATTGTGATAATCGCTAGAGGTCAATTGTGGTTTTTGGCAATAATTAATGACCAGTTGTGTTTATTGGCAGCCTGTAGTGGTAATCATCAGTAATCATTAAATGAATATTTATGTAACTTTTTGCTAAATATTCAAAAAATAAGTTCTCTTGAAAATGATTTCCCCTTTTGAAAAGATGTGTTATTTTCGTTAAGAATGATATTATTTTCTACTGACCACAAAAACATATTTCATTGAAAAATTTTCTGAAATGTTTCAAAATTTGAAAAAATATTCTTCAAATAATAATAAATAATATATAAGAGTAAAAAATAAGAAAATCTTTGTAGGAATGATAAAATTAAAAAAAAAAAATTTAAACAAATATCTTGTTACTGCTACTTTCTCCCTACTCTTCCCCCTCTCATTTTTGTTTTCTGTTTTGCTAATTAATGAAAGTTTAACATGAAAGGAAGAATTATTTTTAATATAATAATTACAAATAGTATTATTTGAATAAACTTATTTATGTCCATTAAATCTTGCTACTAAACTTTAAATTTAGTTGAAAATTTTTAAAATTTATGTGAATTTGTCCATATTAAAAGATAGACTTCTATATAAAATTTTATTCATAAATAGCAAAACAAATTGTCAATTTGTAATTTATAATTATTCATACTAAAAACATTTTTATGATTCCACTAAACAAAATTTTACCCATCACTAATCAAATTCCCAATATAAAGGATTTATATAGACACTTTGAATTTTCATCATAATTAAAAATACAAAAGATTTTAAAATTCAAATACCATACAATCTTTATATCCAGTAAAAAAGCTCAGAATGAATATCTGAAATAAGTATCACTATTCAAAAAATAATACATAATTTGCTTATATAAATGATAGTTAATTATCAAATTAACTACTTTATCGATCTATTCTAATAACAAATTATTATTTTATTATATTTAAAAAAAAATCTATAATTGATCACTAATCAAGCCAACTTAATTTGATTTCCCCAAAAACAGAAAAGTTAACTTAATTTGATTTCCACAAAAATAAAAAATTTAACTTAATCTGAAAAAAAAAATAATAAGTGTAAGTGCAGTTATAAGTATTTTGTTGTTAGTGTGTAAGTGCAGTCATAAGTATTTTGTTGTTAGTGTGTCATCATCATATGTTAGCTATATATTCATTCATCAAAGAATCTATGAAATTTAAAAGAAATAGTTAGGACTAGTTTATTAAAATTTAATATATATAAATAAAAAATTTAGATCTTCTTTATGTACAAGTAAGTATTACTATTGGGCCTTCTTTCTTTTACTAAAATATTTTAGGTCAATCTTCTTTTATATATAATATTCTATTTCAATTAAACTTAAAATAATATATTAATTGTTTTTCTTATTTAAATTAAATATAATTAGATACAAATTAAATTAAATATATATTAAATAATAATCATGTTATCTTTTCGTTTGCTTTTTTCTTACCGCAAGTGCACATGTCAATTATAGCTAATAGTTTTAATAGTAAATGTTGTCGATCTCATAAGAAAAGTGTTATCAAGTACCAAAATTAAGAGCTATCCTATTATCTAGACAATTAAATTGGTAGGAGAAAAATTAATTAGCAATTAAACAAACATAACTAAAATTAAATTTGCAAATCAATAAAAAATAAACCTTGGATTCATATTTCAATTGATTTTCATTGTAAATGGCACAAATACACTCATGTTATCATTCAATTTATTGGATTTAAAGATGACTTTTCCTAAATTAGATAAAACCGTTTCCCAAGTTGAGTTACCCATACCCAAATTAAACTTACAACTATTGTCATGGTTGCAAGAATTAAATTGAATTCATTAAACATAATGAAAAACATTCAACATCATCTAGACATACATAGATGTCTATGCAGTAACATCTCATAAATTTATCAACTCCATGGACAAGCACTACACTTCCACTTCTGCTCCATAATGCCTTAGATTGTGGAAGTGGTGATCAAGCACTCACACACATTAAGCACAAAGAATATAAGATTAAATCCAAATAAACACAAAGAATATAGATTAAATCCAATTAAACATTCACAAAAACATAATATATATGAATCAAATGCAATTAAACCAATTTACATCTAAATCCTAGATAAATATTTAACTAATCATGAATAAAATAAGAAAAGAAACATCAAATTGCATCAAATCATAAATCATAATTCAATACAAAATGAAATTAAAAGGTAAAAGAAAATAAACTTTAGGTAGAATTGCAGAATTTAAAATCCATGGTTAAAGAAGAATCTCTCCAAGATTCAAAATCTTCTTTCTTCCTTTTATTCAAAACTTAATCTAATCCTAAATCTAAAATTAAAAAGTGAAAGAGGAGTTTTTCTAAACCTATTTTATTTTATTTTATTTTATTTTATCTCATCTCCTCCTTATCCTAATTTCAAAGAAAAAGATATATTTATATGGGGTTCTAAAATCTATCCTGAATTACAAAATTTAACTAAAAAATAATATAGTTGTCTAGCAAGCACAAGAGCTTGTGCATTTGATTGCACAACCTTGTATAGTCTGTGCTAGAAATCTAAAAGAAAGAGTTTGTGCTAAGTCTATGCACTTTCTACTACACAGCCTTGTGCACTTCTGGATTTGCTCATTTTCTACTTCATTTTACCTCTAAATCTTGTAATTCCTCTATAAACACATTAGAACCACAAATGAGTGAATTAACAAAATTTTGAGGAATTTTACTGAAGAATGAAGCTAAATGCACTTCAACTGAAGGTAAATCCATAGAGATATTTATGAAAATATTGAGCACATCAAACTCCCTCAAACTTGAAGGTTTTCTTGTCCTCAAGCAAAAGAAAATCCAATTCCAATGGTGAAACGACTAACTTACCAATAAGTAAATTAACTAGATAGATTAGAAAAGCCTCAAAAGATTGAAATCAAATCTTAAACATAGATGAATCACAGACAGAATGGCACTAAGTATTTGAATTCAACCATGCTTGATCACATAAAGACATTCTTTTCACAAAGACTAAAAAATGGATAGGCATATACATACAATTCTATCCTTAGATACCTCTCAAATAATTTCAAAAATTCATCCATTTCATAGGCATAGTCATTCAATCCATCTCCATTAATAGAATCTATTTTTTTAAGGATCAAAAGGACTTTATGAGCTAGTAACAGGGTCTTTAAGGGTAAAGGTTTAACAAAAAAAAAAAAAAAAGGTTAAATGTACAACATATTGAGCAAAATATGTCAAGTATATGAATGAGTAACTAAGAATGAATGGATGAATAGGAAACTTCTAAAATCAAGCGATTTCTACATTACTTCCACAAACATCAAATCACTAATAATTTTGCTATTTTAGAAACCATTTACTACAACAATTGATATGTCACAATTCACTCACTCCTTGTAAAGTATTAGAGGAGATAAATTTTGAGTTGTTTTAACTCAATTTTCACGTTCAACCATTTTCCCCCAAACTTATTTCAAAATGCATATACTTTTTTTTTTCTCTTTTTTTTTTTAATTTTTCTTTTCTCTTTTTCATTCCTTTCTTCTCATACATTACCATCCAACATACATAATTTCCATGCATTTCTAAATGAGTAATGATCAATTCACAAAACTCGACAAATAATCTCAAGAAGATGTTAAAAGGGGTGGAAATGATGTAATTAATTATACAACAAAAAAAAAATGAAAGCTGAAAAATGCATTCATAAAATGCATGAAAAAACTCAAAAAGGGAAAACTAGTGGTGATGTTAATAATTAAGGTGGATATATGGGTTTGGCTACATAATGAATGCCTAAATCATGTCCTCTATCTAAAATAATCATGTCCTCTATCTAAAATAGATTAAGATTTGGCCTCAATGACTTGAATGATATATTCTAAGACAAGCGAGGTAAAAATAAGGATGAAAAAGGTATATAAGCCCTCTATAAGTTAGCAATTACAATATCCAAGCAAAAATCAAAATGCAAGCACTCAAAACATGATATCAAGACAAGCAATTCTAACACAAATCACAAATAAACCCCCAACACTTCTATAATTCTCCATCAATCTCAATCATGGCCCATCCTAGGCCTTCAATCAGTCTTATCAAAATAATTATTAATTCATCAATCATTAACCATTATCAATACATAGCTTGTCCTCAAAATTCACATAAGCCATTCAATATGCCTAATTAATCTCAACCTCTCAAATTAGAGCAAAACAAATAAATGGACATGAAAGTATTAAATAAAAATGTAGAAATTTAAAACTAAAAACAAAATTTAAAAGTTGTTCTAATTCCCTCCGCCAAACTTAAAATTGGATATTGTTCCCAATGATCATCATTATAATCAAAAGAAACAAAAAAAAAAAATTTAATGCAAAAGTAAGAGGGACTATACTTTGGAACAGCCAATGGAGGTGGAGGGACTGAGATTATGGTTTGACTTAGAGGTAGCTCTCTTTTTCTCTTATAATATCTCTTGAATACCCATTTTGAGGTGCTACAGTGAGTATTGATAGAAGTCAGTTGAGGTGGCTGAAGTGGGATTTTCATCGATAAGGGCGAAACTGATAGCAATAGGCAAATATGGTGGGAGATGGAGGTCTGGCGAATTGTAGTGATCAATGATGGGAGAGAAGAAGATAAGAGGACAGAGGAATTGGATTGGAAGCTAAGGTTTAGGGAAAAAAAAAAAAAGGGTCCCTCTATTTAAGTATGTAAACCATACATAGCATAGGGTTTTGCATTTTGGATAACAGAAGCTTGTGTGTTTTTGCAAAAATTGGGCAAAAAAATAGAAGTAGCATTTTTAAAGTGCATAAGATTGTGCGTTTGGATAGCACAAGTTTGTGTGATTTTTGAAAATTTTTTAATTAAACACTACAATGCACTCATTACCCAAAAATACAAATTTTATTCAAAATTCTTCAAATAAAAATAAACAAATTAATGAATTTTGACAAAATTAAGAATTCAAATGCACTATTATTCCCTAAATTATCCCTATATAAAAAAAAAACATGTAAAATCAAATCAATTGCACAAATCAAGCACAAGTACAAATATATACAAATTTAGAATTATTCCTTTATACTTGACATGCTTTTCCCCTCTTTGATCCTCCAAGCATCACCTCCTTTAGTTGAGTACAAAGGAAAAACTCAATCCAAAAATTAAGTGACAGAGGGGTAGAAAAAAACTTTATTTAAAATAAAAATTTAAAAATTTGCTAAAATTAAAGGAAAAAGAAATGGAAAAAAATGGATAAAAACTTGTATTGCCTCCTAAGAAGCGCTTCTTTAATGTCATCTTAGTTGGATGTTTAATGTTATCCATCTTTATCTAAGAAAAAAGTGGTTTCCTTGTGTTGCTTACCTTTATAAATTAGGATAAAGAAAATTATGCAAAGTTTTTGGCCTTTACACATATTTCTTTTGGTTGCAAACCTCAAATTAAATTTTCTTGTCTCTTTATTGTTTGTAAATTTTAACTTGATATTTCCAAGAACATATTCGAATGATTCCACCCATGGATTAACAAATGTAGGAATTTCAAACTCATCCTTCAACAAAATTGGCATATTAGCTCCATCCATCTCTTGTAAATATAAGATGCTCCACCCACATTCACTTACTTTTTGCTTCAAAGCCTCCACAAAATTAATTTTTCTCCCCATAGAAAATTTAAAAGATATAATTACTGGCCAAATAATTGATTCTCTAACAAATAAACATCTAAGGAATGGTGGCCATGGTGTAAACTCATTTATGGTTAGGTTTTTGAGTGATGAAATTTGGGGTGTGTGAATTCCTCCCTCTTTTATGAATTCCTTAAATTGGGGCTGCTAATCTTTTCATTATCCCAAAGGTTGTGTTCATTGCTAGTTGAACAAAAGGTGGGGTATCGATATCATATTTCATTCCCCATTTAGCAACGAATCGATCAAGTGCATCTCATAAGCTCAATTTTTTCTCATTTTCACATAACCTTTCACTTTTCGCAACACAATATCTTTCAATAGCAAGTTGCAAATCAAATTGCATTGAGAGAGTGGTTGGGGTTGAAATTGAACATAAAAATTCGAGGTATAGCAACTCTCAGGGTAGAAATGGATTTGATGTTCATCATTGAGGTTTTCCTAATAATTGTAATGGTTTTATTCAAAAGAGGAGTTTGGAGGATAGAAATTAAAGCTTCTTTGTTGGTATTCTTCTTTATAATGGAAGAAAACATCAACTCGATGAGTCATCAATTCTAGCATTTAATTGTGTCAAAAAAATTTTCTGATAAGCCTTTGTTGATAGCTGAGAAAAATTATAGCAAGATAATTATAGAAATCCATAGGCCTAATTATTATGCTTTGTACTTGACTAAAAAAAACTAAAAAGAAAACAAAAATAAAATAAAAAGAAACAAGGAAAAATATGTATAAACAAAACAAAAATAGAGGAAAAATCTAGATTAATAGAAAAACTCGATGGTATTTATATTGACAACATTACTTTTCCCGGCGACGTTGCTAAAAACTTATTCGCTCTTTTCTTACCACAAGTGCACAGGTCAATAGTAGCTAATAGTTTTAATAAGGGTTATCAATCCCATGAGAAAAGTGTTATCAAGTACCAAAATTAAAAGCTATCCTATTATCTAGACAATTAAATTAGTAGGAGAAAATTTATTAATTAACAATTAAACAAATATAAGTAAAATTAAATTTGCAAATCAATAAAAATAAACCTAGGATTCATATTTCAATGAATTTTCATTGTAAATGGCACAAATACACTAATGTTATCATTAAAATTAATTGGATTTAAAGATGACTTTTTCTAAATTAGATAAAACCCTCTCTCAAGGTGAGTTATCTATCTATAGTCACAAGAAAAGTGTTATCAGGTACTAAAATTAAGAGCTATCCTATTATTTAGACAATTAAATTGGTAGGAGAAAATTTCATTAATTAACTATTAAACAAATATAATTAAATTAAATTTGCAAATCAATAAAAATAAACCTAGGATTTAGATTTCAATTAAATTTCATTGTAAATGGCACAAATACACTGATGTTATCATTCGATTTAAAGATGACTTTTTCTAATTAGATAAAACCTCTCTCAAGGTGAGTTACCAATACCCAAAATTAAACTTACATCTACTATCGTGGTTGCAAGAATTAAATTGAATTCATTAAGTATTATGAAAAGCATTCAACATCATCTAGGCATACCCATATGTTTATATAGTAACATCTCTTAGGTTTATCAAGTCCATGAACAAACGCTACACTTTTACTTTTGCTCCATTATGTAATGCCTTAGATTGTAGAAGTGGTAATCAAGCACTCACATATATTAAGCACAAGAAGATAGATTAAATCTAAATAAACATTCACAAAAACAAAGTATATATGGAACCAAAAGCAATCAAACCAATTTACATTTAAATCCTAGATAAATATTTAACTAATCATGAATAAAATAAGAAAAGAAACATCAAATTGCATTAAATCATAAATCATAATTTGATACAAATTGAAATTAAAAGGGTAAAGAAATAAACTTTAGGTAGAATTTTAGAAATTGGAATCCATGGTTGAAGAAGAATCTCCCCAAGGTTCAAAAATCTTTATTCTTTGTTTTATTCAAAACCTAATCTAATCCTAAATCTAAAACTAAAAAGTGAAAGAGGAGTTTTTCTAAACCTATTTTATTTTATGTTTTTATCTCATCTCCTTCTTACCTTAATTTTAGAGAAAAAGATGTATTTATATGTGATTATGAAATCTATCATGAATTACAAAATTTAACTAAAAATAATATAGTTGTCTCACAAATGCACAAGCTTGGGCATCTGATTGCACAACCTTGTAAGCTGAAAATCTGAAAGAAAGAGTCTGCATTGAGCTTATGCACTTTCCACTACACAGCCTTGTGCACTTTTGGATTTGCTCACCTTTTGCTCCATTTTAGCTTTAAATCTTGCAATTCATACATAAACATATTAGAACCATAAAATGAGAGAATTAATGAAATTTTGAGGAATTTTACTCAAGGATCAAGCTAAATGCATTTCAACCGAAAGTAAATGCATATAGATATTTATGAAAATATTTAGCACACCACTTTTTCTTATTCTAATTAAATTTATTTTTTCTTATTCAAATTAAATATAATTAATTATATATTAAATAATAATTATCCTATTATGTTATCCATAGTTTTAGCTGGGAAAAGTGTGTATATATATATATATATATATATATATATATATATATATATATATATATATATATATATATATATATATATATATATATATATATCTTATAGTTTGATTATTTTATACTTTGGGATTTGTGAATTTCTTTTTACAAAAACAAGTTTATGGTTTACATTGTTAGCAATTTAGAGTTCACATGGCGCTACATAACAATATGGGTTAATGTCGTTAGTGTTACATATTGCTAACAGTGCAAATTAACATAGTACTTTTTGCATATTTTCCCCTTTTTGTTATTTTAGCTCTTTCACTATAGGTCTTATTGTTGATTGTGTTGGTTTAAGTCTTTTGATTTTGAGGTATCTCATTGTAAGGCTCAATATGTTGATTAACTTCAAGCAATTCTATCTTTTTCACATTATTTCTAATTTTATTTAGAGATTTATTTCTCCCTCTATTTCTTTTTTATAAGAAAGTGAAATAGGATAGAATACACAATGAAGGTAAATTATCTCTTTTTAATAATTAGAAAGCCAAATCAATGAAAACAGTAAACACATTATGATAATTGAGAAGATTTTGAAAATCTTAATTTATACATTCTCAATAGAGAAGATTCGTTGTATAAAAATATTAATTTTTATATTTTTTATTAAGAAGATTCGAACATGAAAATCTTATTTTTATACTCTTTAAAAATTTTAGTTATATACTAATATTTGATGGACATATGTGAATATTATTTGACAAAAAAAATTATCTCCAATATAAATATTATTTAATCACTAAAAAAATTTAAGAGAAAGCATTAGTAAAGAAGGTAGAAAAGTAGAAATTTAAATATATTTATCTAAGAGACCCATTCACTTCCTAAATATTTCATTTTTTTTTATCGTAATTATATATAAATTTATTGTATATTTTTCAATTTACCCATCGTTTGTACACAGTCTTGGGCACATCTAGTTTGAAACCAAACCCTAATTGGGTCGAATTGACCAAAAATAAATCAAAATCAAAACCATAGTTATATTTTTACTCTATTTTCAGCCGGTAACTGCTTATGGTCCAGTTCAATTTTGGTTCATTTTGCCACGGTTTTGGGTTTTAAAAGCAATTTTTGCAAAAAAAAAAAAAAAGGTTCTATATGAAATTGAAACCAAAACCAAAATCGAAACTGTATGAACCATAATAAAAAATGAATTGTCTATTTGCGATCCAATTCTGATTCAACAATATGTTGAATAAAAATCGGTGATCTAGTTCTGTGTCCGATCCAATTCGAATTCATGGCCAGGGCTATTTGTACATCCTCTCGTTCACAATGTATCGGATGCATGCAGTAAAAATTTACTACCAATTATTATTATCCTAAGCCTCCACGTTGATATTTCTTTTTAGTTTTCTTCAATTAGAAACAATATACGTTCTATTAATTAATATATTGTAAAGGGATAATACTTTACCATCACTATTATTTACATAATAAAAATGTAAAAAATATAACCAAATTCTATTCAACTTATCTTTTATGATAATTTTATACCTTTTTTCTTTTACAATTAAAAAGTAATATTAGAACTTTTATAATTACGACTTATATTTTGTAATTTTATTATCATATAATGGGTTAAGCCGTTAAAGGTTTAGATATGTGCACAAACACTTATTATTAGGAAATAATTTTCCTCTTATTTTTAATCCTTCCACTATTCTTTCAATTCAGATAAAAATTACAAAAATTATTTTTTTTTTTTTGTAATTTTTGAGAATATGCGGAATATGTATATATTTTTTAATTTTTTGTGTGTATTGAAAATATTTGAGAGTATTTAGAATTTTTTTTGTTAAATTTGAGAATTTGTATAATGCTTTATATATGGAATAGGCTTTATACACTTTTTGTCAATTTTTTTTTTATGTAAGTAACAAAGCAGTTAAATTAAAATTAAAATAAAAATTTTTATAATGCCATAGTATTATGACAATCACAAATATTTTATAAATTGCAGGAGAATATCAACAATCTCCATGAGCAATTGTTCCAACCAGTCTCGGGATCTAATGAACTTCGTCAGATGCACAAGAGACAATTATTTCTTCAGGCGGTTGGAAAACTAGAGAAAGGTAGGATTTATAGTGAGAATGAGTCTTGAAGTGAGCTAATGCCATGCTGGATGAGTTAGACTAAAAAATGTCGATATGCTAACTAAATGCATATTCCAAGCTCATAAGTGAGTGATCACCTAAATGAGTTTGCATATATATATATATATATATATATATATATACCTTAATGTTCTTCGCACGTTAATTCCATTATGACTCATTACAATTCATTTTAAATATAATTCAATTTGCAAATATTTATATTTTAAATGTTGGTATAAATGGTATATGACATGTAAATAATTTAAATGAATACTATATATATATATATATATATATATATATATATATATATATATATATATATATATATATATATATATATATATATATATATATATATATATATATATTTTAATTATGGTACTTGTTATACTATAGAACTTTTTTATAAATTATATTCTTAGTGTAAGTAGCTTTACTTTTATTTGACTTTTCACTTATGACCAATATTTTAATTGTAGATGCTGAAACATCTCTTGATAATGCACCAGATAATTATCCATAATAAATATACATTTACATTGGGTATTATTTGTCCATATGCTTTATTAATAGTTATTACAAAACAAAGATGCAAGGAAAACTGTAATGTTTTAAAATGAAAATGATGTCTCTTATTTTCAGCGGCAACAATGGCATCCTTGCAATAAGACTTGTTTTTCTGCATCTTGTCCTACTATTATTTTGCATATATAACATTTTTATTAAATTTTTATACACCATCCTTATTTAATTGCAAAGTCCATTATTTCATTGCATAGTCCATTAGATGCATTTAGATTTATGGGCAATATTATGGGACAATTAAGTTTTAGTTTCAACTTGTAACGTGGCAAGTTATTTGATAACAATGTATTTAGAAAGTATTCTTTGGCGCATTCTTTTTGTTATTATATTTGATATTACTGTTCAATGTTCTTTCTTGATCTCTTTATTCAGTTTAAAATGAAACTTTTTCAAATTTGAGAACAAACAAAATATTTAAATATAATTTCACACTTTCTAATTGTATAGTCACATAATGTACTAAATTATGTGTGAAGAAATATATTATTCTTAAAATAAGCGGTGGAGCTAGTAGATATTATTTGTATTTAGATTTTATACTTGTGTATATTATTGTGAGCCTTTGTGTTAACAAGTAATATAATGAATAGAAAATAGGTTATTTTTTTAATTTATGATGATTTGACTATTCAATCCAAAATGAATATAAAATAAAGACATCTTTTAATTTAAAATAAATGTAAAATTTAACTTATCTTTTTTAATTCGTGTTAAAATTTTACTTATTTATATATTATATTAGATATTTTGGACTCAATTTATTTATTTATTTATTTATCTATATATTTTTTTAAATATCATACTTTTATCTTTTTGTTTTTTTTGAACAAAGATTTTTTCTGATATAAATTAAAATTTATATGATAATCTAATAATTTGAAATTCTTAGTAACTTTATTCCTTTAAAGAATTCAATAATTTGAACTTTAGATTAGTTATTATTTGCTAGCAAATAAGGAGAAAATTAAAGAGTATCTATAACAAACATAATATGCAAAAAAAAAATAAAAATGTTGGGTTTAATCATATCTTAGTAAATGTGAAGATTGCTAATTCCTTTATTCTTTTACAAAAAAAGGGCTTTTGGATTATTTAGTCAAATGAAAGAACAAACATTTTTTATTATTAATATTATTTTTGTATTGCTGGATTTGTTCATTAGAAAAATGTAAAATAATAATTTTGTTTAAAAATAAACTTTCAAAATTATTCACTAATTTCCCATTTCCATGCCTTTGAAAGAATACGTTGCTAATTATTTTAGAATTATAAACATACTTGCAATATATTATTGTTCTAACTACATAAATTAATGAAAAAATTAATTTGCTCTATTATGACAATTTATATTTTGTAACTTTAATATTAAATATCAAAATATAAAGAATAATTGTAACACCTCGATTTTGTGTTCACTGTGAGTGTTGAGGTTGTAAGGGAAGTGGTATTGGTCTAGAAATCTATAAACCCTCAAATTTATACCTTTGAGATCTGGCCGTAATTTGACACCTGCTAAGATTAGTACGCTATATAGAGCTAGTGATGCAGCATAAGCAAAAAGGATAAATCCAAATTTAGGGTTTTCAAAATATGACTGAATTATTGATACTCAAACAGGCCAAAACATGAGTCTAAATAGGGGGCCCGAAATCCTAGGTACAAAACTGCCATAAATGGCGAGATTACAATGTTACCATAAATAAAAATAAGAAACTAAACAAGATGAATGCCACAAACGACGCCGAAAACAGAATTAAATATCAAAAGTTATGACAGAAATAAAAAATTTTCATAAATGGATTAACTGCCATTTTAAGAGCCCAAACGAAGGAATTTGGTCGAAAAACGACGTCACTCATCGCCAAAGGCCATGACTTTGAACCGTTGGCCCATTTCCTTTTGAATCGCATATTTATAAGGCCCCAAATCCCAGCTGGCCCAAGCTAGTATTTTTTGTACTTGGGCTGCTGCTTGTCCCAACGGCTCAGAAATCTCTCTGAAATAGCCTCCACGTCAGCTAGTACGACGGTCCTGCTAGCTAGCTAGTAGGCAGTGGTCAAGGGGGCAATGTGCCCCGTTGAAAAATAATTTTTCTAAATCTTTCATTTGCAGATGACCAGCACTAGATTTAAAATCCATAGAATCAAACTGGGCCTAAATCAGATAAAAAACATATGAGAACGGGTTAAAAAAAGAGCTGCAGCAACCTGTAGGCTAGTTGCGGCAACTTGCAATGGGATGCAGTAACCACAGCCTCTGTTGCGGTTGTCGTAGGCATCCCTACTATAGCGAATTGGCTACCGTAATGGGCTCTGTGGTTGCTGCAACTCTATTTGCAGTTACTGCATTCCATGATAAATTGCCACAGCGTGTTTCTGATAGAATCCCACATCGACAATTGCATATTTTTAACCTTAAACTTCCCCTATAAATACCTGGCACCTCCTAACAACTTTCATACACAATTACATACTTCTATACTCTCTCTAAAGCTTTTTAAACTCTATTCCTAGGCCTCCCAATCATCAAAATCCATCTTTCTAAACCTCCTAATCTCAAAAACCCCAATTCAAAACCTTATTCAAAGGGATACGCAAGTATGCCATCTCTAAGGTATTAACTCCGCTAAAATTAAGAACTTCTTCTCTCTATCACCTTCTTCATATAGTTTAGGGTCAAAATTGATTTTCTTAAAAGAAATTCAAAACTTTAGTTCTCTTACAATTATTTTATTATTTTTTCTTACTTTAGTTGGGGAATGTGTGCTTTTTCTAGAACCTATAAAGGCTAGAGGAAAGATCCCTTGATTTTGACATTTGACTTGTAATAGTTTTAAATAGTTTTTCTTTATTTTTTGCATTTTGTAATTCGACTCCTTTTGCAAATTACAATTTACAAAATACAATCTTCTAAACTCATAGTGAGTTCCAATCGTAATGTTTCTCCTAAAAGAGTATTTTTGATTCCCTTTAGCGGATCGGGCTGGTGCTCGGGTGAGGCCTCATAGTTAGTATCTCCACTGGAGACTCCAAAATCTTTTTCAAAGTAAAAGATGAAAGTGGACTACTCTTGGTAAAACAAAAGTTTGGCTTTCTAGTATAAAATAGCTTTTCATGCATCACTACATTGTGCTCTTTGTCCAAAACCCTAGTTTCTTAGGAAAATAAAGGATAGAAAGTAACATCGAGTGGGCAACCTTCCTTAGGTCTGCTTGCTGATAGCGAAATCATCCAGTTTGCAATGTATCCTCTAATCCTTTTAGAGGTGTAATGAGTATGCAAGTACTACTGGACCCATGTGAGACTCCTTGACTCACATGTGGTTAGGTATATCGCATCTCTAGTGTGACGGGTTCCCTTTCAAGTCACCCTTATCCTTTCATGTAGTGAGTCATTAGAACCTTCCTTTAGGATTGTATGCACCATAATACTGAACTTGGTATGTCATTATTATGAAATCTTTTCATTCATGCATACATGCATGCATAGCTTGAACCTTGTGAAGAGTCAGAAACCTATCCAAACATCTTCACACCCAAAACCTATGATCCACCTAAACCTATGGTCAAAACTTAAAACACCTGGTCCACCTAAACCCATAGTCAAAATTGAAAACCTATGGTCCACTTAAACCTATAGTCAACACTTAAAGCCTATGCTCCACCTAAACCTATAGTCAAAACCCACAACTTATGGTCTATATAAACCCATGGTCAAAAACCTAAAACCCATGATCCACCTAAATTTATGGTCAAAAACCCAAAACCTATGGTCCACTTAAGCCCATGATCAAAACCCAAAACTCATGGTCCACCTAAACCTATGGTTAAGGCCCAAAACCTATAGTCTTCCTAAACCCATGGTTAAAAACCCAAAAACTATGGTCCACCTAAACTCATGGTCCGTCTAAACCTATGGTCAAAACCCAAAACTTATGGTCCATCCAAACCCATGGTCAAAATTCGAAACTCGTGGTTGCCCTAAGCCCATGGTTCAATCCTATCCAAACACATATATATCAAACTCATGGTAAAAATAAACTCGTCTATGGTACCCTTATCCTTATCCACAATCCTTATCCTAGTTAAACATTGACCTAGCTTTATTCTTTATAACCATTATACAAGCTAAACACTATCCTAGCTTTCATCTTTCACAATTCTAATCCAAGCTAAATACTGACCTAGCTTTCATCTTTCACAATTCTTACCTAAGCTAAACACTGATCTTGCTTTATCCTCAACAATCCTTACTAAAGCTAAACACCGACCTAACTTCAATCTTATCCATAGTCCTTACCCAAAAAATGATGACTTTGTTTCATCTTTTACAGTACTATCCAAACCCATGGCCCATCTAAGCCTATGGTTCAGTCTAATCAAACCTATTATCTAACTATCACCAAACCCATGATCCACCTAACATCCAAATCCATGGTACATCCATAACCAAATCGCAAAACCTATGGTCACTTTATCCTTAAGCCCATGATAAACCATTCATTAATCACAATCCTAATTACTCAAGGCTAAACTTTGACCTAGCCTTCCAAACTACTCTTTGGTTCGTCAAGGCTAAAATCTGACCTAGCCATCCAAAGCTAAATTTTGACCTAGCTACTCAAAGCTAAATTTTGACCTAGCCACTCAAAGTTAAAATCTAACCTAGTCACCGAAAGCTAAATTCTAAACTAGCTACTCAAAGCTAAATTTTGACATAGCTACTTAGAGCTAAAATCTGACCTAGCTACTCAAAGCTAAATCCCAACATAGTTTTCAAAGCTAAAATTTGACCTAGCTCCTTTAGCTAAATACCGACCTAGCTAACATCATACACCTCCACCCTCATCTTTATCCATGCACCGTCGACCTAACCACAAGACATGATCATCCATTACCATTAAACCTGAGGTAGTTGGTTCATCAAACCCCACCATAACCATTTTTTTTCTAAAGCTTTATACTAACCCAGTTCCTTTTCCCTTCCTAAGGTTGCAAGATGTTTATTGGATTTGATAAAAATGTCATGGATAAGATTCTAGCCAAACTATTGGAGCAATAAGAAGAGATGTTCAAAAGACAAACGGCCCAAATTCAGGCCTAAGGGAGGCCATATTAAATGATGTCCAAGACATGTTAAGTCGAGCTAGCATAAACCAAACCCTAAGTTCCACATTTCAAGATCCACTCAACTTGGACCAAAATCTGAGCATAGTTCAGGCCCATGCTTCTACTTCCTCCATCAAGCCAACCTCTCCATCATTTCCTTCACCTAATATCCTCCAAACAAGCACTCTTTCCCATCTGCACCCACTAAACAACCATAAATCACCTCATTTCCTCTAAATCCTTCCTAAGGGAAGGAAACCATATGTAATCTTAGGCTTAAGGTCTTCCTATTCAAACTGGAAGCCATGGAAAAGTTGGTAAAAAGTCTAAAGAAGAGGGAAGGCATAGTTGATACAAGTTCATTAAGCCTCTTCCCCAATGCCTGGTTAACACCAAAGTTCAAGATACCGAATTTAGACAAATTTGATGGTATTACTTACCCCAAGATCCATTTAAAGATATACGTAGGGGCAATACATCCTTTGGTATCAACAATGAGCTCCTTGCTCAACTCTTTCAGTAAACCCTTATTGATGCTGCCCTAAGATGGTTTATTAACTTAGATGACACCCAAAAACAGACTTGGGAGGATATTTGCAAGGCATTTGTCAAACAGTACCACTATAATATTGAAGTAGACATAGCAAGAAGGGATTTAGAAAGCACCAAGCAGCTTTTGAATGAGACCTTCTCTGAGTTCCTTACACGATGGAGGGCTAAAGCTGTTTTAATGATAAACAGGCCAACCAAAGAAGAACAAGCGGACATCCTTGTCAAGAATTTGCTCCCACACTGCCGAGATCCCTTGTTAACATAATACGTATCCACTTTCAAAGCTTTGATTGCAACTGCATCGAAGGTTGAAGATCATCTTCAAAGCAAATCCAAGATTGCCACCATTAACTTGGACATTGAGGAAGAACTTGAACCCAACATTAAAGAGTTTGACTCTAGCTAAACCTGACCTATCTAGAATCAGTCCAAGACCTCATTGTTAATAAAAGCCTCTTTTACCCATCAACCTTTCAAGCCACCTAGTGAGCTAACAAGGTAAGAAGGATACCGGTCAGAGTCTATGCTATTAAAGTTCGAGTCATCATTTAAGTCAGAGTCATCTTTTTTAGTTTGACTATTAGAGTCATATTTTCTGTGTTTATCTATCATAATAATCTTTTTCAAGTCTGTTTATTAGAGTCATCCTATTGAGTCTGTTGAAGTCATTCTTATTTTAATAAAGAAGGATGGAATTATTTAATGAAGTGTGAATTTTTCAAATTCCTTTCCTTATGTGTCTCTTTTCATCTAATTTGAATGAAACAATGAATTTTTGCGCCAATAAGGAATCACATGCGAAGGGTCAAGAATTCATATAAGGCCACAACAAATGATCATTAAAGGTAGCCTTCACCAAAATTGCAATTCTTTAGAAGACATTCAGATTCCCCAAACAAGCATCTATGTCACTTTCTTTCCAAGTTGACACCCTTTTACCAAAATCTGAGTATTATATAGAAAACCAAAGCTCCCACCCTCGCTATAGGCTGGGGGGAAATCCTTAATCATCTTTACAAGCAAAGTAAAATAGATAGCCTTGCTAACTGAAAAGGAAAGGAAAACCAAAAATCCAATCAATGATCCAAATAGAATAAGACCTTTCCAAGTAAGACAAAATAAATAGCCTTGCCAACCAAAAAAAAAAAAAAAAAAGGAAAAAATTCAAAAAAAAAAAAGGAAAAAATTCAAAAAAACAAAAAGAAAAAAATGAGAAAAAGAAAATAAGAAAAGAAAAAAAAAACAAAGAGAGAGAGAAACTCAGAAGGTTAGCTTAGAGCAAATAATCAAAGGAATTGCTAAGTTGAAAACCAACAAAGGTAGCTTAGCCAAAAGATGGAATCAACTCAAGATGAAGCTCTGTTTCATTCAAATTGGATTTACTATTTAGTTTGTTAGTCTTATCTCATCCAAAAATTGTCATTATGTTAGTCTTACCTTTCATAGAGTCATGTTTCCCTGCATTTGTACCCCGTTAAGTGTTTTCACCACTTTTACTTAGAGTTTTTAGCCTCTTGTGTATTATTTTGCCATTACCACATCAATCAGAGTCTAGTGTCACCTCCTAGTCTTTGTGTCCAACTTGCTGAATCAGCTTATGAGGTGGCATCTCATCCATTTCCTTCAAAACACCTTTAGCCCTAACTCCTTGATCAAGGCCTATTATCTCTTCAAGTGATCAACCATACCCTTAACTCCTTTTAAAGATTATGCATCCTAGGCATATTATTATTAAATTCTTTGGCAAAATCTTAAGGCTTGGGCTTGTCAGCAGAACCAAGGCCCATTATCATTAAAGCCTAAGTTTCTTTACTAAACTGCGTCATTTGGAGAATACTTACAGACTCCTTTAAGCTCAAGGTCTCATTATCAAGTTGGCTCAACTAATAAATCCACTATCCTAGACACTGTATTGCGTCAATCGTCTTTGCTCAAACTTGCAACCTGAATTTTCAAGTGACAATTCTTGACCTAATCTAATCTAGAACTTGATATAATATTTTAAGACCAACCTATCCTTCTAAGGATATACCTAGCCTACCCTTCTAATGACCAATCCTTAGCTAAGACCTTTCCCTATAACGACTGATCCTTAACCGTAACTTTCCATGGGCAAATCGAGTCGAGCCACCCATGCTGACATTCCCACACCCTTCGTCTTTCAGAGACATAATCTTCCCTAAATCCCACACATCAAGGCCAAATAGATAGCTTTGATCCTAATCCTCCTAACACCAAAGCTGAACATATAGCTTTGATCCTAATCCTCTTAACACTAAAGCCAAAAATATAGCTTTGATCCCAATCCTCCCAAGCACCATAGTCAAACAAATAGCTTTGATCCTAATCCTCCCAAGCACTAAAGCTGAATAGATAGCTTTGATACCAATCCTCCTAAACATCAAAGTCAAAATAGATAACTTTGATCATAATCTCTCCCATAGTAGGGCCAAATAGGTGACCTTGCTAAAGCAGTTTGAATTCCCAAATCTCCCTCTCTTAAGTGGACCAAATCTCCAAATTTTAAAGTCTAGGCTAGACAGATAGCCTTGATTAAAATTCACCAAAATCATCTTTTTCTCCAACATTAAGGCTGGACAAATAGGCTTGATTGAAATTCACAAAACCATCTTTACCTCAAACATTAAGGCTAGATAGATAGCCTTGATTGACATTTACCAAAACCATATTTACCTCCAATATTTAAGCTAGATAGATAACCTTAATTGAAATTCACCAAGACCATTCTTATATCCAACGTCAAAGGTTGAACCAATAGCCATTGATAAAACCTTATTTATCCTCAGGGCCCCCTCTCAAAAGATTCATATTCTTATACCATGTTTACCCTTCACAATGTTCAATTTGCACAAAGCATGAATGCCCTCATGCATGACAAACACAAGCAGATATCACAAGCCAAAATCTGACATGGTATCAGCCTAGAGTCTAACGTGGTATAGCCTAGAATATGATATGGCGTAAGAACACATAAGTCAAAAATTTGACATGGCATGAGCATAAACCCAAAGTCTAACATGGCATCTCTTCTCAGGGTTCACTGTCATCAGAATCATCTTTTGCTCAAAGTCAATTTTGATGAGGGGGTAGTTGTGAACCCTTAAATTTGCATCCCTAAGATCTGGCTGCAGCTTAACACCTGCAAAGATTAATGTGCTATGCAGAGCCAGTACAGTGATTTTACTAGCCGGTTAGTGGGCAAGGGTCAAAGGGATAGTGCCCTATTAAAAAATAAAATTTCCTAAATATTTCACCTTTAAACAACCAGCACTTGATTACGAACTTATAGAATTAAACTAGGCCTGAATCATATCAGAAACAAATGAGAATGAGCTAAAAAATAAGCTATGACAACTCACAGCACTGGTTGCAGTTGCCATAAGCATCCTTGCAGTAATGAATCAGCTACCATAGTGGGCACAATGGTTGTTGTAACTCTATTTGCGGTCACCGCATTCTATGATAAATTGTCGTAATATGTTTTTGATAGAATCCCACACTAAAAATTATGTATTTTTAACCCCAAACTCCCCCTATAAATACCTGGCACCTCCTAACAACTTCCACACATAATTACATGTTTTTATACTCTCTCTAAAGCTGTCTACACCTTATTCCTAAGCCTCCCAATCATCAAAACCCTCTTTCTAAACCTTTTAATATGAAAAACCCCATTCCAAAATATTTTCTATCACATAAAACCCTATTCATAAGCCTCCTAATTATCTCAAATCATCTCTCTAAGCCACTTAATCAAGACAAGGTGCAATTCAAGTTTTTTCTTTCAAAGAGAATTCGTGGTATTCGAATAAGGGTGATCCAAAGTCCTTCCTTCAAAAGAGTTCAAGAGTCCTTCTTCCAAAAGGAATGCTCGTGCTATCCCTAAGCCAAGGTGGAACTTAGATCCGATGCCAAGCTCACTCCCTGCTTTCCTCATCGCCAAAAGCGAAAGGTAAAAATTCTTTCTATTTCCTTTTCAATTATAATTTCAAGATCTAAATCTGAAAAAATCTAATTTTTGTTAATTAAAATATGACGTAATTAACAAATCCCTAAGCCCTTAAATTAATCAAAACATGATAACAAATGCAATGACTTAAAAACCCCTCATTCGCAAGAAGGAAGAACAAAGTGGGTTTGATTTCCATTCAAAGGGATACACAGGTATGCTATCTCTAAAGCATCAACTCCGCTAAAATTAATAACTTCTTTTCTCTATCACCTTCTTCATATAGTTTAGGGTCAAAATTGCTTTTCTTAAAAGAAAGTCGAAACTTTAGTTCACTTATAATTGTTTTATTATTTTTTCTTACTTTAGTTGAGGAATATGTACTTTTCCTAGAACCCATAAAGGCTAAAGAAAAGATCCCTTGATTTTGACATTTGACTTGTAATAGTTTTAAATAGTTTTTCTTTATTTTTTGCATTTTATAATTGTCATTATCTCATATTTGCCATGTATTGCACGAGTAATATTTGTTTCATGCATATTATTATATCTATTCATGCATACATAAAAATTCCTTTTTACGAAAAGCTATTTTGTATTTGAGCCAAACTAATTTTTTATATTATTTTAACCAAAATCTAATCTTGAGCCCTATTTGATTATTCGAGAACTAGTGCTTTTCTTGGGATAAATGGTATAATTTTGGAGTCAATCAAATTCAGTTTTTCTTTTAATTTTCCCAACTAAAATAAACAAAATTAAAGTGGCAACTCCTTTTGCAAATTACAATTTATAAAATACAATTTTCTAAACTCATAGCAGGTTCCAATCATGATATTTCTCCCAAAAGAGCATTTTCGATTCCCTTTAGCAGATCAGGCTAGTACTCGGGTGAGGCCTTACAAAATCGAGCCCATAATTATATGAAATAAGGTTAAGAATAGAAGAAAAGTGTTAAAGGAGATGGATTTGATATAAAAACAAATGAAATGGAGAGTGCAAGAAGGAAAATAGGAAGTTACGAGCTAGTGACCTAAAAAGGATACATGCTTGAAAAATCGAGGCATATAGAGTGAGTTGGCAAATTCCAAATTTGAAATAGATTTTTATATTTTATTTGAAGAAGTTAAGCAAATATGAGGATATTAGAACTGATAAAACTTAAAAATGAAGTTGGAGTTGAGTATGGAAAATACCCAAGCAAAATCGGTATGCTATGCACATAACCAATGGAGAAATGATTAAAAATAATATTAAAGACTCAAATTAGTGATTAAAAATATTATTAAACAATAATAGAGTAGTTAGGGACTAAAAATGGCAATTTAGTAATAATTAAGAAAATGGATATCATTACTTGACAACTCATCATCTAAACTATAAAATAAATAAAAATGGAAAAAAAAAAAAAGAAAAAATTGTAGCTAGATGGCTGGACAGCTAAGGGGGATTAAAGAGTAGTGATTAAGCTAACATTGCATAAGAATTGAACAAAAGAAAAAGAAAAGAAAAATATATAACAAGATATAAGTGATAAACATCATTTTTATGTTCATACCACTTAAAAATCTATTAAGTAAGAAAGAATAGAGAGTGAGCAGCCAAAAGAAGAGAGGAAAATGTGAAAAATATGAAGGAAGAAGAAAAATTCAAAGAAAATCCAAACTTAGCTTCATCCAAGGTAAGATAAAGTTATTTAGTTGATTATTGATATTCTTGTGTTTGTGTTGTGCTTTGTTGCTTGATGTGTTGAATTTGATGGATTGATTGATAATTGATGAATTTGGAGAAGTGGAAGAAATTAAGAAAAGAGGTTTGTTAAGGAAGGAAAAGGCTAAATTGAAGAAGATTTAGTGAGGGAACATGGACAATAGTGTGAGAGAAGGAAAACAGAAATTGGAGGGAGTGGTTGCTGAAACTTAAGGCTTGCTTTTGAGAACATTATAGCACAAATTTGACCATGGTCAAAACATCAAAGTTGAAGCATGAGATGTGAATTTGATGATGTAAAATGAGCTTGATTTAATTCCTAATATGTTGGGAGTTATGGAAGTGGAAGTAAGAGTTGCCTTGCATGTAAGTCATACTATATTGCTGAGAATTGGAGCCCTATTTTGGGGTCCCTAAGATGGGAATAAGACTTAGCTCAAAATAGAAAATGAAGATTATATTTTCAATTAAGTTATACTAAAAGGGCATAGCCAAATTCTAAAAAAATATAGAGTTATTAGAAAGTTATCATAGTTGTCTCAGTAGGCAAGATAGTCAGGGTTACAGGAGATTCAGCCTGAGTTTTAGGAAACTTAAAGACATAAATATCCAAAGGACTAATAAATTGTTATCTATAAGTCTAGTTTCATTCAAAAAAAGAATCACCTTAATTGGATTATTATAGCTCAAAATATGGTCGAAACAAAGCCACTGGATTACTGGTAAATCCATACATATAATGAAATATTTAATTGTTTTAGTATTGTTGTTTAGCACCAATGAGTTTTTTGTATATTGATTATGTGTAGAGGTTTAACGAAGACATAAAAGAGGCAAGGACCAAGGAATTAGAGGACACCCTTAATTCAAGTGTCAAATGAGAGATGTGTATAGGAAAGTTGCAAAAGGAGGTGAGTGAAAATATTGTGATTTGAAATTTTCTATTGATGTTTTAATAAAATCCTTCATGAGTAATAATATTTTTTCATGAAACTAAATGTGTTGTTGGAAATTTAATTTAGAAGTTTATAAGTCATATGGGACCTTTTTTACAAATCTACAAGTTTATTAAGGTTTCTTATAAGTTTATAAGTATTGAAATGTATATCATGAGATTATTGATATTTATATAATCTATTATGAGATTATTTTAATTTAATACTAAAAGTTGTTAGCGAATAGAGATACAAGATTTACAATTTTATTATTTTTTTTCCTATATGAAAATTTATGTGTTAGTGCAGTGTTACATATTCTGTGAATTATTTTTATTGGAATTTCAAGTTTTCAAGCAGAGATCCCCTTTTCTAGTGTGGGGAACACCAAACTTTGTGTACATTGAAATGACCCTTACTAGGAGAAATTTTGAATACCCTAGTCGTAAGGCCTAGCTAACCTTAGGTTGTTGCATTACTTCGCAAGAAGAACCTTTGCCACTAGTGTAGTGTTGATGAGAAGCAATGATAAATTTCGCACTCATCCAGTATATACAGATTTCTGCTAAATGTATGTTTTAATTGAATTATCCATATATGTAGTGCTATTTACATAAAGTTTTAAAAGGCAAAACAAGTTGTAAGATTAATGCTATGCAAGAAGAGTTGTCACTAGTGCAGAGTTGATAAGAAAGTTCTCATCTAGTGTAATAAGATTTTAAAAGATAATATGAAGTATTTGCTATTTGAATAATGTGCTTGAAATTAATTATTAGTTACTTGAATTTGTAGTTGAATCATATTACTAGTTATTCATATTTAAATAAATTTTTTAAAGTCATATACATTATACGTCATATGAATTTAATTTTCAAAAGTATAACAAATTAGTTGCTATTTAATATTATTTTCAAGATCATTTAATGATTTTCTATCAACTTAAAGTACATTATGATATTTAATATTTACTCAATGTTTTCAAATGCCTTCTTTACTCACTGAGTTTTTACCAAAAGTTTCCCCATCTCCACTCACTAGTATTTGTAAGTGTACAAAAACTGTGATTTTAAGTTGAATCAAGAAAGTAAAAGATTTGGATTGTAGTTGATAGCTAGCCAGAAGTTTTATACTTCTCTTAAGAATAAGTTTGCAATATAATGTTTTCTTTTAATATAATTATAGTTTTAGTCATTGTAGAGCTCCATGGGAGTAAACTAAATATTTATTGTATCTATGTATAAAGAAAAATTATGTACATGTGAGTTGAGAATTAATGGTAGTAAAGTGAGGATACAAGGTTGTATTATTGGAAGTGCAATTTTATAATGTAGATTGAGATCTTGGGCAGTTGTAGCATAATACCATACTAGATTTGATAGTAATAATGGGTTTTATGGATTTTTGGTATTCTTATGGTTACCCATGTCCTAGGATCGTCATATCTCAAAAGTGGGATGTGACAATAATGTAATATATTGTCACAAAATAATAAATAACTATTATTTTTAGAAATTGAAACTGTATCTAAATAAATAAACTGGTCTACTGTTATTATTAATAAAAAACTATAATTTTCCTATAAGAGGAAATAACCATGCTATAATTATAATTTTTTAATCTTTTTAGATCTTAATATTTTTCCTTAGCAGTTGGGCTTTCAGCTTCTTCTTTCTTTTTAGTATTTATTAGTTATACTTCTATAATTCCTATAAATGTTTATAGAATTGCAAATGAATTGATTTTTTTTTATAAAAAAAATATTATAAATAGAAACTTTGGCATTTGAAATGTAATAATAAAATTTTGCTCAGTATTGTTACATAAACTCTTAATTAATGCATATTTTTTTCTACTACATTTTTCTATATAATCAAAAATAATTTTTTTAATTTATAATAGAATTTCTCAAAATCAAATTAAAATTTGTCTAACTTGTTAATATTCTAATAATCAAAGTTAAATTAAAATTTCTCTAACTTCTTAATATTCGAAATAACATAAAAAATAAATTATTTTGATTGAATTCATTTATATAAACTATTATTTTTTTAGAACATACAAATTATTACTAATGGCTAAAATAACTAATTTTAAAATTTATAATAGGACAAAGTAATAATTTTTATAATGAAAGTCAAAATAGAATTTCTCTAACTAGTTAATATTCGAACAACAATCAAAATCACAATAGAATTTCTCTAACTTATTGATATTCAAAAAAACATAAAAAGAACATAAATTATTTTAGTTAAATTCTTTTTTATTAAAATTAACTATAATTAATTATATATTAAATAATAATTATTTTATTTTTTTTTCTTTATTTGAATTAAATTAAATTAATATTATTAGATAATTAAATTATTAAATTATAGTTAATTATATAATTATAAGTTTTCTGTATATAATTAATTATATATTAAATAACAATTATTTTATTTTTTTTATTCTAATTAAATTTATCATTTCTTACTTAAATTAAATATAATTAAATAATTATATTATTTAATTAATAAATAAATATATTACCCATGATGAATGCAAGGTTGAAGAACCTTTGAAGTGCAAGAAATGTACCGCCATACAAGAAGCGGCAATATCAAGTATTATCTTCACTCAGGACAATATACTCTTGGGAGACATAATTAAAAAAAAAAATAATAATAACTTAGTACCTATTTGTCTAAATCATTCTCCCCTGTATCCTGACAAGCCATCGTAACCCTTTGACATCTACAAGCCAAGTATCCAACCAAAATTGAGTTAGACCTTCATTAATCACCTTATTTGGAGTTCCCATCCCCAAAATATAAAGCGCTTTGGAAATGCTTTGCCAAATTGTCAAAGCACCATTTTTACGAGTAAGGGTCCGAGGTGGACACATAAGATGATACTGCATTTATCCTAGCGTATTTGTAATGTAATTTATTATTTTTAATGAAGTGTTTCAAATATCAAATTTTGCATGCTTTAGAATTTCAATTTTTACATTAATTCTTGCTTGTTTGAATCCAAATGGGTTCTGTATAACCATTTCATTCTTTGTCATTTGATTATACTGTTATTTACATAACTTTCTTCTTTTGTCTATTTAAATGTGTTCATTTTTCTTTTTCTAATTAGTGCGTTATGCTCTCTTTTGATTAGTATTTTATTTTGTTGCACGAGATGGGAATTATGGTGGCTCAATTGTGTTTTGAAATGGGTGGACTTTTAGCTATTTGTTGATTTCTAGTATCAATTTTTACTCTATTCGTTTCATAATAATAGACTTATTTTTTTTTCATCCGTCTCAAAATATAATACATTTTCTTTTTTAAAATTATGATTCATTTGTTAATTTTCTATTATACCATTAGTTATTTTGCATTATTATTATTAAGCAAACATTATCAAATGTGTTAATTGGAAAACTACATCAAAGAGAGCCATTTAATATTAATTAAGGATATTATAGAAAAAATATTTCATTTTAATTATAAAAGTTATATTTTCTTAATATGCATAAATTAACTATAAACATATTATTATAGGACGGAATGAAGGATCGTATATGATTATTACATTAAATCATCTCATTTTCTTATTGTTTTGCCTGATATCAACATGGTTATGATTTTTATTTTTATTTTTTTGTAGGATATGTTTTATCTTTTCATGGATTGTTATCTAACCATGCAGTTAGAATCTTTTAAAATATTAAAAATTTAAAGAAGGATTTTAAAAGTTGTGAGTTATTTATTATGAGTTTTTTTTACTATTACCACTAAATTACGTAGAATCTTAAAATATAGTAAATATATGAAATAAAGCATAAATTGATTAGCTAAAAATCTAATTTAAAATTAAAATTATAACAGATTAAATTTTCTATATATTATAAAAAATATTAAGGGGTCGTAATCACAGATTATTAATATTAGTGAGAATATTTTGAGAAAAGGAACTATGGCTTCCGTATGTCACTGCTATAATTTATTATAACGATTTTCAAATATTAGTCCATAGTTTGTATACTGTATTTCATATTAAAAACTTATTACAAAAATAAAAAATATCAACTTAAAAATTATTTATTTTTAAATAATTACATCAATAGTGTAATAACCGAGTTTTTATTAATTTTAAAAAATTTTATTTTATAAGAAAATGGTATTTTTAAAGTATATATGCAGATATAAATGAAGTCCGAAATGGTATGAAACATTTTCATTTTGGACTTTATAATCATTTTATTATTGTATGTATACATATTCAATAATAATGAAAATTTTATGTACATTGATATTTCAAGAAATAAAATATTTTATGCAGTTAATGACTTATGTATTGATATATTATAGCTTATTTATTATAGTCTATTTATTAAAGAATTTTATTTTTAAATTTTAAGTAAATTCATTTAATTGTAATTTTGTGTTATGTAATTAAAGTTTTATATCTTAGGATTTATTAGTATGTGCATTTAAAATGAAGAAAAACATTTTTATGAGAATAGTTAATTAGAATAATTATTGATATGTCACTATTATTATTATTAATTATTTCAAGGTAAGTTAATTATTACACTACAAAAATCTAACGATTTATTGAAAGAAATTAGCGACGGATTGAAATCCATAACTAAATACTGACAAAATATTAACGGAATACTTTCCAGTAACGTTCGTCTCTTTGCTGACCGTTTACTAATGAAAAAAGCAAGATTACTGACGGAATACGGACGGAATATACTGATGGACATCGACTAAAATTTTATCGACAGTTTAGTGACTAATTACAGATAGAAAAGGATACGTGGGAATATTTTGGTGGCAATTAAAACATTTACTGACGGAATCATTTGTTGCAGTAGGCATTTCGTCAGTAATCTGTCAGTAAATTTGACTAGATACTGGCGGAATACTGACCGTATTGACAAATAGGGGCAAAAGATTTTCACGGGAATTAAAATATTTATTGACGGAATGCCACATGGTAGTAGACTTTTTGTTAGTAATCCGTTAGTAAATTATAAATAATGTTGATGGAATATCAATGAAAGTAAAAAATAGGCACGCGTTATACCGCTTTTAGCCTTTTACTGATGGATTACGGATGGATTTTTTAATGCACGTGACACTGTCCGTAGGTAATCCGTCATTAATCATGAAATATAAGTTGTTGACCTTCTTTTTTTTCTCTTCCCTTTCTTCTTCTTCTTCTTCTCTTCACCGCTGCCGCTATCGTTGCTCTCTACCGCCCTCCCGTATACCGGCCAGCGTTCATCCCTTACCAGAGATTTCATTTTTCCATTGGTATTTACATGATTACCTTATTATTGATTACGATTTTAATTAAATTTTTGTTTAGATTTTTGAATTTTGGTTTAGATTGATTTTGTTGAAAATTTGCTAATTTTTTATTTAAATTGTTTAGGAATTTATATATATATATATATATATATATATATATATATATATATATATATATATATATATATATATATATATATATATATATATATATATATATATGCTAATAATTTTTTTAATTTAAGATACTTTATATTTTTAAGCTTAATAAATTTTTTATAAATTTATGATAGTATTAAATATGGTGAAACTATTTTATTAAATTATGTTAGGAATTTTTTTAATTATCCTAGTTTTATTAATAGAATTTTAATTTTGTTTTAGATAATTGACGTGTGGGTCAATAATATAAGTTGGGTTCTCGTTTCAAGAGATCCGTATTGTAATTTAATTTATTTATACTAATATATAAATATAATAATTTGGAATGTAATGTTCTTTTAATTATCTTATGTATAATTTGTAGTTTGTCATATTTATTTGTAAATATATGTAAAAAAATAAATGCTGTGATGTGAATTTGTAATTTGTGGTTGATTTGTATATTATAATTTAATTTTTAATTATGTTATTAAGTTAATGTAAATTTATAGATGTAGATGTATGTGACGTAATTTTGGTTTTATTTAAATAAACCCATTAATAATACCGACAAAATGTTAATAAATTTATGTTTAATAATGCCATAAAAAGTAAAATTTATTTTTTATGAATTTCATAAAATACCAAAAATTCTCATCACATTAAAGAATTAAAAAAATCCACAAATATGCTACCAAAAATTGAAATATAAATACATTTTATAAAATATAAAAAAATAAAAAATTGCAAATAGTTAAGAGTAAAAATATTTCAACAAAAAATAAAAGAAAGTAATAAATTAAAAATTTTCCATTAAAAATGAAATTTTAAATGCATTTCATAAGATTTTAAAAAAATGACAAATATCCTCTTAAAGGAAAAATAATCTATAAAATATAATAATGCATAACGACTTAATTAATGCTAATAAATAATTAAAATTCAAACATTCAAAATTAAAACGATTAAGAAGAATTTTAATTAAAATTTTTCCTAAATGATATAAAAAATATCTAATATAATATTAATATCTTTATTATTAAGTAATAATATATATGTGTAAAATTATGATACAGTAAAAAAATGGAAAAAAGTATAATGCATTTATGAATTTGTATCGTATTCCGTAACATTTTGTATTTATCTTGTGAATTTATTTTATTAATTTTGATTATATGTTCTTATGTTGTGATGTTGCAATTGTTATTTGCATGGCAAATTTATACCATTTTGTTATTGAATGAATTTAAATGATTTTAATTTTATTTTTGGACTTTTACAATCAAATGTCCAAAAATATTGTTAATTAAAATAATTAACATATTTATGATTAGCCGTAGATCCTGTTTGATGTCTTGCTCATCGGATGGTGAGAGGATATTGAATTATCCAAATTGGGCAGTTTAGAGATCTCATTGTCTGTGTGTATTCTTATTTCATACAAATGTCTAAAATTTCAGTACTATTTTCCACCCTGTTCTCTTAGTGCACATTGAAATAATGTCCTGATTATGTGGATTTTTTCAAATGTGGTGTACTAGGAAAATTGTAGGGAGATGCTGCCGAAATTTCAGTAGATGTATGAGTGTAAAATGTAATAGTAACAGTTATGTAGCAATTAGTTTCTAAATGGGTTAGATTCTTACCTTATAGGGAGGGAGATATAAGGATGTAGAATTAGATGTTGCGAACTTAATTAAAATTATAACCAAACATATAAGTTTAAATGCAATTTTGTTTGTGTGATGTAAAAAATAAATTAATATTGTTGAATGTATAGGGAACAATTATGAGGATTGATCGAAATTGGATGTACTCTAGACTTATTGATGGGTAATTTAATCTGAAATTCTTGGAGGGTTTACACCAATTCATGCAATTCGCGATATCTTAGCCACAGTGCAAAAGTGAGACTAGTGTTCAATGTCCTTGTACCATAAGAAATGTCAAAATTGAAATTTCCTTAAGCCAGATACTGTCAAGTTGCACATTCTAAAGAAGCATTTTGTACCGGGGTATTATGAATGGTATTTGCATGGTAAAGTCAGTAGGTCTGGATTTTCAACCGTGGCAGAAGTAGGCTTTGAAGATACAGACAATTGTCCTCCAACTACATACCATAATATGTTAATGGATGCCGCTGGGCCAAATTTTGATTAGGATCGAATGGAGGAAGCTCTAAATCTGATCGCTCATAAACTATATGATATGTTAGAGGCAGTTAACGAAGAATTATGACTTGGCTGTGAGAAACAATCTAAATTTTTTGCTATGGCACGACTTCTGAATATCAAGTCATAACACCATCTATCTGAAAGGTGTTATGATAAGATATTGCAATAGTATAACGAGTCGTTACCTGTAGATAACACAATGGTTGATAGTTTCTATAGCACAAAAAAGTTAATGCAGAGTTTGGGCCTTCTTGTCAATAAAATTGATTGTTATAAGAACAATTGCATGCTTTATTGGGGTGAAGACAGTAATCTAATTGCATGTAAGTTTTGTGATTGGCCAAGATATAAGCCAAGACGTAGGGGTGCATTTCCATCGAAAAATTATATTCCATATAAGATTATGTTTTACTTCCCTTTGACTTCGAGGTTGCAGAGATTGTATGCTTCTGAAGCAACTGGAAAGCATATGAGATGGCATGTAGAACATGTAGAGGAAGATGGGTGATGTGACACTGTTCAGATTCTATAGCATAGAAGTATTTCAATCGGGTGAATCCAGATTTTGCTTCTGAAATTCGCAATGTCTATTTGGGCTTATGCACTAATGGCTTCCAACCTTTTGGACAATCTGGACAACAATACTCACCATGGCCAATTATAGTGACGCCATATAATCTGCCTCTAGGGATGTGTATGAAGAAAGAGTACATGTTCCTGCTTGTAATAGTTCTCGGACCAAATAATACAAAATAAAAGTTGGATGTATTTTTACAGCCTCTGATTATAGAATTGCTACGGTTATAGGATATAGGCGTTGAAACATATGATGTGTCTATGAAATAGAATTTTTAGATGCAAGCTGCTCTGATGTGGATAGTGAGTGGCTTTCTTGCATACAATATGTTGTCTGGTTGGAGTACTCAGGGTAGACTTGCTTGTCCATATTACAAGGAACTAACAGATTCTTTCATTCTTCCTAAAGGGGGTAAGCAATCATGGTTTGATTGCCATCGCAAGTTCTTACCGCCTGATCATCCTTTTAGACGGAACAAAATAACTTTCATAAAAAACAGAGCTTTTTGAGCAACTGCTCCACCTATACGTTTAAGAATTGAATTTTTGTAAGAAATAACTAGTTTGAAGTTGATGAGGGTGACCGAAGTAGGAGTTAATGATGTGAATGCTCAAATTACAAAGCGAAGCAGATGTGGATGGAAGAAACGAAGAATATTTTGGGATTTACCATATTGGAGGACTAATATGATTAGACATAATTTATGCATATTGAGAAGAATGTGTTTGAAAATTTATTCAACATGATAATGGACATCCCAGGGAAAACCAAAGATAATGCTAAATCTAGATAGGACTTGAAACAGTTTTGTCTTCGTTAGGAGTTAGAGATGGATGAAGTGTCTGGAAAATATCCAAAGGCAAAATATGTGTTCCATAAGCAGGCCAAACATGTCTTATGTGAATGGCTGAAAGATCTAAAATTTCCTGATGGATATGTATCTAATATGGGTCGATGCATTGATATGTAGAAACTAAGATTGTTTAGGATGAAGAGCCATGACTGTCATGTTTTTATGCAATGCTTGCTTCCTATTGCGTTCTGTAAAATTTTGCCAAGGGATTTCTGGCAACCATTAACAGAATTGAGTTTATTTTTCAAAGAACTCACTTCAACACTTCTTAGGGAAGAGGACATGGTGAGACTTGAAAATACCATTCCACTCATCTTGTGTAAACTGGAACGCATTTTTCCTCCAAGTTTCTTTGACTCCATGGAGCATCTGCTAGTACATCTTACTTTCGAAGCTCGTATAGCGGGTCTAGTTCAGTACTGATTAATGTATCCATTTGAGAGGTAAAATATTTGCCAATTTTAATATTTAAATCACATCCATTCATTTATACTCAAATGTCATAATCTATGATATTTACCTGCTGTAGATTTAATGGACATTTGAAACATAATATCAAAAATAAAGCAAAAGTTGAAGGCTCCATTTGTAATGCATACTTAGTCGAGGAAGCTTCATCATTTTGCTTTTATTATTTAGAACCCCATGTCTATACAAGGCATAGGAGAGTAGCTCAAAATGATGATGGTGGAATGCCTGAAGGAGCAAATATGCTTGGTATTTTATCAATATTCACTCATCCAGGGAGACAGTTTGGTCGACCTAAAACAAGATTGATGACCGACAAAAAAATATAAGGCGGTTCAATCCTACATTTTTCTCAATTACTCTGAAGTTGCAAAATACGTCGAGTAAGTTACAACTTAATTAAAATAACTCATTTTTCATCATTCTACATAGTTTCCTTTCCATTTTACTTACTATTTCCCTTATGAATGAAGCTTATACATTGATATGTTGAAGCAAACTGTGCCGAATATATCAATAATTGATATAGACAAAAAATTAAAGATAGAATTTGCGCACTGATTTTATTCATATGTAAGTATAATGTAGTACCATTACTTAAAAAATTAATCTTAAATTTCTATCCTATACAATCAAATTGATATGTAGTGCCATTGATCCTATGAATAGAATAACAAATCAATTCATTATTAATCTGTCCAAGGGTCTGTTATGATATGTTACGACCTATCTTATTTACTTTGTGAATGGTTACAAGTTCCATACTGAAAAGCAAAGTTTGGATAGGTCATTAATAAATAGTAGGGTATGTATAAAGGGTTCCAATTACAGTGAGAATGCATTTCACTATTATGGTCAATTAACCGATATAGTGCAATTGGAATACCCTGCACTTCCAATTAAGAGGACTATTTTGTTTAAGTGTGAATAGTTTGATCCAACGCTAAATGTGGGAACGAAAGTTCATGAGCAATATAATCTTGTTGAAGTCAACCACAGGTGGCAATTTAATAAATACGAGCCATTTATACTAGCAATGCAAGCTTGTCAAGTGTATTATGTTTCCTATCTGAGTATATGATGAGATAAAGTAGATTGATGGGCAATATGCAAGATTAAAGTTAGATCAATCGTAGATATTAAGGAGGGTAGTAAAATAAATACAACATTTGAAGAACCATTTCAAGATGACAAAGTTGATGAGCCTATACTCGAAGTTAATAATGATGAGCCTCCTACAACTTTAAATGATCCTGATGAGCCATTAGTTGAAATAGATGATGAAGATGACAATGATATAGATGATGAATCCGAATTTTATTCAGATGTCGAGATGTCTGAGGAAAATATAGATGAAGATGAGCTTGAAGAAATAGATTCTAAATAAATGTATTGTGTACTCATTTTCTAGGGATTGTGTATGGATTTTTCCTAATTGTGTAAAAGAATATTATTTTTACATTTACAATGTTACATTATTTTTCAATGAAGTCATTTTTAACTTGTGTTGTGACTTTTTTTTAATATTTACATTATTATTCCGTGATTACGCCACATTAATTTTCAATTTTTTATTTGTGTGGATGTACTTTTTATGTAACATTAAATAATGAATGAACTTATTAAACTTTACTAAATATATAAATGTCGACTCGAAGACATGTACCAACTCCTGGAGATACTCCTGGTAGCAATACATCGACATCCCGACAACGGCGTCACTCACACGGAGGGCTTGCTACCACTAGTGATCTTCCCACTACCCTTTCTTCTTTACCATCTTTCTTGCCTTATATACCACCTACATTCACCCTTTCGACCATCACCACACAGATCCCTTTATCTGTTCCTCCTCCTCTGTCTACTACTTCATCCACCGGTCTTATGCTTTCATCACCTTCCATTGTTCCTTCTTCCATTTCCCCTCCATCCACTATTCCTTCTTTTGTTACCCCTCCATCCACTATCCCTTCTTCGGTTACCTCTCCATCTACTATTCTTTCTGTTACCCCTCTATCTATTATTCCTTCTATTATCCCTCCATCCATTGTCCCTTCACCTATTTTTCCATTTACCGATCCTTCATTTTCTATACCTACCACCATTACCTTTACAGTAGCTCCTACCACGGCATCAGTTTCTACCACTACCCCACCAATCCTACTTTAAGATTCAAAGTGTAGGCAACGTCTCACACTACAGGGATATGTGTAATACTATATTTCTTAAGGTAGTTCTTAATTTATAATATCTTACTTTTCGTTTAACTAACATTTAAGTTTTTTAATTGCAGGATGTACCTACTAGATGCGACGCAGATGATTTATAAGATATTTAAGAACCAGCTGAGACATGAAGGCACGTGTTAGAAATCAGTGCCTCAGGAGACGAAAGAGTTCTACTGGAAGGAGTTTTAGGTAATGAATAACTTATTATATAGAATTCAAAATTATATATATATATATATATATATATATATATATATATATATATATATATATATATATATATATATATATATATATATATATATATATATATATATATATATATATATATATATATATATATATTTTAAATAATAAATATAAAAATAATACATAATAAATTATATGTTATATATAGTACTATATTAAAAGATATTAAGTATAATAAATATAATAATATATAATAAACTATAATAATATATAATAAAATATAATAATTTGTTAATAATATGTATTAAATAGATACATACTATTAGTAAATTAATTTTGTATTTTATATATTAATTATTATTTATATATTAACTTGTATTTTTATTTTTTTTGCAGAAATATTTTTATTGGAATCTCGCTATATTAGAGATAGTGAAAATACTCTTTTTTAAGAAGGTTGCAATTCTGTACAAAAACTTCCTCAACGACGTCAAGAAAAAGGGGAAGATAGAGATGTGAATCCCCTAGGAGACATGGGATGCTTGAAAGAAACACTGAGATTCTTTAGAGTATAAATAACTATCCTAGAAGGCATCTATGAATAGAAAGCCAGAAAAAAGGCGGTCCAGTGAGTGGACCGTCTAAGCATACTAGAGGGTCTGTCCCTGCTGCGGAGCATGCCAGGAAATTGGTAAGATATCTATTTTTTTTATAATAAATAATTAAGTAATTCAGTTTTTACAATTTTTTTTTATAATAGTTTTTTTATTCTAAAAAATTAGAAATTTTTTTTTTCATATTTGAGAACTAAAAAATATTATTGTTGAAAAGAAAACTATATTACATTCATATAAGAGTATTTTCATAAATTAATTCAAATATTTTATTTAAATTATATTTCCTGCAAAAATTCAACAATGAATTTATTAAATAATTTTTTTTATCACCAACACTAGATTAAATAAAAGGTACCCTTCCTAAGATATGTTATTTAATCCAACCAAAGTTAGATGCAAATAAAAAAATAAAATATTTTATAAAGGCAAAGCTGAGTTACGAAATCAGGAAATTGATAAGATGTCGATTTTTTTATAATAAGTAATTAAATCGTACGTATTTTACAAATTTATTTTTTTTAAGTTATTAAGTTCATAATGTTTTTATTTAGTAAATGTGGAATGATACTTTTAATTTTTAACAGAGAAATAATCTTGGTTGAGACTTTACTCCTGAGGAGATCTTCGTCCGCATCCACACGAGGAAGGAAGACCGACAGACCTTTATCGACTAGCGCTCTTAGCGGATTCATGTAAGTTTTGATTAGCAATTTTCCTATTAAAGTACATTAAAAATTTTAAATGCTAACTACTATTATATTGAAAATAGGAGGATCTCAGAAATCTCCGCGAGCAGATGTCCAAGCCGGATCTCGGATCCGTTGAGCCAGCTCATGTAGATGAGTTTGAGCTATACTTTAGAGCTGTTGGGGTTCAGGAGAAGGGATGAGTCTATGAGATGGGTTCGAGGGCTCGCTCATTTGGACATCCCGGAGCCAGTTCTTCCTCAGCTCTACCACCGCCACCGCCTCCTACAGCTAAGCATATGCAGCATGAGATCGATAAGTGAGTAGCTCAGATGCGGAAGGAGATGCAGCATGAGATATAGCATATAGTCTAGGAGCAGGTCTGCCAGCAGGTCGAGCTATATATATAGCAATTCTTCTCTAGGTATTTGGCTGACGGTGCTACTCCTCCACCTGTTTTCCCACCAGCTTCTACTACTTTTGATCAACACACTTCAGCTGGAGATACTTCTATTGCTGCTGCTGATGCATATATAGTAGATTTGAAGCATGGTCAGCATCATGCCGAGGGCCACGAGGAGGATGATGCTTAGGAGCATGATTAGTTATTTTTTTAGTTTTTTCTAGTTTAGTTATTTATAACATTTATATGGTGTATAGTATATTACATTTTCTATAAATAATATTACGTTTTATGGAATGAAAAATTTTTATATTCACATTATATATTAATTTATAATTTTCTAACTAATATATATTATATAAAATTAATTTATTAAATAATAAAAAAATTATTATAAATTATTTTTCAATTTACTGACAGATTACTGACCGAAAAGATTATTAAATTATTTCTTATATATTACTAACGGATTACTGACCGTTTTATATAAAATAATATTTTTTATGTTTATTTCACTTATGGTTTACTAACTGTGAAATTAAAATATTATTTTTTACTAAATTTACTAATGAATTACTGATCATTTAGTCATAAAATATTATTTTTTATAGTTATTTTATTGATGGATTATTGACCATCATATTAAAATATTATTTTTATTGAAAATTACTAACGGATTACCGACCATTTTATCATAAAATATTATTTTTTTAGTTCTTTTATTGATGGATTACTGATCGTAAAGTTAAAATATTATTTTTGACTGAAAATTACTGACGGATTACTGACCAAAAATATTATTTAATTATATTTTAATGATAGATTACTGACCAATTACTGATGAATTTTGGTTTTTAGCAATGGATTACTGACGTAATATTAATATTTGCAATCTTTTTTCAAACAAAATTACCGACCGCTTTCTATAAAATATTAATCAAATTTTGTCGGTAAATTTACCGACGGAATATTTTTTCTATCGCTAATGATTTACTGACAATCATTTTAATGATGGATTTTTTTGTCCTTAATATGTCGGTAAATTCATTTACTAACGGATTTTCAATTATTACTGACGGATTTTGCCGTCGGTAAATTAGTGAATTTTTGTAGTGTTAAACCAAATTACTATTTATTTGTGAATTATCAAATTCATGTTAATACCAAATTAATTAATCTTTTTGATTATTAAAAGTTCAGGTTATCATCATCATCATCATCATCACATATCCTAATATTTGTGCTGATACTTTCAAGCCCATCTAAAAAACAATCAATCAAATGCTTGCCTTTGAACGGCAAATCGAGTATGAAGGAATGTGAGAGAAGGTGTATATATATATTTCTGCAGATACTTTCAAGCCCATATGACAAGTAACCAATCAGATGGTTGCTTTTGAATGGCAGATCAGGTAAGAAGGAATGAGAAAGACAGAGAGAGAGGGGGGTATGCACTCTTTTGACCAGTGGTGGGCTGCATCGCCTCCACCATCGGCTAGCCCACCGTCTGTCGACTACAGGTGAAGTAGCGACGATGTGAATCGATAACGGATAGCAGCGCAAGAGAGGGGAGAAGGAATTCCAGTGAGGTGAGATTTTGATGGCGATTTCAACTGATTCCGGTGTCGGATGCTGATGAAACTAGTTCCATTCATCTCTTTTTAGCCAAAACTTTCTAATGGTACCTATCTTATCCTTTGAAATTAGCCAAATGTAGATCAAAAAATGGGTCACTGAAACTTTGAAGGCAGATTCTAGCAAGACAGCAGAAACGGACACCACCAACAAACTCTTGGCAACAAATTGAGTTAGATGGTTTGATCACTGATTTTCTGCTCCACTGTCCACAGCACCTTGTGGCTAAATGGTGGCAGCACAGGTGGCAGTTATAGCGAAACTTTGACAATTTCATTCCAGTAGTTTAATTTCAACGTCCTGATGATGTTTATAAACCTAGTTCAACCAGATTTCGCATAGGTAAGTATGAAATTCTTGAATTCAATTGTATTTCTTAATTTTTAGGTCATTTTATGTTAGATTTTATATTTCAGATTATTTATTAATGAATTTGCAATTTTATGATATATTATGAATTTAGTTTATGAAATTGTATGAATTTAATTAAGATTGATTATGAGTTTCTATACTTTGAGCTTATGTATGAGTTATTATGAATTTTATAATTTAGAGAAAAATTTAAAAATGGGTCACTGAAACTTTGCAGGCAGATTCTAGCAAGATAGTAGAAACGGACACCACCAACAAACTCCTGGCAACAAATTGAGTTAGATGGTTTGATCATTGATCTTCTGCTCCATTGTCCACGACACCTTGTGGTTGAACGGTGGCGGCACAGGCGGCAGTTCTAGCAAAACTTCAACAATTTCATTCCAGCAGTTTAATTTCGACGTCCTGGCGATGTTTATAAACCTAGTTCAACCAGATTTCACGAGGGTAAGTCTGAAATTTTTGAATTCAATTGTGTTTCTTAATTTTTGGGTCATTTTATGTTAGATTTTATATTTCAGACTATTTATTAATGAATTTGCAATTTTATGATATATTATGAATTTAGTTTATGAAATTGTATGAATTAAATTAAGATTGATTATGAGTTTCTATACTTTGAGCTTATGCATGAGTTATTATGAATTTTATAATTTAGAGAAAAATTAAGGTTATTAGTAAGTTGTTAATGAAATTTTATATGTTTAATGGATTATTAATATATATAAATATTTATATTCTCATTTCAATAAATTAAGTATGGAAGTTAATTAAATCATTAAATTATATTATGAATTAAAATAATGAATTTAACCTAGGAATATAATTTTTGAACTTATTTTATTTTATTAATTAGCCTTACGAATTACTTTCTAATTTTTAGAAATGATGTCTATTAAGTTAGCTATATAAATAATTATTGACTATTAAATTAAGCTATGAAATTAATTATATGAGTTTATAATTATTAAGTATTAAAAAATAGTTTATCAAATTGTGTATATATGTTCTATGATTTAAAGAAATTAAATTGTCATAGGTAAGGTTGTTTATATATATAAGTTATTAGGAAGTTTTGAGAAAATAATTTTAAAAAAATGATTTTAAGAAATAAAAAAAAAATTGATGGTAAAATGTATAATTCCTTACAAAGCTTTAAATTATTTACTTTTCTAATAAATTATTTTAGGTAAATTTCTTTTATATAATATTTAAATTATATTTATAATCTTTTTCATATGTACATATTGAAGATTTTGATGAGAGCTAAATAATAATAATTATTAAACAACTGGAAGAAAAGAAAAATAATTCTTATTTAATTGTTTTCTGCTTGATGATTAAAATGAGAATTATACAAGGTATTTATACATAATTATTATCATGAAAATAAAACTTAAAATATTAGTAAACTAATGTGGTTCTCAAGTTTAAAACTTAATTTTAACAAAAAACATGTTAAATATAGACTAGAATAATAATATTCATACGTTAAAATTAGTAATGTTATTTTTAACACATATATGAGTTGATTATCGAAAATGATGTTTTGATGATATTTTATGATTATATACATGTGTGTGTGATTGAAGAGTTGAGATGATATGATGTTTGCTTAGTATGGAGGCCCAGAGGGGCAGTTGAATTGATGATTGTTGTTTCATAGAAGTGTTAGTTCTTTTGTATTAGTGGGAATGTCTTAGTTATAGAAGACGTTCTACCGAAATTTCAGCAGAATCTTAAGAGTCATTGGTTATAATTTTAAAGGTTAAAGCTAAAATAGTATGTATGCTAATGTACTTCCTCTATTGTCCAGCATTGGTGTTTATTTGTTTTCCTATATCCCAAATGTCATAATCCAAAGAGAGAGCTTTTGGGTTTTGTCAAGTTTGTAAGTGATACTTTTTATATGTTTTCATGTTTATCATGCATTACATTTATTGTATGTATATATAAATATATATAATTATGCATTACAACTACATAAATGCATCCTAGCATCTGATTGTGAATGTTGCATTATGTATGATGAGAATGATTATATATGGATGTTTGGATGGGATTAGGCTGACATAGAACCACATAGGGTTCTGATCATGATGATGATATGATATGATATGATATGATTATAATAATGTTTATGAAGTCGACCTAGTTTGAGATGGTCTCACTATGGTCGTAATGTTTTGGATAAGGGAAGGACCTTATTGGAGCTGGTCTTACTATGGTCCAATGTTGGAATTTAAGAGAGCTAAGGGAGGGGGTCGACTCTCGATATTGAGATTTAGAGTGATCTCTATTAACTAATTCCCATCCTTGGATGAATATTTGATTGATTATTTCTATGACATGATGCATGAGCATTTTATTATATATAATGATTATAGAATGCCAGGTTTGCATGTTAGTTAGTATCATTCATTAAGTTGATGCGCTTATCCCTATCTCCTTATTTTTCCCAGTTTACAAGTTGAGCTTGAGAAGAAATTTAAATGAGTTGTCCCTGCCAATTATCCTTCAATAGTGAATTGTAGTATATTTTTCAGTTAGGTAATAAATTTATGTTGTTTTGTATTAATAAAAATTTTAGTTCTTTGCACTGTTACTGTATATGATGTAACCCTATATCTTAAGTTACACATCCAAGTTGAGGTGAAGTTCTAATAAGTTAGAAATTGATAATGTTAATGTTAAGCATTGGTGATAGATGTGTTATAAGTTAGAAGTTAATGACGAAGATATTACTATTAATGTTTCTAGTCATTATTTATGGTAGTTTTAGTTAGTATGATTAGTGGTTAGTCAAGCTTACTACCAGGCATTAGTAGCCACTTGCATCACATATGTCCTAGTGCCGGTCACGTGCTCTTGGGTGTGGGTTATAACAAATAGTATATAACTTCATTTTTATTTTTGTATTTTAGTGTAAAAATTTTGTTTTTGTAACATCATAGGAGTTTTTAGGTCATCAGAGACCATAGAGTAGTTCAGAACTAATTAGAATGGAGAAATTAAGAAAAACAATAGAGAATTAGGAACCGAAAACCTAAATTGGATACGACTCTGAAATTCGGTATGATAAATGCGAAATTGATAAATTTTGATCCTACGATTTTACTTAGATTTTGCCTTAGGAAAATTTGATGAATGAATAATTAATTATATTCTTAAAACCCTAAAAATTAAGTTAAAAATATTAGGAGACAATAGTTAGATAATTAGAATAATTAAATTCAAGGAAATGAAAATTTTGAGATTTAGAGAAAATATATAATCACTAATTTTGACTATTAATTTGTAAAAAAATAAAAATAAAATAAAAAAATTATAATTGGAGGTGGCTGGATTGTTAAGCAAATTATGTTTAACCAATCCCATGTTGACACCATTTCCCACTAGATAAGAACAAAATTGCTACCCCACTTCACACTTTCATATCTCTATTCATTCTCTTCATTTTCCCAAAAAAAAATATATATATATATACTCTTAAGAAAAAAGAATGCAAGAACACCTTGAGAGAGGAAGCATTTGGTTATTCAAATTTTCAAGGAAGCAAATTAGATTTAAGGTAAGAATTTTTGTAAGACTAGTTTCTTTTATTAATTGAAGTTGATATATGTGAGTTCTTGAGATTTTCCTTTCTTTGCTACTTTGAATTTCAGCCAAGAGAGGGTTAGTAGAGGAGAGTATTGTTCTGAGGGGTAGGATGATAGAAGATCCTAGATGGAAGAAAATAAGGTACAAATTAGCTCAAGAGCAAAACCTAACATGAATTAGATGAAAGAGAACACATAATCTAATTTAGGATTGAGAACTGCTAGAAGTTAAGCTTTCCATTTGAAGGCCATTGAGTTTGAATATTAAGTGGAACAAAACATGAAATTTGTAGATAATTATGTGTAATATATGCTTAATAAATGGCTTGACCAAACTTAAAGCATGTTAGGAGATATAGAGCCTGACCCTGCACCTAAGTCTAATCTGTAGCCTGAAATTAGGGCCCACGTTTGAGGACCTTAAAGATAGAACTAATAAAATTTAAAACATATGAAATGTTCCTTTATATGTGTAGTTAATCTTGTAAAAATTATTTTATTATTGGATGTGCACATTGTGATTCATAATCAAAAAAATGAGTGGAGGTCAGTTTGTCACCTGGATAGGATTAGGGAAGAATTCAGAGATTCACCATTAATCATGTACAGCTTATATGGATATGAAATTTGGATATGTTATAACCCTATATGTCAATTTTACAATGGAAAAATAATTATAGCATTTAGATGAGTGTAGCTTGAGATATTATAGATATAATCCTACTAGGTCAGAAAATGATATTAAGTTATAAGTAGAAATTTAAAGCTTAATGTTTAAATTCCACTATTTTGGAATTAAATGAATTGACTTGTGTATGTTTTTGTGAGTGTAGAAGTACAAAGAAGACATCAAGGAAATGAAAAGGACATCCTTGATTGAAGTGTTAAAGGAGAGAAGTGCATAGAAGAGTTGTGTGCAAGAGGTGAGTGATTAATATACTATTATTGTTGCTATTTGAAATCATGAACCATTATTCACTGTTAACCACCTTGAAAATGCATTTTAATATGACTAGAACTTCATATTCACCATGAGTTCTATTGTAAATTCCAACCGTTGTATATGTGAATTTTATTCAATTGTCCATCTATATTGTATTTGAGTGTTTCTATATGTTCAACAATATTTCTATAAGAAAACTATATATTTTACTTGAGATTTTATTACTAGACAATAAGTTTTCTAAAATGATTTATAATTTTCAAATTTTGACGATATATTATGAGATTTATCAATATTATAAGACTACAAGATTACTAGAATATTTAATGAATTATAAGTATTGAAATGTATTGATTATAAGTATTTATTATAAGACTAATTTGATGTATATTGTATTTACTATGAGCTTATATTGATTTTATTATGTGATTATTATGACTTTGAATGAGTAGAAATTCCCTGATTGATGAGGGGTAAATCATCGGACATTGTGCACATTGTACCCACAGATGGGGTATAACATCCGACCTCTTGTTAGGAGGAGTATAAATTCCTAGCCATAAGATCTGATTAGTCTCATGCTTATAACGAGCTATCACGCAAAATATTACGAGCCTATTACGAGATTATGAGCCGATTTTTGTTCTCAATTTTACATGTTTTATCATTGCAAAATTATAGTTTTTACAATATTTACTATGAATTATGAGATTACAAGAAGCTTTCATGTACCTTGTATAGTTATATAATGAGTTAATTTTATTATGAATCTTTATAAAGTTTTCACGAATTATTTTCTTGAATTTTAATTCCTAAAATGAGTTGCAAAATATGAGTTTCATCTTTAGGTTATGAGTAAAGTTTCTATTTTGCATATATAAGTTACATATTACTAGTTCACAAGAAGTTTCTATTTTAAAATGTACGAGTTATGTTTATAAAATTTGAGCTAATTTCTATTGTAAAAATGTTATATGATTATCTATAGATTTCTCTTTTGCTATGAGTTTTGCTTTCCAAGTATTACCTAATTATGAGATAAACATCTAGAGTATACTATAATGTATGCAACAAGTATTATCCTTATTAAGTAACATTAGTTACCTAGCCTACTGTGAACTCTCAATTTTACACCCTTAGTATCCAACCACAGCCTCAGCACTTGCTGAATTTAATGCATAACGTGGAGCTATTATGGTGGTCTCACTAATCGGTTAGTGGGCGTTGCCTCCGAAAGAAAATTTTTTAGACTCCAATTACATTGCCACCAGACATCTAAATCTATCAAACTCCATACCAACAACCAATCTCTAAAAAAAAAAAAAAAAAAAAAAACCCTCAAAAAATGTGCCAAGTGACACGTGGCTGTTGTAAAACAGGAGTGCGGCATTGCGTCAGACCTATACGGTGCCGCATGCCTTGTTTACAGTATGCCGCAAATGTCTGATGTGGCGTCACACAGGCCTGGTGCGGCGTCGCACCAGGTTCTCTGAGCTTCTGACTCCTATGGGCCCCACCTGCACAAAAAATAACCTTTTTACCTTTTTCAGTTCAATTTTTAGCCATTTCTAGCCCTACCTCTCATGGTCTTTTCATATTTTTATTACCTAAACTATCTTCAATCCCATTTGCCTATAAATAGGCTGCCCATTCCCTCATTTCTCTTCACCCTTTGAATTTGAGTAGATTGCTATCCTCAAATTCCGCTCTTCTTCTCCCTCCAATCACTCTCTAATTAATTAATTAATCTTTTTAATTAATTAATTACCTCATCATAACTAAGTTAATTAATCTTTTTAATTAACTAAAACTCTTTTTTAATTAATCACTCAATTAGTCACTCTTTTTTTTTTCAACAATCATTCCTTTTTCCAAAATCAAATTAATCATTTTTCTCAATCCACTTTTCATCCAAATTAATTAATTAATCTTTTTAATTAATTAATCCATCCATCCCTTTCATCATATTAATTAATTAATTATTTTAATTAATTAATTAATCTTCCAATCCATCTAATCACTCGGTCTCGATAAAATAGAATTTCGGTCCAGTAAAACTCTTTGCTCACCAAAAGTCAAGGTATCAGCCTTTTACCTCACTTTCAACACACCCAAACCAAAATCATTTTGATCAACTCTTAAACCCCTCCACTTAATTGTGGAATGAACTATGTGGGTTTTGATCTGCATTCAATGGGGTACGTAGGCACGTTTAGAATCTAAATCCAAACCTCAAATCTAAATCTCAATCAATCTCCTTTCCCCTTTTTTTCTAATTAATTTGTGGATGTTTTATTTTCACCATGCATTCATATTATGCCACATTTATTCATTTTCTTTAATATCATCTTATAAATGTCATTCATGAAATCCAATTTTCAAGTCAAATTAAACCTAAGAGCCAAATTTTGATTATTTAAAACCAAAAATCTAGTCCCCGAGCTCAACTTGGTTCAAGACTAGTGATTTTATCCATGGGCAATTTAAAGTGAAAAATTAATAAATTGGAGTCAAGTTGAGTTTTTCTATAATTTTTTCATTAAAAATAAATTAGAGCGGCGACTCACAAAATCATTTTCAAAATCAACCAAATTCAAAGCTAAGGGTTCCATCTTGAGTTTAAACCCGAATGAGTATCCCGATTCCCTCTGGCGAACCAGGCCAGTGCTAGGGCGAGGCCTCACAGTTGGCGACTCCACTGGGGATTGATTGCCACCTTTTTTCAATAAAAAGGAAAATAAGAGGATTACTATTTGGTTAAAGAAAAATTTTTCCAAAAATAATCTCCATTCGGCTTATTAAGTATAATTTGACTTTCATGCATCACTTTGCGTGATAAAGGCTCATTGCCTAAACCTTAGCTTCAGGAAAACTTTTGGATGGCGAGTAGCATTGGCTCGACAACTCTTTTTAAGAATGTTGGGAGATAGTAAAAGCATTCCACCCTGCGATGAATCGCCAATCATTTCATCGGTGTAACGAGCAATCAGTACTGTCGGACTCATGTGAGACTCCTTGCCTCGCATGTGGTTAGGTATATAGATGCTCTAGTGGGACATGGACCTTTAAATCAAACCACCCTTCACCCTTGTATATATAGTCGCCCTAGCCTTTGACCTTAGGTTCTATATACCATAATAATCGATACTTTTGCATGTTCATGAAACCTTTTTTAGCATGCATCACGCCATGATCATGTATACACAACATGAGAAGCTCAATAAGGTCAACCCTCAAAAACTTTAAAGACTCAAACCGGTGGTCCGTTGCCCCAAAACACCTCATACACTCACCCTGTCAATATGTAAACCCAGTGACCAACCATATGGGGGGAATTCTTTTCTCAACACACCTTCACATTTATGCCATTTTAATTTTGTATTCTTACCCTTCTTTCTATTTGTTTTCTGTTTAAAGGTACCAATGGCCAATACCTTCAACTTCGATTAAGATGCCATGAGCGCTTTCTTCACCAACCTCCTCAAGAAACAAGAGGAAACTTTTCAAGCTGCACTCACTACTGTTCTTTAGACCCAAGCTGAAACTTTCACCAATGCTCTTAATGCCTAGTCTGCCACCTTTACTGATGCCCTCAACTCCCAACGCCAGTCCATCATCAATGAGGTTAAGGAAATGACCAATGCCACTGTCACTCTCCCTCTTACTCGTGTTGAGCCTACATCTACCCAAGCCGGGACTAGCCATACCCCTACTTTTACTCTTCCCATTATTGATCTCACTGATAAAGGGAAAGCACCTGAGACTCTAACCTCTCTTACCGTGGACTTAAACACAACCACTCCCTCTCCTACTATGAATCATTTTCAAAGTGGAGATTTCTCTAGCTTTCCCGAAGTTAAGAAATTAATGGAGAAAGTTGAGGTCATGAAAAAAATGCTCAAGAACGTCAAAAAGCACGAAAATATGATAGATGTCGACTCTTTAGCTCTCTTCCCAAATGCACGAGTTCCATCAAAATTTAAAATGCCGATCATGGACAAGTTTAATGGCACCCAGTGACCTAAAACTCATCTCAAATTGTATGTGGGTGCCATGAAACCTTTGTGTGTGGTCGACGAGCTGCTTGCTCAGTTGTTCCAATAGTCATTGACTGGAGCTGCTATTAAGTGGTTACTAGACCTCGACCAGAAATACATGAAAACTTAGGATGATATCTGCAATGCTTTTGTCAAACAATACTACTATAACATTGAGGTAGATGTCACCTGTCGAGATTTGGAAACCACCAAACAAGGGCCAAGAGAATCCTTCACCTTGTTCCTTACAAGGTGGAGAACAAAAGCAGCTTAAATGGTGAAGTGTCCATATGAAGTAGAGCAAATTGACATCATCATCAAAAAATTCCTCCCCTAATGTTGCTCATCTGCAAACTCAATACCTCCCTAACTTCAAAGCTCTCATTGCCACCTCCACCAAGATTGAGGATTTGATTCAATAATGATGAATCAAGGATGAATCCTTTAGGTACCATAAGAACACCACCCAAAGAGAGGGAGAGGTATATGTTGTGTCCTGCCACCAGCCAATGAAGTTAGAAACAAGGAGAACTTTCTCTGAGCTGGGCATGCCCATTAGTGTTGTTTATAAGCAAGCCTTAAAGGCTAATCTGGTTAAGCCCTTAAAACCACAACCTCCTCCAAACTCCTTGCCCAAGGATTATAATGCTAATGAGCACTGCAACTATCATCAAGGGCCAGGGCATAAAATTGATGCATGCAAGCCTCTGAAGCACAAAATTCAAGACCTCATTAATAGTGGAGATATCATTACTCCCCAACCCAAAGTCTAGCACCACCACTAATCCTTTTCTGAACTATTGAGACCATCTCAAGCTTCACCTGATAATTGACACTTTGAGAAGAATTTCATCCTATTGTGCGTCTATCCAAGTCTTCTAAGTCTATGTCTGAGTCATTTGAGTCCTTGTCTAAGTCACAATTTGCGTCAAAGTCTTTTGAGTCTGTTTCTATCAAGTCTTTCTTTGAATTTGAGTCTGTCAGGTTTTACCCGTCAGAGTCTATATTTTGCCTTTTTAGCTTATCCTTTAATGTACTCATGATGGGACTCTTTTTTTTTCAGTAATAAAAGTTTGAACTTTTCAATTTGCATTAATTTTTTCTGATTCATCTTTAATTAGGACATCTTTAAAAAAAAGAAAGAACAAAAAAAAATGAAAAATACAAAAAAAATACAAAAAAAATAACAAGGCAAAGGATCCACTAATTATGGCGTAAAGAAAAAAAAATCTCTTATATTATATCTGCATGATAGTAGTGAAAAAGATCATGAGCTATTATACACAAGACAAGGACATGATAGGGATGATCTAAGCATCACAGTTCATGAGATCCCGACCTACATAATAAACCTGTCAAGGAGAAGCTGTGGAGAATGAAGATCATAATTATCGATGGAGATTAGCCGAGCATTTCAACCAGAAGATGAGAGACAAAGGTTCGCAAGAAGGAAATGCAATCCTGGGAGAAATCCAAGCCCTTATTCATGATCCAAGAAGAAGTTCAAATTGAACTAGGCTGGACAGTACATGCTCAAGAAGATCTTATCCGATGGAGGCACCGTCTTCATAGACATGGACGAAAATGAATTCTCCCATCCTAGTAATCTGGATCAGCTGAAATGATACATCATTCGAAGATAACATCTGCATTTCATTTTTGTTTCTCATGCATATGTAATCAGAACTACGTGGACCTGATTCTCCCTAAAAGAAATAACCAACAGAAAAATAATGTAAGGGATACATGGGCAGCTCAACTCGGGTGTAGTCCAAATCATAATACAAAATATTATGTTGCATCACATTCTCATTTTTTTTTTGTGCCTAGTACATCATTCACTTAATTCTTTTGCCAACAAAAAAAAAAAAAAAAGGTTAGCTTAGGCAGAAATTAGAGTAAAAATAAAAGATGTCTCATTTAATGATGATCAAATCTTGCAAAATACAAACCATCACTTTGACATAAAGGATGACCCTTTCAATGTCCTCTATAGCTTATCTTATATCGTGTAGTCCTATCAACCTACAGGTATCGGTCTAGCCAGTTTTCCTTTACCTCCTAAGGTTCATACTCCTCATGCCCTCATCAGAATCAGAGTCCATCACAATCTCCTCAAATTGGCACACCCCTCCTCTAGATCTCTGTAATCCCCTCTGCTGCAGCAATAGAAGTACCAATAGAATAAAAAATACTTACCACAACATCATCAGAAACCTTTTCTTGAGTATCAGCGGTTCTGAAACTACATTTCCAAAAATTCTTCTCTGTAATTCAGAAGATGCAATCCTCCTCTAAAGTAGTCTTTCTCTGAACCTCTAATGTAGTGTCATTCTGTCCTCACTACAGTCACAGTAGGGATGGCAATGGGGTGGGGAATCCCCATTCTCCAAGGGAATTTGCCCTAAATGAGGCAAGGATTCTCCGATTTTTATCTCCATAGGACGGGGATGGGGGATATTTCTTCCCTATTAGTGGGGATGGGGCGAGTATGGGAAGTGTATTCCCCACCCCACAGGGATCCCCGTCCCCACCCCGTGGGGACCCAATATTATGTTTACACAATTATTCTTAATATTAAAATATACATTACATTAGCTTTATAAATATATATTAGAGTTTCTAATTTTGTCACTCATTATTTATAATTCTTTCACATCATGATAATTTTGAAAAAATTTATATTGGATTGATTCATCTCTTCATACTTTATATGTCTAAATTTATTAATATTTTTTACATTAATTTATTCTTATTTTCTAGCTATTATATATATATATATATATATATATATATATATATATATATATATATATATATATATATATATATATATATATATATATATATATATATATATATATATATATATATATATATATATATATATATATATATATATATATATATATATATATATATATGGAATTAGGTTAAGCATAATTAAAATCTAAATTTTAAATTTCTATATATTATATTCCATTATCTAAAAGTATATAAAATTAAAAAGAAATAAAATAAAATAAAATTTTCAAGTGGGGAATGGGGATCCTCGTGGGGATGGGGATCCCCACAGGGATGGGAATGGAGACTAAATAGTCCCCACATGTGAGACAAGAATGGGGATGGGGATTCTCCGTTGAGATGAGGATGAGGATGGAGAATAATACCCCGCCCCCGCCTCGCCCCATTGCCATTCCTAAGTCACAGTCTCTTTTGTCACTGTCACCATAGTTTGAGTCACTACTGCAATATGTGATGTTGTACTTCTAGTAGATCGCCGAGTCTTCTTCAAAGATTGGGTCAACCCTCTGTCTATATTGCAGTCCTCTTGCTACCTATAGCTCATTATATAGTCTCTCCTTCGTCAACTGCTTGATCCTGTATTCCTCTCAGCAGGGCAGCCTGGTACTCTTTCTCAATTGGCCAAACCACCTTTATCAACTACCTGGCATGCCTCTCTATAATCCTAAGTGAAATTCTAAAATAAATAGCATGATAACCCCTCAGCCAGCCATCACCTGATAGCTCTAGTAATGGGAGTTATGATCTGCACAGACTCAAAGAAAAAAAAACTAGGGGCAGATCCTGAGTCTACCTCATTTGCCTTGAGGCCCTCATCCCTTAGTGGAAAGTCATTCAAATCAGGCCCAATAGGCAAATCAATCGACACTTATAGTCAGGAGAGATCTAATCCTTTACCATTGGTAGTGCTAAAAATGTGTCCTCCGGGGGCAAGTTACAAGCAACCATCCTATCCGATCTCTAATCATCAATAAAGCATGTATAGACTAAAGAGTAGGGTCTGCTACCTGAAAATGATCCATTAGCCACACTTCCAAGATAAACCCAAACCTAAAATAGACACCTATAAAGAACCCCAATAGAAAGGGTAAGATAAAGTTTTCTCACTTGATGAATAACTGGCAAGATAATTCATCTTTCTAAATCTTGAATGAAGCAATTGAGGCTCACCAGCTTTAAACACAAAATGCCTCTGCTCCATCTGCCACTGTGGCATCACCCCAATTAACAAATCTTTAACTAACACTCAAACAGAAAATCAAGGCCCTCATGTTGAGCCTCTGCACACCTCATATCCCTTTGGTCACCGGAATCATGGAATTTCTCAATCACAGTAGTCAAATTCACTTAACCATCATGAACCATCATCTGGCTTGCAACATCCTAAGGCAAGTCAAAAACTCCTGAAAAATTCAAAAAATGCCGGACTTTGAACTCTGGCACCACTAGAGTTCCAAGCCATATTCCTTATCTCTTTGGAATAGGCATAGCTTCTCTTTAGTAGCACCAAAAGGGAAACCATGAGCCATTAGATTCCAAAATCTAAAGCAACCCCTTAAACTCCTCATAGTACCACCATGGCAACCATCTCATACCAACCTAAGTTGAGTTTCTCAGTCTTGTCGAGTTCCTCAGTCTATAAATGCATGTCTCTACACGACACAAAGGTTACATAAAAAAAAATTGCATTCACAAAGTAACTGCACGAATCTGCCATCTATGCAACCATTCATTACAAGCATCACCACAAATCATGCATGACATAGGAGTCAAGCAAAAGGTCCATGAATTCTAAAACATACATGCATCATTTGTGTACCAGCATCTATGCAATCATCTGTAATCATACATCATCATGCATATAACCATTCATTATAGGCATTACCACAAATCATGCATGGCATAGGAGTCAAGCAAAAGGTCTATGAATTCTAAAACATACATGCATCATCTGTGTACCAGCACCTATGCAATCATCTGTAATCATACATCATCATGCATAAGCCGAGCCAATAGCCTCATTAGCCTCTCTTAAAGCTAACTAGTTCTTCCTTAAAGCTGACCGATACCTCTTAAAGCTGACTAATGCTTCTTTGAAGCTAAATGATACCTTTCCATATCTAATCAATGAGGTATGACTTCCAAAGTCCCTTTACTTCCAGAAAAGTTCCTTTGAGCCTTCTGAAAGGCCTAACCCCTCACATTCAGAAACCTAAGTTTCTTTTACAAAACTAAAATCTTGTCAGAATCTCTTGAGCCGACTCGCCATAGGCCAAGGCTCTTCCCTTTATCAAAATATTTTTTAGAATCTGTCTAGCTGACTCGCCATTGTCTAAGGCTCTCCTCCTACTGAGATCTTTTTAAAATCTCTTGAGCTGACTCGCCATAGGCCAAGGCTTTCCCTTTACCAAAATCTTATCAAAATCTTTTGAGCCGACTCGCCATAGGTCGAGGCTCTCTTTTCACTAAATTATCTTGTCCAAAATCTTTTTTACCTCTAGCATTAAGGCCAAACAGATAGCCTTGATTGAGATTTACCTAAATCTTCTTTACATTAAGGCTAAACAGATAGTCTTGATTGAGATTTACCCAAATCTTCTTTACATTAAGGCCAGACAGATAGCCTTGATTGAGATTCACCCAAATCATCTTTATCTTTAGCATTAAGGCCAAACAGATAGCCTTGATTGAAATTTACCCCAAATCACCTTTATCTCCAACATTAAGGCCGGACAAATATCTTTGATTGAAATTCACCAAACCTTCTCTATCTCCAACATTAAGGCTAAATAGATAGCCTTGATTGAAATTTATTAAACCTTCTCTATCTCCAACATTAAGGCCAGACAGGTAGTTTTGATTGAGATTCGCCTCAAACATTCTTCGTCTCCAGCATTAAGGCTAAAAAGATAGCCTTGATTGAAATTCACCAAACTTTTTTTTTTTTTATCTCCAACATTAAGGCAAGATAGATAGCCTTGATTGAAATTGACCCAACCTTCTTTATTTTATAACATTAGGGTCGAATAGATAGCCTTAATTGAAATTCACCAAGACCATTTTTGCAACCAATGTCAAGGTTAAATAGATAGGCATTGATAAAGTTTCATTTATCTTAGAGGTCCTCCTCCTAAAGGACATGACAAGAACACACAAGCCCAGAGTTTGACATGCTACCTCTTCCCAACGTTCACTATCATCAGAATCACCTTTTGTTCAAAGCCAATTCTGATGAGGGGATAACTGTGAACCCTCAATTTTACACCCTCAGCATCCAACTGCAGCCTCAGTACTTGTTGAATTTAACACATTACGTGGAGTTATTACGGTGGTTCCGCTAACCAGTTAGCGGGTGGGGGTTCAAGGGCAGTGCCCCCCTAAATTTTTTTTTTTAGATTTCAATTACATTGCCATCAGACATCCTAATCTCCCAAACTCTATACCAACAACCAATCTCTAGAAAAAAAACTCAAAAAACGTGCCAGGTGATATATGGCTGCCGCAAAACAAGAGTACAGTGTCACGTCAGACCTGTGCAGTGTTGCATGCCTTATTTTTAGTGTGCCGCAAATGTCTGATGCGGCGCTGTACAGGCCTGGTGTAGTGCTGCACTAGGTTCTCCGAACTTCTGACTCCTTTGGGCCTTACTTGCATAGAAAATGACCTATTTACCCCTTTTAGTTCAATTTTCAGCCATTTCTAACCCTACCCCTCATGGTCTTTTCACATTTCATTACCTAAACTACCCTCAACCCATTTGTCTAAAAATAGGCTCTCCATTCCCTCATTTCTCTTCACCCCTTGAATTTGAGTAGATTGCTATCCTCAAATTCCTGTCTTCTTCTCCTTTCAATCATTCTCTAATTAATTAATTAATCTTTTTAATTAATTAATTACCTCACCCTAACCAAGTTAATTAATTTTTTTAATTAATCACTCTTTTTTTTCAAAAATCATTTCTTTTCCAAAATCAAATGAATCATTTTTCTCAATCCACTTTTCATCCAAATTAATGAATTAATCTTTTTAATTAATTAATCTATCCATCCCTTTCATCATATTAATTAATTAATCATTTTAATTAATTAATTTTTTAATCCATCTAATCACCCGGTCCCGAAAAAACAGAATTTCAGTCTGGTAAAACTCTTCGCCCATCAAAAGTCAAGGTATCAGCCTTTTACCTCACTCTCAATACACCCAAACCAAATTATTTTGATCAACTCTTAACCCCTCCACTTAACCGTGGAATGAACTACGTGAGTTTTGATCTCTATTCAATGGGGTACGCAGGCACATTTGGAATCTAAATCTAAATCTCAATCAATTGCTTTTCCTCTTTTTTTCTAATTAATTTACGGATATTTTATTTTCACCATGCATTTATATTATACCATATTTATGCATTTTCTTTAATATCATCTTATAAATGTCATTCATGAAATCCAATTTTCAAGTCAAATTAAACCTAAAAGTCAAATTTTGATTATTCAAAACCAAAAACCTAGTCACCGAGTTCAACTTGGTTCGAGACTAGTGATTTTATCCATGGGCAATTTAAAGTGAAAAATTAATAAATTGGAGTTAAGTTGGGTTTTTCCTTAATTTTTCCATTTAAAAATAAATTAGGGTGACGACTCCCAAAATTATTTTTAAAATCAATTAAATCTGAACCCGAGAGTTCCATCGTGAATTTAAATCCGAATGAGCATCCCGGTTCTCTCTAGCGGACTGGGCCAGTGCTCGAACGAAACCTCACACCTAGTAATATATGATAGTATATTTCTTACTCACTGAGTTTTATACTCACCCTATTCACTAAAATTTTTATAGGAAGCTATAAGTTATCAAGTAAAGCTCAAGTTTCTTCTTCACTTGAAGCTATAATCGAAGTTGAAGTAAAAAATTTCATTTTGGATAATATGTAAACAATATTTGTATGTAAATATTTGGCTAGCTTTTGCTTAGATGCTTCATGTGTATAACGATATTTTAAAATGCTAGTTTGTATAAAAAGATTATATATATTTTAAACGTGTCTATATTATGTTATATTGATTATTGGGAGACTTGGAAATTTTCTTTAATGAAGTTGAGGTTATAAGGAGGGATATAGAAATGTTGTTATTGTAGATTCTGATTCTGGGATATAATATATGTATAGCTCGCACTATACCAGATTTCAGTAGATTGGAGGTGTTAACTGGGTTATACAGGTTTTTGGTGGCTTTGTGCCTACCCATGCCTTAGGATCATCATATCCCAAAAGTAGGATGTGATAGTTTTTGTCCCTATAAATTTAATAATTATGTATTTAAACATAGTAGCTTCTCCAGCCCTTCTTACAAATTTTCAATTTTCCGAAAATCATATTTTATCAAGTTAATATATATACATATACACACACTAATTGATTAACAATTACAAATCTTAAAAAATAGTATATTATTTATATAATTCTTATTCTAATTAATTTATTAATTAATAAATTACCAATCATAAAATATAACATTTTTATTTTTATTTTTATAATTAAATAATGATTAAAAAATAGCATAATAATTCTCTTATTTATTTAATTAAAGAGTCTATTGAATTTTTAAAAAAAAAGTTTACACTCTTCTATTTAAAAATTTATTAATATGTCTTTTACTTATATGAAAGATGCTCTTTAAAATAAAAAGTACTATTAGAGATATTCTTACATCCTTGCTAAATTATTTTTTTTTTAATAAAAATGAAATAACTTTCTATTTAACATCAATTTATATTTTTTCATTGACCATGAATGTTTTTTTAATGAAGTCATTAAGGATGTTACACTCTCTTGTAACATTTTCATCAACTCTCAAAAAATTATCTTTTACTATTAGTTTAATAAGCTAACAAAGAATCCAAGAATTTTGCTATTTATACTAATTTTCTATATAAAAATATCCTTAAACATAGGGATCAAATGAAAGCTAGGCACATACATAAATATAGATTTAATTACTAACTATTGAGCAATTAGAACATAATAATTTTAAAACATAATATATTAATTATATATATATATATATATATATATATATATATATATATATATATATATATATATATATATATATATATATATATATATATATATATATATATATATATATATATATATATATATATATATATGTTTATTTTCCTAATTGAAGAACAATTATTAATCTTATAACATAGCTTAATATTTATGTAATTCTAATTAATTTATTAATTAATAAATTATCAATTCTAAAATAAGACATATTAATTATATATTTACTTTTCTAATTAAATAATAATTATTTATCCTGAAAATAGCATTATTGTTTATATAAATTAATTTATTAATTATTAAATTATTAAACTAACCTCTGAATAATTAGTCAAAAATCAATAAAAATATTTTACTAATAAATATATTTATCCTTTCTTTGCGTACATTTTTATATTAGATAGATGTAGATATATAAACTCATAATGTTAGTCTTGCTCCAAACTTTTTTCTAATATAATAAACTTTTTCTTTTTGTCCTTTAGATCTTTTTCTTTAAAGATTTACTTGCCAAGTGATTAATATATAGATTTTTAAAATATTATGAGTCACATTGCCACGAGACGATTTTTTTTTTTCTTTATATAACAACCCTATGCCATAACAGTGCCTAACACATTATATTCTAACGGCATTAGAGCGTTAAATCTCTAAAGATTAAAGGACTAAAACAAGGCAAAACTTTATTTTGTCAAAAAAATTTCACATATCTTAAAATGTTAAGTCTGAAACCAAATGATTTTTTTTTTTTTTGTAATTTTTTAAAAATATCTTTATTTAATTTATTTAATCACGATATGTCGCAGTTTGGAAAGGATCAACATTATTTTGCTCAAACGACTGAGGATAAGTTCTTTGATGAACATGAACAAGCACAATCAGTTTTCCCGCAAAATATTCCAAAGTCTTTTTGAGGTGGAAACTGTTATTTACAAATAATATTATTAATACTTTTAACTATTATTTTTAATATCTTTTCAAAAAAATAATATTTTTAATATAATTGAACATAATAATTAATGCATATTCAGATTATAAAAAAAAATAATGTATATGATACTTTAAAAAATTACAAAAATTGCCAAAAATCCTCTATTCATAATAATGTACATGTTACTTATCATCTGCTATGATGGATACAAGGAGGATTTTGAAAGGAGGATTTATGGATTGATGGATGGGTTTTTGAATATATCTAATAGAGCCACTGATACAGGGGAGATTTATATATAAGATTATTAATGAATTTTTATTTAATCATATTAGGATATGATGAGGGACAAAAATGGTACTAGGAAAGAAATAATCAAAGCTTAGTTGGATTAGACTTCTTAATAACGCTGGAGGAGCCAAGGCCTAAGTAAAAGTCCATTAAGAGCGAACCCAATGGAAAGATCCTAACATTCTAAAGAGGTGAAGCCTTTGCCTCACCCTTGAGGCTTCGCTTTCCCCTTTGCCTTTGCTCAAGGAAGCTTGTTCAGCAAGCTTCCACTATATATAAGCTAATGTCATGATGTACGTCAGCTCACCTATGTCAAAGAAAAGGAGAACCAGCAGGTGGTGCACTCTTGTCCTTAACACCACCAGCCAACCTGCTACATGCCAAGGTCATGTCAATAGACTTGTTCTCTATAGCTTGTAAATACCACACCAATCAAAGACCTGATATATTAGGAGAAATATTCTCTCTCCTTGGATATCACTGTCATGTGTCTCAACTATGCAAAGGCCTATAAAAGAGAAGGATTAATACTTGATTTAGGTAGTTGAAACTTTGCATCTCTTTCATCTCATTTCTCTCATTAAAAACTCTTTGGTCGGAGAAGAGACATTCACTGATTTGAGTGTCGGAAGTTCTTTGTCAAGTGCAAGGTCTGACCCTCTTGACTAGGGCTGAGCACAGGACTTAGAGATACCCAACCGTACCTAAAATCCGAATCGAAAATCTCCAAAAATGAAAAATATTCGTTGACCGTTTGACTTTCAACGAATCGAACTGTTCTGATTTTTCTAATGGTATGGTTCTGGAGATTAGTAGTTATCCATACTAAGAACTGTACTGAACCATGCCGAACTGTCCTGAACTGAAGAACCGAAATTAGAACCAATTTAAAAAGTATATATATATATATATATATATACACACACACACACACACACACACATTGATATTGAATTAACAACAATTTAAGGAAATTCAATAATATATAAATTAAAATTAATTTTTATTAATTATAAATTTCATTTTTAAATTAATAGTTGCTTTATATATATATATACACACACATGCTTTTTGATTGTGAATAAGCAACACATTCAAAGAAATTCAATAATGTATAATTAAAATTTAATTTTTATTAATTATAAAATTTCATTTTCAAATTAGTTGTTACTTTAAAGAAATTCAATAATGTATACGTAAATATAATTTTTATTAATTATAAAATTTTATTTTCAAATCAGTTATTGCATCAAATCAATTATTGCATAGCAACTCTACTTCAATAATGTTTAAGTAAAATAATTTAATTATTTCAAAATTTCACTTCACTAAAGTGGTTTATATCCCTAAATATTACAAATTAAAGTTCGATCAATATTCATTAGTTGAAGTTATAAATAAAACTATTAATTCTAATCAAAATAAAATTATTGATTCCAATTTAGCTATAGAAATAATCAATTGAAATGATAGAAAGCAATGGATTGAACATATAGAAATAAATTAATTGAAATCTTATAAATCAATTAATATATAAGAAAAATATAGAACTTCATAATCTTATTGTTTAATTGATTTAATGAAATTATTTAATTAAGTTAGTTTAAGTTGAATTATGGAAATAGATTGATTAAAATTATATTTAGATTAATTGAATCAATATTAAAAATATAATATATTGATTAAATCAATATTAAAAATATAATATTTAATTCTTGGGCTTAATTTAATTTGGTAGACTGTAATTAAATTTATTTAATTATGCACTATATTTTTGTTTTATGTACTGATTTAATTTTATGTTTAAGTTAAAAATGTATATTTTTAATTATTTTTAAAAATTTTAGCAAAAAAATTATTTAAAAATTAAAAAATCTCCAAATCTCCATTGCCCCGCTCCGTATCAAACAGTCCCGTTAGACGCGAATATCCATTTTGAACCGTTCCGAAAAATTAGGACGGTTCGGTACAGAGATTTTAATCCCACAGTTCGATTCTGAAGATCTCATTTTGGAAATCTCCGAACTTCGGTTCAGTTCCGGAGATTTTCAAATCTCTAAATTTTCCCTAATCGTGTTCAGTCCTACTCTTGACCTTTATTTCATTTTTGCAAGCACTCCATAATTCAGGCCTAATAGAATAGATTTAGCCCAAATCATCTTCTTTGATCCATAATCGATCAAGATCTTTTCAAAAATTATCTTAAAGTTACTAGTCTAAATATTGATTGAAATTTGATTAATAAAAATATAAATTATTAGAAGTATTCAATAATTGACTACTTTATAAATATATACAGCAAACTAGAGGAGATACGCTATAAAAAGTAATATGAATATGAAAATAATGTTCTTATTTTATAAAAAAATGCGGACATGCCTATCTTTTGAATAGATATCTTTAAAAAAGAATAATCTTAAGTTGAGTGTATATATATATACAAGAATGGTATCCTCCCAAAATAGTAAATTATTATTATTATTATTATTGTTATTATTATTCTAAATTTCCAGCTAAAGACCAATGAATTTTTAATTTAATAGTATTAAAATAACCTCTAAAAATAAAAGATTTCCAATTCGGACTTGCATTAGTATATGCTAAATCACAATAAGCATACATTGTGCTGCCATACAGACCAAAATTGACTATGTCTTGATATGGAAAATCTAACTACCTATAATTTTAGTAATTAGTAAAATTGATGTCATCATCATCTACCACTCTTTGAACAACTCTTAATTACATTGGTACAATACCACCTTCCTCACATTATTATTCTTTTCCTTTTTTTTTTTTTAAAAAAAAAAAGGGATTTGATTATTTATATTCGGGCAACTAATTGACTGATATGTTTTGCTTATCTCATTCTTTAATATCAACTAATTATACAAATTAACAAAAAACTTTAATTAATTAAGCACTAATATTACACTGTATTAATATTAATATCTATCTTGGTATGCAAAAATTGCAATACCATATTCATCTCTAGCACAAAAAATACTGCGTGCCAAGCTGGACATCATTTGTTGCAGTAATTTCCACGCATCAGCATTTGCTAGCTACTAATATATTTCCTGCTTTTACATTAATGCAGCTTGACATTTTCTCCATTTCAAAATATTTATTGTTTAAGGTTTCAGCAAATAAATTAAAAAAATATTAAATTATTATAATTTAAAGTAAAAAGACTAAAAAATTCTTTATTGATTTTGACGTAGAGAAACAATTAAAAACAATTAATGCAAATATTTAGTGGAATAAATGGAGGGTAAAATTGAGAAAAAAAATTAATAAATATATTTTTAAAATTTTAAAACGATAAATAAATTAGAATTTTTTTTTTTAAAATGATAAATATTTTGAAATAGAATGAATATATAATATCCATAAAAACTATTATATATCATATGGTGCAATAAATTAATAGAAATAGCACTGCTAACAAAAAAAAAAGTCATTGTCAGTTAATTCAACGGAAGAGCTATTTAGTTGATTATAATCCAATGATATCTAAATCCCCCACTATGATTTTAATTAGTTAGATAGTCTGAATCATCTAATAATGTATCAATTTCTCGCTTGTATCCAACCACCCCTAATCCAACATATCTGTTCTCCTCAGCTAATTAAGATAGAACAACTAATTTTTTTATTTTTAATTCATTAGATGCTATTGACAGAAACTAAAAAAGAAATTCCATACGTAAATCAATTTTCAAATATAATGCACAAAATAATAAAATATAATGCACAAAATAATAGTATTGACTATTTTTTATACTGAAGCACACATAGTTTAACGGTCAATGCATATTTCTCTTAATAATAAATTTAGGAATAATAAATTTAAGAATGGTTCTTCTTTTCTCATCTGCTAAAAAAAAAAAACTAATCTTTATACTGAATAAAATAATAAATATATTTGTAACAAATTCTTAAAATAATTATGGTTCAATACATAAAAACATTGTCAACTAAGAATAATTTTTTTATATATATACTCCTAAAAGAGAAGGATTTCGGGGAGAAATTTAAAATAAATAAATAAATAAAATGACTAATTCTTAATTGGGAGTTGGCAAGTCTTACTTAGTCTTCATTAGCCTATAATATGTAAGAAATGTATGGCATTGAATAGTTTCAGAGACTTTCGCCTATAAATACTCATGCATTCATGCAAGATTTCTCGCACTTCACACCTAGGAAATTAAAGCTAAAGAGAGTTTCTTACTGTAAAAAAATGAAAGGTGTTCATTTCCTTTTATCTTTCATGTTCTTGGCTTTGGCTTGCTCATTTGTTTCTGCTTATGATCCTAGCCCTCTCCAGGACTTCTGTGTAGCCATAAATGAACCTAAGGAAGCTGGTATTAGCCTCTTTTCAGCATTGATACTTCTCTCTCTCTCTCTCTTTCTCTCATTAATTATTAGGCTCTGAGCATGGGTTTTTAACCCGTAATTTCACAACTCAGAAAATGAGTTTAATATCACTCACTTACAATTGATTGATTTCTGTTTTCTCTAATTTTATATTTCTTTTCTTTTATTAATTTGATTTTGATTGGAGTTTGAATCATAGAGCTTTATAACGCTAAGAAATCATTAGTTTGATTTCATATTAATATAAAAATATTTTCATATATCGATATATTTTAATCTAGTGATGCTTAAATTATTTATAAAATTAATAGTAAGGATTGCGAGTTCAAATCGCCTGCCAAAGTTTAATAAATAAAAAAAAGCTCTTTATGTATATGTAATATTCATGGATGCTAATTGATATTTTTACAATGCAGTATTCATCAATGGAAAGTTTTGCAGAGACCCAAATATTGTTGTAGCAAATGATTTCTCCTTTCGGGGACTCAATATTCCAGGAAATACTACTAATAGAGTTGGATCAAATGTAACTCTTTTAAATGTTGACAAAATAGCAGGACTAAATACTCTTGGGATCTCTTTAGCTCGTCTTGACTTTGCACCAAATGGAGGCTTAAACCCACCTCATACTCACCCTCGAGCTACAGAAATTCTGGTAGTGGTGCAGGGCACCCTTTTAGTTGGTTTTGTGACATCAAATCCTAATAAACTTTTCACTAAAGTCCTATACCCTGGAGATGTTTTTGTTTTCCCAATTGGTCTCATTCACTTCCAATTCAATATTGCAAAGATAAATGCAGTTGCTTTTGCTGGATTGAGTAGCCAAAACCCAGGTGTTATTACTATAGGTACTGCAATCTTTGGGCCTAAACCACCAATTAATCCTGATGTTCTTGCTAAAGCCTTCCAATTGGACAGGAATGTGGTCCTTAAACTTCAGCAACTGTTTGCTATGAGCCCTTAGGGACACAAGTGCTTAATTCCTCTGTTTGACAATAAATGGCGTTTAAATTTCGCTTTTGTATTTCCTTAAGCATATGTATTAATTACTTAAATAAAAGATATGCTTAATAAAAGATAACGATATGCTTTCTAGTCTAAATCCTTTTATATATATATATATATATATATATATATATATATATATATATATATATATATATATATATATATATATATATATATATATATATATATATATATATATATATATATATATAATTAAGGAGAAATGTTTAGTTAAATTCTGAAAAAATTTTAGATATATTTAATTTGCCATATCATTCAGTCTGAAAAGGTATTGACAATTGACATGAACAAGGTATTTCGTGCTATTTAATTTTCCTTATACAAAGAGTAGTTCTGGCTTTTGGAATGTCAAAGAGACTTGCTTTTGACTGGAGAGCTAGTGGACCTATCAGTTGTCGTCTTAGTTTGATTCTAGTACGTCTATTGTTTCCGGAAAAATCTTGCCTATATATATATACTTTTGATAAAAAAAAATTTTTAGAGTGCATATAATATGCCGTAATGAGATATAATATAATATAATGTAATCAAATTAGTTTTTAATATAATTTTATATTAGAAATTCATTTGATTACATTACTTTACATCATATTACGGTATGCCAAATGCATTTTTACGGAAGTATATTTAATTAGGATTTTTAAAGATATTTATAGACTTTTTTTAAATAAATAAATTTTGCAGAGTTTGTAAACTTTTAATAATTTTTATAGAGTTTATGAATTTATCAATAACTTTTATAGATTTTGTTTTAAAAAACTTTTTAAAAACATTGATCAACTTTTATTGATTTTGATTTAATTAATAAATATATATATTGATGTAATAAATTTATATTTCTCATATAATAAAACAAGAATACTTAAAAATTTTCAATTTCAATTAATGTTCAGTAATGACAAGAATTACTTAAAATCATAGTTAAAATCAATGTTGATTAATCTATTTTTTATACATAGTCTTAACAACAAGTCGTGAATCAATATTCAATGATAGAAATCATTTATGACCAATGCTATCTCCATCGGTGCTGGAGTATTTTCCTCCATTGTTGCCCCTTTACATTATTTATATGATAAATAATTTTTTAATATATTTTATTTTTTACATGCTTTGAATTTTATGTAAAAGTAAATAAATATATGACCAATATTAAAATCAATATTGATTAATCTATTTTTATACATAGAAATCGTGAATCAATATTTAATGATAGAAATCGTTTATGACCAATGCTAAAATTATAATTTAACTATAGAAAACCTAGATATTTATTGCTATAAGAAAAATTAATCAAGAAAATAATATTAGGTTGGAGAAATACCAATCGTTACTCTTCAAGGTTCAAGGTTGCTTTCTTCTTTTTTTTTTTTTTTCCCTTTGCGATTGACGCTTCAATACCTAAAAAAGAAAGTTTGTTGAAATCTTGAGAGAGAGTGAAAGAAAATATTTGAGACTTTTTATTTATACTATCACACAAAAAGTTATTAAAAGTATTTAAAAGTTCAGTGTCTATAAAAGTCTATGACTTTTTGAATATCACCTTACTTTTATAGACTCTGTTAAAGTTATAATTCAAAATCTAATGAATTTTGACGACTTTTTTAAAGTATTTAAAAGTTATTATTGAATACCCCCTCACTTCTATAAAGCCTTTAAAAGTTTTTATTAAATACCACATAATTTTTCAAATCTATTAAAATCTTTAAAAGTCCTAATCCAATACACTCCCTTTGTGTTTTCTAATAAAATATGTCCATAGAAAAGTTTCAGGTCATGGCTCCAATAAACTTGTGTACAAATAAGCTAGGCTTACCCATATCATAGAGGTAGATAGGCACTTTAAAATGGATGAGAGAGGAGGACCAAAAAAAATGCAATCCTCCTCTTTTTCTAGTCGAAGGAATCATGGGGATTGAAGGGGGCTAAGAGGAGACTACTAGGCACAAGCAGGAGGATGTGAGAAAAGTAGTTAAGAAAGCCCTAAAGGAGCTAGGCGGAATCAAAGGGAAGAAGACCATAGATAAAAACCTGACACTCGCCCTGAAATCACCATTTGTGAGGAAGATCATAGACTTTAAAATGCTAGAGAAATTCAATCAGCCTATTATATCTAGAGATATAATGGAGAGTCTAACTTCAGAATTCATGTCATGGACTATAGACATGCTATGGGACTCTAGAGCACTAATAATGAAGTGTTATGCCGAGCCTTTAGAGGTTTAATAGAAGGGGTAGCAACGAGATGGTTTAATGGACTAGAGGAAGGAACTATTGGTTCATTCAGACATCTTGCAGAAAATTTCATGCACCGATTTGCTGTTGGTATCCAACAGCATTTCACATCCATTTTTATATTAAGTTACGTTCAATGCCTTCCCTATTTGAAATACACTCCCCATATGCATATTCAAAGAATTTGTAGGATTCATTTTATATGTATAAAATTCCTTCTTCTCTCTATAAGCTTGAATTAAACCTTTCTCTAAATCATACTATATATCACTATTAGGAAGAAATCCGCAAGTGCACGAAGTCCGCAAGTAATATAGAATAAGTAGAGTATCGTTCCAATGGGAATTAATATTAATATTTATCTTGGTATGCAAAAATTGCAATACCATACTCATCTCTATCACAAAAATTACTGCGTGCTAAGCTAGACATCATTTGTTGTAGTAATTTCCATGAATTAGCATTTGCTAGCTACTAATATATTTCTTGTTTTTACATTAATGCAGAGTGATACTTTCTCTATTTTAAAATATTTATCGTTTAAGATTTTAACAAATAAATTAAGAAAATTATTAAATTATCATAATTTAAAGTAAAAAGACTAAAATATTCTTTACTAATTTTGATGCAAAGAAATAATTAAAAGTAATTAATGCAAATGTTTAGTGAATAAATAAATGGACGGTAAAGCTGAAAAAAAAAATTAAGAATAAATTCTTAAAATTTTAAAATGTCAAATAAATTAGGAAAAAAATTCTCTAAAATAATAAATATTTTGAAACAGAAAGAGTGCATAAAAACTATTATATATCATATGTTGCAATAAGTTAATAGAAATAGCACCGTTAACCAAAAAAAAAAAAAAAGTCATTGTCAGTTAATTCAACGGAAGAATTATTTAGTTGATTATAATCCAATGATATCTAAATCCCCCACTAAGATTTTAATTAGTTAGATTAATAGTTAGTTAGTCTGAATCATTTAATAGTGTATAAACTTGCCACTTGCATCCAGCCACCCCTAATCCAACATATCTGTTCTCCTCAGCTAATTAAGATAGAACAACTAATTCATTTATTTTTAATTCATTAGAGGCTATTGACCGAAACTAAAAACGAATCCATACCTAAATCTATTTTCAAATATAATGCACAAAATAATAGTATTGACTATTTTTTATACTGAAGCACATATAGTGTAATGATCAATGCATATTTCTCTAAATAATAAATTTAGGAATAATAAATTTAGGAACAGTTCTTTTCTCATCTGCTAAAAAAAAAAACTAATCTTTATACTGAATAAAATAATAAATATATTTGTAACAAATTCTTAAAATAATTATGGTTCAATACATAAAAACATTGTCAACTAAGAATAATCTTTTTATATATATACTCCTAAAAGGGAAGGATTTCGGGGAGAAATTTAAAATAAATAAATAAATAAAATGACTAATTCTTAATTGGGAGTTGGCAAGTCTTACTTAGTCTTCATTAGCCTATAATATGTAAGAAATGTATGGCATTGAATAGTTTCAGAGACTTTCGCCTATAAATACTCATGCATTCATGCAAGATTTCTCGCACTTCACACCTAGGAAATTAAAGCTAAAGAGAGTTTCTTACTGTAAAAAAATGAAAGGTGTTCATTTCCTTTTATCTTTCATGTTCTTGGCTTTGGCTTGCTCATTTGTTTCTGCTTATGATCCTAGCCCTCTCCAGGACTTCTGTGTAGCCATAAATGAACCTAAGGAAGCTGGTATTAGCCTCTTTTCAGCATTGATACTTCTCTCTCTCTCTCTTTCTCTCGTTAATTATTAGGCTCTGAGCATGGGTTTTTAACCCGTAATTTCACTACTCAGAAAATGAGTTTAATATCACTCACTTACAATTGATTGATTTCTGTTTTCTCTAATTTTGTATTTCTTTCCTTTTATTAATATGATGTTGATTGGAGTTTGAATCATTGAGCTTTATAACGCTAAGAAATCATTAGTTTGATTTCATATTAATATAAAAATATTTTCATATATCGATATATTTTAATCTAGTGATGCTTAAATTATTTATAAAATAGTAAGGATTGCGAGTTCAAATCTCCCGCCAAAGTTTAATAAATAAAAAAAAAGAAAAAGCTCTTTATGTTTATGTAATATTCATGGATACTAATTGATATTTTTACAATGCAGTGTTCGTCAATGGAAAGTTTTGCAGAAACCCATATATTGTTGTAGCAAATGATTTCTTCTTTCAGGGACTCAATATTCCAGGGAATACTACTAATAGAGTTGGATCAAATGTAACTCTTTTAAATGTTGACAAAATAGCAGGACTAAACACTCTTGGTATCTCTTTAGCTCGTCTCGACTTTGCACCAAATGGAGGCTTAAACCCACCTCATATTCACCCTCGAGCTACAGAAATTCTGGTAGTGGTGCAGGGCACCCTTTTAGTTGGTTTTGTGACATCAAATCCTAATAAACTTTTCACTAAAGTCCTATACCCTGGAGATGTTTTTGTTTTCCCAATTGGTCTCATTCACTTCCAATTCAATATTGCAAAGATAAATGCAGTTGCTTTTGCTGGATTGAGTAGCCAAAACCCAGGTGTTATTACTATAGGTACTGCAATCTTTGGGCCTAAACCACCAATTAATCCTGATGTTCTTGCTAAAGCCTTCCAATTGGACAAGAATATGGTCCTTAAACTTCAGAAACTGTTTGCTATAAGCCCTTAGGGACACAAGTGCTTAATTCCTCTGTTTGACAATAAATGGCGTGTAAATTTCGGTTTTGTATCTCCCTAAGCATATGTATTAATTACTTAAATAAAAGATATGCTTAATAAAAGATAAAGATATGCTTTTTAGTCTAAATCCTTATATATATATATATATATATATATATATATATATATATATATATATATATATATATATATATATATATATATATATATATATATATTAAGGATAAATGTTTAGTTAAATTCTGAAAAAAATTTAGATATATTTAATTTGTCATATCATTCATTCTGAAAAGGCCGTGACAATTGACATGAATGTAGAATTAATGGAGTTTATATATATATATATATATATATATATATATATATATATATATATATATATATATATAGCAGTATATGAGAAGAGTTTGAGTTTACAACAAACACAACTAGCTAAATACAAGCTAAACACAAAATACTAACAAACTATATCCTTAACACCCCCCTGCAAGTCCTTGATCATTACAAAGAGGCAGTTTGTCTTTCAGCCGTGCAAATCGTGTAATAGACAAGGGCTTAGTAAAAATATCAGCAATTTGATCTTCAGAGCAGATAAACTGAATGTTGAGACTACCACTTGCAACTTGTTCTCTAACAAAGTGATAATCGAGTTCGATATGCTTTCTTTGAGCATGAAAAACTGGGTTGGATGATAAATAAATGGCTCCAATATTATCACACCACAAATTAGTAGTAGAAGGAGAAAAATTCAGCTGTCCCAATAATGATTTTAACCATATAATTTCTGCCACAGCATTTACAATGGCTTTGTACTCACTTGTTGGGATATCAAGTGTGAGTGAAATCTCACATTGGAAAGAGATGGACTTAATGAGTGATTTATAAGTGGGAAGGACCCATAAATCCATTGCCTTAAGGTTTTGGATTGGAGTGTGGTGTCAAGCCCATGAGTATGTTACTCACTAAAGCCCATGATGATAATCTCTCCAGTATTTGGCTCCCCGGTGTCCTGTTGTTAGGTGGTCTGGACCATAACAAGTGGTATCAGAGCTATTGGTTTTAATTTTTCTTGAAAATAAGAATATGCTTTGTGGTTGTAGTTTTAACTGATCTTCCACATCAGAAAAATTTTTATTAAAAAATTTTTATTGCGAATAGTACTCTGAGGTACTATACAATTTGGCACTATTCACGGGTACGTTGGAAATAAGTGTGGTAGTGTGAAAATATATGTCTAGGAAAAGTTTTGGCTAAGGAAAGACTTGGTATTTAAGTGTGTCCATTGTGACCCACCTCTCTTTCCTGGGAACTTACTTGGTGTATTGTTCATGGACTATGGTCACTATTCCAGTATACAGTTACTATTTACGTGAAATAGTGGGAGCTAGATTTGCTCAAAAGTTCGTGATAGAAGCAATGGCGGCAAAATTTGAGATTGAAAAATTTAACGGGAGAAATTTCTCACTGTGAAAATTAAAAATGAAGGCTATCTTGAGAAAAGATAATTGCCTGGTGGCCATCGGCGATAGGCCGACGAAAATCATATATGACAACAAATGGAATGAGATGGACGGGAATGCTATTGCAAATCTTCATCTGGCAGTTGCAGATGAGATATTGTCTAGCATAGAGGAGAAGAAAACAGCAAAAGAGATTTGGGATCATCACACAAAATTGTACGAGGCCAAGTCACTCCATAACAAAATTTTCCTTAAGAGGAAATTGTACACTCTTCGGATGTTAGAATCTACTTCAGTGACGGAGCACATCAATATGATGAATACGCTATTTTCTCAACTCACATCGTTGGGATATACAATAAATTCATAAGAACGTGCTGAACTTCTGCTTCAAAGTGTACCAGATTCATATGATCAACTCATCATTAATTTTACAAATAATATTCTTGCGGACTATCTAGTTTTCGATGATGTTGCAGCTGCTATTCTTGAAGAAGAAAATCGGCGCAAAAACAAGGAAGACAGATTAGTCAGTTCACAGAAAGTAGAGGCGTTGACAGTGATGAGGGGGAGATCAATGGAACGTGGCTCAAGTGGGAGCCAAAATCATGGTAGGTCCAAATCAAGAAGTAAGAAGAACATGAAATGTTACCATTGTGGTAAGAAGGGTCACCTGAAGAAGGATTGCTGGAGTTTAAATAAAAATTCTAGTCCTCATGGAAATGTAGCATCTACCTCAAATGAAGGAGAAGCTTTGGATGTCAGAATCTACTTCAGTGACGGAGCATATCAATATGATGAATATGCTATTTTCTCAACTCACATCGTTGGGATATACAATAAATTCACAAGAACATGCTGAACTTCTGCTTCAAAGTCTACCAGATTCATATGATCAACTCATCATTAATTTTACAAATAATATTCTTACGGACTATCTAGTTTTCGATGATGTTGCAGCTGCTATTCTTAAAGAAGAAAATCGGCGCAAAAACAAAGAAGACAGATTAGTCAGTTCACAGAAAGTAGAGGCGTTGATAGTGATGAGGGGGAGATCAATGGAACGTGGCTCAAGTGGGAGCCAAAATCATGGTAGGTCCAAATCAAGAAGTAAGAAGAACATGAAATGTTACCATTGTGGTAAGAAGGGTCACCTGAAGAAGGATTGCTGGAGTTTAAATAAAAATTTCAGTCCTCATGGAAATATAGCATCTACCTCAAATGAAGGAGAAGCTTTGTGTTGTGAAGCAGCAACGACTTCGGAAGGCAGAAAAAGATTTGCTGATATATGGCTCATTGACTCTAGAGCCTCATTTCATATGCACTCTCGGAGAGAGTGGTTCCATCATTATGAACCTATCTCAGGAGGATCTGTGTACACAGTTAATAATCATGCCTTAAAGATTGTCGGTATTGGAACCATCAAACTGAAGATGTATGATGGTACAATTCGCACTATTCAAAACGTGCGACATGTGGAGGGCTCGCAGAAGAATCTATTGTCTGAAGGACAGCTGGATGATCTTGGGTGCAGGATTGAAACCCAAAATGGGATTAAGAAAATAATCCGTGGCACGCTTGTACTTATGAAAGGACAAAAAATGGCTGCAAATTTGTATATACTGATGGGAGAGACTCTACAAGAAGGAGAAGCATCTACTGCTTCAAGTAGTTCAACTAAAAGATCTACAATAGTGTGGCATCAGAAACTTGGGCATATGTCTGAGCAGGGAATGAAAATTCTTGTGGAATAGAATCTACTTCCGGGACTCACTAAGGTGTCCTTACCTTTTTGTGAGTATTGTGTGATAAGTAAGCAGCACAGGTTAAAATTCAATACTTCAAATTCTAGAAGCAAAAAGATTCTAGAATTAGTTCACTCTAATGTATGGCAAGCACCAGTTACATCCCTGGAGGGAGCGAAGTACTTTGTGTCCTTCATAGATGATTATTCCAAGAGATGTTGGGTATTTCCTATTAAGGGGAAGGGAGATGTGTTTTCAGTTTTCAAAGCATTCAAAGCACGGGCAGAACTTGAATCTGGGAAAAAGATCAAGTGTTTGAGGATAGATAATGGAGGAGAATATACCAGCAATGAGTTTGCTGGGCTTTGTAATCAAGAAGGCATTAAGAGATAGTTTACTATAGCATACACAGTTTACTATGGCATACACTCCTCAACAAAATGGAGTGGCAGAGCGGATGAACAGAACCCTGTTAGAAAGAATAAGGGCCATGTTGGGAGTTGCTGGTCTAGAAAAAATATTTTGGGCAGAAGCAGTCAACACTGCCTGTTATGTGATCAATCAGTCACCATCAACTACAATTGAGTTGAAAACACTGATGGAGATGTGGATGAGAAAACCTGCTGATTATTCAAACCTCCATGTATTTGGAAGTCCTGTGTACGTGATGTACAACACTCAAGAAACTATAAAGTTGGATCCAAAATCCAGAAAATGCATATTTCTAGGTTATACTAATGGAGTAAAGGGTTATCACCTATGGGATCCCACTACCCATAAGGTCGTCATCAGCAAGGATGTGATATTTGCAGAAGGGAAGCTGCAAGAGAAAGGTGATAGTAGCAGTTCAAATGAAGGTCCAGAAACTATAATGGTACAGATGGAAAAAGAGTCTGATTCAAAAGATTCTTCTAAAGTAATAACAGAAATTGAGGAATGAGAACCAGTTGAGTCTGAAACTATAGAAGTTCAACGGTCAACTCGTGAAAGAAAAACACTAGCCTGGCAATCTGATTATTTTATGGAGAGTAATGTTGCATACTGTCTTCTAATAGAGGAAGGGGAGCCATCAACTCTCCAAGAAGCAATGAATAGTTCAGATGCATCTCAATGGATGGCAGCAATGCAGGAGGAAATGGAAGCTCTTCATAAGAATAAAACTTGAGAGCTTGTGCAGTTACCACAAGGAAGAAGGCCTATTGGCAATAAATGGGTCTTCAAGATCAAACGAAATAGTGATGACCAAATGGAACACTATTGTGCAAGACTGGTGGTAAAAGGGTATGCTCAGAAAGAAGGCATAGACTTCAATGAGATATTTTCACCTGTGGTTCGACTTAATACAGTCCGAGTAGTTCTGGCAATGTGTGCTACTCTCGACCCACACCTAGAGCAGTTAGATGTGAAAACTGCTTTTCTTCATGGAGATCTTGAAGAAGAAATTTATATGCTCCAACCAGAAGGATTTGAAGAACATGGAAAGGAGAACTTGGTTTGTAGGTTGAACAAATCTCTATACGGTCTCAAACGGGTGCCGAGGTGTTGGTATAAGAGATTTGATTCCTTCATCATGAGCCTTGGATACAGCAGATTAAATGCAGACCCTTGTGCCTATTTCAAAAGGTTTGGAGATAATGATTTCATCATTCTACTGTTGTATGTTGATGACATGTTGGTAGCAGGCCCCAAAAAAGATCATATCAAAGAACTAAAGGCACAGTTGGCTATTGAAATGAAGGACTTGGAACCGGCAAACAAGATTCTAGGGATGCAAATTCATCGAGATAGAAATAATAGGAAGATTTGGCTTTGTTAGAAAAATTATTTGAAGAAAATCTTACAGCGCTTCAACATACAAGATTGTAAGCCAATTTCTACCCCACTTCCTACTAATTTCAAGTTATCCTCCAGTATGAGTCCTAGCAGTGAAGCAGAGAGGATGGAGATGTCTCAAGTGCCGTATACATCAGCAGTGGGAAGTTTAATGTTTGCTATGATTTGTACAAGACCAGACATCGCACATGCAGTGGGAGTGGTTAGTAGATACATGGCGAATCCTGGTAGAGAACATTGGAATGCTGTGAAAAGGGTCTTGAGATACATTAAGGCGACCTCAGATGCTGCATTATGTTATGGAGGATTAGATTTTACTGTCAGAGGGTATGTTGACTCAGATTATGCAGGTGATTTGGATAAAAGTAAATCCACTACAGGTTATGTGTTTATTCTTGCTGGAGGAGCAGTAAGCTGGGTTTCAAAACTGCAATCAGTTGTGGCTACATCAATAATAAAAGCAGAGTATATAGCAGCTACACAAGCCAATAAAGAAGCAATCTGGTTGAAAATGATAATGGAAGAACTCGGGCACAAACAGGAAAAGATTTCTTTGTTTTGTGACAGTCAGAGTACCTTGCATCTTGCAAGGAATCCAGTTTTTCATTCAAAGACAAAGCACATTCGAGTTCAATACCATTTCGTTCGTGAGAAAGTGGAAGAAGGAACAGTGGATATGCAGAAAATTCATACGAAAGAGAACCTGGCAGATTTTATGACAAAGACAGTCAATACTGACAAGTTTATTTGGTGTCGATCCTCTGGCGGCCTAGCAAAGACATGAGCAACAAGGAATGGCAAGGAAGAAAGAATAGTGTGAAGATTTATTGATCCTCAATCAAATCTTCAAATGGGAAATTGTTGAAGTCATAATTCAAATATGAAGGCACCGATTTGTGCCTTCATATTTGACAAATAAAACACAGCTTGCATTTTGCAAGCTGTGTTCCATTTGGTTGGGAGCCTATATAAAGGCTCCCTCTCCCTCTCATTTATCATCCCATTTTGAGAATAAAAATTAGAGAGTTAGAGAGAAAATATTTAGAGAGTTAGAGTGATTAATTTCCTATTATAAAGAGAGAATTAAAATTGTTTCTCCTTTATAAATAGAGAGATTGTAATTCCTATTATTTTCATAGTGAAATTCTTATATTCTTGCCCGTGGTTTTTACCCTAATTTGTTTAGGGGTTTTTCCATGTAAAATCTGTATGTCCATAAATCTTTATTATTATTTTTCTCAAATTATTAGCTGCAGTTCTGCTCTAATCCGGTGTCAATTTTTGCAATAGTGGTATCAGAGCCGATGGTTCGGCTAGGGACGGATATGGAGATGGTGATGGAGGTGTGGGCTTGGGAAAAGAGTGGTACACGCAATGGCTTGCAACGTGACTCTTGGAGCAAAAATGATTGTACACTCCGGGAATTCTGCTCCAGGGGGAGAGTCGGTTCAATGTGGAGGCTCACACTTGAGGGGAAGATTGTTGGGATATCAAGTGTGAGTGAAATCCCACATTGGAAAGAGATGGACTTAATGAGTGATTTATAAGTGAGAAGGACCCATAAACCCATTGCCTTAAGGTTTTAGGTTGGAGTGTGGTGTCAAGCCCATGAGTATGTCACTCACTAAAGCCCATGATGATAATCTCCCTAGTATTTGGCTCCTCGGTGTCCTAGTGTTAGGTGGTCTGGGCCATAACATCACTTTCAGTTGATGATCGGGCAATGGTGGGCTTGCTTCTTGGCCATCCACGACACTATAGATTTGCCAAGAAAAATGCCATATCCACTAGTAGACCTTTGATCATCTGGGTCTCCCCCTCAATCACTGTTAGTGTAACAATTGAGAACAATAGAATGATGATTAGAGAAAAATAATTTAGTCATTGGAGGACCCTTGAGACACGGAAGGAGTCGCTTTAAAGCTTGCCAATGCAAGTCAGTTGGTCTATGCATAAACTGACAAAGTTTATTAACTGTGAAGACAATATCCGGACAAGTAAAGGTTATATATTGAATAGCACCAACTATCTGTTTGTATTCATCTTCCTGAGTTACTGAAGATCCACTTGATCTCAAAAGAACCGGTTTTGTTGCCATTGGCGTGGCACATGGTCTATAGTCACCCATACCATATCTATCAAGAAGCTCCTGAATATACTTCCCTTGAGAAACACAAATGCCTTTGTCATTGCAATCAACTTCAAGGCCCAAAACATAATGTAAATCACCCAAGTCTCGAATGGAAAATTCTCGTTGCAAAGATGAAATGATTTTCTCAATAAGATTTGCACTTCAAAAGTGATTCTTATGTTATATTTCATTAATAGAATTTACATATATATACAGCAGTATATGAGAGGAGTTTGAGTTTACAACAAACACAACTAGCTAAATACAAAATACTAACAAACTATATCCTTTACAATGAAAAAGGTGTTTCGTGCTATTTAATTTTCCTTATACAGAGAGTAGTTCTGGCTTCTGGAATGTCAAAGAGACTTGCTTTTGACTGTAGAGCCAGTGGACCTATCAGTTGTCATCTTAGTTTGATTCTAGCACGTCTATCGTTTCCAAAAGAATCTTGCCTATACATATACTTTCGATAAAAAAAAAAAAAAAATTTACTGTTTTGATAAAAAAAAAAAAATTACTGTTTTCTAATAAAACGTCTCCATAGAAAAGTTTCAGTTCATGGCTCCAATAAACCTGTGTACAAATAAGTTAGGTTTACCCATATCATAGGGGTAGTATATTTTAACGCATTTAAAAACATAAATAAATTCAAAATAATCTAAATCAAATTACCCGATTTCATTAAGAATCAAAATATGTAATTTATTAATTTCATCTAATCATAATTCAATTTATCTAATTTGAAATGTGATCCATTTGATTCAATATAAATTCTTTAAACAAATTATTTTTCAAAAATTTATAAGTAAATATAATTTAATTCACAATCTATAAAATTCTCTTCAATTGGGTTATACTGCAATCTGAAATGACATGATTGAAACTCACTTGAAAAAAATAAAATATCCAAAGTGATTCAAATTCATCTAATCCGATCTATTCATCACTTGTACTTTCAAACGAGGTATTAAAAATAGGTTGTATATATATCTCTAAAAAAAAGTCTCCTTCATTAAGACTCATTGCTATTAAAGGGTGAATTAAAGTAGTTCATTTTGTGTTGAATTATAAATTATTGGAGGATGTACAAGTTAAATATATAGTACATAGAAAGATCTAACACTCAGTAATTATAAGAAATACGATTCATAATAAGGATGATAGGAGTAAAATTTAAATATGCCATTTGGGCCTGGTTGGATTTCAAAGCTACTCTTTCAAGGAATTTAATTGCATTGGGATAACACTACGAGCTTTCTGCTCACTTGGTGTCCATGGAGTCTAACTAGGCATCAGCACCCTCGCATCAGTCAAAGAGGACTAGCTGAAGTGCTCCTTCAACTATACTTCTTCGACTATGAGCTCTCTACAATCAAAAAGCTTGAAGACGAAGAGTCCTATAGCGTGAAGAGGTCCACATCAGAGTGTGGCTTGTCCCATCCTTGGCTTCAGTCCAATTACTCCCTTTATGTTAGAAATAGGGCAGCTTCTATGCCTACACGTGAGATACAAAGTCATGATGGCCTATGCACAATGACGTGGAGGTTATTTCAGAGAAATTCCTAAGCCATTGGGATAAGCAGTAGCCCCAGTATAAAAAATAATAGCTCGAGCCAGCTGGGATTTGGGGCCTTATAAATATACGATTCAAAAGGAAACTGGCCACCGATTCAAATCATCGCCTTTGGCGATGAGCGACGTCATTTTTCGACCAAATTCCTTCGTTTGGGCCCCTAAAATGGCAGTTAATCCATTTGTGGAAACTTTTTATTTCTGCCATAAGTTTTAATATTTAACTCTGTTTTCGGCGCCTTTTGTAGCGTTCATCTTGTTTAGTTTCCTATTTTTATTTATGGTAACATTGTAATCTCGCCATTTATGGAAGTTTTGTACCTAAGGTTTCGGGCCCCCTATTTAGACTCTTGTTTTGGCCTGTTTGATTATTCAATAATTCAGTCATATTTTGAAGACCCTAAAATTGCATTTATCCTTTTGCTTACGCTGCATTAGGTGGTATCAGAGCCTATGGTGACTGGCGATGGTCTTCGTGACGGTGTTCAGGAGGCTGGAGCCCCAATCCTTAGGGACGACGCACTGCAACTATTGGAGCAGCATTTAGAAACACATATAGAGCAGCAGATTGATCGCATATTTCGGCGTTTTAAGGAACGCTTTGATGCAATCATAGATCATTTGGATGCTATGGGTATCAACATGAACTGGGATCAAAATAATGACAAAAGGCCAAGAGTTAAAGTTGCTCGTGGTAACCCTGTCGAGAGACTTGTCCCTGTCCTTAGGCGGTCAGACATTGAGAATGATTCTGAGTCTGAAGATGAAGAAGTGTTTGCAGGAGGTCGGTATGAAAGATATGGTGGGAATGGAGATCGGGGTCAAGAGGATGATTATAGACGATGTAGGGATGATAGAGAAGATAGGGATTTTCGTTTGAAAGTTGACATCCCTAGTTTCAATAGGGGTCTGGACGTTGAAGATTTTTTGGATTGGATAGCAGAGATTGATAGGTTCTTTGACTATATGGAAATGCCTATTGAGAAGCGGGTGAGATTAGTGGCCTATTGATTAAAGGGCGGAGCTTCTGCCTGGTGGGAGAGGACCCAGAATAGAAGATTCCATGAAGGCAAGGGACGAGTTCGTACTTGGTACAGGATGAAAAGCTTGTTGATGCGAGAATTTTTGCCTCCAGATTATGAGCAAATCCTATTTCAACAATATCAACATTGTCAGCAGGGCAATCGTTCAGTCCATGAATACACCACAGAGTTCATGAGGCTGTCTGAAAGAAATAACCTAACCGAGTTAGAAGGGCAGTAGGTTGCTAGATACTTGGATGGCCTGAAACCAGTAATCAGAGACAGAATTGGTGTATAGTTTGTGCGAACCCTAACTGAGGCCAAGAACATGGCTATGAAAGTAGAATTGATGCAGCAAGAGCAGAGTAGGAGGAACTTTGATAGTTACAAGCCTGCTGGTGTCCCTGAGAAGGCTACTAGAATAGACCAGGACATTACTGGGCGTACTGAGCGTTATGGCAATACTCGCTATAACAATGATCGAAACTAGGGGGATAAGGCTGTAGGCAAGCGAGCAGTGAATGAAGGGAAAGACAAGGAAGTGTAGAAAGTAGCAAACCCTTATGCCAGGCCAACTGTAAGGAAGTGTTTCAGATGCAATCAACCGGGCCATAGATCTAATGAGTGTCCTCAAGGAAAACTATCAACTTAGCAGCTAGAGAAGATGAGGAGGAGGAGTATAGCTGTGAACCAGATGGTGACGAGGATGATTTTGAGGACCAAGAACTAGAAGGGGCCACCTATGTAATGCGAAGAATGATGCTCGCACCAAAACAGGAGAGGGAGTCCCAGCGCCACCAGTTGTTTCATACTTGGTGCACTATCTTTGGTAAGGTATTTGCTATTGTTATTGATAGTGGTAGCATGGAGAACATCATAGGGAAAGAGACAGTCAAGAAGTTAGGGGTGCCTATAGAGAAGCATCCAAGCCCTTATATTTTAGGCTGGATTAAATCGGGGGCTGAAAGTATTGAAGTGACTGAGAGGTGCAAAATCCCTTTTTCAATTGGGAAATATAAAGATGAAATCTATTGTGATGTTGTGGAAATGGATGTGTGCCACTTGCTATTTGGGAGGCCCTGGCAGTATGATGTAGATGCTTAACATTCGGGGAGGAGTAATCAGTATAGTTTGGTGAAGGATGGAGTGAAGTACACACTGCTACCACTGAAGAACAAAACAGAGGGGCCACCAGTAAAGAATTTCTTGACCCTTACTGGGAATTTTGAGGCTGAAGTCAAAGAGACCAACATGATTCATGCCTTGATAGTTAAACAAGTCTATGAGAAGGAGCCTGAGTTGCTAGTGGAGGAGCTTCTTGAAGCTGTGAAACCTTTACTTTTGGAATTTGAAGATTTAATGCCAGATGAGGTGCCAGATGGTTTGCCACCCATGAGGGACATTCAACACCATATAGACTTGATGCCTGGTGCCAGCCTACCCAACTTGCCACATTATAGAATGAGCCCGAAGGAGAGTGAAATCCTAAAAGAGAAGGTTGAAGAGTTGCTAAGGAAGGGGCATATTCGTGAGAGCATGAGTCCCTGTGCTGTGCCTACCTTATTGACTCCAAAGAAGGATGGCAGTTGGAGGATATGTGTGGACAGTAGAGTAATCAACAAGATAACTGTGGGTTATAAGTTTCCCATCCCGCAGTTAGATGATATGCTGGACCGGTTGCATAGGGCAAAGTGGTTTACAAAGCTGGATTTGAAGAATGGCTATCATCAAATACGAATTAGGCCTGGAGATGAGTGGAAGACTGCTTTCAAAACAAAAGAAGGATTATATGAGTGGCTGGTGATGCCTTTTGGTCTTTCAAATGCTCCAAGTACATTTATACGACTTATGAATTAGGTATTGAGGCCTTTTATTGGTAAATTTGTTGTGGTTTACTTTGATGATATTCTGATTTATAGCAAGACCAAAGAGGAGCATTTAGTACAGTTAAGGGAAGTACTAACAGCCTTGCAAGAGAACAAATTATTTGTAAACCTTAAGAAGTGCAGTTTTCTTACAAATAGACTGCTATTCTTAGGATATTGTTAGTGCTGAAGGTATCCAGGTTGATGAAGCCAAGGTGAAAGCAATCAAGGACTGGCCAACTCCCAAAACTATCTCAGAGGTTTGGAGTATCCATGGGCTGGCCACTTTCTACAGGCGCTTTATCAAGAATTTCAGCACCATTGTAGCACCAATCATTGAGTGTATGAAGAAGGGCAAGTACCATTAGGTAGAAGAAGCAGCGAACAGTTTTGCCATTTTGAAAGAAAAACTATGCACAGCTCCAATCTTGGCTTTACCAGATTTTGACAAGCTGTTTGAAGTTGACTGTGATGCTAGCAGAGTGGGTATAGGAGCAATACTATCCCAGAAGCGCAGGCCCATATGCTATTTTAGTGAGAAGCTCAGTGATGCAAGGCAGAAGTGGAGCACCTATGACAAAGAATTTTACTCTGTTGTACGAGCTCTTAAAACTTGGGAGCACTACTTAGTTGGTAAAGAGTTTGTGCTCTATTCAAATCATGAAGCGCTAAAGTACTTGAACAGCCAGAAGCGAATTAGCAAAGACATACATGCCCAGTGGTGTCAATTTTTACAGAAGTTTCCCTTTAGGCTACATCACAAGTCAGGGGTGCATAATATTGTTGCAGATGTATTGAGTCAAAGAGCTGATCTGTTAGTTACGTTGAGCCAAGAGATACTGGGATTTGAGCAGCTGAAAGAGTGCAATGATAATGATGAGGATTTTGGACAAATTTGGGAGACTTGTTCTGGTGGGCAACCTGTGTCTTATTTTTACATCCAGAATGAGTATTTAATGCATGGCAACCAATTCTGTCTTCCTTGCACTTCACTACGGGAGAAGGTAATTCATGATTTACATGGTGGAGGGTTAGCAACTCATTTAGGGCGAGATAAAATAGTTGCAGCAGTCCGCGAACATTTTTATTGGCCACAAATCCTAAAGGACGTAACCAAGTATGTTCAGAGGTGCTATGTGTGTCAGACTGCCAAGGGACAATCCAACAACACTGGGTTATATATGCTTTTACCAGTTCCTAAGAACATCTGGGAAGATTTGTCTATGGATTTTGTCTTGGGCTTACCTCGCACTCAAAGAGGTGCAGATTCTGTTTTTGTTGTTGTTGACAGGTTTTCCAAGATGGCGCATTTCATCCCTTGCCGAAAGACTTTTGATGTTGTCAGCATAGCCAGACTGTTCTTCAAAGAAATAGTCCGCTTGCATGGTGTGCCAAAGACCATCACTTCAGACAGAGACAACAAATTTCTTGGGCACTTCTGGCAAACTTTATGGAGGTTGTTTGACTTGGCCTTGAATTTCAGCAGCACTGCTCATCCTTAAACGGATGGACAAACAGAGGCAGCCAATCATACTTTGGGAAATTTGATTCGCAGTATTTGTGGGGACAAACCAAAGCAGTGGGATGTAGCATTGCCTCAAGCCGAATTTGCCTACAATAATGCTGTTCACAGTGCTATTGGTAGGTCTCCTTTCTCTGTTGTCTACACTAAGGTGCCACAACATACTCTAGATTTAATTCATCTTCCTAAAGATGAGAGAAGAGTGCTGCAGTAGCTCATATGGCTCAACAGGTGGTAGAAGTGCATCAGGAAGTCAAATAGAAATTAGAAGCTACCAACCAAAAGTACAAAGAAGCTTCTGACAAGCATAGTAGGAAGCAAGTTTTTTCTATAGGAGATCCAGTAATGGTGTTCCTTCGGTGTGAACGCTTTCCAGTGGGTACTTATAGCAAGCTTCAGCCAAGGAAATATGGCCCTCACACTGTCAACAAGAAGATAAATGACAATGCTTATGTCATTGATCTTCCCAAAAGCATGGTTATTTCAAACACTTTCAATGTAGCTGATCTGTCACCCTACCATTCCTCTGAAGAAACACTGTACCCTGATCCAGAGTCCAACTTGAGGACGAGTTTTTGCTAAGTGGAGGAGACTGACGTGGAGGCTATTTCAGAGAAATTTCTGAGCCGTTGGGACAAGCAGCAGCCCAAGTACAAAAAATACTAGCTCGGGCCAGCTGGGATTTAGGGCTTTATAAATATGCGATTCAAAAGGAAACGGGCCACCGATTCAAAGTCATCGCCTTTGGCGATGAGCGACGTCATTTTTCGGCCAAATTCCTTTGTTTGGGCTCCTAAAATGGCAGTTAATCCATTTATGAAAACTTTTTATTTCTGCCATAAGTTTTGATATTTAACTCTGTTTTTGACGCCGTTTGTGGCATTCATCTTGTTTAGTTTCCTATTTTTATTTATGGTAACATTGTAATCTCGCCATTTATCACAGTTTTGTACCTAGGGTTTTGGGCCTCTTATTTAGACTCTTGTTTTAGCCTGTTTGATCATTCAATAATTCAGTCATATTTTGAAGACCCTAAAATTGGATTTATCCTTTTGCTTACGCCGCATCACACAACCTAATCTATCATAACATGGTATGTCCCCTAGTCACATCACCCAACCACCAGCCAAGAGAGAGAGGCCACTAAGTATAAAAGGCAAAAATACCACCCATTTCAGGTAGCTGACTTTCAATCTTCTCATCTCCTTCTTTTCTCTAAAATACTCTAGATTTATAGGAAGTCATCTCCTTCCTCAAGACTAAGACCTCTATTGCTATTGTTAATTAAAGTATCGGAGTGGCCTCCCAAAGCCAAGCCAAGACTTGGCCTCTTTGATGCTCTCTTCTTTTTGCAAGCGGAATCTAAGACATCTTTCCAATAACAACTCTATAACCCAAATTTCACCCCAATCTTCTCTTTGATGATCTTACACAGATTAAATCGGTGTCATTTATGGATCGATTGGTTGAACTTTTTAGATAAACAAATATACTTTCTTCATTCTTTGAGGCTCACTACACTAGTTTGTCTTTCTTTTCTTTGAGCACTATTCACCCTTATAGCTCCAAAAAATAACTTTTAGCATGCAAAAAAAGCCTCTCATAGATTCTTTATGCACCACAATGACTAATCCTAATGAAAAGACCTAACTCCTCCACCTACAAACCTTACACTCCTTTAAATAACCCCACCGAGATACACAAATCCTTATAAAACCCATGTTACTGCACTCGGAACTGCTCAAATTCCTTAAATTGTGGACCTAACGACTTCTTTGGAACACTTAAGTGCATTGTTTACCCAACAAAATGTAATCGGTCCCAGTACAACCCCTATTAGCTCATTTACCCTTGAGCTCGTATTTTCCATGCAATTTTTAAATGATGTAGCTACTACCATGCATGCCTGTGAACCCTTAATTTTACACCTTATCATTCAGTCACAACTTGATACCTGTTAAGTTTAGTGAGCTACGTAGAGTCAGCACGGCATTCCCGCTATCTGGTTAGCGGGCAAGGCTTAAGGGAGCAGCACCCCTTACAGGGTTGCAGGGGGCAGCACCCCTGGAGTTAAAAATAGACTTTCAGTCACATTAGTATCATGATACTTAATTCTTTGTCCTCTAACATTAAGGCTGGACATATAGCCTTGATTGAAATTCAACAAACATTCGTTGTCCTATAGCATTAAGGCCGAATAGATAGCCCTGATTGAAATTCACTAAACCTTCTTTGTCCTTTAATATTAGGGCCGAACAGATAGTCTTAATTGAAATTCACCATGACCATTCTCGCATCCAACATTAAGGCCAAATTGATAGTCATTAGTAAAATCTCATTTATCCTAGAGGGCCTTCTCCCAAAGGACCTGATAAAAACACACAAGCTTAGAGTCTGATATGGCACCTCTTCCCAACGTTTACTATTATTAGAATCACCTTTTGTTCAAAACTAATTCTGATGAGAGGGCAGCTGTGAACTCTTAATTTTACACCTCATCATTTAGCCGTAGCTTGATACCTGCTAAGTTTAGTGCACTACGCAGAGCCAGCATACTTAATTTTTCAGTTACTAGTACTTTTCCTATCATGACCGGACCTTTTATATCAGACAGTATTTTTTGAAAACTGACTGGATTTTCTCCCTAACTTACTGTTAAAATGTTCTAAAATTAATTTCGAACCTATTGACACTGACCAATAATTTTTCTAAACTCTATAACTCCTGAAAACTAATCTGGAAGTTCCAAAACCTGATCAAGTGAAAAAATGAAATTCTAGCCAGCACGCCCACCGAAGCATAGGCGGTGCCAGAGCCGGTCTAGGTAGAGCCAGCGATCCTTCTACCGGTGCACCTCAAGTGGCGTGTGCCCTACTGCCCGCCTACATTATCCAAAATACCCTCCAATATAATTTTTCAGCTTTTTTTTAACTCTACCTTTTGTTCTTTTCATTTTTCCACTTCCTAAACTACCCTTACCCATTTTTCCTATAAATACCCCCCTCCACTTCTTATTCCTTCACACCTTGAAAGTTGATATAGATGGTTATCTATCAACTTTTCTTCTACTTCTCCCTCTAATCACTTTTTGATTAATTAATTAATTATCTCACCCTAACCAAGTTAATTAATCTTTTTAATTAACTAAAACTCTTTTTTTAATTAAAATTAATCACTTAATTAATCAATTAATCTTTTTAATTAATTAATTAATCTTTTTTCCAAAATCAAATTAATCATTTTTCTCAATCCACCTTTTATCCAAATTAATTAATTAATCTTTTTAATTAATTAATCCATCCACCCTTTTCATCATATTAATTAATTAATTAATTGTTTTAATTAATTAATTAATTAATCATCCAAAATTAACCATTTTCTTAACGCACCTTTCATCCAAATTAATTAATTAATCTTTTTAATTAATTAATCCATCCACCATTTTCATCATATTAATTAGTTAATTAATCATTTTAATTAATTAATTAATCTCCCAATCAATCTAATCACTCAGTCTCGATAAACGGAATTTCAGTCTGGTAAAACTCTCTGCCTGCCAAAAGTAAAAGTATCAGCCTTTTTCTTCACTTTCAAAACACCCAAACCAAAATCAATATGATCAACTCTTAAACCCCTCCACTTAATCGTAGAATGAACTACTTGGGTTTTGGTCCCCATCCAACGAGGTACGTAAGCACGTTTGAAATCTAAATTCAAACTTCAAATCCAAATATCTATCAATTTCTTCTTCCCTTTTTAATTTGTGGATATTTTATTTTAATTTTCTCCTTGCACTCATGTCATTTTCATGCATCTTATTTAAAATTATCATCTTATAATATTTGTCATTCATGAAATCAATTTTCAAAGTCAAATTAAACTTAAGAGCCAAACTTTGATTATTTAAAACCAAAAACCTAGTCCCCAAGTTTAACCTGGTTTGAGACTAGTGATTTTATCCATGGGCAAATTAAAATAAAAAATTAATAAATTGAGGTCAAATTGGGTTTTTCCTTAATTTTTCTATTTAAAAATAAATTAGGGTGGCGACTCCTGAAATCATTTTCAAAATCAACCAATCCGAATCCGAAGGTTCCATCATTAGTCTAAACTAGACTGAGTAACCCGGTTCCCTCCAGCAGACTAAGACCACCTATGAATAAATACTTAACCTTTCCACTAGCTTTTTTACCACCTCTAGAAATCAAAGGTAACAATGACCCAAATAGGTGTGAAGGAGCAATAATTAGGTTAGTAATAAGTCAAATGGGTGGAGGTAGAACTCCTCCCCTAAGAGAATAATGCTTATATGGGCTTGAAAGGAGTATGCATAACGAGGATGGAGAATGTTCTAGAGACGAAAGGTGCTCTCATCACCAAGAAGCGGATGAAGAAAGATAAGCTAGTCAAGGAGGAGATAGGAGGAATAAAAGGGGAAGAGATGGTGGAGGCCTAAACAGGCACTTTAAAAGGGATGAGAGAGGAGGACAAAAAAAATCACAATCCTCCTTTTTTTCTAGTTGAAGGAATCATAGAGATTGAAGGGGGTCAAGAGGAGACTAGTAGGCACAAGCAGAAGGTTGTGAGAGAAGGAGTTAAGAAAGCCTTAAAAGTGCTGAGCGGAATCAAAGGGAAGAAGGCCATAGATAAAAACCTGACACTCGCCCTGAAATCACTATTTGTGAGGAAGATTAGAGACTTTAAAATGCCAGAGAAATTCAAACAGCCTACGATGTCTAGAGATATAATAGGGAGTCTGACTTCAGAGTTCATGTCATGGACTATAAACATGCTATGGAACTCCAGACCACTAATAATGAAGTGTTATGCCGAGCCTTTAGAGGTTTAATAGAAGGGGCAGTAACGAGATGGTTTGAGGGACTAGAGGAATGAACTATTGATTCATTCAGATAGCTTGCTGAAAATTTCATGCACCGGTTTAGTGTTGGTATTCGAAAGCATTTCACGTCTATTTTTATATAAAGTTACATTCAATGCCTTCCCCATTTGAAATACACTCCCAATATGCATATTCAAAGAATCTGTAGGATTCATTTTATATGTATAAAATTCCTTCTTCTCTCTATAAGCTTGAATTAAACCTTTTTCTGAATCATATTGTAGATCACTATTGGGAAGAAATTTGCAAGTGCACGAAGTCCACAAGTAATATAGAATGAGTAGAGTATCATTCCCATGAGGATTAATGATTTAACCACCTATCTATTTTATTTCTTTTGTTTAAGGCTTCAATTTAATTTTAATTAAAACTAAATAAATTTACTTCTAAGCTAACAATAAACTAAAGAACAATATTTAATTAAAGGAATTAATAATAATAACAAAGTTGCTAGGGATTAACACTTATTCTCACTTAATCAACCAATTACCTATAAGTTCTAAGTTATGATATGATCTAGGTTATCAATAGCATTGATTAAAATCTCTCGATCATTTAATAAACTAAACCAAAATTCAATCAATCACAAAATAATTCAATTAATTTTCATCTAATCAAATTATTTCTAATTACCCAAATATGGATTTAAGCAAACCCTAAGGATATCTAACCACAAATTATAATCTCTTATCAATTATCAATTAAATAAATATTTGTAGATCAGTTGCCTTACCATCTTTCAATGCATAATACAACTAAACTCATAGTTTTGGTGATCAAACAAAACTAAACATGAAGAACAACAAATACCATATATTATAAAGACTTAGATTTTATCGATAATTGATATGAAATTGTGTTTCAAAGTATCAATCCCTAACTATAGAGTTTAGTTAGACATAATTAATTAAAGCACAAATAGAGTACTAAGAAGAAGAAGAAGTCAAAATAAAAGAAATGAGAGAATAAGAAAGAAAATCTCTCAATCTTCAATCTCTAAATTTTCAATCTTATGTTTCTTAACTTGATCTCCTCTGAAGTCTCTCCAAAACTTCTTCTCTATGTTTTTCTCTCCTTTTCTTGAGTCTCTTGTATCTTATTTATAGTGATTTTTCATCTCCCAACAGTGTTAGGTCATAAAAATTCCAAATTAGGAGTAAAAGTAAGACTTAAATGAAGAATACGTGTTGCTGGCGCAACACCTATGGAGGGCACAATAGGATCTAGCTATTCAAATGTTGCATCCTCTACAAATGTAGCAAGTTCCATACTTGTGTCCCTTGCTTCTACTTCTTTCTTCATCTCTTTAAGTCACATTAAGCCCTGCAAAAACCTCTGAAACCTTCCTCACATCTAAAATATAAAATGCAAAATAAAATTAAACAAAATATGAGCGTAAATGCATGACATTCCTAAGAAAAAACACCTAATAATATATATTCTACATGCACACATCAATCACTCTTTGAATCATAGTATGGATCACACATTTTAAATCTAATAATATTTACTAAAGAAATGAAATAATTAGAAAATAATTTATCAACAAATAAATATTATGACAACAAAATTTATTGGTAATGTTAACAAAAACAACAACAACAACAATAATATTAATAATAATATCTACACAATTATTATAATTATAATTATAATAAATATTATAAGAATAATAATAGAATATTAAATCAATAAATAAAAAATATTGCAATAAATTAATATCATTATAATATAAAACTAAATAATAACATACAAATTATTATACAAATAAAATATTTTTTAATAAAAACTCACAAATTTTATAAATACATAAAAAATATAAAAAAATTTTATAAATTTATTTGAAAATACTAAATTATTTTCTCCTTAAAATAAATTTGTCCCTAAAAATAATGCTTATGCATATGATTATCAGTGGGATTATTTATTATGCATATTTTTTTCAAATATGCCTATTGATTATTAATCCCAAAAAATAATGCTAACAAATATAATGTCCAAATTAAAATTCCCATATAAATTTATTAACAAATAATTATCATAATGATAATAATAATAAATAAATAGATAATAACAAATAGCATTTATTTTATAAAAAAAATATAACAAATTACGTAATAACTACATATTAAAATATGAGCAAACTCTATAATTCTCTAAAAATATTATTAATAATATATATTGTTACTATGCGATTTTGTTAATATTATTTTCATTATTATTTTATATATTTTTATGTTAATTACTTTTCAATTATAATAATAAACAGTACCACAAAAATAACAACAATCATAATAATAATAATATAATTTAAAATAATAACAACAACATTTTCACCTAACAAAAATTAATAACATAAAAAATTTAAGTGGCAAAAATTTAAGGTGCATTATGGTCTTAAGGTACATGTTAAGTATAATATATATAGCAAAAAAATCAAAAAGCCTACTTGATATAAATTGTTAACATGTTGGCCTTTTTTTTTTTTATTTAAAGTTGCTCGGGTTCTAGTCCCAGTCATAAATATTTTTTTTTTCAGTTAATCTTTTTTTTTTTTTTTCTCTTTTTAGTTAACCTTTGTTTTTTTTTTCTTTTTGAGTTATTCCTTTTTTTTTTCTTTTTTAGTTATTTTTTATTTCTTTTCTTTTTTTTTTTTGCCTTTTTTTATTTGTTTGTAATATTTACAATTAAAATTATATTTATTTTATTTTATTTCTCTAAGAATTTTTTTTTATTAATGTTTGAGTTTTTTATTTGTTTAATTGTTCTAATTAAATTTATATTAATTTTTATAAGAAAAAAATTATATTAATAGTTGGATTTTTTTTATTTGATTCTTATAATGATAATAATTTTAATATCATTAATTTTTTAACATAATTTTTATTTATAAATTTTAATATTTTTATGGGTAATTTTTTAAAATGTTTTTAAGGATAATTTAACAAAAATATAAATATCATATTTATCTTTTTTATGACAATGAATTTTCAAAAATCAATTTTTTTTTAAATAATAATAAATTTATTGAAAATTCACCGTCAAATATAATTTATATAATAATTATATTCACCACCTATAAGCAACATGTTTATTAAGTATTACTTATAAATTCATTAAATATATAGTGTATTTTCATCATTTGTAAAGTGTAAATTCATATTAAACTTTATATTATCAAGTTTATTAGATTTAAAATTTAGGTTTATCACATATAACTATTAAATTCATTAGATATAACATTCAGGTTTATCATATATCACATGTAGATTCATTATCTTTTACTATTAAATTCATGATTTAATTATTCTATAATTTAATTTTATTTATTCCTCATATTTATAATTTTCGTTTTTTAATATTTCACATATAATTATGAGATTTATTAGATTTAAAATTTAGATTCATCACATATAACTATCAGGTTCATTAGATATAATGTTTATGTTCATCATATATCATATACAAATTCATTATTTTTTACTATCATATTTATGATTATAAATCAATATTAAATTATCTTTTTTTTTTTTATTAATCAACAACTAGCTCTATTATCTAGATCGAGTAGAATTCAAAACAATATAAGTAATAGGTTCATTAAGTATTACTTATAGATTCATCAAATGTATTGTGTAAATTCATCATTTGTAAACTATAAATTTATATTAAAATTTAAATTATCAAAATTATTAGATTTAAAGTTTAAGTTCATCACATATAACTATCAAATTCATTAGATATAATGTTCATGTTTATCATATATCAATTACATATTCATTTTCTTTTACTGTTAAGTTCATGATTTAATTATTCCATAATTTAATTTTATTTATTCCTCATATTTATAATTTTCATTCTTTAATATTTCACATATAATTATGATATTTATTAGATTCAAAGTTTAGATTCATCACATATAATTATTAGGTTTATTAGATATAACATTTAGGTTTATCATATATTACATGCAGATTTATTATCTTTTACTATCAGATTCATTATTATAAATCAATACTAAGTTATCTATTTTTTTTTAATTAATCAACAACTGACTCTGTTATCTAGATCAAGTAGAATTCAAAGCAATATAAATAACAAGTTCATTAAATATTACTCACAGATTCATCAAATATATCGTGTAAATTCATTATTTGTAAGCTGTAGATTTATCGGTTATATTAGTAAAAGAAAAACATATATTCTTTAAAAGTGATGAATTTATGTTTTATATCTTATAAACTTATACTTTATAACTGATGAATTTATCTTTTATGATTTATGAATTTTGATAGATTAGTTCATAACATAAAAAATTTTAGATATTACTTTAATAATATAAATATTACCACAAAATTTTAATATCATAAAAATTAAAGAATATTAATTTATAATTAATTTAAATAAATAATAATATATATTATTAATTTTATATAAATTTATAGAAAGTGAATTTTATTTGATGTATTAAATAATTTACCTAAATAAATATAAAATAATATTTAATAATTCTATTAGTTTTATCAAATTCAATATAAATAAAAAATCAAACTAACAATTTCATAGAAATAAATAAACAAATATATATAAAAAAATTCAATCATTAATATAGTTTTTTTTCTTATAGAAATTATATAAATTTGTTTAGAACAATTAAACAAATAAAAAAAATCAACCACTAATATAATTTTAATTGGAAATATTACAAATAAAAAAGAAAAAAAAAGAAAAATAACTTAAAAAGGAAAAAAATAAAGAATGTCTAAAAAAACAAAGAAATTTACTATTAGGGATTCAAACTTGCCACCTCATATGTTTGAAGTTAATATGTTAACAAACTAAACCAATTAACATTTTAGAAATTTTTACAATGTATATAATAATTAATATTTTGGACCCTGGATCCATAATGTATCATGAATTTGGATCATGATATAATAACCCAATTTAAGTTAATGACATAAAAAAATATTAAAAAAATTATGGAAATTAACTTAAATTATCAACATATATATTGTCAACTTTTTTTCATTATAATTATTTTATTCTATATATTATTGTTTTAAACATTTTTCAATTATATATAAAAAAAAAATAGTAACATACAGATAATAACAACATTTTCACCTAACTAACAATTAATAACATAAAAAATTTAAGTACATATATTTAAAAAATGAAAATAATGACATAAAAATAAAAATATACAAATTATTAGACAAATTCACATAAATTTTCAACATACTAAATATTTCAATATATTAACGTACTAAACTATATATCATAAACATAATATTAAAATTTATTAAAAAAATATACCTTAATTAGTAGTCCACCAAAAAAGAATTGTCCAACAAATTAATGTTGACCTTAGTTCAAAAAAGAATATCATTAGTGATCCAGCAAAAAAAAAAATAATAATAAAATATATATATATATATATATATATATATATATATATATATATATATATATATATATATATATATATATATATATATATATATATATATATATATTATGTTACAAAAATATAACTAATTTAATACTTCAATTTATTCAAAATTTACCTTGAGCTTAGCTACTGATGAGCCTAGTTAAATAACAAAATTACTTATGAGTTTGTAAAAAAAAAAAAATTATAGCCTCAAGAGATGAAATTTTGTGGGGAGGGGGAAGAGTTTAAGATTTTTATTGGTTGAAGTTGATGGTTTTTAAGTGAAGAGATGAGGATTTAAAGAGGAGAGGAGTAAAAAAGGTGTAGGTTGGGGGAGGGGGCAGGGGAGAGAGAGTGGGGTGGTAGAGGGAGTAAAGAGAGGAGGCAAAGGCGTACATGAGATGGCTTGTCTCAGCAGAGAATCATTGGGTGACAAGACTAGTCTGCCACTCCATGTAGTGGACAGGCCCTAGTATGCTATATCATAAAGTAGATAGGTTCAGTTAGCTTTTTCATCTAGCGGACATGGGCAGTCCACTACATAGACCAGCGGATAGATAGGCGAGCTAACTTTTGATTCTTTGAGCAAACTCTAAATTCGAAATATTTTTTCTAAAGCACCTAATTTGGGAATTGATTTATAAAACACTTCAATTAGTTTTTTTTTTTTTTTTTTTTTTAACAAAGACCTAATTTGGTAAAAAAGCCCCACATGTTTTTTGTGAAATTTTGAGTTCCAAAATTACTAATGCTCAAAGCTTCATATAAAGGTATGCTGTTTAAGTGTACTTTCAATACACCCATTCAAAGGTATTTCCAATTTTTTTTTTCTTTTGGTGTCAAGCGGAAGATCAAATGATTCTTCTGATAAACTAAACATAGTTTTATATATGTTGGATTTTTGGAGGACAAAAAAACTGTCAAAGACATACACATCACACACAACAACAAGTTCTAAAATTTGAACCTGTTAGAGCTAAAGGACTTCTTTTCATTGTTTACACTAACTATTAAACACATGAGAGTTTACTTAGAATAAGTACGAAAGCATGGCCTTAACATAGCCCTATACCTCAACCACACACTATTTTTAACTATACTAACCCATAATTCTTTACTTTTTCTAACTTACAAGTAAGTTAAATTTCTACCTAACCCCACTAATATAACTATTGGAACAACATGGTTTTTGACATAGATTTGAAATACAATTTTCCTTCAAAGTACACAATAACTAAAGAGTATCAAACAAAAATCTTAGTGCATTCAAATAATATATAAAGCTGAAGAGGAATTTTACTATAAACAATAATAACAAGGTAGCTATACTCCTCTCGTGCATATAACACATCTTTGCATATGCTCACCCACCTGCTTATTCTAGCCAGCCTATGTGTAACCAGCTACCTTGACCCCACCAACTCACTTGGAAGCGTGCATTATAGGCAAATTATATGGTGGACCTGAGTCCACAATGCATTGTGGACCCAGATGCCATATAATTACAAGTAATGCCAGTTGTCCCGTGTTTTTCCACCTACAGGTCTCTTTTTCTCCTAAATCCTTTTTTTTTTCTTTTGTTAAAAAATAATTATATGGATAATAATAAAAATAAATACTATTTTTTGGATGTGTTTCCTTCTTTTTTTTTTTTTTGTGTGTAAATCACATGTTTTCTAATTATTTAAATTAATTTAGATGTATTTCCTTTTTTTTTTTTTTTTTGAAATCACTTGTTTTCTAATTATTTAAATAACAACAACAATTATTATTATTATTACTTATGTGTTCATTAAATATACGGTGGAAGTTTATTAAATAAAAACTATAGATTTATCAACAGTACAGTGTAAGTTCATTGAAAATTTACTGTTAAATTTAGTTTCTATAATAATCATGTTCACTACTTATAAATAACAAGTTCATTAAATATTACTTTAGATTCATCAATATATGGTGTAAATTTATTATTTGTAAATTATAGATTCATTAGTTACATCAGTAAGAGAATAAATGATATTATTTATAAGTGATAAACTTTTACTTTATATCTTATGAACCTATATTATATAATTGATAAACTTATCCTTTATGATCTATAAACTTAAATCAGTTTCTATTAACCATATAAAAACAAATTATATATATATATATATATATATATATATATATATATATATATATATATATATATATATGTGTGTGTGTGTGTGTGTGTGTGTGTGTGTGTGTATAAAATTAAAAATTTTATTTTATAATTAATTTAAATAAATAATTATATATCATTAAATTCATGTAAATTTATAGAAAGTGAATTTTATTTGATGCATTAGATAAATTACCTAAATAAATATAAAATGATATTTAATAACTTTATTAGTTATGTCAAATTGTCAAATTCAACGTAAATAAAGAATCAAACTAATAATTTCACAGGAATAAATAAATAAATATTTTTAATTGAATAATGTTTACCTTAAATAATAAGTTAAATAATTCTGATAAAAAAATAATAAATTAAATAAAAAGAAAAAAGAAAAGAAAAAGAAATTTAGGATAAACATGTAAAAAAAAGGTGTTCCGTGTGCTGTGTATCATTTGGACCTGGTCCACGATACATCGTGGACTCAGGTCCATGGTGTCCACTACCCTATATTATTAGTTTAATTTTCAAATCAGTCATTCTAAATTTTCAATCGGTCCTTTAGAATTAAGTTTTTATAAATATTTTCAAATGTTAAAATTATTTAATTAGTTTTCATTATATAAATATGAAAGATCAACAATAAAATATATTTTTATGAAAAATTATAATCAATTATTATTTTTTGAAATAAAAATTATGGAGGAGATGTACACTCCATAGTTTAACTTAAAGAAGTTAGTTAAGACATAATGGCATATTATTTTATTTATCATATTCTTTCTTTTCTATAAAATTATTGTCTTAATCATCTCACAAAGTATCATGTAACCCCCTTTCCTTTTCCACTTACATTGGTTACAACTAAATCCAAATAAACAATAAAAACCAAAGAGTGGAAGGGGAGTTATATATATATATATATATATATATATATATATATATATATATATATATATATATATATATATATATATATATTTTTCCACTTACATTGGTTACAACTAAATCCAAATAAACAATAAAAACCAAAGAGTGGAAGGGGAGTTATATATATATATATATATATATATATATATATATATATATATATATATATATATATATATATATATATATATATATATATATATATATATATATATATTATGACAATGCTAGGTAACACAAGTTGCATAAAAAAAAAAATTTAATGCAAACCAATATAATTTAAACACATCATATAATCAGAAATAAATATACTATAATTATTCTTAAATATAACATCATTTTTATTAAAAAATTACATAATTAATTTTATTGAATCGGATGCAATTATGTCATTTAGAATATATATATATATATATATATATATATATATATATATATATATATATATATATATATATATATATATATATATATATATATATATATATATATATTTAAAGTCTCCTTCATTGAGACTCATTGCTATTGAAGTGTGAATTAGTTAAATTCATCTTGTGTTGAACTATTAATTGTTGGATTATGAGGAGGTCAGCCTCCAAGTTTTCCTTGGAAAGGTCAATCGCTGGAAGCTTGGGAGGAGACGTACACTACATAGTTTAACTTAAGGAGGGTAGTTAACGACATAAGCATTAATATAAATATTCTTCGAATTATATATACACATACAAAATCAATATCTGCCTTGTACGTAATAATTCAAAAACAAGGGTAATAATAATAAAAAATTTAACTTTGTCTGTGATTGCTTTATAATATATTATATTATCTCATACCTTATAATTTTTTTTTTCAGCATTTGAATGGGGACTCCGAGTTTGTAAATATTTAAATTTTATATTTATAGTCTAGTGAGACTAAATTCTTTCATTATATGAATTCGACAACACACTTTCACACTTGATTTATGAGTTTGTAAATTACTTTTCAAGTGTTAGTCGTCTAAATTGAATCTAATCAACAAGTACACGAAGATTAACGAGTAAGTTCACTTTGTCAATTGATGAGTTTATTCTTATAAGCTCATTTTGTTTATTGAGTCGATTCTTGAAGTTTAAATTTATAATTTGAATAATTAATGTAAACTCATATGGAAATTTAAAAAGAAAAAAAGAAACTAATGACTTATACTAAAAATTCGCCAATGAAGACAACAATGTTGGTTTTGACAAAATTCCACATTGGGATTTTAGAAAAAATGGGAGGAGTTTTAAAACTTATAAATAGACTCCTCCCATCCCTTAGTTAATCATTTCAAAATTGTCTCATCTCTTATATTTAGGCAATTTTATTTTTTTTCTCTTTTTTTTTTATAATATTTCTTTAATTAGTAAAATATTATTTTAGTAGTGTCCGAGGATGTAAGCAAAATTGGTCGAACCTCATTAAATTTCTGGTATTCTCTTTATGTTATTTTATGTCTATTTAAAAACTATTGTCGGGTATAATTGTTGTAATTTATTGTGCTATTAAAATTACTTGTCTTGGTAAAATTATGTCAAAAGATTATAGTTTTTAAGTGGGACCATTATGACCCTACCATTCTTTCCTGGGAATCTACCTTGTGGTGATTTTTAGTATAATCGTTTTCACTCTAATCACTTGAATAATAATTTTCAAAGTGAATTTTGTTATTATTGGTGAAAATTAATCTGAATTTCACAACAATTGGTATCAGAGCTCTTGGTTTATTTTAGTATTCTCTGTGATTGCGGTTTAGGCTGATCTTCCATATCAGAAAAAATTTCCTTAGGTTAATTGGCATTTCGCATTAACAGCTATTAAATAGAATCTGCAGCAAAAATGGCAGATAGTACAAAAGCATCCATATCTTCATCATCGTCAATTTTGGCAAGAACTACTGTAACAAATGCCAGATTTGCAGTAGAGATTTTTGATGGCACTGGTCATTTCGGCATGTGGCAAAGTGAGATTCTAGATGCTCTTTTTTAGCAAGGTCTAGACATTGCCATTGAAGAAGAGAAACCAGAGGACGTTGAGGAGAAAGAAAGGAAGAATATTAATAGATCGGCATGTGGTACAATTCGATTGTGTCTTTCTAGAGAGTAGAAGTATGCATTTTTCGAAAAAAATTTTTGCAAATAAATTGTGGAAGGCACTAGAGGAGAAATTCTTGAAGAAAAGTAGTTAGAACAAGCTCTATATGAAAAAGAGATTGTTTCGCTTCAACTATGTTCCATGTCCCACTATGAATGATCACATTACTAGTTTTAATCAGCTGGTGACTAATTTGATGAATATGGACGTGACTTTTAATGATGAAGATCTGGCTCTGATGTCGGTGGGATCGCTTCCTAATGAGTTTGAGTACCTTGAAACTACTCTACTTCATGGGAAGGTTGTTGTGTCTCTCAGTGAAGTAATTGCTACCTTGTATAGTTACGAATTGAGAAAGAAAGAAAAGCAAGAAAATACAAGTGTCAAAGTAGAAGTTCTTGTTGTTAGAGGCTGTTTGAAGAGCTAGAATAAAAGAAGGAGAAAGAGATCAAAGTCGAAATCCAGATTGAGTAAAGATGAATGTGCCTTTTGTTGAGAAAAAGGGCATTGGAAGAAAGATTGTCCCAAACTAAAGAATAAAGGCAAACCTGAAAGGGGAAAGACTGTCTCAAAGTCAAATGTAGCTGAGTGTGATGATGCAAATTTAGACCTCTCAATTGCTGCTACACCATCAACCAGCTGTTCTAGTTCATGGTTGATAGATTTAGTTTGTAGCCACCATATGACCTCAAATAGAGAATGGTTCTTTGATTTTAAAGAACTAAAAGGTAGAGTTATCTACACAGCAAATAATTTCCCTTTTGACACACATGGGATTGGTTCAATTCACTTAAGGAATCAGGATGGATCAATCAAAATCTTAACATGTGTTCATTATGTGCCGGATTTGATGAGAAATCTCATCTCTGTGGGAACCTCAAAGTCAAAAGGTTTCGAAGTAAGGGCTAAAGATGGGATAATGAGGATCATCTCTAGAGCACTTATGATAATGAAGAGAATTTGAAAGAGAAACAATGTGTATTACTTTTTGGGTAGTACAATTGTTAGGACAGCAGCAGTAACAGCTTCTACTATTGATTAGGAGTAAGAAGCAACTAGGTTATGGCATATGCATTTGAGATATGCTGGAGAAAAATCCTTAAAATTGTTGATAGATCAAGGATTATTGTGGGCTTGCAAATTGGATTTTTATGAGCATTGCATCAAAGGGAAGAAGACAAGGATGAGGTATTGGAAATTTTCCTTAAATGGAAAAAGATGGTGGAGACTCAAATAGGTAGAAAAGTCAAACGTCTTCGTACAAACAATAGTGGAGAGTTCAAAAATGATCCATTTTTGAAAGTCTGTGAAGATGAAGGTATTATCAGGCACTTCACTATTAGAAATTGTTAGGTATTTTCCACACGTATACGGAGTCCACAAGTAATATAAAGTGAGTAGAGTATCGTTCCCACAAGGACTAAGTTTATCCACCTATCCACTATTCCTTTCTTTGTTTAAGGCTTAATGAATTAGTTTTCATCAAATAAAAAGAACTAAATTTAATGAAATAATTTGAAGAGAAACAATGAGATTTAATGGTCAGGAATTAATATTTATCCACACTCAATCAATCAATTATCTTAATATCTAAATAGTGTATGATTCGGGTTATCCTATAGCATTGATTAAATTCTCTCGATATTATATCAACTAAACAAAATTCAAGTTCTCTAATTAGTTCAATCAATACTCATTGCATTAAACTATTTGTTGATTTCATAAATTTAGCTTTTAATTCAACCCTAAGGATATTTAATTACTAACTATAATCTCTTATCAATTAGTAATTAAACAAGTATTTGCAAGTCTATTGTATTATCATCTCTCAATACATAACACAACACAAATCACAACTTTATTAGCCAAACAAGGTCAAGCATTAATCATAGCAAATACCACATACCACAATGAATTAGATATATAGATAATTGAAGGAAATTGTGTTTCAAAACATTAATCCCTAACTAAAGAGTTAGTTAACATGATTGTAATGAAAACCAAATACCAAGAAGAAAAGAAATTCATAAACCCAAAGTTGTAGGAGATAAGGAAGTTGGATTTCTCAATCTTAAGCTTTAATATTGATTTTCTTGAATTTAATCTCTCTTTAGGATTTTTGTTCCTTGTTCTCTTCCTCTTTTCCCATTTTTCTTCTCTTCTTACTCTATTTATAGTGCAATCAGCCTCCATGTCCAATTAGGTTTGAAAGATTGGCCCTTGGACGAAATAAAATCGGACTAGGAATTCACTCTAGTTGTGCTTGCGATGTCTGTCGCACTGGCAATACTGGCACTTCTGCCTTCGGTGCACCCACGATGTGCCTTAGCTTTTGATTTGGAATCCTTTCTCGACCATTCCGATTCTGCACTAGCATCCTTTCAATCCCCCATATGATTTTGCTTCATTTAGGCTCTTTCACCCTACAAAACCTCAGAAGACCTTTTTTAAATGCAATACATAAACTATGAATAAAATTAAGTCACAATGCACCTGAACACTTATAATTTCTAAGGAAAAATCACCTACACACATACATTCTATATGCACAAATTAGAAATACACCACAATAGAATGGGGTGGTAGAGCGAATGAACTGGACATTGCTGGAGAAGGTTCGGTGTATATTGTCCAATGTTGGGTTGGGCAAAGAATTTTAGGCTGAGGTTTTGGTATATGCTTGTCACCTTATCAATCGTTTACCATCAACTGCTATTGGTGGTAAGACACCATTAGAGAAATGGTTTGGAAAACTTGCTATAGATTATGATTCCTTATATGTGTTTGGTTCCACTACATATTATCATGTTAAGGAGTCAAAGCTGGATCCAAGAGTAAAGAAGGCAATTTTTATGGGGATCACCTCTGGTATAAAAGGCTATCATCTTTGGTATCCAGAGACAAAGAAAGTAATCTTCAGCAGGGATGTTACCTTTGATGAATCTACCATGCTGAGAAAGGTGACTTTTGAAAAGATGGAACAGACAGTTGGTACTCCCAAAAAGGTGGAGTTTGATGGTAATAGAATTGTCCTAGCTAATAAAGAAACTAATGATGACTCTCCTATGGTAGAAAAAGAGTCAAATGAAGAAGAGGTTTAGACCCAAGAACCTCCACAGTAACATGAATCAATTACACTAAAAAAGGGAAAGAGGACCATTAGACAACTTGCTCGCTATACTGATATGGTCTCTTCTGCATCACCAATTGCAATTGATGATGGTTTTACCACTTTTAATGAAGCAGTTCAAAGTTCAAAATAGAAAAAGTGGAGGATCGCTATGAATGAAGAAATGTAGTCTCTTCAAAAGAATCAGACATGGAAACTAGCTAGTCTTTCGAAGGAAAAAAAGGCAATTGGGTGCAAATGGGTATATACAAAGAAAGATGGATTTCCTGATAAGGATAATGTTCACTACAAAGCAAGATTGGTGGCTAAAGGCTATGCTTAGACGAAGGGAGTTGATTATAATGAAGTATTTTCTCCAGTTGTAAAGCATTCCTCTATTAGAATTTTGTTGGCTTTGGTAGCAAAGTTGGATTTGGAACTAGTTCAGATGGATGTAAAAACTGCATTTTTACATGGAGACTTAGATGAGTAAATCTACATGACTTAGTTAGATGGATTCAAAGTTGTTGGAAAAGAAAAGATGGTATGTAGATTGGAAAAATCGCTATATGGATTAAAGCGATCTCCAAGGCAGTGGTACAAACGATTTGATAAGTTTATGATAAGGCAAAAGTACACAAGAAGCAAATATGATCACTGTGTATATTTGCACAAGCTACAAGATGGATCCTTTATCTATCTTCTCCTTTATGTTGATGATATGTTGATAGCTTCAAAGAATAAAGGAGAGATTAAGAAGTTGAAGGCTCAGCTAAATCAGGAGTTTGAGATGAAAGATTTGGGTGAGGCTAAGAAGATTTTCGGCATGGACATATCTAGAGATAGGAAATTAGGGAGGCTTTGTTTGTCTCAGAAAGAATATCTGAGGAAGGTACTAAAACATTTTGGCATGAATGAGAAGTCAAAACCAGTTAGTACACCACTTGCTCTTCATTTCAAGCTTAGTGCATCGATGTCACCAAAGAATAATGCAGAATGGGAATACATGTCAAAAGTACCATATGCAAGTGCTATTGGTAGCTTGATGTATGTGATGGTGTGAATAAGACCTGATATTTGACAAGCAGTTGGGGTTGTGAGTAGGTATATGCATGATCCTAGAAAGGAGCATTGACAAGCTGTGAAATGGATTCTGCGGTATATTTTGAACACCGTAGATGTTGGTTTGGTATTTCAGCAGGACAAGCAAGAAGTTCAGTGTGTAGTTAGGTATTGTGATTTTGACTATGTGGTTGATTTGGACAAGTATCGATCAACTACTGGTTATGTGTTTACTTTTGCAAAGGCACCAATTAGTTGGAAGTCCACTTTATAATCAATAGTGGCTTTATCTATTATAGAGGCAGAGTATATGGTAGTTACAGAGGCTGTGAAGGAGGCAATTTGGCTTCAAGGGTTGCTTAGTGAGCTGGGAATAGAACAAAAGCACATCAAAGTGCATTGTGACAGTCAGAGTGCTATTCATTTAGCAAAGAACCAGGTTTATCATACAAAGACGAGGCATATTGATGTTCGATATCACTTTATACGGGAGATTTTAGAAGTAGGTGGTATCATAATCCATAAGATTCAGACCACAGAGAATCCTACTGATATAATAATAAAAGTAGTAACTGCGATCAAGTTTAAACATTGTTTAGACTTAGTCAATATTATTAAATATTGAAAGATGAAATTTGCAGACACTACGAAAGATTGGATTTGTGAGAAAATTGTATGGGATTTTTGATGTGATGTAAAATGGTATGGATTTAGTGTAATTTCAAGTGCATTTTAGTTGCTTTTTAGGTATATGTTTAGTATATTATAATGCATTTTGTGTTTTATTCCCTTAATATTTATTCTACTAATATTTTTTCAAGATTTCTCCTTAACCTGATGGTTTTGAGAGTATTTTATAAGTTTTAGTAGGTTATGGGAGGTATTGGAGGTTCCTAGAAGAGTCAAATATAAAAAGACATCAAATTTTGAAATTCACTAGTGCCGAGTTGTTGAATGGAGGATGAGTTGGTGTCGAGTCGGCACACACCAAAAGACAGGATTTTTCAAAAATAGTCTACAATTTTTTAGTCATAACTTCCTCTACACAACTTGGATTGAAACGATTCAAGAGGCTATGGAAAGCTGATAAAAAGGCCTACAACTTTCATGAGGATCTCAAAGTCTAATTTTGCTATCTGAATTGGCCAAAATGCCTTTGACGTTTCTGAAGTAGTTATTAGGTGACTTTGCACAAAGTGTTGCATTTTTTTATGAAATGTTATGACTTTTAACTGTTCAAAGCCTTTAAATAGTTGAAGTTTCTTTTGTAAAAGACATCTAGAAAATCAAAATACAAAGTAAGGAGATACATTTGTATTACATAGGAAAAATTTACTTAACATCATTGTAAACACCTTATTAGAATTAAGTACTTGGATCAAGTGTCCTTCCAAAAGGCACTTCCACTTCAAGAATTGTGCAAGTCATTTCATGAAGAATAAAGGAGTTTTCATTCATCAATCTGTCTTCCTTTCTTCTATCTTTATTTTATTATTCAATAATGAATGCTTGCATTATTTCTATGACATATTTTACCATGTACTTATTCTAATAGGTTGTTAGAATTGCAATGATGAATTAATTTTATGAACTACATTCTTAATATGCATGAATGATTTAGTTTCAATTGAGTGCTACATTGTGTTATGTATGCTTGATCACCATATAAACTTGTTAATCATTTTGTTCACAATGAGAGTTGGGGCATTTTGGTCGAAATGCAATTGAAATTACTTAAAGGATAGGAAAGTACCTGGAGACAAGAAATCCACTTTCAGGGGTTAAAGAATTGGCATGGAACTTAATGGTTTTTGTTTATCTCTACAATGTCATGAGAGTGCTTGTAGACTCTAAATGAAAATACCTTTAATTGACAATGAGAGTTGCTTTTAAGGACTGATGGTCATATTCTCCAATCATTGCATGTGTTTATATGTTGTTAAACATTTATAGTTCAAAATTAATTCTGAATTGTAATTCTATTTTTGTTATAAATTAATTTTAGATTAGATAGAATAAATTAACATCTTTTGTTTGTTGTTTGCCTATCCATCTTAGTAATTACCCGGTTAATATAAAATTGCTCCAAATTCCCTAGAATTTGACACCCTACTCACTCTGTACTTAGTCTTAGAGACTAGGGTATTAAATTTGACCCACATCAATTTTGCAAAGGTGGAGATTTGTTGGTTTTAACAAAATCCCACATCGGGATTTTAGGACAAATGGGAGGAGTCCTAAAGCTTATAAATAGATTCCTTCCCTTCCTTAGTTAATCATCCCAAAATTGCCTTCTCTCTTATATTTAGGCAATTTTCTTCTTTCTCTCTCTCTTTTATAATATTTCTTGAATTAGTGAAATATTATTTTGGTAGTGTCTGAGAAAGTAGGCAAAATTGGCTGAACCTTGTTAAATTTCTTGTGTTCTCTTTATGTTATTTTATGTCTATTTAATAGCTATTATTGGGTATAGTTGTTGTAAATTATTGTGCTATTAAAATTACTTATCTTGGTAAAATTTTGTCTAGGGAGTGTGGTTTTTAAGTGGGACCATTGTGACCCCACCATTCTTTCCTGAGAATCTACCTTGTGATGATTTTTAGCATAATCGTTTTCACTCTGGTCACTTGGATAATAGTTCTCAAGGTGAATATTGTTATTATTGGTGGAAATTAACCTGAATTTCACAACAAACAAAAGGAGCTTTGGTGAAGGTTGGACATTGATCCAGTGGCAATCTTTGGTTTCTACTTCCAATACATTAACTTGATTTTGATATAATACGGTCATTAAATTCTATTCAGTATGGGCCATTGTTTAGCTTCCAATTTGATAAACTTTTCAAAGCAACTTTTTAAAATAATTCATCTAATATTGTTAAATTAACATTATTTTCTATAAATTAAGCTAATCTTTATATATATATATATATATATAATATATATATATATATATATATATATATATATATATATATATATATATATATATATATATATATATATATTTCTATAAATTAAGCTAATCTTTATATATATATATATATATATATATATATATATATATATATATATATATATATATATATATATATATAAAGATTAGCTTAATTTATAGAAATATATATATATATATATATATATATATATATATATATATATATATATATATATATATATATATATATATATATATATATATATATATATATATATATATATATATATATATGTATATATTATGTTTTATCTTAGATAAATATTGGAGAATTCTCGAGCAAAACTATGAAATTAGAAGTCCTTAATGAAAAGGGAAGGAATCAGAGCAAGATTGGACCAAGAAATATACTTGAGGAGGCATGAAGAAACTACACGGCAGGGTAGAAGGAGACTTGCATAGTCATGTAATCAAAATTTGATCTGCCTGTTTAGTTTAAATGTGATATCAAGAGAAGCAATTACATAGCTGTGTAGTTGTGTAGTTACATGCCCGTGCAGAGTTTGACATGGCTCCAAGTGTGATTTTTAGTGATTTTATACTTCAAGAGGATGAAAAATTTTGATTTTCTAAAGGGTTTCCAACTCCATCTAAACCTAAGACTTGTATACTATAAATATATTAGATCATTGGGAACTCAGATCATCTAGTTTTTATCTAAATTTTTAATCAAATTTTCTATCTTCGAAATTCTTTGTACATTAGTTTTTTATTTTAATTGAAGATTCTTCTAAGGAGAGGACATTTAAGTTTGGAGATTCATCAAGGCTTGGAGACTCCTCATAAACTATTTTAGAGTTCTTTCTAAACTTTATTCTTCAATTTAATAATAATTTGAGATCATGTTTTATTTGAGATTATGTAATCTCTTGATTTGCTTATGTCTATTTAAGTTTGATTAATTGGTCTTATTATTGGAATCAATCTTTTATCTTTAGGATTAGTGCTTATGAATAACTGATCATTATTTACATGTTAGATATTATGTGAAATAGCAAGAATGAAAGTATAATATTAGTTCATTGAGATATTAGACCTAGGATATGTATTGCTTAGAGATAAGAACATTTCTTTGTGATTGTTAAAAGGATTTCCAAAAAACTTAATGGGTTTGTCTAAATTGTTTATGATCACGAAAGTAGACATAATGTTAACATGAATACTTGTGGTTTATCTTGAGAGGAAACTTCATATAATTTAGAGAAATCTAATCATTAATTCCAATAAAATAAAACCAATCTAAAGAATATAGAGAGTCATAGGTAATCAATTGATGAAGTTTAAATCCTAGGTGTTTTATATATGTTGAATTTATCTTTTATTGTATTTGTTTAATTTTACTTATTTTTTTTTCATCTTATATTATTTTTTAAATAATAAAGGAAATCCTAATTTTGGTAGTTGTCAACCCTTCCTCAGGGGATTGATACTCTACTTCAAAACTATATTACTTGTTCATGACCTGCGCACTTACAGAAATTGCGTAATAAGTTTTTGGCACCTTTGCTGGGAAAGGCGACATCGACAATATCAATACAATTGATAATCTCTACTACTTTAGACTTTTTATTTTTTATATGTATTTTTCTCTTCTTATTGCTCAGAATTTGAGGCATGTATGAGAAGTGATCCCAATGTAAAACATGAGATACCAAGCTTAGTGATAAGGTCAAGCATTGAGAGACTAGCTATTGCAGCTAACAATTTTGAGATCAAACATTCACTCATTCAAATGGTTCAGTAGTCTTAGTTTGGGGAGGAGTCATGGAAGACACAAATGGTCATTTGGCAAATTTCTTAGAGATGTGTGATATAATAAAGATAAATGGTGCTATTGAGGATGCCATTAGATTAAGGCTTTTTCCATTCTCTCTTAGGGACAAAGCAAAAATATGGCTAACCTCTCAAGCTCCAAGATTAATCACTACATGGGACCAACTCACAAGTTCTTTCCTTACCAAGTATTTTCCACCTAGAAAAATTGCCAAACTTAGGAATGATATCACTAGCTTCATCTAATTTGATGGAGAGACTCTATATGAAGCTTGAGAAAGATTAAAGGATCTACAAAGAAAGTTCCCTCATCATGGTATCCTTGATTGGTTAATAATTCAAACCTTCTACAATGGATTATCTTCACAAATAAGGAGCATAATTGATGTAGCAATTGGAGGAGTCCTCATGACCAAGAACGACGCTGATGGATATGATATTTTAGAGCAAATGGCAACAAACAATTACCATTGGTCTAATGCGAGAGGTATGACAAAAAGAGTTATTGGTGTGACAAAAAGAGTTACTGTGTTCATGATGATTGATATTCTTTACTTGCTTCTAAAGTAGATGTAATTGCCAAACCTTAAAATGAATAAACATTAGTGCTCTCTCTAATGTCGATCAAATAGCTAACCAAAACAAGAACTTAGAGATGCAAATGGGACAATTGGCTAGTTCTTTCAATCCTAAAGCTCAGGATACTTTGCCAAGCAAAACTTAAGTTAATCCAAAGGAACATTACAAGGAAATTACCTTAAGAAGTGGCAAGCAACTTGAGGAAGTGGTACCGGAGAAAGCAAAGGAGGTAACTAGTGAAGCTTCAATACAGATCACTTAAGAAGAAGTTTTAGAAGACCATGTTGAAGAGGCATCAACATTATCAACACTCAATCCATATGTATCATCCATTCCTTTTCCTCAAACATAAAAGCATTAGAAGTTGGACAAACAATATAAGAAATTCTTGGAAGTCTTTAAGCAACTTCATATAAATATTCCTTTTGCGGAAGCTCTTGCTCAAATGCCAACTTTTGTGAAGTTCCTCAAAGAATTACCGTCCAACCAAAGAAAGCTCAAAGATAGTGCCATTATTATAGTTATTAAGAAGTGCAATGCTATAATCCAAAATAAACTTCCACTGAAGTTTAAGGATCTAAGGAGTTTTTCTATCCCCTGTACTATTAGCGATACTGAGTTTCAAAAAGCTTTGTGTAATTTGGTTACTAATATGAGTCTCATGCCATGTTTTATTTTTAAAAAATTGGATTTTAATGACTTAAAATCTACCAAAATGATTGTGCAATTAGCAGATCGATCTATAAAGTACCCCATTGGGATTATAGAGAATGTCTTAGTGAAAGTGGATAAATTCTACCCTCCTATGGATTTTGTTGTACTTAATATGGATGAGAATGTAGAAATTCCACTTATTCTTAAAGGCCATTCTTGGTAACAGTTGGAGCTCTAATTGATGTGAAGGAAAGGAAGCTAACCTTGAGGGAAGGTGATAAAATGGTTGAGTTCGATATTACAAAAGCAAAAAAATATCCTTCCTTCACTGATAGTTGTTTTCAAGTGGACATAGTTGATGAGTTAGTTCACAAGGTATTTGAAAAAGAGAAATTTGAAGATCCTCTTAAGGCTTGTTTAGTGAACAATGCAAATAAAAAGAATGAAGATGAAGGAGTTGCTGCATTTGTTTATACATTGGAAGCTACCTCACCTACACCATTCCGCAAGAGGCATCAATTTGACGAATGAAGTAAGGGTAAGTCACTTCCCCTCCTTCTATAGAGTAAGCACCAACTCTTGAGTTGAAACCACTTTCGCCTCATCTCAGGTATGTTTTTCTTAGCCCTAATGATATCTTACTTATGGTTGTAAATGCTCATTTAACTGAAGTGCAACTTGAGAAAACTTTGAGAATTTTAAGGCCTAATAAATCAGCTATTGGGTGGATTATTTCTAATATTAAGGGAATCATCCCTACCATTTGTATGTATAGAATTCTAATGGAGGAAAACCAAAAATCTATAATTGAAAATCAAAGAAGTTTGAATCCAAACATGAAAAAAGTAGTAAGGGTTGAAGTAACTAAATTATTAGATGCAGGAATAATCTATCCAATTTCTGATAGCTCTTGGGTTAGCCTTATGTATGTAGTACCTAAAAAGGGAAGGATAACTATTATGAAAAAATGGAATGATGAATTGATCCTTACTAGGATTGTAACAGGTTGGAGAATGTGTATTGATTATAGGAAACTTAATAATGCTACTTGCAAGGATTATTTTCCTTTGCCCTTTATTGATCAATTGCTGAGAGACTTATAGGTAATGCTTACTTTTTCTTTCTAGATGGTTTTTCATGCTATTTTTAGGTTCCTACTGCTCTGATGGACCAAGAGAAGACAATCTTTACGTATCCTTATGGTACCTTTGCATATAGGAGAATGCCATTTGGCTTTGTAATACCCTGATGACCTTCCAACGTTGCATAATGTTTATCTTTTCAAATTTTGTTGAGAAGACCATGGAGGTTTTCATAGATGATTTCACATTTTATAGGTGTTTTTTGATGATTGTTTAGAGAATCTAAAAAGAGTTTTAGACTGTTGTGAGGAAGCGATCTTATGCTCAATTAGGAGAAGTGTCATTTTATGGTACAAGAGAGGATTGTTCTTAGCCACAAAATTTCTCAATTTAGAATTAAGGTTGATTGTGCCAAGGTGGAAGTCATAAAGAAGTTTCGACCTCCTATAAATGTAAAGGAAGCAAGAAGTTTCCTTGGTCATACTGGATTTTATCGCTGCTTTTTCAAGGATTTTTCTGAAATTGCCAAACCTCTTTGTGATTTGCCTAATAAAGGTGCTATATTTGATTTTCCCAAGAGTGTTTGAGTGCTTTTGATAGGTTGAGGCTTTGACTTCAACCCCGATAATTACACCATCTGATTAGAGCTTGCCATTTGAGATTATATGCGATACAAGTGATTTTGCTATTAGAGCTGCTCTTTGCCAAAGGAAAAATAAGAAATTATATGTCATCTACTATACAAGTAGGATTATGGATGAAGTTTAGAGGAATTATGCCATCACTAAAAAGGAGATGCTTACAATCATCATTGCTCTAGATAAGTTTTGCTCTTATGTAGTTGGATCCAAGGTATTTGTCTTTACAAACCATGCTGCAATCTAGTACATAGTGTCAAAGAGGGATGCCAAACCTCATTTGATATGATGGGTACTTCTTTTATAAGAATTTGACCTTCAGATTTGAGACAAAAGGGGGTGGAGGATGTGGTAGCTGATCATTTATTAAGATTAGAGCAAAGAAAAGAGAATGAAGATAACGTGCCACTTAATGATTATTTCCTTGATGAGCACTTATTGGTGATTTCTAATTCCATCCCTTAATATACTGATTTTGTCAATTAGATGGATAATGGGGTTATCCCTCATGACTTATCCTACCATCAAAAGAAGAAATTATTTTTTGACGTGAAATATTATATTAGGGATGAACCTTTATTATTTAAGTATTATGGGGATGGATTGATTTGAAGATATGTGTCTGAGAAAGAAACAAAGAGCATATTAGAGCATTTCCATTCAAGAGAAAGTGGGGGTCATACAAGCACTGCTAAAACAGTTGCTAAAATTTGGCAATTAGGTTTTTATTGGCCCACCATGTGCAAGGATGCAAGAGATTCTATGGCATCATATGATCATTACTAAAGAATAGAAACATTTTAAGGAAGCATGATATGCCACTCAATGGCATCTTAAAGGTGGAATTGTTGAATGTTTGGGGATTGATTTCATGGGTTCCTTCATCATTAAATAGCTAATATATATTGGGGGTAGTTGATTATGTATTAAAATGGTTGGAAGCCATTGCAAGCCCTACCAATGACTCTAGAGTGTTGATGATATTTATAAAGAAATTTTTTTTTTCTAGATGTGGAGTTCTAAGGGCAATTATTAGTGATAAGGGTTCTCATTTTTGCAACCATACTTTTAATGCTTTGTTGAAGAAGTATGGGGTAACCCACAAGGTTGCAACTCCTTATCACCTTCAAACAAGTGGCTAAGTGGAGATTTCAAATTGGGAGTTAAAGCACATCTTGAAGAAAACAGTGAGCAACATAAGAAAAGATTGGCACTTAAACTTGATGATGCTCTTGGGGCTTATAGAATAGCTTGCAAAACTCCCATTGGCATGTCTCCCTATAGACTTGTCTTTGGGAAAGCTTGCCATCTTCCTATGGAATTGGAACATAAAGCATATTCAGCTATTAGGAGTTGAACATGGACTTAAAAGCTGCGAGTTCCAAGAGATTGCTTCAATTGAGTAAGCTTAAAGAGATTAGATTAGAAGCCCTTGATAATGCAAAGAATTACAAGAAAAGGAATAAGCTATGATAAGCATATTCACAAGAGGCAATTCGAGGAGGGTCAACAAGTTCTACTTTATAACTCCCACCTCAAACTCTATTTTGGAAAGCTGAGATCAAGGTGGTTATGTATCTTTCAAGTAGTAAAAATTCAATCTCATGGAGCCACTGAAATTCAAAATGAGGTTTTAGAAACTTTTAAGATTAATGGACAATGCCTCAAACCTTATTTCAAATATACAATTTGAGCAAAGGATCTAAGAACATCTAGCTATAAGACGTTAAAGAAGCGCTATTGGGAGGCAACCCAACTTTTTAACTTTTTTAATTTTAAATTTTAAACTTTATTTTCTCTTTTCCTTAGTTATGTGTTATTAATTCTAATATTTTATTTTAGTGTTTGTGGTTTTGTAAATGAGTTGAATGGAAGAGAAAAAGGAGAATTTCAAGACATCCAAGCAATAAATTGAGGGAGTCTTCTTTAACTCTAAATCAATTCATTGTGTTGTTTGGGTAGTATAATAAATCATTCTTAATAACTTTTTATTTGAAATACATAAAAAGATAAAAAAAAAATAAATTTTGAGAAACAGTCCTATTTCTAGTTACACGGTCATGTAAAACTTTAATTACATGGAAGTGTATTGCAGGCCTGAAAAAAAAATTTTAATTTGGCAATCCCGTTTTAGGTTACTTGATCGTGCAATCTTCCCCAACCCCCTTCTTCATCTTCCCCAAATTCTTTTCCTTTAAAACCTAAAAACTCCATAGCCACCACCTCTAACCCTTTAATATTTAATTAACCAACCAAATTTCTTCTCAAATATTCAATTTCCACCATAAATCCTCTCATTATGTCCCATAGAACTAAAATGATAGCCCATAAGAGTGTGGTTACAAGGAAAAGAGGAATAAGCTCAAACATGGAGAATTCACCTTCTTTACCCATTCCTCCACCTCAAGTGCCTCAATACCCAAAGATTGAGTTTAGAGATGCCTTTAATGAAGGAAGGTATGTTTAATTTCTCAAAAATCCATAGGCTCTACAAAATTTATGGATGAACAAACTTTGATAGAGTTAGGTTGGTATGAAAAAGGTTAAAGCTTCATTTGAAGGAATTGCATTATGGGAATTTATAAAAAGGTTAAAGCTCAGTTTGATAGGCATATGGAGATGCCTAGAGATATACGAATGGAGGATGTTTTGTATGCATAGAATGATTTAGTAACTATGAATGCAACATTGGAAATTTAGTTGTAAGGAATGATTACTCATTTACATGACATGGAGAGGCAACACAATGCACAGTTTGATGCTTTGTAACAAAATATTGATACTCGTTTTGTAGCTCTCTTTGCACATATGGACATTCCATGCCAAGCACCACCACCTCCACCTTGTTAACGTTACACCACCTCCAAATTTCTAACTACTTTCCCAAGGTCATTAAAGATATTGTCCATCCTAAGTTTGGGGGAGCAAAATTGTGTCTTCTATCTTTTTGTTTTGATGTTAGGATTGTATTGTGTTTCTTCTCGTATTGTGTTTTAATGTGACTTTGAATTTGTGTTAAATAGTTAATTTGCTTTAGTGATGGGTTAGTTCTTGAATGATGAATTAGTTTCTTTGATGAGTTACCTTTATACTATTTTTATTGATTAATTTAAAAAGGGCCAATGATATATTTAAAATCAATGTTTATGAATAATTTTTTGGTTTATTTCAGGTGAAGCTCCCTACTCTTGGGTAAGGAATTAAATTTTATTAAAATTTAATATTAATAATTTTTGGATTATTTTACTTTATTGAAATTATGTATGCTTACTTCAAGATGGCTTTTATATACATTTTATCTTCATGTGTCTTGCCAAATTTTGGAACATGTTTTGTGAACTTTTGAGGCAAAAATTTGAATTTTCTTCGAAAGAGGATACGGTTTGGGCATTATTTGTTTAGTCCTAATCATGTCCACCATTTCATTAAAATTATCCCTTAGCATACCCCTTTTTGGGCTTTGTTTTGGATTTTAGCTTTCATTTATTTGTTTTATTAAAATCCAAATTTACTATACCTATGTCCATGAGTTAATTATGTTAAGTTTAGAGTTCCTCAAAAGACCTTAATTGAAGCTATTAAGGAAAAGGGAATGATGTGAAGCTCTTGAGAAAGAATTCACAAAAATACAAATACTCCATGAGAATTTTATCCGCTTAGTACAAAAAAGGACAGGTTTGGGGGAAAGCAAGGTGGTTTTCATAAATCATAAAATCACTTATTCTTTCTTTGCCTTGATATAATTAGCAAAGTGAATAAAGAAAAAAAAAAGCTTTAATCATCTATAATAAAAAAAGAGAAGAAAAGGAGAAGGTCTTAATGATATTCCCTTGAATGTTATGAATTAAGGTCTTAGAATTTTCTTTTTGCTTAACATAATTATCTCAACTTTGTTCATATAAGCCTTTCTTGTTTAACCACAACCTTGTTTAACCCTATTATAAGCCTAACAAAGACCTATTGACTTCTCTTGATTTGTAAATTCAATTAGTTGATATTATTTGTATTAACATGCTTATGAAATTGGTGATTTTGTTGAATATCTTATAACAGAAAAGAGACACTTAAAGATAAATATCATGTAAATGCCTATCTGAAGTGTAACAATTTCTTTAGGGAAGAATAATGCAAGGTTATTTGAAAGATAACAGAGATGGATTTAATTCTAAACTTGAAAAGGGGAACTTAATTTTTTATGATCTAATGAGTTGTTCACAAATATTGATTAAATCAGGCCATTTGAATTAATTAATAGAAATATTTAAAGGTAAGAATTTTCCATGAGTATTTAATGAATGTTTTGCTTAGGGATAAGTAAGTAATTAAGTTTGGGAAATTTGTTGAGCTTCAAATTTGGTAAACTTTTCAATGCAACTTCTTAAAATAATTCATCTAATATTGTCAAATTAGCTTTTTTTTTTTTTTTTTTTTTTTTTTTTTTTGTAAATTAAGCTAATCTTTATATATATATTTTTAGGTTTTACCTTGGATGAATATTGGAGGATTCTTATGCATAGAAGTCATTAATGAAAAGGGAAGGAATTAGCGCAAGATTGGACCAAAAAATATGATCAAGGAGGCATAAAGCAACTATTCGGCCGTGTAGAAGAGAGAGTTACATGCAGTGTAATAAAAAATTGATATGCCTAGCAAATTTAGATGTAATATTTAAGAGGAGCAACCACACAGTGGTGCAGTTGTGCAATTACATGGCTGTGTAAAATCTGACATGGCCCCAAGTGCGATTTTTAGTAATTTTTAACCTAAGTTCACTTCCTATTTGAGATATACTTCAAAAGGATGAAAGATTTTGATTTTTCTAAGATCTCTTAGAGTTTTCAACTCCATCAAAACCTAAGATTTGTACATTATAAACAGATTAGATAATTGAGAACTCAAATCATCTAGTTGTTATCTAAGTTTTTAATCAAGTTTTCTATCCTCAAAATTATTTGTACACTATTTTTTTAGTTTTAATTGAAGACACTTCTAGGGAAGGGAGGTTTAAGTTTAGAGATTCAACAAGGTTTAAAAACTCCTTCCCATCAATTGTTTTAGAGTCTTTCTAAATTTTATTCTTCAATTTAATAATAATAATTTGAGATCATGTTTTATTTTTGATTATTTGTTGATTTAATTACTTCTTCTTTCTTAAATATGAGTAACTAAAATTCTTCTCTATGATTTAGATGTAACATCTTGATTTGCCTATGACTATTTAAGTTTGATTAATTAGTTTTGATTATTAGAATTAATATTTTATGTTAGAGCTTAATGATTGTGAATAATTTATTATTATTTATATATTTAAAGATATTATGTGAAATAGCAATAGTGGAAGCATAATAGTAGTTCATTGACATATGAGACCTAGGATATGTTTTGCTTAGAGATAAGAACACTCCTTTGTGATTGCTAAAAGAATTTCCACAAAACTTAATGGATTTGAATTAATTGCTTATGATCACGAGAGTAGACATAAGGTTAACATGAATACTTGTGATTTATTTTTTGAGAGAACTTCACATAATTTAGGGAAATATAATCATTAATTCCAATAAAATAAAATCAATCTAGAGAACATAGAGAAGTCATGGGTAGTCAATTGATGAAATCTAAATCCTAGGCCTTTTTTATAATTTTCTAAATAATAAAGGAAATCTTTATTTTGGTACTTGTTAACCCTTTCTCATGGGATCGATACTTTACTTCACTACTATATTACTTGTTCACGACTTATGCACTTGTAGAAATCATGCAACAGTTCATCAGAAGAGATAAAGTTGACTTTTGCTTAGTGGTTATGGAGAGAATTTGTGGTGATCTTGGGCTTAGCTTTTGGAGCAATGATGTCTCTACTATCTATTAGGTCTTGGATTTAATGCCTTAGAGCTTTAAAAGCATTGGTTTTATACCCAGGTCCTTGGTGATGTCACATCGCTCATTAGCATTATAATTCTTGGGCAACAGATTGAGAGTTGCTCTCAGTTGTAAGGGCTTGACAAGATGAGATGCGCTTTCAAGGCCTTCTTATAGACAATGCTCAAAGGCATTCCCAACTTAGAGAAAATTTTTCTTCCCAATCTTATAGGTTGATGGTAAGAAAAACATTAATTTCTCCTCCATTTTGAGGGGCAGAGTGAGTGGAACTGAAGGTGAAATTTGTACTCTTATGGTATCTCAAACTTGAGGATTCATCCTTGATTTGGCCATATTAAATCAAATCCTCAATTTTAGAAGCTGTGGCAATGAGGTCTATAAAGTTTGGGAGATACTAGGTTTGCAAGTAAATTTGGTATTGAGGGAGGAGATTCTTTATGATAATGTCAATTTGCTCTTTCTCAGATGGATGGTTTACCATTGGGGCCACTTTTTCCCTCTACTTTGTAAGAAACATAGTGAAAGACTCTCTTTAGCCTTGCTTAGTAGTCTCCAAGTCTCAATGGGTGACATCCACTTTAATGTTGTAATGGTATTGTTTGACGAAGGCATTGCAGATTTCATCCCATGTCTTTTTGTGGTTTTGGTTGAGATCTAAGAGCCATTTGATAGTAGCCCCTATTAAAGATTATTGGAATAACTGAGCAAGAAGCTCATCATCTACACCACAAGGTCTCATTGCACCCACGTACATCTTGAGGTGGGTCTTAGGGTAAATGGTGCCATTAAATTTATCCGTTACGGGCATTTTAAACCTGGGTGAAAATCAGGATTTCGAGAAGAGAGCAAAAGAATCGACATCTATCATGTCTTCAAGCGTTTTAATATTTTTGATGGATCATTCTATGGCTTTGAACTCTCCATCAATTTCTTAGCTTCGAGAAAGCTAGAGAAATCTCAACTTTGAAAAGGATTCATAGTGAGAGTAAGAGCAGTGGCATTCACATCTAGTGCAAGAGAGACAGGGGTCTCAGGAGCCTTCCCTTTATTGATGAGATCGGTAATGGGAGGAGTGAAAGTAAGAACATGGCTAATCTCAACTTAAGTGGAAGCAGGCTGAGTAGGGGGAGGAGAAATAGTGGCATTGATCATTTCTTTGATGTAACAACTCACACCTACCCTAGAAATTTTCATAACAATTTGCTTAACTTAGAACTAATTAAGGTTAAGTGTGTGCTTATGAAAATTTATGTGCTATGTGATCAATGAGTATGTGGCATGTTAAATTAATTTTAATATGCATAATATAAGTTACTATTGTGAAATAAATGATTTACATGAAGTACATTAGCATAAAATAATTTATTTTGAATAAAATGAATTTTCATGCATAAAGGCAATTTTTAAGCATAAAATAATTTTATGAGTATTTTTAAATAATTTTAAATAAATGTTTTGGGGGAAATTTTAATGAAAATAATAAGAAAAATATTTTTATTTTAATTATCCATAATCAGCCCTAAATTAAAATAAAAAGTCCAAATACCTAAAAGCCCACTACACTAAAACCCTCATAACCTAGCTCATTAAGGGTAGTAGTGGAAATTGCCCAAAACGCTACCTTTAAACATCAAATTTTCAGCCAGCCCTAGTGTTCCAGTAGCCACCACTCTATTTTTCTATATTTTGATAGAAAAATTCTCTTAAAACAATTCTCTCTACCGAAATTAAGAAAACATCTTTCAATTTGCGATTTCTTGACGGCGATCGTAAGTTTTTCTTCTCTTTCAATTTTCTATCTGATTTCTATGAAATAAATTATGAGAAAATTATTTTGAACTAGTTGATTACTAATTTTTACAGATTTAATTCAGTTTGGGTGAGTTTTTGAAAGAGAAATCTAATTCTCCATCGAAAGCACAAATCTTTCTACGCGATTTCTCCAAAGGTGAATTTCGTAACTCAAAATTGAAATTTTTATGCATAAACCATATCAAGGGGTGGTGATTTCTTCATCATTGATTTCTAAACTGATTTTTGATGTGTTTAGATAAAAAATATTGAATAAAATCATATTTCTACATATTACTGTAATGACTGAAAAGTTAAAAAAAAAAAAAAAGGAATTCAAGGTTTTCGCTCTAGAACTTGGAAGTTAGAAAATTCTATGATTTAACAACTCAATGGCTGCCAATTTGTGATGTTTAATATTCTAAACTGATATTTTTTTTGTTTGTATGAAAGATAACAATTTAAATCATGTGTTTGTATATCACTATAATGAATGGAAAGCGCGAAAAGCTTGAAAACTCATGATTTTCTTCCTAAACCCTAAATTTGGAATGTTCATACCTGATATTGATCTATGGCTGCCGATTCATACATATGGATGTTCTAAACTGATAATTGTTTTGATTGAATTAAAAATAATGGTTTAAAATACCTGTTTATATATTGCTGTAATGACCGGAAAATACTAAAAACAAGAAAACTCATAGTTTTTCATCCTAAAACTTGAAGTTAGAAATTTTCATGCATATGAATGTATATGTGGACCGATTCCTACAAGTATATGTTCTAAAATGATTTTTGTTTTGATTACATGAAAAATCTTGGTTCAAACCATGTTTTTACATATTACTGTAATAGACGGAAAGTGCAAAGAATAAGAAAATTCAGGTTTTTCTTTGGTAGGGCATTCGGCCTACATTGATATTTTTATCCCAATATATATAACTTTTATGTGATGCATTTTGATGATTATTGACATTATGTATGTATGATAAATATTTAAATTGCATGCTGGTTGAAGGAATGACTATAGACTAGCCTAGAGGCACTTTGGTATACTTAAGGTATTCTTAAGGTATATTAACTTTATGTTGTGATAAGAATGTGAATGTCATTGGGAAATATGGAAATAGATATTATGATGAGTTAATAATGAATTAATGATCTTAAAGTTATGAAGAGATTGATTGAAAAGAATTGGTCATAAGAGATAAGCATGATGCTTGAAAGGTTATTGTTAAATTAACATATATGGAAGTGTTAAGTGTACTAAGGTGATTGATAAAGTAAATTGATATTATGGTAATGATATTGTGTTGACTTTAGAAAGGTATTGATATGATTGTAATGTGTTTGCATATGGACCTACAAAGCCTAAGTTTACAAGATTTTTAAGGTCAACATGTTATGTGCAATTGATGAGTGTATTTATATATGCAACTCTAAGTATATGTGAATATTACATGTGCATGGGGTAGTATGGGATAGGAAAGCATTATTATTAAGTAAATACTAAGGATTGAATTAAAAATTATGATAGAGTTTGAGGAGCTTTAGAGGTTCAAAAAGGCTATGTGTACTAGGAGTGAAGGAACCACAAGTTGAGTAAACACTGTAATCTTGCTTCAAGTGTGAGTAACATTATGTTATGTTACAAATATGTGATATCATGTTATGTAAGCCTTTGAAATCTTGAAACCCAAGTTCATCCTATCCTCAAATATGATTAAGTGATTTCTTTGTAAAGTTTGGGTTGCCAAAGGACAATTTGTGTAAAAATCATTTTTGTTAATCCAATGATAATTCCTCGAGATTATTGCCCTAACTCATATTCTTTCTAGAACTATACCATTTTTTTTTATATCTTTTGCTCAAAAGCTAAATTACTATTGTTATTATGATACATGTTATTGCTGCCTTAAGTGTTATTGTTATATGTGAATACCAATAGCTCTAGCTATGGTATCTTTAACACTTTATGCATAAGTCCTCGTGCCGATGCAAGAAATCATCAGAACCTGTGCACATGGTCTTGACCCAATGGATAGGGGTTATGTATCCACCTTAGCTGGAAGGGGCGGTTCTAGCCGTGGGCCTGATCAGCTTCACGCCTTCTATGTGATAAGAGTTGGAATTTAGAATAAGACCACCTCTCCTTTATGTGTTTGAGTGATAGAGTAATAACCTTCACTCTCTATGTGTTATAAGTGTGATTTTTACAAACTTGCTAAATTAAATCCTTGATAAATTGCAACATGATTCATGAATTGTAAATCATGAACTATGTGTATAAGTTATGAGTTTCCTTTTTAATAGAATATATGTTAATGTTTGTGCTTTATCATTTACTCATTGAGATCATCTATCTGACCTCTTTTCCCTTTTGTGGTTCCAGGTGAGCAAATGTGAAGAGGCAAGGTGATGGCTCAAACATTTTACTTCGCTTGGGGATTCATTGTCAAAGTCATTAATAATACCATGCTATGAAGTGTTGTCATTAGATGCTCTGGGAATATTTATTTTTGATGTTTACTTTGAGATGTTATTATTTCTTAAGCTTCTGAGTGGATTATAAATATTATTTCCTTATGGATTATATGTGAAGTGTCTAATTACTATCTTCCGCAACTAAAGGTTTTCATATAATGTTTTAAATGAGTTATTGTATAAGGTTTGGTACAATCCTAAGCATGATTTGTATATGTGCCAATGGGTTTTACAGGCGTGGGTGACTTTATATCTCCCCATGTTCTAAGACAATCATATCTCAAAAGTTGGGATGTGACACTTGACCTCGTTAATGATTGATTGGGAGCATTAGTGGAGGTTGCAGATTGAGCATTTAGTGCATTATTAAAGGAATCAACTTGGGTTTTGAAGGTGGTGGTAAGGTGATGTCACAATTCTATACTTCAACTAGTTTAAATAAACTCTAAGTCTATTGTACCCTAGTTATAAGCAAGTGTACCTATCATTCAGGTAGTATAGCACAAAAAAGGTCGATCCCATAGGGAACTATATAAGTATTAGCTCAAACTTTAACTATTGTCTAGTGAATCAAATTCCAAGGAAAACTGAAATTAAATTAAATTGAAAATTAAACTGTACTAACTAAGTGTAGAGAATTAATGAAATCAATAGAAAAGAATCAATGAGTTAGATATTTAGATGAATACTCCCCCTAGCTCCTCATATATTTCATGAAATGTAGAATCAATCAAATGAAAAAATGAATTGAGTTAACAATCCTAAAACTAGAATTAAAACCTTTTTCAAGTGAATTAATCCCTTTTCCCTAAGCAAAATAAATAGAATCTCTTCTTATCTAATGGGTAAAAGCATTAAGATTAAGGAATTAAAGCCAAAGGATTTTGTAAACCTATCTCTAGTGTCCTAAGCAATCCCTAATATTCATGAGTGATCAAATCAAATTAAGGGTATATCTATTCCTTAATAAGAAATTATATATCAAATTAATAAGCTAGCAATTGTTAATCAAACTTTATCAATATAAATCATGAATATAACTCAACTTAAGAATGATTTGATTAAAAATCTAACATTTAATTCATATAATCAAAACTAGGGTTTATCCCATCTAGATAAAAAGAGTTTAGTTCATGGTAAATTGGAAGAATAATGAACAAGAAAGAAGGGAATGATAAATCAAACAATCCATAGATAAGTTCTTAAAAATCTTTTTTTTGATCTTGAATCACCCTCTTCGAATCCACCCTAATATTGTTCTTCCCTTTTGATTTTGGTTGTGATATCTTCTTTTCTCCTCAAAAGGTTTTCTAGAAGTAAAACTCTCTGAAAAGGTAAGGATCTCCTTCTTTTCTCTTTGAAAACATCTTTTAAAGAATGCAACTTTCGTGTACAGGATCTAAAACAAGCCTGTGTTGCTGGGCATGTAGGCATCTATCTCTTTACGATAATTAGCTCTTCAACGTGGGCTGCAGCACACCCTGGTACATAGGCAGGATTGCTCGACACACCCTGATACACACCCGTACTTCTAGGTGTGTTGCCTACTGTATCTTTAAGCCTTTGCCCAAAATTCACCAAATTCCTTCCTTAGCTTTGTGATTTCCAAACAAATTGATTTGTGGCTTCCAAATTAGCTAATACACTCAAAATGCTCTGATAAACTACTTAACAAACAAATTAAACTCAATTTAATGATAAAACAAAGTAAGAACAAGGGATAAAATCTAAAAAAATATGCACTTATCAAATTCGCTCACACTTGAGCATTTGCTTGTCCTCAAGCAAATTAAATCTAGATAGCAGCTCAAAATACAATTTCCTCTCTCAACTTCAAAATAAATCATCAAAATGGGCAACAACTCACTAATCAGGAAAATTGAAATTTTTAATCAAATATCAATTCTCAAAAATGATATTCATATCAAGAAATCTTCATATTAAATTCTCAAGTCTAAACTACAAAGTTAAAGATTTGTGCAAACTATTCCATAGCATTAAACGTCAAAGCAAAATTTTCTCCTAGGCACTTGACCACTTTCTTAGTTTTTTTTTTTTATATAACTCTTGGAGCAAGAACTTGTCCAGATAGTCATACTAGCCTTTTAACGCAAGTGTAAACATTTGTGATGCCGACCCTCAGTTACTCAGCTAGAATCACAATTTCATATGGCTACTAGAATCTCTTCTTATCCAATGGGTTAGGAAAAGCATTAAGATCAAAGAATTAAAGATAAAAGATTTTGTAAACCTATCTCTAGTGTCCCAAGTAATCCCTAATATTCATGAGTGATCAAATCAAATCAAGAATATCTCTACTCCTTAAATCAGATATCAAATCAACAAGCTAGCAATTATTAATTAGACTTTATCAATATAAATCATGAATATAACTCAACTCAGGGATGATTTGATTAAAAATCCAATCATTCAATCCATACAATCAAAACTAGGGTTCATCCCATCTAGATAAAAAAAGTTTAGTTCATGGTAAATTGGAAGAATAATGAACAAGAAAGAAGGGAATGATAAATCAAACAATCCATAGATAAGTTCTTAAAAATCTTATCTTTGATCTTAAATCACTTACTTCGAATATACCCCAATCTTGTTCTTCCCCTTTGATTTCAGTTGTGATCTCTTCTTTTCTCCTCTTTTCTCCAGAAGTAAACTCTTTGAAAAGATAAGAATCTCCTTCTTTTCCCTTTGAGAACATCTTTTAAAGGATGTAACTTTCGTGTACATAGTTTGGAACACGCCTATGTTGCTGGGTGTGTAGGTGTCTATCTCTTTATAAAAATCAACTCTTCAACATGGGTTGTAACACACATAAGTACAAGCGTAGAATTGCTCAACACGCCCTATTACACATTCGTGCTCCTGGATGTGTTGCCTACTGTGTCTTTAAGCTGCTGCCCAAATTCGCCAAATTCATTTCTTAACTTTGTGATTTCTAGACAAATTGGTCTGTGGCTTCCAAATTATCTAATACACTCAAAATGCTATGATAAACCACTTAACAAACAAATTAAACTCAATTTAATGATAAAACAAAGTAAGAACAAGTGATAAATCTAACAAAAAATGCACTTATCATAAGGGTGGCTTGGAAAGTTTCCTTTTGTTTCTTGAAGAGGTTGGTGAAAAAGGTGCTTATCACATATTGGTTGAAGGGGGTTAAAGGTGTTGGCCATTGGTACCTTTAAAACAGAAAACAAATAGAAAAGGGTAAGAATATATAATAGTAAAGATAAAAGGGCATGCATGATATATCAGGAAAAAGATTCCTTCCATATAGTTGGTCATCAGATTTAATGGTTGGTCACCTAGTTTAATGGTTGATAGGGTGAGTGCATGTTTTTAAGGTGATGGACCACCTCTTTAGGGTTTTGAGGATTTTAGGATCTACCTTGTCAAGTTTCTCATGTCATGCATGCATGATCAGGATGTGATGCATGCCAAAAAGGTTTCATGAACATGTATGCAAGAATATTGATTATTACAATATATGGAACCTAAGGTCAATGCTAGGGCAACTACATACACAAGGGTGAAGGGTGATTTGGGTTAAAGTCCCCATCTCACTAGAGCATCGATATACCTAACCACATATGAAGCAGTTAGCTTCATGTAGGTCCAATGATACTTATGGCTCGTTACACTACTGAAATGATAAGGGATTCTTCATGGAGTGGAATGCTTTCGCTATTTTCCAACATACTCAAAGAGAGTTGTTGAGCCAATGCTACTTTCCATCCAAAAAGTTTTCCTAAATCAAATGTTATGTAAGGAGCCTTTATTATGCAAAGTGATGCATGAAAGCTAAGTTAAACTTAATAAGCCAAATGGAGATTATTTTTGAAAAATTTTTCTATAACCAAATATTAATCCTCTTAGCTGCTTTTCTTTCTTAAAAAAGGTAGCAACTAGTCCTAAGTGGAGTTACCAACTGTAAGACCTCGCCCAAACGCCCCTCATTTGCTCAAGGAAATTGGTGTTAAGGAAAGGCAAGTAATTTTTAAGGAGGTCATGGAATGAGTTTCGGTGCTCACAATTGAAATGACTATCATTCAAAAAATTGATTTGTGATTTAAAAAATGATTTCGGGAGTCACCACCTTAATTTATTTTTTTATAGGAAAATTAAGGAAAAAATCCAATTTTATGACTCCAATTCATTAATTTACTTAATTAATTTACCCAAGGATAATGTAATACCCAAGGTTTCCCTAACCTATTAGAGTCAGTAATGGTGTCACCATAATGTTCATCTATTGTACCATTCAAGACCTTTCTAGCATATTAAGAATTATAAGAATACCATAAGAAGTAATTTTAGTGAACAATGTGACAATTAGTAAAGAATGTAATCAATTTTGATAAGCACTTTTATGATAAAATGAAAGTCAAACAGAGTTTGACTTAATTCAACTAAATTAATTATTTATTTGAAATGTGAATCTAAAGTGCTATTGAATAGGTATTAGCATCTCTTAAGTCATTGGGAGATAATAATAATGACATTAGAAGTTGATTTCAATCAAAGTTACAATGGTACAATAGAAATCAAACTTAGTTTGATATAGTGAGCCTACATGATTTCCATAATTGAACAATACTATTGAAGGGCTAGAAAATGTGCACTATAGAGTGAATAAGATTTATCTAGTATTGTCTCAAGTATATAGTGATGTTAGAAGATAAGATTGAAATATGTATACTAAAGTGAAAGAAAAGAAATGGAAAATCTATTAAGTTACTAATTTTGAAATGAGCATATATAGGCTTGTTAATGGGCTTTTGAAAACCAAAGGTTTAAGCCCTGTAATAGCTATGGTTGGATGAACATAAATTCTCTAATGTTAAAATTGGTTAGTTAAGAGACAATTTGATGTTGGTAGAGCTAGCCATAAAATTTGATTAAGAAGCCACTAAAAATCGACTAAGTCAAATCCTTAAGCAACTTGAATTCCATCCTTCCTATATAAAAGTCTAAATACATTTTTAGCATCTCAACACCATATTATGACTACCACTAAATTAGATGAAATCCTAGCCATCTATTATGATTAAATCCTAACCATTGGAGTAAGCTTGATCAAACCCTCACCATTCAATATGCACACACACACACACACACACATATATATATATACACACACACATACACACACACACACACACACACACACACACACACACACAGATATATATATATATATATATATATATATATATATATATATATATATATATATATATATATATATATATATATATATATATATATATATATATATATATATATATATATATATATATATATATATATATATATATATATATATGTTATGAACATCATTTGCCCATCTCTACATCAAAAGTTCTCACCAACCAAAGAAAATCCTCTCACACCAACATCAATAAAGAACCTCAACATATCAAAGTTACCCAAGGTAAGAAATTATAATCATCTTTTTTATTCATTGTACTAATCATGATTTGGGTATTATAGTTGTAAAAATCTTCCTTTTCTTTTATATATAGAATTCGGCCAATATAAGAAAGTGGCAAAGAAGTGTTCTAAATTTCATTTGAATGTATTCAATGCTATTTTAGGTGGAGAAAAATGGTTTGGAAGTGTCAAAGAACTATAGGAACTTAATTTAAGACTTGAAAATCTTAATGACATTAACTTAGCTAAAAGGAGGAACTAGTGTTCTAAATACTTGACTTCAATGTTTGATTAATGAAATAGGATTATTATCATGCCAATTTCATATATCTATGATAAATTTGAAGATTTGATAATGAATTATAAGTTTTCCCCAAACTTGCTCTAAGTGGGATAAACTAGGGTTTATGAATAAAAGTGATTTCCATTTCAATTAATTGATAGAAATTGATTGTCTAAGTATTAATTTGATTAATCCATGATCAATTTGAAGTTCGATAAAGAAATTGATGGTTTTTCCCAAATTCTAGGGTTTATGAACAAATTAGGGATTTTAATAACTAAACTTGAATTCATGGAATTAAAAAGGGAATTAAGCTTAAGAATGGTGTAACATGATTTGTATAATGTTAATTTCAAAATTCAATTGATAGAAAGGGTTTTCTCCAAATTTAATAAACTAAGTTCATTTATGAAATTAGAAGGTGAAAGTGGAATTAGTTCCATTGAATATTAGGAATTGTTTAAATTGATTCTAATTGAGCAATATGAAATTGAAATGTGAAATTAGGAGGAAAGAAATTATCTTTCCTTAAGTGAATATATTCGGCTATTTGGAAAACAATTAAGCAAAGTGTTAAATTAGTATCAAGTATATGTATAGTGTGTCTTGACCTTAAAAGTAATAAGTTAGTACTACACTGAACAAGATAAAAGTGTTAACAAGTTAAGTTAAATTTAAACCAATGACATAACAAAGAAGTGATTAATGTGTAATTGAAATGCAAATGTGTAGAAACTAAAGACAAGGATAAGGACATTGTCCAAGAGTGCGAGAAGCACCACTAGTATCAAAGTTAAATGTAAATAAGAGTAAAGGAGTCCAAGATGAGTACTTAATAATATAATATGATATGTACCATTTTCTAAGCACCATTATTGATTAAATAATCTTTGTTGGAATATTCCAATTTCATATTGAATATGGATTGCCTATTGAATGTTCAACCATTGAATATGATATTCCTTTGTGGCATTTGCCCATTATGAGTCCCTCCACATTGATTTTATAATGTAACCATTCACGAGAATTATTCTTATATTGGCATGTTTTCTATTAAATTCTCTATTGTGAATTCCTTATGAACCTTCTATTAATGCCAATTGATAAGTAGAAATACCCTCCAAATATGGGGTAATACATCAGACCTTATGCACTTGTATAAGCCTACGAGTAGGGCAAGCATACTCAACCTCTATTAGGGGGAATGCCTAACCATAAGACCTGATCAGTCTTGTGTAATGTGATGAATATGAGTGAGCAAGGCTTAGGCTACTGCTCTTGAATTTATATGTGCAAAAAATATTTCACTTCTAAGAAAAATATTATTTCTGCTAAAGATGTTATTTCTATCTTAAATGAGAAATTGATTCATAATGACAATTTTGATTAATATCGCTCCATTGACATAATGAGCCCATCTTAATAAGGACCCACATACTCACCCCATATTGTATTATTATGTACTCATTGAGCTTGAAATTGATAATAAGAAAACAAACAATCAAAGGATGAATGAGTTGAAACCTTGAGGGGTGAACTCTAGACCTAAGAATTGGGTTTCTAATTAAATTAAATATAAACAACAAATTAAGGATATAATTATAAAATTAAATAAATTAATTAAGAATTTATGAAGTCAATTAACATGATCAAGTCAAATATTAAGACTTCCATTAGAGAGTACCTTTAGTATAGGTTGACCTTAAAAAGTCAAAGTCAAAAGTTTGACTATGACCTAAGATGAATTAAAACATAGTATAAACATATTAAAATAATATTAAAACATTAATCATCAAGATTAAAGGTCAAAATAAGGAAAATATTAAAGGTTGACCTTGTTTGACCAAAGATTCATAGTGGGACTAGGAGTCCTAATTCAGGTCAACCACTTGAGATAAGCAAGAATATGCATAAATATGATAATTTATTGAATATATGAACCAAATAAGAACTATTTAATTTATGTTGTAAGGGTTAAAGAGGTTCAAGCCCTACGGTCCACTTAACTGGCTAATTAGGAGTCAAGGAGTCAAAGGTGAGTTGTAATACACACTCTTATTTCTTTTCATATATGAAATGATTTCTTTGAGATTAAATAATTTTCTCATGATTCCATGCTCATTGATTGATTTTGATTTGATAAGCTATGTTTGCCCAAGAGTCCCACCTTAAATAGGACTCTTTCTTAAGTTGATTGTTTGAACCCAAAACTCATATTAAGTTATATTATGACTTGTAATGATGTTATGAACCTTAAACTAAGTCTTTCAAGCTAATTAGGACTCTTTCATAAGAGTCCTAATATAAGTTAAACTCTTGCTATGTATATGTTTTTGTTTATTTTCTAAGCCTGTAGAAACACCCCTTCTTAATATGGGGGAAACATTAGACTTGTGCACATGGTATACCCATGGATAGGACAAAGTATCCATATCTCGGCTAGTAGGGGTCCAATATTGCTAGCCATAGGACCTTATCAGTTTTATGCTATAAGTTGAGTAGAGAAGGCAAAAGCCCCTACTCTTAAGTTAATATAAGTTATAAGTTGTTTCTGCTACCCTATCGTTTATTTCTCATTTTCACAACCAAGCTATGTTATTGAGCCTATGTTTATTTTCTTACATACCCTTTGTGTGCATCTACTCTCACTAAGTCTTCTCCTCACCCTTTTCTATGTTTATATATTTTAGGATGGCAAGATTGATCAAGGTAACTAAACTTAAGCCTGTTCTTCTACTTGAGTGATTGCTTTGCCTAGAAGATAGTAGAGTTCTTTTCATCCATATGCATAATGAACTTCAATTTAGTGCTTCGGGGGTAATAAGTGAAGTACTTGAGAATCAATTGGAAAATTGATGTTTTGTGGTTTTAAGTTTGGGATTATTTAGACTTTTATTTTGTTGAGTTATTTTTAAATTTTTTCCTTTAACTTTGGTTTATAGGAATTGTTTTTAAGATGTAAGAAGTTTATGGGCCTATTCTACAAATTTTATAAGTTGTTACTTAATTGAATAAGATATGGGTATTTGATAAGTAATTTTACATAAGTTAAGGATTCTTTGGGTATGGGTGACCTTATATCTTTCGGTTTCCTAGGATCGTCATAGCTCCCCAAGTCGAGCTATGACAAAGGTGGTATCAAAGCCTAGTTTAAGATTTCATGGGTATTTAAGATTTACCTCAGAGCAATAGGATTCCTTACCGTCATTGAAGTCTCTCATTAGGATAAATTCAGCATTAATCCCATGTTTGAGCCATCATCCATGTATTGTTGTGCTTTTTTTTTTTTTGTGATATGTGTTCATTTCATGGACCCCTGCACAAGGACCTAGACCCAAGAGGATGAGACGTGATCATGATGAACCTCCACCTGTGATGGTGATTGATGATGATTCTGTGGATGTGAGAGTCTTACAGGCCTTTAGGCAGCTTTCTTATAGCAGTCCGAGATGTGAAGGATGAGAATGAGGATGATGTTCTGCCCCACTTTGCATGCTATCCTATACGCTATTCGCCCGAATGAACTACAGACTCCACTGTTAAAGCTAGACCATGTGCACCTAGAGCACTATAGGAGCGATTTTATTATTGGTTATGACATTATTTAGTTTTTACTTGATGGAACAGTTTGACTATGATATGGCATGCCTAAAGTATGATGTTGTTTTATTTATTTTTTTTAGTGATTCTTTCATTAGGAATTTTTCTTTATTGGATTGATTCATTGGTTTATTGAAATTATGGAATAAAAGCATGCTATTGACAATAACGATAAGCACCTATATGTGAATGATAAGCCTATGTATATAATAATAGTATGATTTGATATATGTGTATGCTAGCATTAGAATAAGCTAAGACATTATGACGTATTGACTCTGAAATAGTTTATGATAACTATAAATGGCACCTAAGAGAAAGCGTTATAACATACATGCTGCTGCTAAAACTGCGCAAACTAGAATTAAAGTTGCTATTGGAGCTACTGGACAAGCTGCTACTAGGGTACAGCCAGATGGTGAAAGTGTGGCTCAAATAGGATCACAAGGACCCCCATAAGTAAGACAGAGGGTTCAAGTTAGTGAGCAAGTCTCTAACGAGGAAGTACAAGCTATGAGGCAAGAGATTCATGAATTGCATTGTCAACTAGAGGAAGTAAGAGCTCAACAACCCCAGCCATAACAACCCCAATAATAGCTGGAGGTTATGCAAGTACCACCACCACCTCCAGTTGGTCAAGGAAGGAAACAAAGAGTTAAGAATGATGAAGGGTTCAGCATTCAAGATTTCAAGAGATTGAAACCACCCACTTTTAATGGGGAGGAAGGTGAAGATCCCCAAGACTTTTAGATAAGGTGGACAAACTAGTTAAGAGGCTGCCCTATTTTGATGTTAGGGCCATAAAGATGGTTGGATTATAGCTCAAGAAGGATGCATGGCTATGGTACGAGCTGAAGATTGAACCTCGAATGGAAGGTGAAAACCCTATGATGTGGGTAAAATTTAAGCAGGAACTTATGGATGAGTATTTTTCTAAGAGGGAGAGACAAAATCGAGCTTTACAGTTTGAACAACTTAAGTAATGCCCTGGCATGAGTGTGGTGGAGTATGCAAAGGAGTTCAACCGATTGAGTAAATATGCTAAACACATAGTGCCAATGGAGAAAAGCCAAGTTGAATGATTTAGGCAAGGATTGATCACACCCTTGTATAATGCTCTTATTGCTACATACTTCACTACTATGAACAAACTAATTAACAAGGCTAAGCTAATGGAAGCTAGGCATAAGGTAGAAAGAGCTGAGAGAGCTGAAAGGGATAATAGAAATAAGAACAAAAATAAGGGCAAAAGTAGCAATTACAAGGGCAACAATTACTTTAAGGGAGGCCAAGAACAACAAGCAGCAACTAGTTTTCCTCAACAGTCAAAAGGAGGAAATCAAGGCAAGGGCCCTGCAGTTAATGATTCTATGGCATCAACACCAGCTAGCCAAAAGACAAATTCATATCCTATATGTAAGTCATGTAGGAAGCACCATTTGGGCGCATATAGAAGGACCACTGGAGCTTGCATCCATTGCAGGCAAATGGGACATTTTATTAAGAATTGCCCACAGTTGAATAGGACTAACACTGCTCCAACTGCCTCACAATAGACTGTATAAGGAGGCAGAGTGGATAACAAACCACTTGCTAGGAAAGAAAAAGGAATGGCACAAGAGAATGCACCAGTTGGAGATAGGAGTGGTAAGGGTAAAGTTTATGCCCTGGATCAACAAGCTACTCACAACTCAAATATCGCAGTAACAAGTACCATTCTTATTTAGTTTGTTAATGCTGAGTGTTTGTTTGATACCAGTGCCACGCACTCCTTTGTTTCACTACACTTTACTAGGAAATTAGAAATTGACTATGAAATCATGCATTAACCCTTAGAAGTATCTAACCCTTTAGGAGAATTTGTAATTGTGAATAAAATCTATAGGAATTTTTTAGTTGAGATTGATGGTAGGCTATTGTTTGTAGACTTACGAGTCTTAAAGGTATTGGAGATAGATGTGATATTAGGTATAGATTGACTATCAAGGCATAATGCCAAGATGGACTATAAGAGAAAGGAGGTAGAGTTTGTGGATGAAAAGGGAGATAAGTTTATGTATTGTGGTAGCAAGGAGATGATTCCTATGAACTTGATATTGGCCATTAGTGCAAGAAGGTTGATAAGGAAGGGATGTAAGGCCTATTTGGCATATGTAGTAGATACAGGTAAGGAAGGCGGTAATGGAATTAATGAGATTCTTGTAGTAAGATACTACTCGGATGTGTTTCCTGAAGATTTACCTGGATTGCCTCCAAAGAGAGAGATTGAGTTCACTATTGAACTGTTGCTTGGCACGCAACTAATCTCTATTCCACCATACTGAATGGCACCAACATAATTGAAGGAATTGAAGGTGCAGTTGCAAAACCTATTGGATAAAGGTTTCATAAGACTAAGTAGTTCACCTTGGGGCACTCCGGTGTTGTTCATTAAGAAGAAGGATGGGTCGATGAGATTATGTATTTATTATCACCAGTTGAACAAGATGAATATTAAGAACAAATATCCACTACCTCAAATTGATGACTTGTTTGATCAACTACAAGGAGCTAACCACTTCTTAAAGATAGATTCGAGGTCAGGGTATCATCAGTTGAGGATCAGGGGAAAAGATATATGCAAGATGGCATTTAGGATGTAGTATAGCCATTATGAGTTTATGATGTTACCATTTGGCCTTACAAATGCATTCGCTGCTTTCATAAACCTAATAAATAGAGTTTTCAAGCCATTCCTCGATAAGTTTGTAATAGTGTTTACTGATGATATCCTGATATACTCTAAGTCAAAGGAAGAGCACGAAGAGCATTTAAGGCCAGTATTGCAAATATTGAGAGAACACCATCTCTATGCCTATTGAAGTGTGAGTTTTGGCTAGAGCATGTAAATTTCTTAGGGCATGTGGTGGGAAAAGAAGGAATTAAATTAGATCCTAAAAAGGTTAAGACTGTAGCTAATTGGCCAAGACTTGCTACCATGACAGAAATAAGGAGCTTTTTAGGTATGGTAGGCTATTATAAAAGGTTCATTAAGGATTTCTTAAGGATTGTAGCACCATTGACGAAGTTGACAAGAAAACAAGTGAAGTTCCAATGGAGTGATGAATGTAAGAAGAGTTTCTAGAAGCTTAAGGAATGCCTTATCACAGCCCTAGTGTTGGCATTACTTAATGGAACTGGAAATTTTACGGTGCATTATGATGCCTCAAGAGTTCGATTGGGATTTATTTTGATGTAAAATGATAAAGTTATAGCTTATGCATCAAGACAACTAAAGAAGCATGAGATGAAGTATCCCACCTATGATTTGGAGATGGCTGTAATGATATTTGCCTTGAAGATCTAGAGACACTATTTATATGGAGAGAAGTGTGAGATTTATATGGATCATAAGAGTCTCCAGTATATCCTAAAGCAAAGAGATCTAAATCTTAGTCAAAGAAGATGGGTTGAATTACTTAAGGATTATGATTGTCAAATTCTATACCATCCAGGCAAAGTAAATGTGGTAGCTGATGCATTAAGTCGTATCTCTATGGGGAGTTTGGTTCATATATCAGCAAATAAGAGACCTTTAGTGAGGGAGTTAAAGGAACTTCTTGATCAAGACCTGAGATTAGAGAATGAGGGTACAAGTGGTCTAGTGGCATACTTCTAGGTGAAGCCTAAACTAATAAATAAGATGAAGGAGTCACAAAGGAAGGACCCTCACTTAGTAAAGCTTATAGAATAAGTGGAAAAGGGTGAGAGTAAGGAGTTTGTGATTCGAGATGGTATGCTCAAGCATGGAGGAAGGTATTACCTAAATGTAGATGGGTTAAGAGAGAAGATAATGAGTGAAGCTCATTTGGCACCATACAATATGCACCCAGGAGCAACCAAGATGTATCAAGATATCAAGATGATTTATTAGTGGTCGGGCCTTAAGAAGGATGTAGCTGAGTATGAGATTTATGCTTGACTTGCCAGCAAGTTAAGGCAGAACATCAAAAGTTATCTAGTTTACTTCAAGAATCCAAGTGCCAAAATGGAAATGGGAGCGAATTGCGATGGATTTTATAGTTAGCTTGCCAAGAACTCAGAAGGGTTACAATTCTATGAACCCTCAAATTTACACCCTTATGATCTGGCTGTAGTTTGACACCTACTAAGAATAGGGCGCTACGCATACGGAGGTCTCGCTTGTCGGTTAGCGGGCAGGGGTCAAGGGGGCAGCGCCCCGTTGAAAAATAAATTTCCTGAATCTTTCACCTCCAGTTGACTACTTTTTAGTCACGAACCCAAGAATCAAACCGAGCTCAAATTGGAACTGAAATGGACAAAAAAGCAGGAAACAGTTTGAACCAACCGGCCAGCGCGTAGGAGGCATGTTGCTGCTCTGGGCGGCATGATTAACGTGCCGCTGTCTGGATGGCACGCCTTTTGTGCCACCGTCTGGGCAGCATGAAATTTGTGCTGGTGGTAAGGCTGCATGATCAACATGCCGCCCGGATAACCAGCATGTCGCCAGTGCCACCCATGCCGCTGGCACGTTGTTGGTGCCGCCACCAGTACCGCTGGCACCCCCTTCACCGGCTTTATAAATAGAGCCTCATTCCAGCTCATTTGGGATTTTTCCAAGGATAGAAATTCTCTCTAATACATTTCATTATGCTATTTTGCTAATATTTTGTTATTAAGATTCAGATTTCCAATGATTTTGAATCCAAGGTGGAGTTGAGTTCCAAAGCTAAGCTAGTTCCATTCATCCGAAAGACAAGGAAACCAAAGGTATAATCTCCTATCCATTTTCAAAATTCTAAACTTAGATCTAGAATTCTCTTTAGGTCTAAAACAGAAAAGATCTAAAATTTATTAATTTAAGAATCAAAATTAAATTAATAAACAAACCAACACTTTTTTTTAAAACCCTTCCTTCACAGGAAGGAAGAACTACGTGGGGTTTGATTCCTATTCAATAGGATACGCAAGCTACCATTCTAAAAGGCATCAACTCCAAAATCTTTTTATTAACATTTTTTCTCTTTTACTTTAATCTATTTTAATCTTTTATTTCTGATTCCGTGCTAATTTAGTTGAGGAATGTGTGCTTTTCCTAGTACCCATAAGGGCTAGAGGAAAGATCCTTTTTATTTCAATCGTTTTGATCTTGTAATAATTAAGTAGGATTTATTTCTGCTTATTTATCTATAATGGTCATTACATCTTATCATATATATCTGTTTCATGCATCATCATATTCATGTTCATACATACACGAAAATTCCTTTTTAAGAGTTATTTTGTAATTTTAGCCAAACTAAAGAAAATTATATTTTCTCAATTGTGTAATTACCAAAACCTGATCTCTGAGCCCTCTTTGGTCATTCGTGGATTAGTGCATTTTCCATTGAGACAAAATCAAAACATTTTTGGAGTCAATCAATTTGGGTTTTCTTTAATTTTCCTAATTAAAACAAGTAAATTAAAGTGGCAACTCCCTTTCACAATAACAAATCACACAAATCAATTTTCTGAACTCACAGCGAGTTCCAATCATAGAGTTTCTCACGAAGAGCATTTCGATTTCTTGGTGGATCGGACCGGTGCTCGGGTGAGGCCTCACAAATTCTAATGGGTAACAGTAGATCGTCTCACCAAGTTTGCACATTTCTTATATGTAAAAACCACTTATACAGTGGCACAATACGCATGGCATTATATTGAGGAAATTGTAAGACTGCATGGGGTACCTATATCCATAATATCATATAGAGGTCCTCAGTTCACATCGAGGTTCTTACAATAGTTACAGGAAGCAATGGGCACGAGGTTGGATTTTAGTATTGCATTTCATCCCTAGATTAATGGACAGTCTGAAAGGACCATCCAGACACTTGAAGATATGTTAAGGATGCGTGTCATGGACTTTGGCAGAAGTTGGGACAAGCACTTACCATTGATAAAGTTTGCCTACAACAATAACTATCACTCATCAATTGGTATGGCACCGTATGAGGCATTATATGGTCAAAAATGTCGGTCACCAATATGCTAGAATAAAGTGGGAGATAAGCATGTAGAGATGCCTGATTTATTAAGGGATACGGCCGAGAAGGTGCCACTTATTAGAGAGAGATTTAAGATGGCCTTTAGTCAACAGAAGAGCTATGCTGACCCTAAGAGGAAAGATGTTCAGTTTGCAGTTAGTGATCATGTGTTCTTGAAAGTTTCACCTATGAAAGGGGTTATGAGGTTTGGTAAGAAAGGCAAGCTATCACTAAGATATGTAGGGCCTTTTGAAATTCTAGATCGAGTAGGTGAAGTCTCTTATCGACTAGCACTGTCACTAGCTATGGACCATGTCCATATAGTATTCAATGTCTCGGTACTTAGAAAATATGTGTCAAGCCCTTCACACAAACTAAAGTATCAAGATGTGGTACTAGATAGTCATTTATCTTATGAAGAGATGCTAGTAGAGATTGTGGATCGATAAGTAAGGAAGCTGAGGAATAAAGAGATAGCCATGGTGAAAGTCAAATGGCAGAATCATGACATAGAAGAGTGCACATGGGAAAGCGAGAATGCTATGCATCAACAATATCCCCATTTATTCCATTAATCCACTAGTAAGTCCTTACAAAAATTCGAGGATGAATTTTTAATAAGGAGGGGAGAATGTAACACCCTACCTAAAAATAGTAATTATAGGACCTAATGTGTATTAAGCATGATATGATGTGACTTATTTTATATTTAAAATATGTTTTAGGATGTTTAATAATGTAAGGACTATGGTAGAATAGTAATAGGAGATATTTTGACTATAGGGGTATTTTAGTCATTTTGACCCAAAGACAGTGGACCAGGGGTATCTGAGTTAAAATTAAGAAAATACTAAAAATAGGTCCCAAATATTACGTAAAACACATTACTTTTCATTTAAACAAAAAAGAATAAAAAACAGAAAAGTTATCATGAAAATACCAAAAATAACCCTGACAGCTTCCACTGATCAGGGGCATTTTGGTTATTTGACCAAAGTTATAAAATAAATATACCAAATAAAAGTTAAGAATATTTGGAACCAAAGTCCAGTTGAATATTTTTCCAAATTCTCAATAAAAACATAAGAAAATCGCACTAAAACCTAAAAATCAGTATTTTAAAATGCAGTATTAATTTTATTAAAAAAAAAAAAACCCTACTGCATTAATCTAACCAGCAGCCACCCCCCCTCCATTTTAATAGCTATTCACGCCATTCTCTCTTAAAAATAGAAAAATCCTCTTCTCTCTTTTCCATCAAAAGAATTCCCAAGACTTAACAAAAAAATAAAGATTTTCACAAGATAAAATTCCTCTACACTAAATCCTTTCAATTATTTTTATGAGCTGATTATTTCATTATCTATTTTAAAAAAAATTAAAATTATTGTTGTTCAATCTTGAAAGGTTTGGCTAAGGCTAATAGAAGGGGATTGGTATTTGTGAATTAAGGTGAGAACAATTATTTTCCTCAATTTAATTTTTATTTAATTTTCTTTTTTTTTTTAGAAATTAAATATGCATAAAAATCATGGCAATGTGGTGTTGGATTGGTTTAATTAGTAGAATGGGATGTGTATTTGTTGAATTAAGAAAAGAATTATGCCTAGGAATGTAAAATGAAGTTAATTACAAACAAAAGTATGATTGCTAGTGAAGAACATGATTAATTGAAAAAAAATAAATAAAATAAAATTTTATGCATGAACCATTTGGCCAAAATAGGAAATTAATTCCCAAGTTCTATAATTTAATTTTAAAGTAAAATTTGGTTGAGTTTAGAGCCAATAGAACATAAAAATTGTTGGAAATAAAATCCGAGTTCGAATCATTGAGAAATCCAAAATGGAATTTTAAAAATATTCTTGATTCATGAACAATTTAAAATTAGGGACTTTCTAATTGAAGTTAATTAAGCTTAGTTTTAATTAAAATTATGTAATTAAATAAATTAATTAAATAATTAAATGATAAAATTTGAAATTGATAATAAGAAAACAAGCAATCGAAGGATGAGCGAGTTGAAATCTTTTGAGGGGTGAACTCTAGATCTAAGAATTGGGTTTCTAATTAAATTAAATATAAACAACAAATTAAGGATATAATTATAAAATTAATAAATAAGTTAATAATTTATGAAGTCAGTTAACATGATCAAGTCAAATATTAAGACTTCCATTAGAGCATACCTTTAGTATAGGGTTGACCTTAAGAAGTTAAAGTCAAAAGTTTGACAATAATCTAAGATAAATTAAAACATAGTATAAACATATTAAAATAATATTAAGACATTAATCATCAAGATTAAAGCTCAAAATAAGGAAAAATATTAAAGGTTGACCTTATTTGACCAAAGATTCATAGTGGGACTAGGAGTCCTAATTCAGGTCAACCACTTGAGATAAGTAAGAATATGCATAAATATGATAATTTATTGAATATATGAACCAAATAAGAACTATTTAATTTATGTTGTAAGGATTAAAGAGGTTCAAGCCCTGCAGTCCACTTAACTTAGCTAATTAGGAGTTGAGGAGTCAGAGGTGAGTTGTAATGCACACTCTTTTTTTTTTTTTTTTTTTTATATATGAAATGGCTTCTTTGAGATTAAATAATTTCCTCATGATTCCATGCTCATTGATTGATTTTGATTTGATAAGTTATGTTTGCCTAAGAGTTCCACCTTAAGTAGGACTCTTTCTTAAGTTGATTGTCTGAACCTAAAACTCATATTAAGCTATATTATGACTTGTAATGATGTTGTGAACCTTGACTATTTCATAAGAGTCTTAATATAAGTTAAACTCTTGCTATGTATATGTTATTGTTTATTTTCTAAGCCTGCAAAAACACCCTTTCTCAATGTGGGGTAAACATTGGACTTGTGCATATGATATACCCATGGATAGGGCAAAGTATCTAGACGTTGGCTAGTAAGGGTCCAATATTGCTAGCCATAGGACCTAATTAGTCTTATGCTATAAGTTGAGTAGAGAAGGTAAAAGCCCCTACTCCTAAGTTAATATAAGTTATAAGTTGTTTCTTCTACCCTATCGTGTATTTCTCATTTTCACAACCAAGCTATGTTATTAAGCCTGTGTTTATTTTCTTACATACCCTTTATGTGCATCTACTCTACCTAAGTCTTCTACTCACCCTTTTCTATATTATATATTTCAGGATGGCAAGATTGATCAAGTTAACTAAACTCAAGCATGTTCCTCCACTTGAGTGGTTGCTTTGCCTAGAAGATAGTAGAGTTCTCTTCATCCATATGCATAATGAACTTCAATTTAGTGCTCCAGGGATAATAAGCGAAGTACTTGAGAATCGATTAGAAAATTGATGTTTTGTGGTTTTAAGTTTGGGATTATTTGGACTTTTATTATTGAGTTATTTTTAAATGTTTTCCTTTAACTTTGGTTTATAGGAATTATTTTTAAGATGTAAGAAGTTTATGGGCCTATTCTACAAATTTTATAAGTTGTTACTTAATTGAATAAGATATGGATATTTGATAAGTAATTTTACATTAGTTAAGGATTTTACGGGTGTGGGTGATCTTATGTCTCCTAGTGTCCTAAGATCATCATAGCTCCCCAAGTTGGGCCATGACATATCATTGAGTCTAGATTTGCGCTATTCATAAAGGTTTTATTCTTTTGGTTTGATGTCTAACATGTGCATAATGACTATGGACAAAGAAATAATAATGAGATATGAATGATATATGTGAATGAACTATATGCTATGGAAATGGGACGAAAAAGATCAAATGTGTATAAGAGAAAATGATTACATATATGTAAAAGAGTATAAGTGAATAAGTACATGTGTTTTATTAGGAATAAATTTCCTATTATACTTAACTATCAATTATCGATATGGTTTAGTGCAATTGATGTTCTAAAAAATATTTACATAATGTGAATAAGAATGAAAGTATACTACATTCTTTGGGCTTTTGATGTATGTGCGCAACAACTATTAATTAAATGCTATTAAGAGAAAACCTAAATATGATTTCATGAAAAGTCAATGAAATGTAAATATTGATGCGAATATGTTTACCCTTGTATATACTAGAGTATGTATGATGTTTAGGATATGAGGCATCCTAAGGCACGTTGTATAATAATAATGAGAGGGGCTCTGGGAATTAATGAGACTAGATTATGAATAGATAGATTTTGAATATAAAAAATGTTACATATGTACACATGGTAAAGAATTTAAATTGGGAGATAATAATACAATACCATAGTTCTTTTGTATCTACACAATATGTGACTATTGTACGAAAGTTGGAATGACTGATGTTTGAACTACTCTTTAAAGGAATAACAAGCATATTTATATGCTTAATGGTGAAACCCTAATATTAGAAAAGGCTGAAATAAGGTCCCATAACATAACCAAACAAAGCAGCCCATGAAAGTGCATAAAAAGTTGAATGAAAAACTTTAGAGCCTAATTCAAATGATTGAATTTGGGCCCAAAAATGGGCAATGTCAAGTAAACCCTAACACAAATATAGATCTCTGAACGAGCTTTGATTTGATATATTATAAGCCCTATAATTCATCTGCAGTTGAATGTTATGGAATTTTAAAGTTGACTTATGCGAGAAGATGATGTTTAGTTTCCATTTGAGCTGGAATTTGCTTTGTCTGAGTCATGGTCGAGATCCCTTTATCGCGGTCGCGATTCCCTATTACACCTAAAGTCATGGTCGTGACCTAGGTCATGAAACATATTGTGTCTAGAGGTCTAATTTAATGTTTTATCCCTTAAATTATTCGCGGTTGCGACATTTGGATTGTGATCCTGATAATAGGTCATGATCGCGAAAATTGTATAACGTCTGTAATTCAGGAATGCTTTCATAACTTAAGGAACTTCTGATCTTTCGAATTTACAATCTCTTAATGAATTATCTCTATGGAATAAATGCTTAGTAAACATGTTAAATAACTCTAAATTGATTTGCCAAGATTAGGAAGAGAAGTTGACTAAGTTTTGATCTAATTTAGATCAAAGAAGAGTATGTATAATGTTGTGCTATATGAAATGCTTACATGTGACAGTGATTTGATATGTGAATTATATGGAATTATTAAATGATGTTTGTGATTGGTGTATAGAAGAGAAAAGATGTTTAGAAATGATTAGTATGATAATGAAATATATATATATATATATATATATATATATATATATATATATATATATATATATATATATATATATATATATATATATATATATATATATATATATATATATATATATATATATATATATATATATATATATATATATATATATATACAGGGTGAACTAAATGAGAGATATTATTAAATTTGTGGCTTAGATGCTACCTTATAGACTAGAACAACAAGAAGGGTAAGGATTTTTCTACCACTTATATAAGTATCAAGTAAAGATAAAGGTAGAATATTCACCTAGTGTGATCTAAAGAGGATCATTTCATACCTAAAGAGGGAAATGATCAATAACATCTATTTAGATGTGACCTTTTAGAAAGGTGATTATATGTGACTGGGAGGTTAAGAAACCCCAAAGTTAAATATGCTAGACTTAGGGAAAAAAAATTAAGGATAAGTGACCTCTCTTGTGAAGTTCTTGAACATACTAAAGAGACAAAAACGAGAGGTCAGTTAAGGACCAAACCGAAATGTGATTTGGTTCTAGACCATTTCAAAAGATAGGTGTATGGAATTATCAACCACATGAAGGTATAATAAGGAACAGTCCTTATTATATGGTAAGGAGGTAAGAAAGGTTTGACTTAAAAAGGACTAGTGTGAGCTAAGAACAACTTGGTGTGAAAACATGGATTGACTTTGGACAAAATACTTTATATCGAGAACGAGTTCACAATGGGAAGAATACTTGTATAATAAGATAGATATAAAATTGGAGAATTATATGTTAGTTAGAAAAACAACTTTAATGTGATCAAGTAAAGCAAGTGAGATGTGGAAAGGTAAAAATAGTGAATGATAAGGCAAAGAATGTATAAGGAAATACCAAATATAATGAAGTATAGAATCAAAAGAACCAAATAATCCAAAAGTTATGACAAAAAAGGAGTTTATGAAATTGACTGATTGGTTCAACCACGTTCAAGAGAATTATTTTATGATGAAATTGAATTGATGATGAAAGAGAATTGAATAAGTTAAGAGTAGATGCCAAAAGAAATGATAAACTTGGGAAGTAACTAAATAAAGTAAATGTGAAATGGATTAAGTTTTAAGATGGAAAACATAGGAAATCATAGGGTAAAGAAAATTATAAGGGTTAAAGAGAATGTAACATAAGGAATGAAATAATTTGGATAAAGGAACTTTATTGATAAGGATAAGGTTATAAAAAAAATAAGTAGAGAAAAGTTATAGAGACAAGTGAATGATAGGAAAAAAAAAAAGAAGTTTGGTTCAAATAGGATGAATACTTGAATATGGAAAGAAAAATTAGCCAATAAGATGTTGCAATTGGGACTAGTCCTAATAGATTATTTATTTGATCTAATATAATCAGTTGGTTAAAATGATGTTTTCAATGTTAAGTAAGAATAAGAAGTGTAAATGTTTATGAGTGATATGGAATTTAGAGAGTGTGAAAGAAATATGAGTATGGGAGAATAGCATTGATGGAATTTTATTAAGGATGGTGCATGTCCTAAATGAATTAGACCTAGAGAAAAGAGAATGTGAAATTGTTAAGGAATGAATGATTTCATATGAAGTGCATAAAGAAATATGTAATATGATATGGTAATTCTTAAGAAGAATGTGGAGTATAGAAATATAGAGGTTACATTTAAAGCTATAATTATCATTCTAGTTAAGAACAGTACGAAGTGAAAACATCTCACTATAGTGAGAGCATGACTTGAAATGTTAATTTAAATATTAGACTATAATATGATGAATAAATGGTATCTATTTGATTAGGACAATTTTTTTTTTAATGGAAAGTAAATGAGATTCGCCATTAGACGTAGAAGTCTAGAGATGAGAAAAATTTGCTAAATAAGAGATAACGTGATGAAATAAGATGGTCAAGGAAACAGATGCTTCCTCATTTAATGCTATAATAGCAATCTAAATATAATACCTAAGGTTTCCTACCCTATTAGAGTCAGCAATAAAGACATCATAATGTTCATATAATGTGCCATTCAATGCCTTTCTAGCACATCAAGAACCATAGAAACATCATAAGAATGAATTTGATGAACAATGTGACAATGAGTAAGGAATGTAATTGATTTTGATAAGCATTTTTATGATAAAATGGAAGTCAAACCCAGTTTGACTTAATGGGGCTATATTAATAATTCATTTGAAATATGAATCTAAAGTGCTGATGAATGGGTATTAACATCTCCTAAGACATTAAGAGATGATAATAGTGACATGCAAAGTTGAATTTAATTAAAGTTGCAATGGTACAATGGAAGTCAAACTTAGTTGACCCAATGAATCTATATGATGTATACACTTGAACAATGCAATTGAAAGGCTAGTAAATATGTATTAAAATGTGTATAGAATTTGTCTAGCAATGTCTAGAGTGTGTAGTGATATTAGAAGGTAGAAATATGTATACTAAAGTGAAAGAAATAAAATAGAAAATGTATTAAGTTACCAAGTTTAAAATGTGTATATATGGATTTGTTATTAGGCTTTTGGACTCTAAGGCCTAAGCCCAATAGATGGTGGCTAGCCCATTGGGTCTAAGAGTAAGTGAACATCAAAACTTATGAGCTAGAAACATTTGGCCTAAGATAATAAGAATATATTGGAGAGAAAGAGTTACGAAATTTGAACAAACTAGCCACAAAATTTGACCTAGTCAAAGTCCCAAATCAAATTGAACTCTTCTCTTTACTACATATGAGTCTATGTTCATGTTGGGCACTCTAACACCTTATAATGAACATGACCATGGTAGAGAAAACCTAGCCATCTAACTTGGTCAAATCGTAGACATCCACCAAGATTAAATCCTAACCGTTGGATTTAGCTTGACTAAATCCTTACCATCCAACTTTCATATATAAACAATAATATGTGCAAATTTCCGCCATTTTGGTAAACTTAACACAAAACTTAAGTCCTGGAAAAAGAACATCCTCTAAATTTTGGTTTCCATCATAGAAGTACAAACCAAAGCTAACCAAGGTGAGAAATCTTATTCATCCTCTCTTTTCCACGTTTTAAGATTGATTTGTGTATTTTAGTTGCTTGAAATTCTTCCTACACCATAAGGAAATTCGGCCATGCTAGTGAATGAACGAGAAAATGTTCTAAATTCTAATTAGATACATCAATGGTTATTTTAGATAAAGAAAAATGATATGGAGTGTTAAAATGAATTTTGAGAAACTTGATTCAAGACTTAAAAGTCTTAATAGCATTAACTTGTTCCAAAAAAAAAAAAAAAAAAAAGGAACCTTGATGTTCTAATGCTAGATATTGATAATTGAAGGATCACATAGGCTTTATGTTGTGTTAATTTGATGAATGTATGATCAATTTGAAGATTGGATGAGAAAATAATGGTTTCCCCAAATTTTAGGTTTTAAGGAAAAATTGGGAATTTTGAGAATTAAACTAGAATTCATGAGATTAAAAGGGAAATTAAGTTTAAGAATGGTTTAACATAATTTGTGTAATGTTAATTTTGAAATTCAATAGATGGAAATGACTTTCCCTAAATTTAATGAACTAGGTTCATTTATGGAATTTGAAGGTGGAAGTGAAATTAGTTCTCTTGAATGTTGGAAATTGTTTAAATTGATTTTAATTGACTATTATGAAAGTTGAAATATGAGATTGGAAGAAAGAAATTATCTTTCCCTAAGTGAGCCATTAGGAAACAACTAAGAAAAGGTATTGAAATTAGGAATAAGTATATGTATAGTATATCTTGACCTTAAAAGTAATAAAGAAGCACTACAATGAACAAAATGAAAGTATTAACAAGTTAAGTTAAATTTAAATTAATGATATAACAAAGAAGTGAGTGATATGTGATTGAAATGCAATGTGTAGAATCTAAAGATAAGGACAAGGATATTGTCCAAGAGTGAGACGAGCACTACTAGCATTAGAGTTAAATGTAAATAGGAGCAAAGGAGTCCAAGGTGAGTACTTAATAATATAATATGACTTGTACCATTTGCTATGAACCTTTGTTGTTCAAACCATAATCATTAAAATATTCCAATGCCTTGATGAGCATGAATTGTTTATTGAACAATAAGCCATTTGATATGATATTCCTTGATGACATTTAACTATTGTGAAACCTTCATGTTGAACTCATAATGTGAACCATTAAATCCTCTATTGCAAACCTTATATGAATTTTTTTATTGATGTCTAAAGATAAGTAGAAATCCTCTTTGGTGTGGGGAAATACACTAGACCATATGCACTTGGTATAAGCCTGCAGGTAGGGTAAGAGTACCCAACCTTTGTTAAGGGGGAACGCCTAACTGTAAGACCTTATTAGTCTTGCATAATGTGATATATACGAGTGAGCAAGGCTTAGGCAATCACTCTCCAATTTATAAGTGTAGAAAGCATTTTGCTTCCAAGAAAATATTATTTATGCTAAAGATGTTGTTTGCATCTTAATGAGAAATTGAATCATAATGTCAACATTGATTAAATTTGTTTCATTGCATAAAGAGACCTTCCTGATAATGGTCCTTGTAGTTACCATATATATATATATTGTATTATTATGTACTCACTGAGCATGTCTCATTCTTTAGTTGTTCAAATATTTCAAGCAAAGTCAACGAGTTAGCAAGGTAAATTTAAAGCCATATTCTTCCTCTTGGAAGTTGCTCTGCTAAGTTCCAGTGTTGTAACTTTTGACAATAAAGATCATCATTGGAGCTCCATGGTTAACAAAGGGTTAGCAATAATATGTTATGGGTGTATATGTAATGTGAATTGTATTATAATTACTATTACAATAATGTATGAAATACTGAACATTCGGTTAATAATATGAAATACAACTTTATAAATTTTACAAGTTGTGTTCATAAATGGTATTACAAGTTAACAAGGAAATGATAAGCAAGTAATAGGTAACAAGAAAAGGCATTTAGGTTACGATCTTGGGATAAGGTCCTACATGATAAATGGTAAAGTTAAATAGGGTTCTACAGGTTTAGATGACTTTATGTCTCCTTATGCCCTAGGATTGTCATGGTTTAATAAATGGGTCATGACACTAAATGTCCAAAGGTGAAGCAACTCACTCAAATTCTTACACTCTATGATATATTGAAGTAAGTTAAATAATAAGAACTGTTTGATGATGAACTTAATTTTTGAGAAAATCCTGATGAAGCATGGCTCTTTATTCAGAGGCTTACAAGGATAGTGGCATAGTTCTGCTCATAAGTGCCCTGATAGGTACCCTTTAATGCCAATCGACAAGTGACAAGACAAGGTTAATGGTATTAGTTCCCTATAAATTATTCCTAGAAATAGAGAAAATAATTTCGTGTAGAGAATGACATACTCAAATGCCAAAGAAGAAAGTATTTCAAGGTAACCATAGTTCAAACTAAAGCTTGAAGTAATAGAGTAAGAATACAAATAATTAGTAGGAATAAGGACATGGATATGAGAAAAAGAAAGTTGACATGAGTCTAGTAATTGATATGCCTAAAATTATTGAAAGATGAGGTATGAAAGGGAGATAAGGAATCTAAGTTTAGAAATTTTCATGGATCATAAATGGGCCATATATTTGAATAATAGAAATAAAGATTTGGATAAGCATGTTAGAATATATAAAGGGATCTCATTGATCAAGTGAAATTGTAATTCTCCATTATACTTATCGAGACATAAGTTAAGAGTTATAAAGAAAGGTAAGTAATAAATTGATAATCAAATAGGGGAAGCAAGTAAAAGAGAGAGAAATGCATAAATATGAATGTTAATAAGAATTAAAATTGAAGTGCATGACATATAAAGTGACTAAGTTTGATTGGATGTAATACAAAGAGGACTTGAAAATTTAAAAGAATATACATGCTTTATTGAGCTCAATAGGTAAACCTTCATTTAAGAATAAATGAACCTTCCTTAAGAAGAGAAAAAGAGGAAGTCAAACTATAGAATAAGAGGAATTGAAAGGAAGTTGGACTAGAATAATAGTATAAGATATAGGAGACTTATTATGATAAATTTTCCAAGTAAAGTAAAACAAATAAGAGATGGAATAAAATTACTCAAAGATTAAGACTAAATGTCTGGTTGCCTTAATAGATTTGATGTGATGATTCATACTCTAACTAAGAAGCCAATAAGTAATCCATTCCATATGATAATAATTAGAAATCTATAAGAAATTAGAAATAACTGCCCGATAAAGGACTATAATTGAAAGAAGATGAAGCATGAATATTGTTAGATTACTTCAAGTGGAACTAAAAGCCATAGGCAAAATACAAGACTCAAAGAAGAAGGAATTGTAATTGATGAAAATTAAAGATAACATGAAAAAGAATCAAGCTTCTAAACTAAAGTAAAGGATAATACTCATAAGTGTGAGAATGACAAAGATGAACTGTGCATATAAGGAAATAACTGTATATTTGCCTACATGAGTATGTATGTGGGCATATATAAGAGCAACTATAAGAATGACAAGAATATTTAACTTTGGAGTAGTTAAGACAATTAGTAATAATAAAAAAAATCTAAGAATATATATGCTGATTTGAGATTTTACAAAATTATAAGGATTTGATTTAAAATTGGGAAATTCGAATATGGAGATCAGACATACAAGTTAATGAAAGATTTAAGGTGAACTTTATTATGTATCTCATTTATAGATAAGCATGTACATACTATGTATTTATTATGTGTTTAAAAGATGATAAAACAATAAAAGTTGTAGAATAATATTTAACAAAATGTGAATTGACTAAAAAAATTAGTTTGATAAAATAAATAGTTAATTCCTTATGGACATATAGAATTAGGTGTTGATTATCTACAGAAAGAACTCTTCAATGGTGAGTGAAGAGTAGAAATAATGATGGCCTATCTAAAGTATTGGTGCCTGTAAATTGTAAGGAGTATTGAGAGTGGCTAGTGATCATAGCCACCGGACATGGTATTCTAACATTTTAAATTACTCTTGTGAAGATTTAGAATGAAATAATAAGATCTTTATCTAGTGCTTTAAATATTATAAAGCAAGATAAAGTGTCTAAAAGAATCATGAAAGGTATTTATATTACCCTATGATTCTTAAGCCCGTGATGAGTTTGACAAGAGGTAATAGACTTATAGTAAGCAAAATGAGAAAAGAGATATTACATATTTGATGGTTTAGAAAATCGAGGTAACATCAATTTCATAATGGATCTTATGATATAAGAGTTGTTATTAAAGAGGAATTATTAGAAAAATTTGAATAATTAGGATAGCAACTTGAATTCCCATTTTTCCTACGTAAAATCTAGATACATTTTTAGCATCTCAACACCATATGATGACTATCACCAAATTAGATGAAATTCCTAGCCATCCATTGTGATTAAATCCTAACCATTGAAGTAAGCTTTTAAATTTCATTTAAAGGCATCTAATGTTATTTTAGATGGAGAAAAATGATTTGGAAGTGTCAAAGAACTATAGGAACTTGATTTAAGACTTGAAAATCTTAATGACATTAACTTAGCTAAAAGGAGAATCTAGTGTTCTAAATACTTAACTATAATATTTGATTAATCATATAGGATCATTATAATGTGTGAAGCCTCACCCTAGCACTGGTCCGATATGCTAAAGGAAATCGAATTGCTCATTTGGGAAAAAACTCACGAGGAAGCCCTTAGGATTATCTTTGATAGGTTTGAAAATTATTCCTTAGAGTCGCCACCTTAATTTATTTTTATTTAGGAAAATATAAGGAAAAAACCCATTTAATTCCAATTATAACCTAAAAGAAAAAGGATCACTAGTCTCGAAACTAAAGAGGATTCGGGGACTAGGTTTTTGGTTTATTTTAACAAAATAAGTTTGGCCAATTAATATAAGAGCGACTTAAAATATATTTCATAAACAAACTAAAATGCATGAATAATTTATAATATGCATGATCATTGATTCCACATATTCAATAATAAATATAAGTAATAGTCCAAAAGAAAGTTAACATTACAAATAAAATCCCAAACATAGGGGATACCTCCTCTAGCCCTTATGGGTTCTAGAGAAGTCACACATTCCCCAAACTAATCGTAATAATAAAGCAAAAAGAAAAAAGAAAAAACAAACAAACACAAAAGTAAGTGAAGAAGGTGATAAGAGGATATTTGATTAATTTTAAATGGATTTGATGTATGTACCAAGCATGCGTATGTATCCCTTTGAATGGGAATCAGAACCAACATAGTTCTCCTTCTTACGAAGGGATTAGTTTAGCCTAGCTACTTTATCATGTTTTGAATGATTAATTAAAAGAGAGTTGAGATAATTAATTAATTTGATTGATTACTGAGTTGATTAGTTAGCAACCTAGATGAATCAATTTAATTAGCTAACTAAAAGAAGCAAAGAAATTTAGACAAAAGAAATTTAAAGGAAAAGAAGATTACCTTGGACGGCGGGCGACGACTGACCTCAGATGGCGAGCGATAGCTGGCTTTGGATGGCGGGCAGCGGCTAGCTTTGGGCGGGGGCTAGCTTTCGATGGAGAGCGAAGGATAGCCTCAGATAGCGAGCGGTAGCTAACCTTGGGCAGCGGACATGAGCCTTGGGCAAGAGACTTGCCTTAAATAGGCTAGCGGAAAGCCTTAAACTAGTCGGGTAGGAATCAAGAAGAAACCCCCCAACTAGCTTGGCGAAGTAAGGAGCAAATGCAAAGTAGTTTGCTTGAAATTATTACTTTTTAAGCTCTATAAGTTGGTGTTTTGAAGTGTGGGAAAGCCCTCTATATATTTTAAGGATAGAAAACACAAATTCCCAATGTGGGATTGCAAAAAATCAGAATTTCATTGAAGTTGCTGCAAAGGGCTTTACGGCAGTGTCATAGAGCTTTGCGGCAATGAGCCCCGCTTTTGCCCGTTCTTACTCATTTCTTGTCCATTTTTCATGATTCCAGCTGCGTTGTACTCATTACTCAGTCCCGGATAATCTAAAAGGGTTTAAATGTCAAAAAGAAACATTTTAATTTTTTCCATTTTGAGAGTTTTCAGCTTTTGAAGGTTTGTTTACCAAGCCTAAGTACTTCTAAGGTTCAAATGCATACTTGAAGGTGCAAAGTTAAGGGTTCATAGCTGCCCCCTCATCAGAATTGTCTTTATTTGAAAGGCAATTCTGATGACAGTGAACCTAAGGATGGGAGATGGTAAAAGGAACCAAATTAATGTCTAGGATAGAGTTTAGACATTGGGTAAGAGGTGTGGTTGAATTTTAGGGAAGAGGCCCTCGGTATATTTGGGAGATCTAGTGGCTGGTAATATGTGATAATTGGTAGGAGCTAAAAGTGATATTCCTATCTAGTAAGAATGATGGCGACCCTGTCTGGTAGGAATTGACAAAGTGGTGATGATGATGACCCTGTCTAGTAGGAATTGACAAAGTTATGATGATGACGACCCTATCTAGTAGGAATCGACGAAGTGGTGGAAATGATGACCATGTCTAGTAGGAATCGATGAAGTGGTGGTGATGATGAAAGGATTCAATGAAGTGGTGGTGATGATGACCCTATCTGGTAGGAATTGACGAAGTGGTAGTAATGACGACCCTGGATGGTAGAAATCGACAAAGAGGTGGTCCTGTCTGATAGGAATGATGATGATGATCCTATCTGGTAGGATTGAAGGTGATGATCCTGTTTGGTAGGAATCAATAAAGTGATGATCCTATCTGGTAGGAAAGAAGACAACCTTATATGGTAGGAATCGATGAAGTGGTGATCCTGTTTGATATGAATGATGATGATGATCCTATCTGGTCGGAAAGAAGATGACCCTGTCTGGTAGAAATCAACAAAGTGATGATCTTATCTAGTAGGAAAGAAGACGACCCTGTCTAGTAGGAATCGACGAAGTGGTGTCCTATCTGGAAGGAATGATGATGATGATCTTGTCTTTCTTCGAGAGTTTTGACAATTTACCTTGATTCATGATCCTGTCTAATACAAAATGCTTGGTAATTATGCAAAGATCTGATACCTTGAACTTGTGAAGGGTCAGTTCTAGTATAAAAGTGTTAGTCTTTGGGAGAAAGATGCCCCCATTTCAAAAAAATTGAATATTTGGAAGGAATGTGCCCGCACTTTAGAATGATAGACGAAAGTGGTTTAGTCATTTGGTTTTTGGTTGATTGGCTAGCTTAGAGAGGAAGATGGGCATGTCAAGTATGAGAATGGTTGGTTAATGGCTATCAGTTTGGCCTAGGAAGAAGCAAGGTGTTGTCTTGGAAAAGATCGAGCTATTCAGTTTAAAAGGCTTAAACAGGTATGACTTTAGGGAAGATTTGGTTTGAGGCTGGATTGGAGAACTTGATAAAGAGGGTCAGGTTTTTAGAGATGGTTAGATTGGAAGATTTGGGGAAGATCAGCTTGTGGGGCTTATCCTCGGAGAAGTTCATATGGAAGGCTTAGTCAGCTCAAAGACTTTGGCTTGGTCAAGTTGTAACCTTTGGGGAGTTTATTTGGAAGACTTGGTCAAGTTCTGCCTTTGGCTCGGTTAGGTATGGCTTAGAGGATAGGTTAGGCTAGGAAATTAGTTGGGGAAGGCTTGGTCAGATTTGTCCTTGGAGGAAATAAAGGTTTTTTGTGAATGGGCTTCATAGTGAAAGCTAGCCTTAGCCTTTATGGTGGAAGCTAGGCTTAGGCTTCATGGTAAAGGCTTTCAAGCTTGGGCTTCATGGTGAAGGTTTTTTTTTTTTTTTTTTTTGGGTTTCGTGGTGAAGGCTTTTTGGTTTGATGGAGAAGGCTTAAAGGCTTAAAGGCTTAAAGGCTTTGGTTAAGGGTGCTTTGGACCTTTTTGGAGGATGGTTGGCTTCATCTTAGGTATGGTGTTAAAGGTTTTGGTCACAGGCTTCATGGATAAGGGTTTGCCTTTTGACATGGATGCATCATATTTTCTTGCCCATCATACGGTTGGTAGGCTTTGACTCAATTGGACTTTTATGGGTGATGTAATTTACTAAGGAGGCTTGGTTTTTTTTTTTTTTTTAAAAAGGATGATGATGTTTTGCCAATGAGACATGGAATGATTGGGCTTTGAGTGGTTCGAGCCTTTTTTAAGCTTTGCAAGATATGGTTTTGATTGTGCTAGAGAAAGCTAGCTTTAAGGATGATGAGTCTTGAAAGACTTAGGATCTTTGGTTTTGCCCATGGGCTTGGCCCTTAAAAGATGATGAGATTTTGCCAAGGAAAGGGTGGTATAATTCTTGAGCTTGAAAAGATGGAATGGTACAGTTTTGAAGTTAGGGAATGGTTTAAAGGAGGGTTGGAAATTTTGAAAAGGATTAAGGAGGTTGTATGATTTTGCTATCTGTAGCATAATTTATGGAAAAGAACAAGCCAAGCTAACCTTGTTGTTTTAAGATTGAAGAGACATTTAAAGTGACACTTAATTAGCTTGAATGTAAACGACAGACTGGATGAAAGGAAGTACCTTGATGAGCGGCTGAAGGACTGATGAGAAGAGACAACTTGGGAATCATGCTCCCAATGACAGATAGGAACATAATAGACTAGTAATGTGAGAGATTGTGCCTAAACTCTTTTAGCTAAGCGATGAGACGGGTTAACAAAAGATGATGATGACCTAAAAAGACTTGCCTTGAACAGGTGGGCAGAAAGTCTTCAATTAGTTGGGTAGGAATCAAGGAGAAACCCCCCAACTCGCTTAGTGAAGCAAGGAGCAAATGCAAAGCAGTTTGCTTGAAATTATTGCTTTTCAAGCTCTATAAGTTGGTGTTTTGAAGTGTGGGGAGGCCCTTTATATATAGGAGGAGGTTTGAAGAATAAAAAACACAAATTCCCAATGTGGGATTGCAAAAAATCATATTTTTGCCAAAGTTGCCGTAGAGGACTTTGCGACAACGTGCCCCATTTTCGCCCATTTCACTTGTTTTTGCCCGTTCTTACTCGTTTCTCATCTATTTTTCATGATCTAGTTGCATTGTACTTGTTACTCAGTCCCAAATGATTAAAAGGGTTTAAATGCCAAAATGAAATATTTTTGTTTTTTCCATTTTGAGAGTTTTCGACTTCTGAAGGTTTGTTTACTGAGCCCAAGTGCTTTTAAGGTTCAAACGCATACTGGAAGGTGCAAAATTAAGTGTTCACATCATGCAAATTTCATATATCTATGATAAATTTAAAGATTTGATAATGAATTTTAAGTTTTCCCCAAACTTGCTCTAAGTGGGATAAACTAGGGTTTATGAATTAAAGCGATTCCATTTCAATTAATTGATGAAAATCAATTATCTAAGTATTAATTTGATTAATCCAAGATCAATTTGAAGTTTGATAAAGAAATTGATGGTTTTTCTCAAGTTCTAGGGTTTATGGATAAGTTGGGGATTTTGATAATTGAACTTGAATTCATGGAATTGAAGGGGGAATTAAGTTTAAAAATGGTGTAACATTATTTGTATAATGTTAATTTCAAAATTCAATTGATAGAAAGGTTTAATGAACTATGTTCATTTGTGGAATTCGAAGGTGAAAGTGGATTTAGTTCCATTGAATATTAGAAATTGTTTAAATTGATTCTAATTGAGTAATATGAAATTGAAATGTAAAATTGGGAGGAAAATAATTATCTTTCCTTAAGTGAATACATTTGGCTATTTGGAAAACAATTAAGGAAAGTGTTAAAATTAGTATCAAGTATATGTATAGTGTGTTTTGACCTTAAAAGTAACAAGTTAATACTACAATTAATAAGAAAAAATTGTTAACGAGTTAAGCTAAATTTTAACTAATGACATAAGAAAGAAGTGATTAATGTGCAATTGAAATGCAAATATATAGAAACTAAAGACAAGGACAAGGACATTGTCTAAGAGTATGAGGAGCACCACTAGCACTAAAGTTAAACATAAAGAAGAGCAAAGGAGTCCAAGGTGAGTACTTAATAATATAAAATGATATGTACCATATTCCAAGCACCATTATTGATTAAATAACCTTTGTTGGAATATCCTAATTTCATGTTGAACATGGATTGCCAATTGAATGTTAAACCATTGAATATGATATTCCTTTGTGGCATTTGACCATTATAAGCCCCTCTACATTGATTTCATAATGTGACCTTTGATGAGAATTATTATTGTATTGGCATATTTTTCATTGAATTCCCTATGAACCTTCTACTAATGCTTATTGATAAGCAGAAATATCCTCCTGATGTAAGGTAATACATTAGACCTTGTTCACTTGGTATAAGCCTATGGGTAGGGCAAGAGTACTCACTATTTGTTAAGAGAAAATGCCTAACCATAAGACCTGATTAGTCTTGTATAATGTAATACTGTCACATCCCATTTTCTGAGACATGATAGTCCTAGAACATGGGGAGACATACGGTCACCCACACCCATAGAACCCACTTATACATACACAATTCATGCTTAGGATTATACCAAACTCGTTGCATTAACTTAAATATCCAATAATATAGGAAAACTCAATAAGCGGAAGAATTGTTTAGCCAAATACCTTAAAACCATCTCAAAGGAAAATAACATTTAAAGTCTTAAAATAAATCCTCAATGATTAATATCCCAAAATAAACTCCTAGAGCATCTACGAGTAACTCTTCATAACATAGTATAATTAAAGACTTTGATAAGGAATCCTTAAGCGAAGTAGAATGCTTGAGCCATTACCTTGCCTTCTCATATTGCTCACTTGGAACCACACAAGAAAATGGGGTGAGATAGATGATCTCAATTAGTAAAAAATATAGCATAAATGATATCATATATCCCATTTTAAGGAAAGCCCATTGCATATAACACATAGTTCAAGATTTACAAATTATGGTTTCACAGTTTTTAATTTAGCAAGATTTTCATTTTAGCACGTTTGCAGTAATCACACTTATAACACTTATTACCTAATAAGAGTAAATGACTATACTAGCTCATTCACTTAAGGGAGAGGTGGCCTCATACCAAATTCCAACTCCCAATCCATTACTTATAAAGTTGTAAAACTGATCAGGCTCCACGACTAGAACTGCCCCTTCTAGCTGAGGTGGATACATAACCCTTATCCATCAGGTTAAGACTATATGCACAAGTTTTGATGATTACCCGCATCGGCATAAGGATTTTTGTATAAAAGGTTAGAGGTACCATAGTTAGAGCTAATGGTAATCACTTATAACAATAGCACTGAAGAAACAATAACATGTAGCATGATAGCAATAGCAATTATACTTATTGATCAAAGGATAAAATAATATGTGGTTCCAGAAAGAAAATAAGGTAAGGCAGTAATTACAAAGGATCTTTCATATCATTGAACAAATAATAATGGCTTTGGACTAATTATCCATTGGCAACCTAAGCTTAACAAAGAAATCACATAATTATAATTGAAAGCAAAAAAAGGCTTAGGTTTCAAGAGTCTTAAAGATTCCCATTACAAAATCACTTGTACTTATAACATTAATATAATGTTTACTCACCTTGTGATTCCTTTGCTCCTAGTACTTATAGCCCTTAACTTCTAATAGTCCTCATGCTCTAACATAACATTTAATTCAATACTTAGTATTTATTTAATTATCAAGCTATCCTATCCCATAACTACCCTACGCACACATAACATTCATATACACTTAGAGTTGTACTTAGAAGTGCACTTATCACTTGTACACAGCATGTTGACTTTAAAAGTCTTGCCCATTTAGCCTTCATAGGCTCATATGAAAATACATTATCATTCATACCAAAACTTTTCTCAAGTCAAACACAATGTCATAATCTTAATATCAATTCACTTTAACAATCATCTTAGTACTCTATACATGTCAACTTATTAATATCCCTTCAAGTGTCATGCCTATCTCTTATGCCTAACTCATTCAATCAATCTCTTCATCAATTCAAGATCATTAATTCATTATTAACTCATCATAAAACCTATCCTTATTACCTAATCACATCCATATTCTAATCACAACATAAGGTTAAGATACCTTAAGTATACCAAATTGCCTCTAGTCTTGTCTAGAGTCATTCCTTTGACCAATATGCAATTTAACCATTTACCATTCATATATATATGTCAATAATTATTAAAATATATTACATAAAAATTATAGACATTGGAATAAAAATTCCTAAGTAGGCTGAATGCCCTATTCAAGGTAAAAGTTAAATTTTCTTACCTTTCGCACTTTTCATTTATTACAATAATATGTAAAAACATGGTTTAAAACAAGGTTTTTCATGTAATCAAAATGAAAATCATTTTAGAAATAAATGTGTAGGAATTGGCACATATATAAATCCATTTGCATGAAAATTTCCAACTTTAGGTTTTAGGATGAAAAACCAGGAGTTTTCTCATTTTTGGTACTTCCTGGTCATTATAGTAATATGAAAACATGTGATTTAAACCATTATGTTTCATTTACTCACAACAAATATCAGTTTAGAACACAATACACACAAATCAACAGCTGTAGATGTTTCTTATGCATGAAAATTCCAAGTTTAGGGTTTAGAGTGAAAATCATGAGTTTTCTTGCTTTCCATGCTTTCCGTTCATTACAGTAATATGTAAACACATTATTTAAATCATTATTCCCTATTCAAACATAACAAATATCAATCTAGAATTTCACCATACACAAATCAGCAGCCTTATCAATATAAAACCATGAAATTTTCCAACTTTTAAATTCAAGGACGAAAACCTTGAATTTCCTTATTTTTTGAAACTTTTTGGTCTTTATAGTAATATGCAGAAATACGTTTTAAAATAATTTTTTTCATCTAAACACAAACAAAAAATCCATTTAGAATGCAACCATATGCAAATTGCTCCCCTTGTAATGTTTATGGATGAAAATTTCAATCTTGAGTTGTAGGATTCACCTTTGGAGAAATCGCATAGAAAGGTTAGTATTTTCAATAGAGAAAATTAATTTCTCTTTTAAAAACTCACCCAAACTGAATTAAATTTGTAGAAATCAGTAAATACCCAGTTCAAAATAATTTTTTCATAATTTATTTCATAGAAATCAAATAAAAAATTGAAAGAGAAGAAAAACATATGATTATGGTCAAGAAATCGCAAAGTTGAAAGTGTTTTTGAGAATTTTGGTAGAGAGAATTATTTTGGAAGAATTTTTCTATCAAAATACTGAAATAACAGAGTGTGATTGTTGGAATTCTAGGGCTGGCTGAATTTCTTGAATTTATATGTAGGGTTTTGGGTAATTTCCAAGATTACCCTTAATGAGTTAAGTTATGAGGGTTTTAATGTATTGAGCTTTTAGGTATTTGGGTTTTTTATTTAATTTAGGGGCTAATTATAGGTAATTAAAAATGAAAATTTTTTTTATGATTTTTATTTAAATTTTTGCCAAAATATTTATTTAAAAATTATTTTAAAATACTCATAAATTATTTTATGCTTAAAAATTGCCTTTTTGTATGAAAATTCATTTTACGAAAAATAATTTATTTTATGCTAATGCACTTCATGTCAATCATTCATTTCACAATAATAACTTGTATTACGCATATTAAAATAATTTAACATGCCAATACTCATCGATCACATAGCACATAAATTTCCATAAAGGCACACACTTAACTTTAATAGTTCTAAGTCAAGCAAATTGTCACAAAAATTTCTAGGGTGTGTGTGGGTTGTTACATTCTCCCCCATTTAAAAAAAAATCATCCTCGAATTTCCAAATCTAATAGCACAACAACTCTACTTAACTTCTCCGCCACACTTCTACTACGCCACTCAAACACAATATCTAACTACAATTAACATATAAAATACAGTAAGATACATACTCACAATCTATCAAAAATCACCCTGATAAGCCTTTAGCTTAAGCTACACCTATGTTAATCTCTTATTCAAACAAATGTTAACTAATCCTTAATAATTTTGTATCCCTTAACCTTAAACAAAAGTAATAGACCCTGTAAGTTCACCTTCAATCAAATATAATCCAAAGTATTTCTTTTCCTTATATCTCTATTATTATTAACATCTATACTAATGCCTTAATTACCACTTCCATTCATTATTTATCACATTAGTCATATAAGAATCCAACAAATAAATTCCAAATTAATAACTCCAATTGATATTCAATAATTCTCTTTCTATACTAATAATTATTGCTTAATCTATTATAACCTTAATAAATATTTTTGTATTTAATACCTTGCTAACATTACAGTTTCTGCACTCCCATTATTTATCAATTAAAACATATTTAAACTTAATAAACATTTCTATATATCATATCCCAAATGAGCTTGCATTCTGTTAATTTACAATCCCAAATAAACTTCTCATAACTATCTTAGACTTACTCTCCTTCTGCCTAATATATACATCATTACCATGACTTAATTACCTAATGCCTCAAAAAAAAAATTATACCTATAGCTCATAATATCATCTCACTTTAGGTTTTTCACTTACATCTCATTATACTTCACATTCCTAATCATTTAACTTACCCATATTAAAATAATAACCCTTCTAATACCATTTCTAAAGATGATTTCTCTTTTTATGCCATCAATCACAATTATCATTTAATAACTCCATAAAATTCATATATCATACCATTGTAACATGCAAGTATTTCATACCTCATAACATTATACTTTCAATCATTAATCTCAGTTGGATCAAAACTTGATCAACTTCTCTTTCTAATCCACTTAACCCCACTATTAAAATATCATACTTATCACGCATTTAACATAAGCACCCATTATATAATATCACATCACAGGAGATATATCACCTAGCATGTATCACATATCATGGCATGTACGATGTATCCTAATCATGTAACACATAACCTATAACATAATGAACTCTCCTATTATATTTAGAAGTTAATTATCTCCTAAGCAATCAGAGATCAAACCTAAGCCAAACAGCTAATTAGTCATATAATATCATTCATATCATATAAGTCCTATACCACTAAGCTAACGGTTACCAATTACTAGCAAAGTCTTAATTATGTCTCTTATCCTTGGCTTTTTGCCTTTGAGGTTGAGATGGTACAGGTGGTGGAGGTGTCGAGGTCACATTTCCTAGATTCCTTATCTGAGGGCAGTCCTTAATGAAATGATCCATTTGCCCACACCTTAGGCACGCACCAGAACTTCTTTGGCACACTCTAGGATGCTTCTTTCCACACTTTCCATAAGTGGGGAGGTCCTATTTAGCTTGACCATTCCACAGTCCAGGTGTTGAAGACGCTGAAAATTCCTTTTATAGGCCTCCTCCTCCTTTACGTTGGCCTTCATGACCCTTATTCTTATGCTTTCTTTTCTGCTCTCGTTCGGCTCTCTCAACCTTTTATCTCTTCTCCATTATCTTGGCCTTATCCATCAACTTGGCCAAGGTTAAGAATTCAGTCGCCGCCAATGAGTTGAACAGAGGCATTATCAATCCTCTCAAGAAGTAGTTGACATAGCTAGCTTTGGTAGACACGATGTTGATAGTGAATCTGCTAAGTTAGTTAAACTCTTTAGCGTACTTTGACACCGACATCCCAAGCTTCTACTTCAGTTACTCAAACTGTAGTGCCCTATCTTGCCTTTCGCTTTTAAGCAAGAATTAATCCATCACTTCTTGCTTAAACTCTATCCAATGGGTCAGCTCCTTAAAGTCTCTCCTCCATGTTCCTCTCACACCAATACTATGCCTCTTTATTGAGTTGGAGTCCTACCAACTCAATCACTCAAGCATCCAAGCAAGATAGTCTATGAACTACTTGTCTATCTCATCCAAAAATTCATGTGGGTCATCACCCTCCTCACCACCAAAGGTAGGTGGCTATAGCTTCTTGAACTTTGCAATGGTCATCCCCTCGTTGGGTAACCACTTCCTCTCCCTTTAATTCATTCTTTTCTTTTATTGGTAGCACTTCTCACCTTTGAGCTTGCAGCTCTTCTAATTCCTTGCGTAAGTCTCTCATTTCCTCACACATAGCTTGCATCTCTTGCAATGATGCTTGCTCATTAAAGCCCATAGTTGGTGCCCCCGAATTGGATCTTTCTCTTGACTGTGCATGTGCAGAGGCAACATTCGATGCAGTGTCTGACATGGCATCCTCATTAGCCCTAATGGGTTGGGCAGCTATATGAACCTTCTTTTTGGGTGGCATTCTGCTATCATAACAAGGGAACTTAGTACTAATTCCCTTCTAACCCATCTAACCCATTATCACATCATATCACATCTCACATCACATATCGTATAACATTTATCACATAACATATATCACATATCATAGCATAGGTCATGTATCACATTCATGTATCATATAACTCATAGCACCATAAATTCCCTATCATATAAAAATAATCATGTCATAAGTAATAAAAGAAAACACTTCATGCTAAGTAACTAGGTAATCAAAGGAATATCATTTATATCATATAAAGTACTATGTTGTTACATCGATCATCACCAACTACTCATCTTAGCCCTCGTGTGTCCTCTACTAGGGTAGTCATCGGGTAGCCTCTTAGATTAGGTAGGCGAACAGTCAATAAAAGAGCACTCAAGAGTGACATGTCCACTACTGCCACATCGATAATAGAGGAGATCTCTATCCTGCCGACAACTAGTCAAAGATAAAGACCTCGATGGCGAGTAGTCTCTCCTATACTTAACAATCCCTATCTTAAACTGTTCCACATCCTCCCTCAAAGCATGAACCAAAAGCCTAAGACATTGGTTTTGCTCCTTCAAATCTAAGTAGTCATTATCTAATTTCTGAATCTTATCATAAACCTAATCATGGTCCAGGCACTCCTTGGGGTCCTCCTCTTCATCAAAGGTCCCCTCCCTCTTGGGGCAGATCACAGGCACACCTCTCTCAAACATTTTCGGCCAAGTTCTCTTATAGGTCACCCAAGGTGCTCTAGGTCTGGGTCCTCTTGCAGGAGTGATCTTCATGGTCATCTGATAAGAGAATCATGAGGTACACAATAGCAATAACAAAGGAGTACTACAATCTATTAGGATTTCGCAGAACTATACTAGCGATAGACTGCAAGTGACATGATAGGAAAATTTCTATACTCCAAGATTATACTTATTTAACCTAATACATAGACAAGTCTAAACTAGACTTTTAAAACTACAACTTTGATACCAACTTGACACTAGTCAAGTGGCAATAAAGGGTAACCCATAACTCTGATACCAACTTTGTCATATCCCATTTTCTGAGACATAACGGTGCTAAAATATGGGGAGACATAAGGTCACTCACGCCCATAGAACCCACTTATACATACATAATTCATGCCTAGTATCATACCAAACCCGTTGCATTAACTTAAATATCCAATATAGGAAAAATTAATAAATGGAAGAATAGTTTAGCAAAATACTTTGAAACCATCTTCTAGGAAAATAACATTTAAAGTTTTAAAATAAATCCTTAATGATTAATATCCCAAAATAAACTCCCAGAGCATCTACGAGTAACTCTTCATAACATAATATAATTAAAGACTTGATAAGGAATCTCCAAGCGAAGTAGAATGCTTGAGCCATCACCTTGCCTCTACATATTGCTCACCTAGAACCACACAAGAAAATGGGGTGAGATAAATAATCTCAATGAGTAAACAATATAGCATAAACGATATTATATATCCCATTTTAAGGAAAGCCCATTGCATATAACACATAGTTCAAGATTTACAAATCATGGTTTCACAGTTTTCAATTTAGCAAGATTTTCACCTTAGCAAGTTTACAGAAATCACACTTATAACACTTATTACCCAGTAAGAGTAAATGACTATATTAGCTCATTCACTCAAGGGAGAGGTAGCCTCATACCAAATTGCAACTCCCAACCCATTACTTATAAAGTCATGAAACTTATCAGGCTCCATGGCTAGAACCACCCCTTCTAGCTAAGGTGGATACATAACCCCTATCCATCAGGTTGAGACCATGTGCACAAGTTCTAATGATTACCTACATTGACATGAGGATTTCTATATAAAAGGTTAGAGGTACCATAGCTAGAGCTAATGGTAATCACTTATAATAATAACACTTAAGAAATAATAATATGTAGCATGATAGCAATAGCAGTTGTGCTTATTGATCAAAGGATAAAATAATATGTGGCTCTAGAAAGAAAATAAGGTAAGGCAACAATTATAAAGGATCTTTCATATCATTAAACAAATAATAATGGCCTTGAACCAATTGTCCATTGGCAACCCAAGCTTAACAAAGAAATCACATAATTGTAATTGAAAGTAGAAAAAGACTTGGGTTTCAAGAGTCTTAAAGATTTGTATTACAAAATCACTTATACTTATAACATGAATATAATGTTTACTCACCTTATGATTCCTTTGGTCCTAGTACTTATAGCTCTTAACTTTTAATAGTCCTCAAGCACTAACATAATATTTAATTCAATACTTTATTTAATCATCATGTTATCCTATCCCATAACTATCCTATGCAGACATAACATTCATATACACTTAGAGTTGCACTTGGAAGTGCACTCATCACTTGTACATAGCATGTTGACTTTAAAAGTCTTGCCCATTTAGCCTTCATAGGCTCACATAAAAATACATTATAATTCATACCAAAACTTTTCTCAAGTCAAACACAATGTCATCATCTTAATATCAATTCACTTTAACAATCATCTTAGTACTTTTAATCACTTCCATACATGTCAACTTATCAATAGCCTTTCAAGTGTCAGGCCTATCTCTTATGCCTAATTCATTCAATTAATCTCTTCATCAATTCAAGATCATTAATTCATTATTAACTCATCATAAAACCTATTTCCTTATTACCTAATCACATCCATATTATAATCACAACATAAGGTTAAGATACCTTAAGAATACCAAATTACCTCTAGTCTTGTCTAGAGTCATTCCTTCAACCCACATATAATTTAACCATTTATCATTTATACATATATGTCAATAATCATTAAAATACATTACATAAAAATTATAGACATTGGAATAAAAATTCCTAAGTATGCTGAATGCCCTATTCAAGGTAAAAATTAAATTTTCTTACCTTTTGCACTTTCCATTTATTACAGTAATATGCAAAAACATAAACTAAGGTTTTTCATGTAATCAAAGCAAAAATCTTTTTAGAACATAAATATGTGGGGATCAGCACATATATAAATCCATATGCATGAAAATTTCTAACTTTAGGTTTTAGGATGATAAACCATGAGTTTTCTTGTTTCTGATACTTTTTGATCATTACAGTTGTAACAACCCACATCTACCCTAAGAGTTTTAGTGACAAATTGTTTGAATTTAGTCTTATTGTGACAAATTGTGTGACTATATGAAAATTCATGTGTGACGTAATTTATGAGTTTGGGGCATGTTATATTAATTTTAATATGCCTAATATAAATTATTATTGTGAAATAAATGATTTGAATAAAATGCATTAGCATGAAATAATTTATTTTTCGTAAAATAAATTTTCATGTAAAAATGCAATTTTTAAGCATAAAATAATTTTATGAGTATTTTTAAAATATTTTTAAATAAATATTTTGAGGGAAATTTTAATGAAAATAATAAGAAAAACATTTTATTTTTAATTACCTATAATCAGCCCTAAATTAATTAAAAAGCCCAAATACCCAAAAGCCCACTACACTAAAATCCTCATAACCTAGTTCATTAAGGGTATTAGTGAAAATTTCACCCAAACCCTAGTATATATCCTAAATTTCGGCCATAATAGAGTTCCAATAGCCATCACCTTAATTTTTCTATATCTTGGCAGAAAAATCCTCTCAAAATATTCCTCTCTACCGAAATTAAGAAAACACATTTCCGTTTCGCGATTTCTTAACTGTAATCGTAAGTTTTTCTTATCTTTCGATTTCTAAACTGATTTCTATAAAATAAATTATGGAAAAATTATTTTGAACTGGTTGATTACTGATTTTTACAGATTAGATTCTATTTGGGTGAGTTTTTGGGAGAAAAAATCTATTTTCTACCGAAAATGCAAATCTTTCCGCGAGATTTCTCCAAAGGTGAATTCTATAACTTAAAATCATAATTTTTATGCATAAACATCACTAGAGGGGGCCGATTTGTGCATTGTTGTTTTCTAAACTGATTTTTTATTTGTTTTGATGAAAAATATTGAATTAAATAATATTTCTGCATATTTCTGTGATGACTGAAAAGTTTCGAAAAAAATAGAATTCAAGGTTTTTATGCTAGAACTAGAAGTTAGAAAATTATATGATTTCTTGAACATGTGGCTACCGATTTGTATATGGATGGATTCTAAACTGATATTTGTTTTGTTTAGATGAAAAATGATGATTTAAATCATGTGTTTATATATTATTGTAATAAACGAAAAGCGCAGAAACCGTGAAAACTCATGATTTTCACCTAAGTCTTAAAACTTAGAATTTTTTTTGTATAAATACTATCTATGGCTGCCAAATCATGTATGGATGTGTTCTAAACTGATATTTTCTGAGATTGAATAAAAAATAATGGATTAAATAACCTGTGTACATATTTTTGAAATGAAGGAAAAATACCAAAAATAAGAAAACTCATGGTTTTGTACTCTATAATTCAAAAGTTGAATTTTTATATATAAACAACACCAAGTGTGGCTGATTCATAGGAATTAAAATTCTAAAATGATTTTTGTTGTGTTCACATGAAAAATCTTGGTTCAAACCATGTTTTTACATATTTCTGAAATAGACGGAAAGTGTGAAAAGAAAAAGAATTTAGCTTTTACTTTGGTGATGCATTCAGCCTATATAAATATTTTTGTTCCAACGTTTATAATTTTTAAGTGATGTGTTTTGATGATTATTGACATGTATGTATACATAAGAAATGATAAAATTTCATGTTAGTTGAAGGTATGACCTTAGATAAGCTTAAAGGCATTTTGGTATACTTAAGGTATACTTAAGATATCTTAACGTTATATTGTGATTAGAATGCAAATGTGATTAGGAAATATGGAACTAGATGTTATGATGACTTGATAATAAATACATGGTTTTGAGTTAATGAAGTGACAATTGAATAAAAAGGATCATAAGAGTTAAGCATGACACTTGAAAGGTTAATTGTTAGGATGACATGTATGGAAGGGTAAAGTGTATTAAGATGATTGTTAAAGTGAATTGACATTGAGGTAATAATATTGTGATGACCTTAGAAAGGTATTTGACATGATTGTAATGTGTTCTCATGTGAGCCCATAAGGCCTAAGTGTGCAAGCCTTTTAAAGTCAATGTATTATGTGCAAATGATGAGTACACCTATATGTGAACTCTAAGTATATGTGTATGCTATATGTGCATGGGGTAGTTATGAAAAGGAGCATCATGAGTTAATAAATACTAAGTATTAAATCAAATATTATGTTAGAGTTTGAGGAGCTTTAGAAGTGCAAAGGGACTATGTATACTAGGAGCAAAGGAATCCCAAGGTGAGTAAACATCGTATTCATTCTACAAGTGTGAGTAAACGCCATGTTCATGTTATAAGTGTGAACAACATTGTGTTGTGTTATAAGAATGTGATATTTTACTATGTAAGCCTTTGTGATCTTTGAAGCCCAAGTTCTTCTATTCTAAAATATTATTATATGATTTCTTTGACAAGCTTGGGTTGCCAAAGGACATTTGGTCAAAAACTATTTTTTTTATCTAATGAGAAATTCTTATGATTAGCACCCTAACTTATATTTTTTCTGGAACTACACTATCATTGTATCTTTTGTTCGAAAGCTAAACTACTATTGTTATTGGAATACATGTTATTGTTGTCTTATGTGATATTGTTAATTGTGATTACCATTAGCTCTAGCTATGGTACCTTTAACCCTTTATGCAAAATCCTCGTGCCGATGAGGGTAATCATCGAAACCTGTGCACACGGTCTTAACCCAATGGATAGGGGTTGTGTATCTAACTCAGCTAGAAGGGGCGGTTCTAGCCGTGGAGCCTGATCAGCTTCATGCCTTATAAGTGATAGGAATTGGAATTTGGTATAAGGCCACCTCTCCTTTATAAGTTTGGGTGATAGAGCAATAGCCTTCACTCTTTATAAGTTATAAGTGTGATTTCTGCAAACTTGCCCAAATTGAACCTTTGCTAAATTGCAACTTGATTCATGAATTATTAAATCATGAACTATATGTATAAGCCATGTGTTTCCTTTTCAAAAAAATATGTGATAATGTATGTACCTTATCATTTACTCATTGAGATCATCTATCTCACCCCTTTTTCCTTATGTGGTTCCAGGTGAGCAAATGTGAGGAGGCAAGGTGATGGGTCAAGCATTCTATTTAGCTTGGGAAATTCCTTGTCCAAGTTATCAATAATACCAATTTATGAAGTCTTGTCATTAGATGCTCTGGGAATGTTGATTGATACTTATTGATATATATTATTTTCCTTATGGATTTTATATGTAATGATTTGTTTTAGACTTCCGCAATTAAAGGTATTCATCTAAATGTTATAAATGAGTTATTGTAAGAGGTTTGGTAAGATCCTAGGCATGATTTGTTTATGAGTAAGTGGATTCTATAGGCGTGGGTGACCTTATGTCTTCCTATGTTCTAGGACCATCATATCTCTAAGGTTGGGATGTGACAACAGTAACATGAAAACATGTGATTTAAACCATTATTTTTAATTCAATCACAACAAATATCAGTTTAGAACATCACTATACGCAAATTGGCAGCCATAGATGTTTCTTATGCATGAAAATTCCAAGTTTAGGGTTTAGAGTGAAAATCATGATTTTTCTTACTTTTTGCACTATCCATTCATTACAATAATATGTAAACACATGATTTAAATCGTTATTTCCAATTCAAACATAAAAAATATCAATCTAGAATTCCACCATACACAAATTGGCAACCATATCAATATAAAACCATGAAATTTTCCAACTTTCAAGTTCTATGACGAAAATATTGAATTTCCTTATTTTCTGAAACTTTTCGGTCATTACAGTAATTTGCAAAAATATATTTTAAAACAATATTTTTCATCTAAACACAACAAAAATCCATTTAGAATGCAACCATATACAAATCGCCCACCTTGTAATGTTTATGTATGAAAATTTTAATCTTGAGTTGTATGATTCACCTTTGGAGAAATCCCGTAAAAAAGTTAGTATTTTCAGTAGAGAAAATTAATTTCTCTCTTAAAAACTCATCCAAAGTGAATTAAATATATAAAAATCAATAAATACCTAGTTCAAAATAATTTTCTCATAATTTATTTCATAGAAATCAAATAAAAAATTGAAAGAGAAGAAAAACTTATGATTACAGTCAAGAAATCGCAAAGTTGAAAGTGTTTTTGAGAATTTCGTTAAAGAGAATTATTTTGGAAGAATTTTTCTATCAAAATACTAAAATAACATAGTGTGACTACTGGAATTATAGGGCTGGCTGAATTTCTTGAATTTATATGTAGGGTTTTTAGTAATTTCCGAGATTACCCTTGATGAGCTAGGTTATGAGGGTTTTAATGTAGTGGGTTTTAGATATTTGGGCTTTTTATTTAATTTAGGGGTTGATTATAGGTAATTAAAAATAAAATATTTTTCTTATTATTTTTATTAAAATTTCCCCCAAAATATTTATTTAAAAATTATTTTAAAATACTCATAAAACTATTTTATGCTTAAAAATTACCTTTTTGCGTGAAAATTCATTTTATGAAAAATAATTTATTTTATGCTAATGTACTTCATGTAAATCATTCATTTCATAATAATAACTCATGTTATGCATATTATGTCACATACTCATCGATCACATAGCACATAAATTCTCATAAAAGCACAACTTAGCTTTAATAGTTCTAAGTCAAGCAAATTGTCACAAAAATTTCTAAGGTGGGTGTTGATTGTTACAAATACATGTGAGTGAGTAAGATTTAGACCACCACTTTTGAATTTATATGTGTGGGAAGCATCCTGCTTCCAAGAAAATACTATTTATGCTAAAGATGTTGTTTCTATCTTAAGTAAGAAATTGATTCATGATGACAATTTTGATTAACATAGCTCTGTTGTCATAATGAGCTCATCTTGATAAGGACCCACATACTCAATCCATATTGTATTATTATGTACTCATTGAGTTTTGTCTCATTCTTTAGTTCTTTAAATTTTTCAAGTAAGGTTAACGAGTCATCAAGGTAAATTCCAAGCCCTATTCTTCTACTTGGAACTTGCTCTGCTAATTTCAAGTGTTGTGAATCTTGGTTATATGACTATGAAGACTATTTTTTTAGAACTCCATGGTTACCAAAGGTTTAGTACTAAAAGGTTATTGGGTTTAAATGTATTGTAATTACTATTATAATAGTACATTAAGTAATAAACATTTGGATAATGACACGAAATACAAATTTGGAAATTTTATGAGTTGAGTATGTAAATGGTATTAGTAGATATTTGGTAATATATAAAATGATAAAGTAGTAACGAGCAATAAGGAAAGGTAATCAAGTTCTGATCTTAGGATAAGGTTCAACATGGTAAATGGTAAAGAATTATAAGTTAAATAAGGTTCTACGGGTTTAGATGACTTTATATATCCCTATGCCCTAGAACTGTAACGACTTAATAAGTGGATCGTGACAAATAAAATCACTAGTCTCAAACCAAGTTGAGCTCGGGGACTTGGTTTTCTGGTTTAAATAATCTCGATTTGGCTTTTAAGTTTAATTCATCTTAGAAAAATAGATTCCATAAATGATATTTTTAAGATGACAAATAATTAAATATATGAATATGGGATAGTATGAATGTATTATGCATGGGAGATCAATAAAATAATTAAAGCAAACATTCACAAATTAAGGAGAATATTCTCTCTAACCCTTATGCATTTAGGGGAATCACATAATCATTCCTTAATTCTAAAACTAAACTAATTATATTGATTAAAATTGGGATGTCTTTTCTAGCCCTTATGGGATTCTAGGAAGACCACAAAATTCTCTTACGAATGGTATTAGAGATAATTAATTACATTTTTGGAAAAATAAATGGAAAATGAATTTAGTTGAAAAATTGGATTTGAGGTTTCAATTTAAATTCTAAATGTACCTATGTATCCTATTGAACAGGGATCAAAACACATGTAATTCATTCCATAATTAAGTGGAGAGGTTTATATATTGATTAAATTAATTTTGGTTTGGGGGTTGGATTGATAAAAATACCTTTATATCTTAGTGGACATAATGGATGGAGTGTTTTTCCATATTGAAGTTCCGTTTTATTAGGATCAGACAGTTGAATTGATTAAAAGATAGCTTAATTAATTATAATGATTACGTAAAGTGATGAAATGGATGGATTAATTAATTAGTTAATTAAACTAGTGGGTGGATTTTAAAAAAGATTTTAATTCAATTTGATTTTAAAAAGAAGGTGGTTAACTAATTAATTAAAAAAATTAATTAGTTAATTAATTTTTGAGTGATTAATTTAAAAAAAAAAGTTTTAGTTAATTAAAAGGATTAATTAACTTATTTTGTGTGAGGAAATTAATTAATTAAAAGAGTCAATTAATTAATTAATTAGACATTGGATGGAGAGAGAAGAAGAAAGAAAAATTAATAGACAGTAATCAATATCAATTTTTAGGGTAAAGGGAAATGAAGGGAAATAGGGCCTATTTACAGGCAAAGGTGGATAAGGGTAGTTTAGGCTTTGAAAGATGAAAAAACCCAAAAAGGTAAGGTCAAAGGGCCTAAAAATTAGGCTGAAAAGGAGTAAAACGGTCACCGACTTGATAGCAACATTTCATAGTGGCAGTGGCTATCGATGCTCTGGCAACAAATCATATTAGATTTTCGGCTTTCTCAATTTTGAGCATTCGCGCCAGTTTTTGATTTTTCTAGGTCAGTTTTTGAGACTTTTAGGGTTTAGAAAAATTACTAATCAATGTCTATAAATTCAAAATTCATTTTAAAATATTTTAACAATCAGTTTGAAAAGAAATCCAATCAATTTGTAGAGAAATATTGTCTGGTACAAGAAGTCCAGTCTGGATCAGGAAAGTATCAAAAAAATAATAGAAATATTTTGGTAAGTTTAGAATGAGTTTTAAAAGTGCTGAAATAAGGGTTCACACATGTAAATAGCAGAAAATAAAAGTGATGAACAACGAGTTGATGTATAATGAACCTAGATAACAAAATGAATGTATCTATAAAAGTTAAATAATGAACATACAATATAAATTCTACAACATAGAATTCATACACAATACATAATCACAATCCAATATTAAATTACAAAAAGATAAACAACAATAGAAAATAAAATACAACTTCAGAAATAAGTTATAAAAAATGCAAATTTATAAAATGTTCTCATCAAATATTTTCTCATTATCGTCATCTGTACCAATGGCTCCAACGTTAGTAGCTGGTGTATGAGGTTCATCTCCTTTGGATTCTACACCATCATCTTTCTTTCTATCACCATTGTTGCCTGGGATGTGAATCTCAAAACTAAATTCTTCAGTTTCATCATCACTTTCATTATTTTCAACTTCATCATCAGGAGTGAGCCCCAAGGAAAAGGAAGGAACATCATTATGTTTTCCTATAGGAAATTTTTGTGTATTACTAATTGCCTTTTTAAGCTCTGCCCCTTCCTCAAGAATACTGGATTGTTAAAAGGTCTTCATCTTTATCAACACTAGCTAACCTATCACCGTTATCCAAAGTAGCTCCTTCCTTTCCTTAAGAACTTAAGACATTATTGAACATTTTAGACATAGAACTGAATTTCTTCTTCAATATCCTACTTTCTGGATGCAGCCTTCTATCTCAGCCATGATTTATCTGAACTCTACCACTATGCCAAACATTTTTTTCAGCACAGCAGAGACTTTCTCCTTAGATTCCTATAATCATGAAATCTTAAATATTAGTTTTTCTTTTTTCCATAAAAATTATAAACAATTACACTTCATAAATTCTAATTATCAATAATGAACATATATATAATTTGATGAATATGAATTTTATATATAATGAACCTAATGAGTATAAGGATTGAAAATAAATTAAACAAAATTACCTTCTTCAGATCCACAAAGTTAGATAATTCACTCTTCTTCTTTTCAACACCCCCACTTTTATCCTCCATTTTCTCATATTCATCACATTTTAAATCCTTCAAATGTTCCACTGTTTTGCATTTACTAAAACCTTCTACCTGTAATTCTTCTTTGACTCTGTCCTTAACACTTTGAGCAATCCAACAAGACAATGTTGGAAACTTTATAGTTTTAACATCTCTTACTTTGAACTTAACCTGATTCAGGTAAAAAAAATTATTTATTAAAAAATAAAAAACAAAATAAAAAATTAGTAATCACTAATAATGATGAACCTCACAATAAAAAAATAATGAACCTACGCTTATTTGATAATGAATTCAACAAGTTTAAGTAATAAATATATGAAATATAAAGAATGAATCAACCAAAAATATAGAATAATTACCAATAAAAAAGTAAAAGGACTAATAAAAAAACCATCTGGTTTCTTCTTCCAATAGTCAATAAATTGCACCAGGTTCTTAATGTAGCGCCAATTCAAATTCTTTATCTCATTCACATTAATGAGAGAAAAATATAATCTTATAGCTATATTTTCTACTCCGGTACCCTTTCAACATAGTAGAAATAACAAAGATAATAAAATCCCTTTTAAACTCATTACAAAAATCACCTCTGCTCATAATTGCGTTAGTCATACTCCTAATGATAGAACTACTAGAAGAAACACTCTATCTTTCCCTCTATCCCCTCAGCAACTCATTATATTCATCACTATCTCTATCCCCTCTAGCTTCAACCACAACATTACAACCATGAGGACGATCCAAAGTACAAACAACATCCTTCTCAGACAAAACAAATTCTTCTTTCTCCAAAACCAATGCACACCTATAGAATTCAAAATTCTCAACTAGATATTTACTTAAACTTTCATGGCATTCACACAACTATAACTTCAAAAGACCCCCAAACCCAATCTCATCAAATGCATGATGCTATTGACGGGATAGCCTCTTAATCATATTAAACAAACCAACTAAAGACATTCTTATTGATGATATAGGTCCTCTATTATATTTTTTCTTCTCCACTTCTTCACTATTAGTAGAAACACTTTACTCCTCGACAACATTAGCAGGAACTCTCTTCTCTTTTTTAGTATTTGATTCCTTCCTCAACACACTACTCAAAGGGATATTGCACCTTTCATCATCACGATCGTTAATCCAAGGCCCACTACAAGGAATAACTAAGACACCGATTGAAATGTTTCTTTCTATAATTACCAATTGAATACCAATTAAACCCGAAATAAACAATATAACCAAAATATGGACCCATTTTCAACCAAATACAAATTGAAATCACCAAGGGATAAAATTGATTAGTGATTTTTGGCGGGAATGAATGGTGCATTAATTTATCAATTGTTTTGACATTGATTATTGACTAAATGTAAACCAAAAGTCATGTGTGAAAATTGACCAGGTATTAAAAATTTACTTATTGAATTGGCCATCAAATGCCACATGTTAAAAATAAAACGGTTAGTACACATATTAAAAAATACCAAACCTTTAATAATTTGCAGATCGATTGCCGACCATTTTTTGACATATGGCTTTTGTTGGCTAATTAGGTTGGTAAATTAATAATTCATTATTTATTCAATTGGCAATAGGGCGGTAATTCGGTCGGTAAATATTTTTATTTATTATCGAGCTGTTCTTTTTTCTTTCTCCTGCTCTCTTTTTCTCTCCTTCTCTTTTCTTTCTTTTTATCTCTTCGTCACTGCCTATTGTTCCCTTCCATTCTAGTCCACCGGCCACCACTCCATAGCTCCTCCCACTGTCCAAAGCTTTTCCCACTGTTGGTCACCTGTTCAAGTATGTAGTTTTTACTTATTTTTTTTATTTTTTGTAGTTTTTCTTTGTAATGGAATTTTTGTTTAGTTTTTCCATTTTTTAATTATTATTTTGATTTTGTTTGTAATTTACGTATTTTTTAATTATTTAATATGGGTTTGTTTATTTTTTGATTATTTGCTTATTTGAATGTGGGTTTGTTGAAAATAATTTTATAATTGTTAAGTGATATTTATGTGTTTTTATGTGGTATGTAAAAATTATGTGTTTAAATTTTATTTTATTTAGTTTTGTGTTTTAATGTAAATTAAATTGTGTAATGTAAATAATTTTTATGTGTTATTATATTTATGTAATTTTTTATTTAATTTGTGTATTTTTTTTATTAAATTTTCTGTGTTTTTATGTGGTTTATGTGAAATTTATTGAATTAAATTCTATAATTCAATAAATTTTTGTTTTATTTTTTTGAAATCTTGTATATGAATTTGTTATTTTTTTTTGTGATTTATATGTTAAATATTATTATTTAGTATAATTTATTTTGTTATGTTTTTCAATATATTTTGGTAATATAATTTTGTGTATTTTTAGTTTATAATCTTAGGTTATAATTTATTGAAATTTTTGAGGTAATTTTGTTATAATTTATTGTTTCATTATTTTAATTAGCTTATAATTTTTATTTCAATTTATTTGAGATTTTTTTTTTGTATTTTAGTTGAATTTTCTGGGTAACAAAAGATAGATATATTAATTTTTCTTGTATGTAACTTGCAAATTATAGTTATATGTATTTTAGTATAATTATAATTTGAATAAATGTATATTTTTATTTGTATAATTTTTTATAATTGGCATGCATTTTGTAATTTATTGGCATGTACTTTATAATTTATTACATGTACTTTGTATTTCACTTTAGTGTACTTTATATTTGATTTTGTATGTTTGAGGCAAGACAAGTTAGTAAATATCCAAAATTTTTCTACAAAAATAAAGTAAGAATTAAAATGAAGGTAAATATAAATGAAGATTAATAATAGAATAAAAAAAAAACTGTGAACCTAATCTATTAATATAATAAAAAAAATTAAGAAAAAGTAAAATGAGGAGTAAAAATAGAATTACACTATAAATATAAAAAGAACAATTTTTGCCAATTGGTTACCGACTTACTTTAATTATTTTTTTATTATTTTAAAACATTTTCCAACCATTTTGCCAATTGACTATGTTTATTTTTAATTATCTTTTGTTACTTTATCAATCATTTTCCAACTATTTTCAGATTTTATGTATTTTTTAAATACATTTATTGACTAATTTAAAAATTACGACAATTATTCGGTCAGTAAATTTACTAACTGACTGAATATCCAATCATTTATGTTTTACTGACCAATGTTATACTAAGCATTTTTTAAGTTGATAATCGATCAGTATATTTCTTTACAAACTGTTTAGTTGCATTTACAGACCGAAAATTCAGTCAGTGAATCGGTATTATTTTATAGTGGCCTTTTTTTTTTTTTTTTTTTTAGGTTTATTAGATCCTTGTTTATTTCTTATAACTCTCTTATGATGAGCACTCTTGACCCTCATCCCCTTGCAAAATGACAATTGCAACAAACGACAATTGATAACAAAAGAAAATAATTCATCAAATGACTTTTATGAATAGTGTATCTAACACTAATAACAGATGAATATACAATTTTTAACTAATGAATATGGCATCTGTGCAAAAAATAATTCAGTATTCATAGGTTAAAAAAAATAGGTTCATCATATACAAACTATGAGTTAATCAAATGTACACTTGATGTTCATTAATATAGTATAAATTTATAACTTAAAAAATAGATTCATTACTAAAAATTATATATACTAATTTAAAATACAAAATAGAACAAATGTATAAAGTAAAAATCACTTGGCATACACAGCATTCCCTTCCTTATCCATTAATAACAAAACTTAGTTTCCTGCAAGATAAAAAGTAAATGATAAAACAATCAATCATAAATAATGGATGCAACAATTAACAACCATAATTTAATAACATATAAACCATAAACTCAACACTTACAAAGAACATTAAATCTCATACATTTATTTTATATAAACCATATATTCATCACTTGTTTTAAAAAATATAGTATATAATAATATAAACTATATAAACCATGGGTTTATCAGTTATGAACCACAGTTTCATAACAATAAACCCTAGGTTCATCAAGATCCTTACCACTTAGATCGCCAATACAGACATTCAACTAATTTCATTCAAGTAAAAATAAATGCAAATTAAACTGAATATCAACAAATTCTCAATACAAAACACATTTATGCAAACATTAATCCTAAAAATTAATCTTAATCACAATCAAAATCGAAAACAAAAAATCCTAAAAACTAATAAAATCATAACTCTAAGAAGAAAAAAGTGTAAAATCTAAAACACAAATTGCAAAAAAAAAAAAAAAAAAAAAAAAAAAAGGAGAAAAAGATGGAAAAAAGTAACCCACAATACAATAGAAGTTGATGAATACAAATAATATCGACAGAAAATGACGAAGCAAGACAAAAAACTTAAGACACTCAAATAGTAGATGGTCAAACAAACAGAAATGCGAAAAAACTTTAGAGAATCAGAGAGAAAAATTTGAGAAAATGCAGAGAAAAAGGTTAGGAAGTACAAATAAAATAGAAAGAGAAAGGAGAAAATGGTTATTATTTTAAATTTCTTATTTTTAATTAAAGAAAGAGGAAATTACACCCTCTATCCAATTTTTGTCATTTTTACTTTTATAAGCTCCATATAAAAATTTCACATATCTGCCACTTATGTTTTACTTTTACTTTTATACATTTTTATATTTTTTTCTTGCTTCTAACTGAGAAATGCTCTTAGATCCCATAAATATTCTTTTTTTTTTTTCTTAATTAACCCCATATTGATTTTGAAAGTAAGACATTTTCAATTTCATGTGTTGAAGAATATGTAATATATAGGAGCCAAGGGACGTGATGGGTAGTTAACAAGTGTTGGTTAGGGGAAGTAATACTGCTACTGCTGGCCATAACATTTATACATAAAATATAGGGGAAATGATAGCCACAACACTTACATTTACATATGTCACATTTTTTTTTTCTTTTCACTTATATATATTACATTTTTTTTTCACTTACACATGTTATATTTTCTTTTTTTTTTTTATGAAAATATAAAATTAAGAATAGGATAAACATTTAATTTAACTCTCGAATTCTTATAAAATATTCATCTATTCTTTTTAGTGTTAGGATAAACAGATGACTTGAGATGTCAAAGGATGTCCAGGTAAACTCCTATATATATATATATATATATATATATATATATATATATATATATATCACATTTTCTTTTTTTCTTTGTGAAAATATAAAATTAAGAATAGTATAAACATGTAATTTAACTCTCAAATCCTTATAAAATATTCATTTATTCTTGTTGGTGTTAGGATAAACAGACGACTTGAAATGTCAAAGCATGTCTAGGCATATATATATATATATATATATATAGAGTAGGTGAAAAGAGTCAATAAATTATACGAATAAATTTTTTATAATTTAAATATTCTTTTATTGAATTTGTATGTATTTTAATCTTAATTTTAATGATGATTTTCAGTAAAATATATATATATATATATATATATATATATATATATATATATATATATATATATATATATTAATTATACTTCTTCAAAGAAAAAGGCTAGTGATGTTAAGTAGCTAGAGCATAGCAGACAAACTCAAGTTAAAATATCCATTAACATAAGACAAACTGAGTTAAAACTTGAATACAATAATATTGATTATTTTAAGTATTGTTTCGTACTTCTCCTTACGTTGAATTTATTTTTTGTCTTAGACTATCTGCAAGTATTACATTTTTTTTTTCTTTTTTTCCCTTTTCTCTTTCATGAATCCCTCAATCATAGTCTACCATAAATTAAATTGAAAAAAAATAAATTTTATGAAATATGTGATAAGATAACTATGATTATTATTAAGTTGTTGTACTTAATAATAAATGTCCACCAACCCTCTATTTTTTTTTGCGTATCTATATCCATTTTATAATATCAATATCTCACTTTCGTTCAAAAGATTAGCCTGTTATACTCTACATAATATGTTTTTATGGATTTTTTTATTAGTTTTAGTTTAATTTTCTTATGTTTTTATTATTTTTTATTAATTTTAATTCAATTTTTTCATTTTTAAACATTAATGGATTAATTTTATATTTATATATTTATTTGTATAAATTAATTCTTCAAGATTTTTTTTTATTAGTTTTTAGTTGAATTTTCTTTGCTTTTACATGTTATAATTAATAGCTTATTTGCATATTTAGATATGATGTATTAAATTTATGTGCATTTCAATGATATTGCTTTTTTTTTTTTTAAGTAGATTATAGTTCACTATTTACTACCATTAACAAACTTAAAATTTCATAAAAAAGAATTAAATATTAAGTTAATTGTGTAAACCTAAAAACCAAAAATTTAATTAAAAAATTTTCAAGTAAGAAAGTAATATAAAGCTAAAATTTAATTATTTATTTTTTCATTGTTTTGATTTGTCTTCTTTATTGTAGAGTAAGCTCCATTTGAATGGTTGCACCCTCTTTCTTTATACTTGTATGGTTTCGTTGTTGAACTAAAATAGATGCACATATGATAGTACCTCAATACGAGAATTAAACAGCTTAACTTGATGGGAAAGGCAATTTATGCAATGTTAGCTTGCTTGGCACTATACATGTATTTGATTACAGTTACAGAGAAGCATTGTTCTCGATATGATTAACTTTAACGTGCCTTATTTTACCTAACAATAAACGATGGTTGTTATAGTCGTTCACTAAATGATATTTAGGCAAGTCAAGTCAATTAAAAATAATAATTTTTAATTAATATTTTTAATATAATTAAACATAATAATGTATATGATACTTTAAAAATTACAAAATTGCCGCAAATCCTCTATTCATAGATTCTCCATAAACTTATCATATACTGTGATGGATACAAGGAGGATTTATGGATGGGTGGGTAGGTTTTTTGATATATCTAATAAGCCAATGACAAAGGGGAGATTTATATATAAGATTATTGATGAATTTTTATTTAATAATACTGTGAACTTTTCAAAAATTATCGTGAAGTTACGAGTCTGAATATTGATTGAAATTTAATTAATAAAAATATAAATTATTAGAAGTATTCAATAATTGACTACTCTAGAAACATATTAAAAAACTATCGGACATATGAATATAAAAAGTAATATAAATATAGAAATAATTTTCTTAAACACCTCCTGATTTATAAGCTTGTTGGATGGCCCTTCACTAAGTAGTCTCTGAAAACCCCAGTATTTCTTCCTCGGTCGGATTCTGTACTCTTGTCCCATCTTCCTTACACATTGACATGATCATATAAATATAGAAATGATTTTTTTACTGTATAAAAAATGTAGATATGCCTATATTTTTAATAGATTTTTTTAAAAAATAATAATCTTAAATTGAGTGTATATGTATAAAAGAATGGTATACTGCCAAAATAACAAATTAAGGAATGATTCATCCGTTCCAAAATATATGTTACTTAAGGTTTTCATATATGAATTAAGAAAATTATTAAATTGTCATAATTTTAAAATAAAAATATTAAAATATCCATATATTGATTTTAATGTAGAAAATAAAAATAATTAATATAAATGGTTAGTAGAAAAATAAATCGAGGGTAAAATTAAAAAAAATAATAAATATATTCTTAAAATCCTAAAATGACAAATAAATTAGAATAAAAAAATTTCTCTAAAAGGACATGTATTTTGGAATAGAGGAAGTATTATTTTTTATGTTCTAAATATGCAGCTAAAAGATTAATGAATTTTTAATTTAATAATATTAAAAGGATTTGATTATATATGCATCAGGCACATAATTAACTGATATGTTTTGCTTATCTCATTCTTTAATTTCAACTAATTATACAAATTAACATAAAACTTTAATTAATTAAGCACTAATATCACACTGTGTTAATGCCTATCTTGGTTTCCAAAAATTGTATGAAATTTCTTTCTGCATTTGTTTATCTTATACACTAAATCGATAAGTGATGAGATATTTTAACTAATCTAACTCTTTTATCTTTTTTTTTTTTTATAGAAAAAAACACCGAAACTCTTTTTTGCAATACCATATTTCTATCACAAAAAATACTGCATACCAAGCTAGATATCACTTGCAGTAATTTCCATCAGCATTTTCTAGCTACTAATTTTTTTTTCCTTACATTAATGCAGAGTGATATGATTTATTTATATATGATGTGCATACAAAACTACATATCATATGGTGTAATAAGTTAATAGAAATAGCACTGTTAACAAAAAATGAAAAAAAAAAAAAAAAAGGTCATTGTCAGTTAATTCAACGGAATATTTATTTAATCGATTATAATCCAAGGATATCTAAATCCCCCACAAAGATTTTAATTAGTTAGATTAGCAGTTAATGAGTCTGAATCATCTTACTCTAATAGTGCATGAACTTGTATTCTATCTCCCCTAATCCAATATATTCTGCTCAATTAATGAAGATACAACAACTAATTTGTTTTTTTTAATTCATGGGAGGCTATTGACCGAAATTAAAAAAGAAATTCCATAGGTAAATCCATTTTCGAATACATTGCCCAAAAAAAAAAAATAGTACAGACCATTGTTTTGGAACTTTGATTGACCTGGCCAGTTCAACCGGAAATCGGTCTATAGGTTGGTCTGAATTAACTGGGAAAACCAGAAAAGTCTAGAACTAGGCAAAATCCGATGATACCGGGTAATATGCAGTGACCCTGATGAATCAGTCCAGGTTTTTTCTCGGTTAAACAGGTTTTGAGTTTTTTTTTTTTTTTTTTTTTGGCACAAAATGGTGTCGTTTGGTGCTAAAAAAATACAAAAAGAAGCCAATAATTATCCACATATTATACTTAAGTTCAATACCTATCATGAACATTCATTCATAAATTACTTTTTAACTGTTGGTCTCAAATGAATTGAACCTAAGCAACAAAGTGCACGAGAATCAACCAGTAAATTCATTTTGTCATTTGAGTTTATTCTTATGAGCTCATTTTGTTCATTGAGTTGATTCCTGAAGTTCGAATTCCCTAATTAATTTAAAAGAAATTATAAGTTATAACATGCAAAATTATAATTTGAATAATTAAAGTAAACTCATATGAAAATTAAAAGAAAAAAGGAAATTAATGACTTAAATTAAAACGGTCCCCAATGAAGATAGTTGGGTGTTTTGTCACATAAACAACATATATACATATATATCATAAAATAATTGAAGTAAAAATTTTATACTTTATTCATAACTTTAGATTTTTGGCTTCGATTACAAAGGAGCAATCCAACCAACTTTCATCAATTTCAAATACAGTTTCTACAGATGTTCTCGATTACATTAAAAATAACTTTAATTACAATTGATGTCTTTTTTAAAGGAACAACTTTGATCTTAAAGATCTCGCTTAATTATGAATAGCTTCGATCTGAATAACTTTGCTAGATTTCACTTTTTGATATAGCTTATAACGAAATATAATACACTATGTTACCCACCGAAAATAATAGTAATTGCAACACTAATAAAGTAATAATTACATAGGAGGTTAGCAAAAGATTGGGATTCAATGAACATATGAAGAAATACATTCCTAAGTTATTGTTCATCATATTGTTCATGCATTTCTTAACTCGAAAACTTAAAGAAATACATTCCTATAGTCTTACTTCTTTTGTCATTTCCTCTTATTAGGCTTTGTGGTAGCCTTCAAGTTCCTTTCCACTCTTTGATTTCCCATCATATTTATAGGTACCATTTCCTGAAATAGAGATCTCCATATTCTAATAGTAGTTGTCCTAATAATAAGGATCCAAATCATCACGATATAATCCACTGTTGGCTCCTTAATAATTCTTGGATCATCCTAGAATGAGACATCATCACTTAGGTTCTAATCATCGTCAAGATTGGCCTCATCCATCCTAAGGTTTACTTGATCTACTGATCTATTTTTTAGACCCACTTGGAAATTTTCCAAGAAATCTGAAAGAATCATCTACCTCTTAGATATTTTGGTTTCATTCAAAACAGATTGGTTTCTAGAAAGAGTTTTTGGATGTAGAGAGCTCTTGTGTTTTGAAATTGAGTTCCTTCTGAGTTTTATAGGAAAATCTCATAATATAAGCCTTTAGAGAGAGTAATCGTTCAAAATGAAATGGAAGAGTCTTAGGGTTCTTAAATAGGAAAAGAAGTAATTCTGGCTTCTGCTTGGATAGGACATAAAGATGGTCAACGTTGTTTTGTGAAAAGAGTTTTCACATTAGAAACATAGACTTTTACGGGGAAATGGTAAAATTTTCTTAAAGAAGAAAAATATAATAAATGGATTGAAGAAAACATATGGGGTGTAAACAAGTCGAATCAAGTCGAGTTTTGGAGTACTCAAAGTTGAGCTCAATCCTAAAAACTCGAGCTTGAGCTTGAGCTAAGTTTTGTACAGGTTAAACTCAAGCTTGAGCTCGAGATTAATTGAGTTGAGGTTGAGCCTAAATGGGTAAGAGATTAATTGAGTCGACACAGTGCTAAACTCAAACTCGACTTAGCGCAATTACTTAAAATTTTCAAAATCTCAAATTTTAAGCTTCTTACATAATTTTTAATGATAATAAACCTACATTTGTTCAAATAAAAAGATAAATATAAGCATCAAACTAAAAATTCCAAATAATTAGGTTTGGATGAAGTGCCATTATTCATTTCAAATGATGAGATTAAATAATCAATAAAAAAAAGTATAAGATAACATTAATGTAATGCTTTGTAAAATCCATAGAGAAAATAGACTACTCCATGAAAGTTACAACATAAGTATCCCATAAAAGTAATCATCATGATATAATAAAAATAGAATTTATAGCTCTTCCATGAAAACTGCTTCTATAATCATTATTTATGGATCTTTAGGGCATAAAACAATAGCAAAGATCACCCACTAATATGTTATCTAGCACTAGTAGATGAACACTCTTGACTTTTATACTACTAGCTTAATAGTAATTGACAGAAAGTATAAATTGATTTGAAGTTTCATAAATTGTTTTGTTATGCCAATTATTCTAGAAATGGAAAAGAATAATAAAGCCACTAGAGTGGAAAACCCATAAATCAAAGAAAAAGCAACAAACTTTAATCCATATTTTTAGAAAAGAAAAAAGCCATTGAAATAGAATGCCTGCATAAATTAGTAGCCATGGTCTTTGGTGTGGCTCTGATGCCTAAAGTGGCAGTCTTCCTCAAGAAAAGCAATAAGGTAAGACTAAGAAAAGATTATGCCATTGAAGGAAACATGGTATAGATAATCAAAGAAGGTAAGAATCAGAAGAAGAGGGAGTGATTGAGTGGCGATGCTAGCATGCGTAGGTAGAGGCAATGGTTGGGTGGGAGGGTGATGGTGAAGGCTAAGAGGTGGTTTTAGCTTTCTGAATTTAGTGAGCTGAGGTTTTTTGTTTTTATACTTAGATGTAAATATAAAGATAGTAATATATAAAGGGTAGAATGGTAAATATATAAAAGTTTGATTATTCTCACGAGCCTGTCGAGCAGAGTAATATAGAGTTTGAGCTCAACTTGTCTAACTACTCGAGTAGCTTGAGTTTGACTTAACTTGACTTAGATCGAATAGATTTCAAGTAATTTCCAAGTCAATCCCAAGTAGCTTGCAAGTTGGCTTAACTCACTTGCACTGATAGATGGTAAATGATTTCTGCCCAATCAAACTTGTTGTTTAAAATTTAAAAATCTTAAATCTTCTTCTACACACTTCTTAAAATCTAACCAGGACATCGAAGTCTTGTCATTGAATGTACTGCTCCTTCCATATAAACATGTGTTTCTATCTAGGTCCATAGTTCATCTTCACTCTATCTATCCTTAACTTATCTAATGCTCTTCATATTCTCTAAGCATCTTTGACTTCATTGTTAAGTCCTAAACTCATCTCATGTTCACTTTGCTTGCCTTAGTGAACCAACCCATCTATTCGTTTATTGTTGTGCTCAAGGATAAATTTTGATCTCAAGCACACAAACAAATAATCTTCAATACTTGCAAGATAGGGGTTAGAGGGCTCAGGTGATGTGTCTGGAGGCCACTATGATACTTAAGTCAGTAAAAGTGTGATTTTAGAGAGCTATAGACTCTAGAGTTTTAAGAATTTTATTATCCTGATAATAGAGAAGAGAAGGCTCTTTATAGGAACATCTTATGATATAAATTCTTGCTAGAATCATGTTAAGTATCATTGCATCGGGTACGGAGAAGGATTCTTAGAGATAGAAGTCAAGTAAAATATGGATCTTATTGTCGATTAGTATTAAGATTATAGAGAAATGGTGTGTTTTGGCGAAGTATCTTCTAGGCAATGCTTGGAGGTTTGAATGAGCTTTATTTGGGAGAGTCTTATGGATGGCATGGGATAGATGGTATAGATTAGTGTGTAACACATGTCTCCCCATCATTTCCAATTCAAAGGCTTAGAATCACTTCAATTTTCGAAGATCTTGTCATAAGACGAACCTTCAAAAAGGCAATTTTATTTATACTTTGTTCTTTTAAAACATTTATGGCACCATTTCTGTTACTTCATAATTATTTGGAAATTCAAAAAGGCGACCATTCCAGCCATTTTTTGTACCACGTGTCAACAAAAACAAGCTCTCTAAAGTCTTTGGATTCTGCACTATGCCTAATAAATAGGGCCTTTAGACTTTACTTAGTTTTTTTATATTTTCCATAGTTTTTTATATTTTCCATTTTTGCTACCATCACTTCCTCTCTCATTTTTCTCCTACTTGTTACTATTTTTTCTTTGGATTTTCTGCTATTTTTTCTCTACTTCTCCTCTTTTTCTAAAGATTTCTCAAGCTTTTTTGGCGATTCTTCAATTGTCGATCAACTTATTTAGTGTGTTGTTCCTGATTTTCATCATCTAACCCATAAATTAAAAGTTATTTTCCTCTTCCCTATCTTATTAGACTTTTCACTATTTTTCTCTTTTATTCGGTACATGCTTCCTACAGTTCTGAATTAAAGGCTCGAGATTGAGTTTCATTCTTATAGATTCTATCTTAAGGCTATAATACCCAAGGATTTCATAACTCATTCTAGTTACTAACGGTACTAAAGGATTAGATTTTTGAATCTTAGTATAGTATGGAAATGATAAGGAATCGGGTAGGAATCATGTGACTTAATATGCGATGTTTACTTAGTTTATGACATAATTATGACTAATTATGTTCTAATAAATTAAGTAGAATACATATGATAACTAATGATGTATATTAAGAAGTTAGAGAACTCAAATTTGGAAGTCAAAGTGAAAAGAAATAAAGAAAGTTAAAAGGAAATTTTCTAAGTATGTTAATGGGCTTATGAGCTTGTTAATGGGCCTTGGAACATCAAAGGCCCAAGCCTAATATGGGGCAGTTGACCCATAGGCCCAAAAGTGAGTGAACATCAAAACTTATGAGCTAAAATAGTTTGCCCAAGACAAATAGAATTTTGATATTATAAAGATAGCCACAAAATTTGACCTAAGTCAAATCTTAAAGCAAATTGAATTCCGATCTCTCCTACATGCAAGTCTACGTTCATTTTTTGCATTCCAACACCACATGATGAGCATCACAAATGTGAAGGAAATCTTGGCCATCCAAATGAAGTAGATCATAGCCATCCATTAAGATCAAATCTTAGCCATTGCATTAAGTTCAATTAAATCCTCACCATCAAATCCATCATATATATATGTTAATTCATTTGATGTGCACCATTTACAATTCTTTACACCAAAAGCTTCCCATTAACTAAAAGGAATTTTCTCTACACCAACATCAATAAGGACCTTACCAAACCAAAATCTCCCAAGGTGAGAAATCATACTTATCCTTTCCTTTCTATATTCTAAGTTTGGTTTTAGCATTTTAGTTGCATAAAATCTCTCCTACACCATACATAAATTTTGGCCAACTAAGGTGTGCATACATAAGATGTAGTTTTGGATGTTTTTAGATGAAATATGGAGATTTGGCTAGAGAATTAAAAGATTAATGTGAAGATAGGTAAAGAAAACATGAAAATCACCTAAATCTACTAGGTATGGAATTCAGCCACTATAAAGAACTTGACAAGGAAGTGTTCTAAATTCTAATTGAATGCATCTATAGTTATTTTAGATGGTAAAAAATGATTTGAAAGTGTTAAAAAAAAAAAGGGATTTTAGGGACTTAATTCAAGACTCGGAAAATCTAGTGGTATAAACATAGTTAAAAGGGGAACTTGATGTTCTAATGCTAGATTTTTATTATTATCTAATCATATAGGTTTTATGTTATGCTAATTTCACATTTTTATAACTAATTTAAAGATTTGATAAGAAATTATAGATTTTTCCCAAATTTGACCTAAGTGGGACAAGTTAGAATTCTTATGAATAAAAATGAATTAATTCAAAATAATTAGTTGGAATTGATTGCTTAATTAATTTGATGAATCTATGATTAATTTGAGGATTGGAAGGGAAATTGAAAGTTTTCCCCAAATTCTAAGGTTCATGGATCCATTTGGAGATTGTGAGATTTAAATTTGAATTCATGAAATTGAATAAGGAATTTAGCTTGAAAATGATTAGAAATAAGAATAAGTATGACTATGACATTATTGATACACTTTTATTGTGAATTGAAATAATAACAAAACAAGTATAAGGTAAATAAGTTGTAATTGGTTACATCATTAGTTACTAATGGAATTGTAATTAAAATGATATGGTGTAGAATCTCAAGGCAAGGGTAAGGAAATTGCTGAAGATCGTGAAAGATACTAAATTAGTCAAGAGTGAACAATCAACAAGAGCAAAGGAGTTTAAGATGAGTAGTTAACAATATGATGTAATTATGCCATCTTGCTTGCAACCGTTGCTTGAATCACTATCCCTTGACATGTACCTTGAAGTGACATTGAATACGTGGTTACCCATTGATTGTTGAACCTTTAGAATTTTATATCCTATATATGTGACATTTAATCATTATGAGCCTCCTACATTAGTTCTATATTATGCTCATGATGAGAATGATTGATATACTAAACTATTTTCCATTGAATTCCCAATATAAACCTTGTATGTGTCTTTTGTTGAAACCTGTGATTAAGCAAAAGTCCTCTCTAGTGTAAGCAAATACATCATATCTCGTGCACTTAGCATAAGTCTATGAGTAGGGCGAGAGTACTTAACCCCTGTTAGGAGGGAAACACCTAACTGTAAGACCTGATTAGTTTTAAGTAGTGTGATGCATTTGAGTGAGCAAGACTCAGGCCGCCACTCTTTAATATTCACGTGTGGGAAGCTTTTCGCTTCTAAGACATTATTATTTTTGCTAAAATGTATTCAAAAACTAAAATGTCTAATTTTGATAAACATCACACCATTGCCATCTAGAACCTATCTATGTGATATCTCATATTGCCTTCATATTATATTATATTATTATGTACTCATTAAATTTGTTCCAGTCCATAGTTGTTTAAAATTTTTTAGGTCAGGGTAACTTATTAGCAAGGTAAATTTTGAGCTATACTTCTCTGCTAGGGACTTGCACTGTTAAATTGCTATGTTTTGAGTTTTGCTTGTGTTACTCTGAAAATAATTGATCTAGAGCTCCATAGTATTTGAAGACTTAGTAGTAAAGTGTATTATGTTGGAGAATATTGTAAACAAATGGTAGTAATTGTTAGTTATACATATATATATATATATATATGTTAGTAAGTAAGAATATATGAATAATATTTATTAATACTCAAGAATGATGTTCCAATCAATGGTTACGAAATGGCATTAAAGTGCATTGGCTAAATGAAGGGACAAAGTAATAATTAATATGGCAAAGAGCAATTGGGTTTCAATCTTAGGATAAGTTATAATATAGAATATGCTAAATGATGATAAGTTCCATGAAGTTCTATGGGTTTAGGTGACCTTAAGTTTTCCTAAAATCTAGGACCATCACTGCCTAGAATTTGGGTCATGACAAAGGCAATCTTGTTACTAGCAAATAGCTCCATGACGTAGATCCTATCCTGTATTTTCTGATATCTTTGTTTCTGCTTTTCATGTGTGTTTTAGTTTTTCAAAATTTTGATATATCTAATAATTTTGACTATTATAAATATAATGGAGAAGAACAAGAACAAAAAATATAGAAAAGAGAATAGTTTTTCTAGATCTTCCATTCAATAGTATCAAGCCCTTTATATAGAGTACAAAAGAGAAAGAAATAGGAAGCTTTTCTAATAAGGAAAATACAGTCAATACTAATATGGAAACTAGAATATTCATGTATATGGAAAGACATCAATCAAATCCTATAATATCTTATAACACTCCCCCTTAATGTCTTTTACAAAGAATATGGCTTGTCAAAACCTTACTAAGAAAAAACCCTGTGGGAAAAAAATTTAGTGAAGGAAAAAGAGTACATTATTCTTGTAGAGATTTGTGCCATAACACTACCTAGTTAAAAGCCTTGCTAGGAAAGCCCAATGGAACAAAATTTAGGCTAAGGGAAAAAGAGTACAGTGTACCAAAATCTCTCCCTCATAAAAATATGATTTCTATCAAATATCTCTTAATCGACACATGCCAATTTTGTTGACTAACTTTTCAAATGTGGTTATAGGAAGTGCCTTTATAAACAAATATGTCAAGTTGTCAAATCGTATACTTAATGATATTTAAGTAATATCCACATATAATAATTTATTTATAGTACTCTCTTAGGATATTACTTGCATTATGAATATGCCTTGTTAAAAACCTTGCTAGAAAACCTAGTGGGAAAAAACATAGTTAAGGAAAAGAGTATATTTCATGCGTTATTTTTTCATTATACAAATTGCCTCATTAAAACCTTTGTCCAAGAAAACCCCGTGGGACAAAATACTTCACTAAGAAAAAAGAGTACAATCATATACTAATTCGCTCCCTCCTGATGAGGATAGATTTTAACACGGGGTATACTAATTGATGAAACAATGTCGACTAAATACAACATTAGATAAAGACTTAGTACATAAGTCTGTTAGGTTGTCACTCAAGCGAATTTGATGGATATCTCTTTTGGAGCTTATGTATATACAAGAATCTGAGTGAAATTTATGTCTACTTCGTTACCCTTGATATAACCACCTTTAATTTGTGCAATGCAAATTGCATTATTCTCAAAATACAATGGGAGTATCTTGTAGTGAGGTACTTCAGGACCATAAAAACCTTTATAAAATTGCAGTACCACTGTAAGTGAATACATAGCTAGTCTAAGATCTATCATTATGGAGACTAAGCAAATAACCAATATTCGCATATAGACCAATTTCAAATATGAATCATAATATTAATAGCATATTGAAGATAACTTTTTACACCACTCTAATATCTCTTAGTAGGTGTAGAGCTATACCTAGCTAGGAATTTTTCTTAAAAATGCAATTTCAGGCCTGATGCAATTTGCAATATACATGAGTACCCCTATAGCACTTATATATGGTACTTCAAAACCAAATAGCTTTGTTATCTTATTTAAGTCTAAAAGGGTACCTCTTCGCTTTAGGTGAGAGGACCACCGCTGGTATGTTTAAGGGAAAAGATTTATCCATACAAAGTTGCTTAAATACCTTTTTCACATAAGTAGACTGGTGTATTATGACTCCTTGATAATCAGTCTACAGGTCGATACAAAATTTCATTAAATTTTTCATTTCAAACTCACTTTTCAAATAGATACATACTTCTTTGAGTTCTTTAGGAATCACACTGATATTTAAATTATCAATATATACTGCAACAATAACATCTACCATTTTATTGTCTTTTATAAATACAAATAAACATAGTGTATTATTCACATGTCTTTCTTTCAATAAGAATTTACTCAAACAATTACACCACATATCCATATTGCTTTAATCTATACAAGAATTTCTGCAATTTGATGAAATACATGTCACTTATTTAATATATATTCATGTCTGATATCTCTAATCCTTCTAGGACTCTCATATAAATATCATTTTTATAAGGCATATATCAAGCCTTTCTTTAATTGCCATACTAATCCAATAATGGAACATGATCATTTCCATAATAAGAGAATTATTTTTCTCATACTTAATAATAGAACGAGTGTAGCTCTACTTTAATTGCCTCTTTCCATGATGATTAATCATGTTTATGCTACTATTCAGTTATACTTATGGATTCTGGACCCAAATTTTCTCTTGAAACAGCAAGAGCTATTGTCAAGGCAAATTCATCGTCGACGATAATTAAATTTCTATCAACTCTTTCTTTTATATTACAAAAATAATTGAGATCTCGTAGTTTTCATTTATATGATCATCAACTCCACAAGCCATATCTGGAGAATCTAATTATTCCGTTGTCTCAATCTGTGTCTCATAATTGGCTATAGCTCTTTGACTGAGATCTTCCTCTTCAGGAGGTTTCTCTTCAAGAGATTTTATGAGTGACACTGCTTTTATTTTTTGCAGATTTTTATCTTTAGTTCCAATTTACTATCTACACTTTTGGCGTGTAGTGAGATTGATTGATTTTCTATTTACAATTGGAACCACAACCCTTACTGGTGTATTAGCAGCTATAATATGAGACTTTGTCACTCTTTTAGTATCTATAAATGCATTTGACAGTTAAGTTGTAATTTGTTGCAACTATGATATTTTGTGAACTTCTAGTTCATTCTAACTTGTATGTGGATAAAAATTATTTAAAGAGTTTTCCTTCCAATAAATTTCTCAATACTTTTCTCCCCCTAATGTCGAGAAATGTGCCTCATCAAAATAAATTCTTAGTCTCTTTTGTGGACCCATTGTCGCACATTGAGATAGTGATATTAATATATTCATAGCATAACTAAAAATTTACGGCTCATGTCCTTGTATAAGTTTCAAAGGAGAGTATGTATCATATACATAATGGCATTCATGTCAAACCTTCAAGGTTTATTTATTGAACTATAAGTTTAATGCTTGAACTGCAGGTTCAACGTAATATATTGTGTATGTATATGAGGGATAAAACAATAATGAAATAACTCATTATAATGCACAACTTATAAAATCCTTACAAATATCTCCTTCAAGGATTTTACATAAAATTATCAATATTGAATTGAGTTGTGTCCTCTATATGGGCGGTTTCTCTTTCAGAATCTCATGATCTACCAAATGATTTATAGCATTCACTTCAAGGAATATAGTTGTACTAGTGAACATTGTTTAATGATTTCTCGTTAGCAATTATTCTTTTAGAATTCTCATTATGTACCAAATGATTTATAGTTGTAGTAGTGGGCATTGTTTGATAATTTTTCATTAATAATTATTCTTTACAATCACTAGAAAAACAATATTTGTAAATTTTCACTTTTTATACTACTACTATAGGAGCATGTAACTTTATTACCGCATAATTTCAGTTGTAAAGTAATTTTAAATATAGTTGAATTATATTCTCAAATAGACTTCAAGTCTTGTAGGCATAGATTTACCCAATCATATTGAGCTTGTGGTAGTACTACATCTTTCAAGTGATCATATCGATCTTTAAAACTCTTCTAGATAATACAAAAATCTTAAATAGTGAGATATTCATCCATTAGACCCCTTTTACATATAATATAAATATGATCAAAATCTTTGTGTTGGAAATAAAATAAAAATATTAAATTGATTTTTTTAAAAATCTAGAACTCAATCGATTTTGAGAAAAAATGAAAAAATTTGAACTAATTCATGTAAAAACTCCAATAATTTATAAATCAATCTAACCATTTACAATAAATTCATGTTTATAATGAAGCAATAAATTTTCAATTATTTCAAATGTCATACTGAAACATATAAACAATATGAAGTTCATGCACAAAAGTCAAAATAAGGCAATTACTATAAAATATATTTGCATCAAGCCAAGTTGAGAACAAATTAGCCATTAATTATAAGGCACAACAATCTTTATACTAGAATTCTAGTTAAAAATAAAAAAAAAAATAATATGCAATAACACAAGCAAATTATACTTGTTAATAAGAGAAATCAATATATATATACAATATATTTATCATGGCATATTTATAATTTCACTAAGAAATTTAGGACATAAATACTTTGAGTATATGTAAAGACCTCTCTTGAGTAAATTTAAGCTAATTATCAATTTCATGAAATTTTTTGAACTCTAAATGTATTAATTAGTCAAAAATTAGTAAATTACATAGGTTCAAATCTTCAAAATATAGAGTGTACATTATAACTGTAAGACCTGATTAGTTTTAAGTAGTGTGATGCATTTGAGTGAGCAAGACTCAGGCCGCCACTCTTTAATATTCACGTGTGGGAAGCTTTTCGCTTCTAAGACATTATTATTTTTGCTAAAATGTATTCAAAAACTAAAATGTCTAATTTTGATAAACATCACACCATTGCCATCTAGAACCTATCTATGTGATATCTCATATTGCCTTCATATTATATTATATTATTATGTACTCATTAAATTTGTTCCAGTCCATAGTTGTTTAAAATTTTTTAGGTCAGGGTAACTTATTAGCAAGGTAAATTTTGAGCTATACTTCTCTGCTAGGGACTTGCACTGTTAAATTGCTATGTTTTGAGTTTTGCTTGTGTTACTCTGAAAATAATTGATCTAGAGCTCCATAGTATTTGAAGACTTAGTAGTAAAGTGTATTATGTTGGAGAATATTGTAAACAAATGGTAGTAATTGTTAGTTATACATATATATATATATATATATGTTAGTAAGTAAGAATATATGAATAATATTTATTAATACTCAAGAATGATGTTCCAATCAATGGTTACGAAATGGCATTAAAGTGCATTGGCTAAATGAAGGGACAAAGTAATAATTAATATGGCAAAGAGCAATTGGGTTTCAATCTTAGGATAAGTTATAATATAGAATATGCTAAATGATGATAAGTTCCATGAAGTTCTATGGGTTTAGGTGACCTTAAGTTTTCCTAAAATCTAGGACCATCACTGCCTAGAATTTGGGTCATGACAAAGGCAATCTTGTTACTAGCAAATAGCTCCATGACGTAGATCCTATCCTGTATTTTCTGATATCTTTGTTTCTGCTTTTCATGTGTGTTTTAGTTTTTCAAAATTTTGATATATCTAATAATTTTGACTATTATAAATATAATGGAGAAGAACAAGAACAAAAAATATAGAAAAGAGAATAGTTTTTCTAGATCTTCCATTCAATAGTATCAAGCCCTTTATATAGAGTACAAAAGAGAAAGAAATAGGAAGCTTTTCTAATAAGGAAAATACAGTCAATACTAATATGGAAACTAGAATATTCATGTATATGGAAAGACATCAATCAAATCCTATAATATCTTATAACACTCCCCCTTAATGTCTTTTACAAAGAATATGGCTTGTCAAAACCTTACTAAGAAAAAACCCTGTGGGAAAAAAATTTAGTGAAGGAAAAAGAGTACATTATTCTTGTAGAGATTTGTGCCATAACACTACCTAGTTAAAAGCCTTGCTAGGAAAGCCCAATGGAACAAAATTTAGGCTAAGGGAAAAAGAGTACAGTGTACCAAAATCTCTCCCTCATAAAAATATGATTTCTATCAAATATCTCTTAATCGACACATGCCAATTTTGTTGACTAACTTTTCAAATGTGGTTATAGGAAGTGCCTTTATAAACAAATATGTCAAGTTGTCAAATCGTATACTTAATGATATTTAAGTAATATCCACATATAATAATTTATTTATAGTACTCTCTTAGGATATTACTTGCATTATGAATATGCCTTGTTAAAAACCTTGCTAGAAAACCTAGTGGGAAAAAACATAGTTAAGGAAAAGAGTATATTTCATGCGTTATTTTTTCATTATACAAATTGCCTCATTAAAACCTTTGTCCAAGAAAACCCCGTGGGACAAAATACTTCACTAAGAAAAAAGAGTACAATCATATACTAATTCGCTCCCTCCTGATGAGGATAGATTTTAACACGGGGTATACTAATTGATGAAACAATGTCGACTAAATACAACATTAGATAAAGACTTAGTACATAAGTCTGTTAGGTTGTCACTCAAGCGAATTTGATGGATATCTCTTTTGGAGCTTATGTATATACAAGAATCTGAGTGAAATTTATGTCTACTTCGTTACCCTTGATATAACCACCTTTAATTTGTGCAATGCAAATTGCATTATTCTCAAAATACAATGGGAGTATCTTGTAGTGAGGTACTTCAGGACCATAAAAACCTTTATAAAATTGCAGTACCACTGTAAGTGAATACATAGCTAGTCTAAGATCTATCATTATGGAGACTAAGCAAATAACCAATATTCGCATATAGACCAATTTCAAATATGAATCATAATATTAATAGCATATTGAAGATAACTTTTTACACCACTCTAATATCTCTTAGTAGGTGTAGAGCTATACCTAGCTAGGAATTTTTCTTAAAAATGCAATTTCAGGCCTGATGCAATTTGCAATATACATGAGTACCCCTATAGCACTTATATATGGTACTTCAAAACCAAATAGCTTTGTTATCTTATTTAAGTCTAAAAGGGTACCTCTTCGCTTTAGGTGAGAGGACCACCGCTGGTATGTTTAAGGGAAAAGATTTATCCATACAAAGTTGCTTAAATACCTTTTTCACATAAGTAGACTGGTGTATTATGACTCCTTGATAATCAGTCTACAGGTCGATACAAAATTTCATTAAATTTTTCATTTCAAACTCACTTTTCAAATAGATACATACTTCTTTGAGTTCTTTAGGAATCACACTGATATTTAAATTATCAATATATACTGCAACAATAACATCTACCATTTTATTGTCTTTTATAAATACAAATAAACATAGTGTATTATTCACATGTCTTTCTTTCAATAAGAATTTACTCAAACAATTACACCACATATCCATATTGCTTTAATCTATACAAGAATTTCTGCAATTTGATGAAATACATGTCACTTATTTAATATATATTCATGTCTGATATCTCTAATCCTTCTAGGACTCTCATATAAATATCATTTTTATAAGGCATATATCAAGCCTTTCTTTAATTGCCATACTAATCCAATAATGGAACATGATCATTTCCATAATAAGAGAATTATTTTTCTCATACTTAATAATAGAACGAGTGTAGCTCTACTTTAATTGCCTCTTTCCATGATGATTAATCATGTTTATGCTACTATTCAGTTATACTTATGGATTCTGGACCCAAATTTTCTCTTGAAACAGCAAGAGCTATTGTCAAGGCAAATTCATCGTCGACGATAATTAAATTTCTATCAACTCTTTCTTTTATATTACAAAAATAATTGAGATCTCGTAGTTTTCATTTATATGATCATCAACTCCACAAGCCATATCTGGAGAATCTAATTATTCCGTTGTCTCAATCTGTGTCTCATAATTGGCTATAGCTCTTTGACTGAGATCTTCCTCTTCAGGAGGTTTCTCTTCAAGAGATTTTATGAGTGACACTGCTTTTATTTTTTGCAGATTTTTATCTTTAGTTCCAATTTACTATCTACACTTTTGGCGTGTAGTGAGATTGATTGATTTTCTATTTACAATTGGAACCACAACCCTTACTGGTGTATTAGCAGCTATAATATGAGACTTTGTCACTCTTTTAGTATCTATAAATGCATTTGACAGTTAAGTTGTAATTTGTTGCAACTATGATATTTTGTGAACTTCTAGTTCATTCTAACTTGTATGTGGATAAAAATTATTTAAAGAGTTTTCCTTCCAATAAATTTCTCAATACTTTTCTCCCCCTAATGTCGAGAAATGTGCCTCATCAAAATAAATTCTTAGTCTCTTTTGTGGACCCATTGTCGCACATTGAGATAGTGATATTAATATATTCATAGCATAACTAAAAATTTACGGCTCATGTCCTTGTATAAGTTTCAAAGGAGAGTATGTATCATATACATAATGGCATTCATGTCAAACCTTCAAGGTTTATTTATTGAACTATAAGTTTAATGCTTGAACTGCAGGTTCAACGTAATATATTGTGTATGTATATGAGGGATAAAACAATAATGAAATAACTCATTATAATGCACAACTTATAAAATCCTTACAAATATCTCCTTCAAGGATTTTACATAAAATTATCAATATTGAATTGAGTTGTGTCCTCTATATGGGCGGTTTCTCTTTCAGAATCTCATGATCTACCAAATGATTTATAGCATTCACTTCAAGGAATATAGTTGTACTAGTGAACATTGTTTAATGATTTCTCGTTAGCAATTATTCTTTTAGAATTCTCATTATGTACCAAATGATTTATAGTTGTAGTAGTGGGCATTGTTTGATAATTTTTCATTAATAATTATTCTTTACAATCACTAGAAAAACAATATTTGTAAATTTTCACTTTTTATACTACTACTATAGGAGCATGTAACTTTATTACCGCATAATTTCAGTTGTAAAGTAATTTTAAATATAGTTGAATTATATTCTCAAATAGACTTCAAGTCTTGTAGGCATAGATTTACCCAATCATATTGAGCTTGTGGTAGTACTACATCTTTCAAGTGATCATATCGATCTTTAAAACTCTTCTAGATAATACAAAAATCTTAAATAGTGAGATATTCATCCATTAGACCCCTTTTACATATAATATAAATATGATCAAAATCTTTGTGTTGGAAATAAAATAAAAATATTAAATTGATTTTTTTAAAAATCTAGAACTCAATCGATTTTGAGAAAAAATGAAAAAATTTGAACTAATTCATGTAAAAACTCCAATAATTTATAAATCAATCTAACCATTTACAATAAATTCATGTTTATAATGAAGCAATAAATTTTCAATTATTTCAAATGTCATACTGAAACATATAAACAATATGAAGTTCATGCACAAAAGTCAAAATAAGGCAATTACTATAAAATATATTTGCATCAAGCCAAGTTGAGAACAAATTAGCCATTAATTATAAGGCACAACAATCTTTATACTAGAATTCTAGTTAAAAATAAAAAAAAAATAATATGCAATAACACAAGCAAATTATACTTGTTAATAAGAGAAATCAATATATATATACAATATATTTATCATGGCATATTTATAATTTCACTAAGAAATTTAGGACATAAATACTTTGAGTATATGTAAAGACCTCTCTTGAGTAAATTTAAGCTAATTATCAATTTCATGAAATTTTTTGAACTCTAAATGTATTAATTAGTCAAAAATTAGTAAATTACATAGGTTCAAATCTTCAAAATATAGAGTGTACATTATAACCATTCTATACTTATAGTATAAACAGAGTTTACTGTATAATATATAAACTAAATTCTTCATAAGCAATCATCTCAATCATGCCTAACAAAAATGCAAAAGGAAAACACAAATTTTCTATTTATATGTCATATATAGAATATTGTTTATTTATTAAAATAAAATCATCAGGAGTATATATATAATAGATTAACCAATTAAATATTTTAAAAATCCATTGTAATTTGCAACCATATTGAAATTGTTAAAGGAAGATAAAATATGACAAACAAGAAGTTCACCCTACAAAGATTAACTAGAGTACCAAAATTGTCCAACGGTTCTCAGAAAAATGAAAAATCTTTAGCAGCATTAGATTTTTAATATCCGAAGGAATGACACCAGTTAATCCAGATCTTGTTAGGCTTAATTTCATATTCAACAAAATCAAAATTAATGGGCAATATGCTACATTGGTTTGCTGCTCTCAATTTTACATTAACAAATTGTACTACCACAACAACATGGCATGAGAATCTCATAAGATAAATAATTAATTAAGACTAATTTAAGAATTTTAGCATTTTGTATCACTGATAAATAATTCTTACTCGTGATGTCAAGAGTCATCAATTAATATTTTTTAATATAGGATCATAATAAAATCAGTTTTTTAAAGACTTATAGACAATGCATTTAGTTTTTCAAGAACATAAAATAATTCTTTAATGAATTGGAATACTAGATTCCAGGATACTTAGTTTTTCAGGAACTTAGGCCAAAATTCTTTAGAAATTTATACCTTATTTATTTATTTAATTAGTTTTTCAGGAACTATAAATAATACTAATTTCTTCATGAACTAGAATTTAAAATATAGTACTAGTTCTTCATGAACTAAAATTTGATTAGTACCAAATAATATCTCTATCAAAAAAATTACTAAGATATATAATATGATAATATATGTAAAAAAAAATTATTGTTAACAAAAAAAAAATAAAAAAAAAAAACATATATTTGTGCCTACATGAAATTATTGTTAACAAAAATAAAATAAAATAAATGTGTCTTAGAAAAAAACGTGTATATGATAATAAATTTTTTTTTATGCCTACATCAAAAAATAAAATATAAATAAATAAATAAGACGTATATTTGATTTAATTGACACAATAAAATAAATACATTTCGAACATATATGTGTATTAAGTCATAGGCATATATCTATTTGATAACATATATAATTTATATGTCATTCAAGATGAGAAAAAAAATACCTTGGAAAAAAAAAAGGTAGAACAAATTCGTGCTGATAACGCGTTAGAAATATAATAGAGAAGAACAAGAACAAATAATATAGAGAAGAGAATATTTTTTCTAGATCTTCCATTCAATAGTATTAAGCCCTTTATATAGAGTACAGAAGAGAAAGAAATATGAAATTTTTCTAATAAGGAAAATACAATCAATACTAATATGGAAACTAGAATATTCATGTATAAGAAAAGACATCAATCAAATCCTATAATATATTATAACATTGACCAAGTACTTTCATAAATATTTGTAGATATTTTAGGGGTTTCATGTTAATTCAGCATTTGCCAGTTTCCCAAAACTTCATAACTTGAACTTTAAGGGTCTTAGGCAAACTTGTAGTCTATCTATCCTTATTTATTTTGTCTATGACAAACTTCTTATTTTTCTTATCCCATAGAGACTATTTTTTTTTAAATTTTTTTAGAGAATATTGGGCAAACCAATAGTTTGCCTATCTCATAGTGATGTCCTCTTCTAACTGTTTTAGGAAATATTGGACGAACTAATAGTTCACCTATTCCATGACAACTTGTAACTTTTAACCATTTTAGAAAATCTTGGGTGATCCAATAGTTCACCTATCCTATGGCGACTTGTGACTTTTATCTTTTTAAGGAATCTTGGATAAACCTTTAGTTCACCTACGCCCTGATGAATTGTCTTTATCTTTTTAGGGGATCTTGGTGAACTTTGGTTCACCTATCCTATAGTGAATTGTCTTTAGCTTTCTAGGGGATTTTGGGTGAATTTTAGTTTATCTACCCTATGGCAAATAGTCTTTATCTTTTTAGGTAATCTTAGGTGAACTTTAGTTCACTTACTCCATGGCAGATTTTTTCAATCTTTTTAGGGGATCTTGGGCAAACTTTAGTTTACCTATGACCTAGCAAATATCGATGAGAACTATTTTGGCTATTTTTGATCGTGGTGAACTGCTAACTCTCTTGACAATCTTTATATTTCACAAGCTTGAATTGATAATTGAGTTTGTGATCTTTAGTCTCATCATCCAATATATGTATATTGGTTTGCAAAACTATTATTGATCTTTGGCCATTGTTTTTTATGTGATCTTGTTTTCACCATTCATTAGACACAATAGTTTTCGTGATGTGTAAGAGCGAGTTTCACACTCACAGCACGAAATGATGTACTCAATGATGAATTCTGATCTCAAGCACACAAACAGGCAATTTTCAGTGCATACAAGATAAGGGTTAGAGAGTCAGGCAATGTGTCTGGGAGGGCCATTATGATACTTAAGTCAATAAAGAAGTGATTTGAGAGAGTTATAGCCTTTAAAGTTTCAAGAATTGTGTTATCCTGATAATAGAGAAGAGAAGGGCTATTTATAGGAACATCCTATGATACGAATTCTTGCTAGAATTGTGTTAAGTGTCACAGCATCGGGTATGGAGAAGGATTTTTGGAGATAAAAGTTGAGTAGAATGTTGTTGATTAGTATTAGGATTATGGAGAAACTGTGAATTTTGGTGAAGTCTCTTCTAGGCGATGCCTGGGAGTTCGGATAAACCTTATTTAGGCAAGCCTTATATCTCTCATGGGGTAGATAGTACATATCAATGTGTAACACTTACTATCCTCAAACTCTTGATTCGTATGATCCTATATTATGTTCGTCTATTGCTTCCTTACTCCTTATCAATTAATTTGTATGATTCCTCTTTATGTCATGTCTTTTATTATTTCTATCATTTCTCAATATCGCTTCATCAGACAACGAGTGACAAAACATTTCATCTCTATCCCTCTATAGTCCTCGTTATTGTCCGTCAAGTCCCTATCTGAAACCTTGAACATCAAGATTCATCCTCGCTGTATCTAAATGTCTACTTTGACTCTTGAAATCTTTGGGCTATTACAACTTTAGATTGTTGGAGTACGATTCCTTGCGATTTTCTATAATGTGGCAGGCAACATCTACTCTCTTTTGTCCAATACACTTTCCAAGGGCCCTATATACGTACACAACACAGACAAGCCAATTATGTACGAGATAATTACATGATTACAGGGAATATTAAAAATGCTAAACTTAAGCCATGATTTACTCTTACTTGTTGATGAAACATGGTACATATTAAGCCTAAAATACAGGCACATATTAATGTTAAAATGTTACTGTTTACATTTACTAATACGTGGCATGACTATATTCAATATAAAATTTATACACAATAACATCACACGCGTGTGTTTTACTCTAATTATGCAACATTTCCATGACTGCGCTAAAAATCAAAATTGACTAGGTCTTCGTATGGAAAATCTAAATACATAGAATTTTAATTAGTAAAATCGATGTCATTATCACCTACTACTCTTGAACAACTCTTAATCAACTGATATGTCCTTCTTATCTTATTCTTTAATGTCAACTAATTATATAAATTAACAGAAAAATTTATTTAATTAAGCATTAATATCACACTGTATTATTGTCTGTCTTAGTTTGCAAAAATTGCGGAAAATTCTTGCTTATCCTATTCTTATAAATCAAACTAATAAATGATAAAATATTTTAATTAATATGATTTTTTTTAATCAATAAAAAATAATGATATGCATTTTTGCAATACTAGATTTCTATCACAAATAAGGAGGTTGATATATGTAGCGGCCCACTATTTCAACAATAGGCAGCAGGGAATTAAAAAATAAAAACAAAAAAGGACCCACAAACTTAAAAAAGCAAAATATATATAGATAATGTATTTGAAAAAATGCCTTACATTATGTCATATACCATAGCTATATGAAGGCTATTTTAGTCTTTTTGATTGAGGATAGTTAACAAAATGTTCTCTACAATTTAGCATCTAAATAATTTGGAACTCTTTTCACAAATAAAATTAAGTGGTATATTTAAATAAAAAAATTAAACATTTACGTGAAAATTAAGTTAAGAGAAAAATAATTTTATATCTAATATTTAGATAAATTATAAATAACTTTTTCTTTCATCTTTATGAATCAGTCTCATAAATAATTTTTAAAAAATTTTAAAAAACAAGTGTAATTTTATATAAATATATATTTTAGATGTATTATATATTTTATATATTAGATATGTATAACCATATACATGTAGAAACAATTCATACATACTGAAACCCAACCTATTTTTCACCCCTAAATAAATAAAAAAAATGCTTTGATTCACTGTTTACAATTTTATTAAACATTTCATTTGTTGTAAATATAATGGATAAATTACATTTTTAATAATTTGAGTGTATATATATGATAATCATATATTAAAAAAATACAATATATGTGAGTTAAAATAAAAAAAAATCATCTATCAAACAAAAAAATTCACAATTATGTGATTAAGGTATAGTAAGTAAATTATATAATTTTATGAATTATTATACTAATTTTGTATTATAATATAGTTCACCGGCCAAAAAAGTATTGCAAGGCATACTAAATTTTTATGCTGGACCATTTCATAAAATTAAATAATATATAGTAGTTTCGATATAGACAGTGAGAACAAATATTTATTTATTAAAGTATAAAAGCATATAATCTTCTATCATCATGAACCAAGTAAAAAACTTTTACAATATATGTTTTGAAGTAGTGAAATGTATGATTACAAGAAAGCATTATACTATTCTTATATCATAATGTAGTACAGAAGCAACAAAATGTAGTTGAGAATATGTTGAATTATTATTTCATATGATTTCATAAAATTAAGTAATATACACTAGTTTTAAGATAGGAAGCGAGAACAAATATTTTGTTAAAGTATAAAAGCATATGAACTTTTATCATTATGAACCAACTCGATAACTTTTAAAATATTTCTTTTGAATAAAAGTAGTAAAATGTATGCTTTAAATGAATAATTATACTATTTTTAGATCATAATATAGTACAATTAAAATAAAATATACTGCAAGATAAATTAAGTGTTTATGCGTTATCATTTTATAAAATGAAGTAATATATATTAGTTTCAATGTAGACAGTGAAAACAAATATTTATTTGTTAAAGAATAAAATCTTATGAACTCAGATCATTATGAACCAACTCAATCACTTTAACAATATCTGTTTTGAATAAAAATAGTAAAATATACGATTTTGAGAAATAATTATACTATTGCTATGTATTATGCAGTACAAAAAAAAAAAAAAAAAAAAAAAAAAAAAAACAAATGAACTATAGGATAGATTGAACTTCACTTTCACAAGACTTTTTTTTTTTTTTTTTTTGTTGACACACATGATCTTTTTGATTGAATAAAATTATTTGTGCATGTTACTACTTCATTATGAAATGATAATCTAGTTTAATATTTATCATATTCTAAAATCATACAAAATTCAATTATTATGAAAAAACCCAAAAAAACCGTATACAATTATGTATTAAAGTAAAATGTATGATTGAAAGGATAAATTATACTATTTTCGTTTCATAAAGTAGTGCACTAGAATCAAAATGTATAGCAGAAGAGATTATATTTTATGACATGAAATTTTATAAAAATTATTAATTTTATACAATCTGTCCGGTTGAATAAAGAATGTATAATGTAAAATAACCAGTACAGTATTTAAGGGGTGGATAAAAATATGAAAATTACCATTGGGCTCTTTAAAATATAAATTTCAAAATTAGTGAGAGGAAAAAAAAAATTGGATGAAGTAAGTTCCTCAACTTGGAAACATATTTCAGCAATACATGTGCCACATAATATATTTCTTAATATAATATTATAAAATTATAAAGATAAAGTATATTTAGCTAAATAAAAAGTATATAATGAAAATAAAACATTACACTGCTTAAATAGTGGATAAGGAAAAAGAGAAAAATTGTTGATTTTTGTTTTCATAATGTATTGGATTTAGTGGAGAGCAAAAAAAATCCCATTGGGTGAGTACATAAAGATGTGGCCAAACATGATAAATATATGAGCAACTATAAAATATTAAAAATTAAAAAAAAATCAGTTTCATTCTCACTAGTCCATTTTATAACAAATAAATATTGTTAATTTATAAGATAAATTATAATTTGAAAATTGGAGAATTTTAAATAATTAAAAAATTTTTAATTTAAAATATAAGTAAAAAAATTGGATATTCAAAATAATTGAATGAATATCAATTTTGAAATATTTTATTTATTTTTCAAAGAAATAAAATTTTATAAGATTTTTCTTTTAAATTTTGTTTATTGATATGAATTTTTTTTTACTGTTTATATGATTTTAAATTATGTGAGAGTTTGTTTTTGTGAATTGAAGAACAAAATTAAAAAAAAAAAGGAAAAAAATATAAATTCAAAATTGAAGTGTGAAATGTGAAAAAGAAAATTAATTTTAGTATTGACAAAATAAAAATTTATAGGTTGAAAATTCATTTTAAAAAAAATTTTAATATTGTATTTTAATTTAAAAAAAATATTTTTAATAATACACGTTAAAGAGTATATGATAGGTATATCCTAGATATATGTGAAGTATATAATAATACAATTCTTATACACTTTTGCATATTCTGACTTAAAATTCTATACTTTTCCTTTTATATATATAGATATAGATGTAAAATAAGTATTTGTACATCATAACGGATATAGACATGGAAACATAAATATGAGTCCATTTGTTTAGCTTGTTTCTCAGTTCATTGTGAAATTTTATGAATTAAGATGCCGTGGAATGATAAGGTGTGATTTGGTGTCGATTAGAGGCGTTAAAGGGACAAAATACAATATTCTACCACTTTGCTAGGTTTTACACGGCCTAACCTCAGTTTTACACGGCCGTGTAAAAAGAGAGTGAGGCCATGTAAAATAGTGAAGCTTTTGGCCAATTTCAGGAATTTTACACGGCCATAATGCAGTTTTACACGACCCGTGTAAAATACAACTTAGGCTGTGTAAAATGTTACCGAAGTTTGACAGCTTTGAACACCTTTTAGTATTTTAGGCATAACTTGAACTACATAGGTCTGATTGAGATGATTCAGATACCGTTGGAAAGTTAAGAAAAAGAGCTTCAATTTTCAAGGCTCATTAATTCTAATTCCTTCATTTTCTGATCCAAAATTGGCATGAAATCCAGATATTGTATCTTAGCATCTAGCCTAGATGTGCTAACATGGCAAAAAATTGGCCAACTTATACTTGACACCTATCCAAACCCTAATGAGTCTCAAAGAACTATAAAAGAACATAATTTAACCCACATAGATTATTTTTTTAAGTGTGTGTATATATATATATATATATATATATATATATATATATATATATATATATATATAATAGTCTTCAACATTTAATTTTTAATTTCATTAAGTATCACTACTTCTTAAATATTTTTTATTAGATATTTTTATTAGACAAGAGTTTCACAAGATTAAAATTATTCATTGTTTATATATGTTATAAATATTTATTAATAAATTGAACTGCATATAAATTTGAAAATAATTATTTATCTTCAATATCAATATAATATAATTAATTCAAATATATCAAAATTTTCCTTTATAATTACTTAATTATTTTATTATAAAATTTTACAATTTCACAAATTATTTGCTAGGCATTCCAAATTTTAATGTTAAATTGGAGCTTAATTATTTTATTATCAAATTTTACAGTGCGCCAATTATTTGCTAGGCATTTGAAATTTTAATGTTAAATTAGAGGGAATTTTTGCTAAATTTATTGAATCACAATGATTTATATAGCCTCTCTACAAAGTACATATATAATACATTATGTACAACAATACTTTCAAATACAACATATATATACTTTTATTTTTTTATTTAATGGTCTCCTTTCCTATTATTAAATTACCCGCTGCCTACTGTTTTTGCAGCGGGCTGCTGCACAAATCATTTCCGCACCAAAAAATACTGTGACATCACTTGCTGTAATTTCCATCAGCATTTTCTAACTGCTAATTTATTTACTTTTCTTACATTAATGCATAGTGATATTATTTATTTATATATAATGTGCATAAAGACAATAAATGGTGCAATAAGTTAATAGAAATAGCACTGTTAAAAAAAAAAAAAAAAAAGTCATTGTCAGTTAATTCAATGGAAGAATTATTTAGTTCATTATAATCCAATGATATCTAAATCCCCCCACTAAGATTTTAATCAATTAGATTAATAGTTAGTCTGAATCATCTTACTCTAATAATTGTGTATGAACTTCTCATTTGTACTCAACCACCCCTAACCCAACGTATCTAGTCTCCTCAGCTAATCAAGACAGCACAACTAATTTGTTTTTTTAAATTCATTAGAAGCTGTTGACGGGAACTAAAAACGAAATTAAAAGGACCATCTTTATACTGAATAAGATAATAAATATAATTGGTTTGATACGTAAAATGATTTATGGGAGAAATTAAAACAAATAATTAAAATGACCACAGATGTATGGCATTGAATAGTTTGAGAGACTTTCACCTATAAATACTCATGTGTTTATGTAAGATTTCTCGCATCTCACATAAAGAAATTAAAGCTAAAGAAAGTTCTTACCGTAAAAGAAAAAAAAAATGAAAGGTGTTCATTTTCTTTTATCTTTCACGTTCTTGGCCTTGGCTTACTCATTTGCTTCTGCGGATGATCCTAGCCCTCTCCAGGACTTCTGTGTAGCTATAAATGAACCTAAGGAAGCTGGTATTAGCCTCTTTTCAGCATTTATACTTCTCTGTCTCACTCTCTTTCTCCCCCTCTTTCATTAATTATTAGGTTCTGAGCATGGGTTTTTAACTCAGTAATTTCACTACTCAGAAAATGAGTTTAATATCACTCACTTACAAATGATTTATTTACTGTTTTCTCTAATTTTATATTTCTTTCCTTTTACATATTAATTGGGTTTTGATTGGAGTTTGAATTAATATGTAGAGCTTTATAACGCTAAGAAACCATTAGCTTGATTTCATATATATTTAATACAAAAATATTTTCGCATATCAATATATTTTAATTTAGTTATACCAAAATTATTTATAAAATTATGAGGATTGCAAGTTCAAATCTTCTATCAGAGTTTAATAAATTAAAAAAAAAATCTCTCTCTATATATGTATAATATTCATCGATACTATATTTTTATAATGCAGTGTTCGTCAATGGAAAGTTCTGCAGAGATCCAAATATTGTTGTAGCAAATGATTTCTTCTTTCGAGGAGTCAATATTCCAGGAAATACTAGTAATATACTTGGATCACGTGTAACTCGTTTAACTGCGGACAACTTACCAGGACTGAATACTCTTGGTATCTCTTTTGCTCGTCTTGACTTCGTACCAAATGGGGTAAACCCTCCTCACACTCACCCTCGAGCTACAGAAATTCTGCTAGTGATGGAGGGCACCCTTTTAATTGGTTTTGTGACATCAAATCCTAATAAACTATTCACTAAAGTTCTATTCCCTGGAGATGTTTTTTTGATTCCAATTGGTCTCATTCACTTCGAATTAAATATTGCAAAGACAAATGCAGTTGCTTTTGATTTTTTTAGCAGCCAAAACCCTGGAGTTGTTACTATAGCTAATGCAATCTTTGGGCCTATGCCACCAATTAATCCTGATATTCTTGCTAAGGCCTTCCAATTGGACAAGAATATTGTCATTAAACTTCAGAAAGTGTTTCCTATCAACAATTAGGGACACAAGTGCTTAAAATAGCCATAAAAATCATCACTGCTCTGCTTCTCTCTGTTTGACAATAAGTGGCGTTTAAATTTCGCTTTTGTATCTCCTTAAGCATATGTGTTAATTACTTAAATAAAAGATATGCTTTCTTGTCTAAATCCTTTTATATTTATGTACATAATTAATGTGAAATGTTTTGTTAAATTTGAAAAAATTTTAGATATGTTTAGTTTGTCATATCATTCATATACCAACTAATTAACAAATAATAGTATCATCTCCACAAATCTTACATTGAGTTCGTAAAAGATATTCTTTGAAAATTTTACATATTATTTCAAGATTGCACAAAAATCTCTATAAGCTCAACCTTCCTATGTAGAATATGTTTCGGACACCGAAACTCTCGAAACTTGTAGAAAACATTCTAGAAACATAAAAAAAATTTTCCATTATTTTTTATTTATTTATTTTTTTGAATTTTAGAAACTTATCGAAAACTTGTTAGATATTTTTAAGAAACTTAATTGAGAACTATTTAATCTCATTAGGAAAATAAAAATAACAGTAGACTAAAAGGGAAAAAAATTTCAAATCCTAATTCGAAATTAAAAACACACTAGAATAAAAGGGAAAAAAATTCAAATCCTAATCAGTAATTAAAAACAACTGTAAAAGACTATAAGAAAAAACAAAAAAAGAAATAAAACTCAAATCCTAATTGAAAAATAAAAACAATTAGAAAAGGCTATAAGAGAAAAAAATAAACAACATACAAATACATATATATATATACATATCTATGTATCACAGAAGTTAAATACATTGAATCCAATATCAAGGTACAAAAGCATAACTTAAACAACTAATTACCTACAAGTATGTATATTTAATTTATATGCATTTTATAATTAATTCTGGTTAGTTAATAACTATAGGTTTGTCCTTTAATTGATCATTTGCTGCTAATTCTTGGACAATGAAATATTTATATCTTTTTATATATAAAATATATATTTTTTATATAACGTTTTTCAACGTTTCATATCCTATATTTTTTGAAATTGGCATATTCTCTTATCATATCATTTCGTATTGCGTTTTCAGTTTCTATTTTTGTGCAACTTAGTATTATTTATTAGTAATTGAATACAAATTCTTATATTGGTAAAAACTAATATTATATGTAATGAGACTAAATTTTGCATAGGATGAAAAGGTGCATAATGATAGTTGACATGAAAAAGATATTTCTTATTAATAAATTTTTAATCCAGAGAAACTTGAGTTGTCTTCCAAAACTGAAAGATCTCTAGGCCAAAACTGAAAGGTCTCGAGATCCATTCAAAATCAAATTTACCCAAAAAAAAAAAGTATTTGGTGCAATTTAATTTTCTTTATATATATATATATATATATATATATATATATATATATATATATATATATATATATATATATATATATATATATATATATATATATATATAGTTGTGGTGTAGAGACCCATAATTATTTTGATAAAAATAAAAGAACAAAATGAAGTAAACAAAGGAGGCACTGAACCGCGTATAGCTTGCAAATTGCAAGCTGTCCGCATGGTTTGTAAGCAAGAGAATTGCCTATATAAAGGCTTTCTCTTGCTCAGTTTAATATCACACAATTGAGAGAGTTTTGTGTATACAATTCCTTTGTTTACTTCATTTTGTTCTTTTATTTTTATCAAAATAATTGTGGAATTGTATACAATGAGAAATATTTTATGAGAGAAAAATATTTCTAACCATTTGTGAGAGGGCTTTTATAATTTTTGTCTGTCCAAAAATTATCCTTCATTCCTTTAATTCTTATTCATTGTGAGAAAGAGTGTATTGGATTATTGAGTATTGTGTGAGAGAGGATTTATAATTTTATCTGTGCAGAACTTGTATTATGTAACTATAAGAGTTATAGTGAATTATCCCTTGTAAATCGTGAATGTAGGTTTATTGAGAAACCGAACCACGTAAAATTCTTGTTGTTTTTTGTGTGGATTGATTATTAATTTCTGCTTCCACTGTGTGTTTGTGAGAAATATCCCAAAAAATTTCCCGATAAGTGGTATCAGAGTTTTGGTTCTTATTTTGGAGAAGAGAGAAATTTTTTAGGACTGAAGCAGGATTGCTGTCCTGCGCAGTATTATATTTTGGGAAAAGAAATATGTTGCGCAATTTCTATAAGTGCACAGGTCGTGAACAAGTAGTATAGTAGTGAAATAAGTATCGATCCCAAGAGGAAGGGTTGACAAGTACCAAAACTATTGAATATTCTATTATTTAGACTATCATATGAAAAGTCTTGTGATTTAAATTAAACTAGATATTTAGTACTATTACATAAGTAAGTAAAGTGTAAATAATTGAACTAAAAAATACCTCAAGATAAATTCCTAGATAAGTAGAGCGGTCACAGCAGTCCCACTTAAAAGTCCCACTTAAAAACCACTTTCCTAAACAGAATATTATCGAGATAAGTAATTTAGTAGTACAATAATTTACTAAAACTATAACCAACAATAGAATAATTAATTACGAAATTTAAAAAACTAATTCAATATATGTAAATCCTAGGATTTAGATTTAATCAATTAATTACCTATAGTGTTCTTATGCTTGCTTGGTTGATTTAATTTTATTAGAATTAATGATTAGATTTTCCCTTAAGTATGTGAAGTTCTCTCTCAAGATAAATCACAAGTATTCATGTTAACCTTATGTATACTCTCGTGATCATAAGCAATTAACATAAACTCATTAAATTTTATGGAAATCCTTTTATCAATCATAAAGGAGTGTTTTTATCTCTAAGCAACACATACCCTATGTCTAATATCTTAATGAACTAATATTATGCTTCCGCTCTCGTTACTTCACATAATATCTTTAAACATGTAAATAGTGATCAAGTATTCACAAGCATTAAGTCCTAAAATAAAAGATGAATTCCAATAATCAAAACACTCAATCAATCAATCATAAAGCACCATAAAATAATTAAGAGATTACATCTAAATTCTAGAAAAATAAAACCAACTACTCATAGTTAAAAAGGAAGAAACAATTAAATTAAATTAACAATAAAAATAACAAATATAATAACAATAAGAAATAATTAAATTAACAATCAAAATAACAAAAATAATAACAACAAGAAATAATTAAATTAACAATCAAAATAACAAACATAACAACAACTTATAATTAAATTCAAGAATAAAGTTTAGGAAGAACTTGTTTTGAGATATAATCTTTGATGAACTCGAGCTCCAAAAACTCCTCTTCTTGATCAAAATAACAATAAAAGAAATCTACTCTAAGAAAATATATGTAACTCTCTCTACATCTATTTTTTGCTACTTTGAGTTATGATTTTGGAGAAGAAAGGTAATGCCTATTTATAGGTAAATTCCATCTTCATTTTCAACCATATTGCATCATTGATTATATTATTATTTTCATGACATCATCTCTTGCATCATTAATTTCATGACATCATTGCCTGCATCATTTGTAAAATGACATCATTGTCTGCATCATTTATAAAATGACACCATCTCCTGAGTCATGACATTACTGCATTATTGTGACATTATTTTGATCTACAAAAATAAAATAAAAATACTAAAAATATATTATAATTTATTTATAAATTGTAGAACTAGTTATTTCTAAAAATAAGTAATAATATTATTGCATTCTTGAGAATTGAGCTAAAATTTAAATTTAAACAAGTAAAATAACTCTAAAAATATAGAGTTATCACACCTCAAACTTAAGTTTTTGCTTGTCCTCAAGCAAAAGAAAATTCAAAACCTAAACTAATCCACTTTTGTAGGAAATTACGATTGCATTTAGCGTATGCAATAAGCCTTTAAACCCTTAGGTATCCCATAAAGGACGAGTTATAGTCTCGTGAGAGCTTCTAGTGGTGATACCCACAAACACCTATAAAACTCTAAATTTTTAAATATTTATTTTAGAGAATAATTAAATACCACAAAAAAGAAATTTAATCCTCTCATGCTTATGTTGAATTTTTTTTTTTAAAGGTCTCAAGAAATTAATATTTACAAACAACATATCAATAGTATTACAAGTCAAACTTCTATGTCAAGTTCAAAACAATCCTCATCTTAATCATGTCTTGAATAACTATGCATTAAATCAACTACAAAGAAATTGTTGCACTTCAAATAGGCATATATACACTAATATTTTTAAATGCCTCTATCAAATGATATAAAATAGATGTACAAATCTCATAAGTATATTAAAGCAAACAATCTCCACTAATGGAATTCACAAATCAAGAGAAATCAATGGGTCTTGACTAGGGTTGTAATGGGGCTAACACAAGGTATTTTGACTAAACAAAGAAAAGGCTAAATGAACAAAAGTAAGATAATTATGTCAAGTTTACAAAAGAAAATCAATAGCTCAAATAAAGGGATTAAATTAATGAAGGATCCCTTTTATCTTAAGTACCATTCTTCTTCAATGTTTTCTTCTTTTAAGCCCCCCTCTTCTTCTTTTTTTTTTCTTCTTTTTTTTTTATTTTTTTTCGCCAACAACATTATTCTAAAGATAAGCAAGAATTACTAACTTTTATTTTATTCAATTTTCTTGCTTTTCCCCAAACTTATTTTAAGCAGAAGGTGATCTTTTATAATAAATAATACTCTCAGTTATTAGAGATCCTTATTTTCTTTTAAAACTTCAATAATTTCCTTTTCTTCATTAGAATGTAAACTTGATAAAAATATCTCACAAACAGGATAAAGGTAACAATTAAGGTTCATTAATAAAGAAAGAAGGTTAAAATTAACAAGGCACAAAGGGGCAAGCTAGGGAAAAAAATTAAAATAAGGGTAGATACAAGTAATAGGCTAAATAAACAATGCTTAAATCATATCTCTCTTTCAAAATGAATTCAAAATTTTGCCTCAAAAGTTTGCAAAAACATGTTTTAAGATAGGTGAGGCAAATGAAGATAAAAATGTGTAGAAGCCCTCTCTAAGTAAGCATGCACAAATTCAATGCAAACAATATAATGCAAAGCAAAGCAAAACATAATTTTAATAAAAGTTAATTTCTTACCTAAAATAGTTGCTCAACCTGAAATACTTTAATAAATTGTGTACAAATACTAATTATAATCAATAATTGACTTTTCATCAAATTATTTAACATAAGCATATTTTATCAATAAAAGAGTAAAAATTTTAAATTTATTCATCAAAACACAAAATAAATGACTGAAAATAGAAAACAAACTAAATCTCCCCCAAACTTGCAATGGACATTGTCCTCAAGGTCAAAGAAACAAATCAAAAGAAAGAAAATACTTCCTCTTATAGAAAAGTGGATTTCAAATTATAAGCAGGATATGCATTTCACTTTCTTGCTTCCTGTAAAACATCTTGAAACAACACTAAAAGCAAGCATGAGAAACTAATCACACAAAAAGAAAACATTATTTTTTTTATTTTTGTTTTTTTTTATTTTTTTTATTTTTTATTTTGGAAACTAGAAAAAGAAAGAGAAAAAAATACAAATGCGTATCAAGAGCACAAAAAGTGCTCTTTACTCAGCCATCTTGTATGAATAACTCTTGAGTTAGTTTTTTTTTTTAAAAAAGAAAAATCATATAAATTTAAGATGCGTATCAAGAGTACAAAAGTAACTCTTTACTCAGCTATCTTACATTTAGTGAATTGGACCTAAAATTTCGCTTGATCAGATATAACAAAAAACACACACACAAAATAAAAAAAATACGATAAAAAAAACTGCAAGAGTTAGGGAAATTATAACCGAAGATTCAGATCTAGTCCTCGTTTTTTATTGCTACTGGCCCTGGGGTGCCAAACTACCTGCGCCATCAATGGATCAGGTTCGAATTTAAAGTTTTGTAGTTGATCAATCAATTGATCAATAGTTGAAACAGAGACTAGGATGCGTCGACTCGCTGGTGTCATAAAACCCTGTTCCACAATATGATCAAGAAAAGATAACAAACCATTATAAAAACCATCAACATTAAGTAATCCCAATAGCTTTTGAAGAACAGTTAATTGGGTCCAAGATGCAATGGTGAAGATATCTTCAAATGTTTCTAGACCACCAGGTAATGTGATAAAAGTATCAGCATTGAGATTCATATATGCCATTCGTTCATACATACTATTGACCTGTAACTCATTACTTATAGTTCCACCAGTGATATGTTTATTTCGAGCCAAAACCTTTAGAACTATTCCTAAGACTTTACTACCTCTAATATATGCAGAACTTGCGACACAACCCCTTAACCCTAAACTACCTCCCTCAAACACCAAATCAATTTTTCGTTCAGCTAAAATCCTACCAAGTTCATTAGCTGCTATCAAGTACTCTCTTTTCTTGCCAGAGTTTGGACTACAAAAGACACAAATAGTTTTGAATTTGCGTGTTGAGGATTCTGTCATTTTCTCTCACTGATCTCTTAAAAGGGTTGTGTGCATATTGACAATAATGAATGTGCATATAAAGAAACTAGAAGAGTAAAAGAATAGTTCAATGGGATAAAATAATTGTTGACAGAAAAAGTATAAAAACAAAAATGATAATAAAAACAAAAATAATCAATACTGTGTGTACAAATGTCAAAAAGAATATTTGAAAAACTAAAAAGAAACAGACATTGAAATACTAAAAAGCTAATGAAAGTAGAAAAATCTGCAGCATGTGTACAAAAGTCAAAAAGAAAATATTAAAAAGCTAAAAGTAGACATTGAAAGACTAAAAAGTTGTCGACAGTAGAAAAATCTGCAGGAAAATAAAATCTAGATGCTAAAAAGTCAAAAAAATACTGCAAGATCTAGAAAAAATAATGCATTGAAAAATAAAAAGTTAGTGATACACCTTATTATAAACAGTAGTTGTGATTTTGGCTCACATCTTCCTCTGATTTTACGTCCAGTAATAGCTTACACGCCTTCTATGAGTCAAGGATAAGCTTCCCATCCAATTTTCTTATTAACTGGCAAACAGGGTCTTTTAATGTCAGATTTCCTAGACTGTAACACTGCTTCTCTTCTTTGAATAGTTCCCATAAATCTAAAAGAGTGCATTGAACTTGTCCACAAGGATGCGTCTCAAAAGTCTGTAGGATATTATCCATAGACTTTACTTAGTCCATCCTTTATGAATTTAATTTTGTCTTCTCGGTTTATGGATGCATATCCAATATTTCTGCAGCATGTGCTGCAATTCCATCTTCCACACTTGTAGCAGACTCCCATTCTCTTAACTCTCCTCTTATTTGAGTAAGAACTTCTCCCTGTACCTGGCAAATATTTAATAAATGAGTCATCAAGCTCACCTACCAATCGTACTTTGGCTTCTATGAACCAGCGAGTATCCTCAGGAAGATTCAGACACCTAAATGCCTTCATTCTTTCTAGTCTGCGTTCATCAATTTTCCTAAGTACATCTTGGGGAAGAGTTGGAAACCTATTTTTTAGTGCTGCAAGAGATGCTTCCATATCTGATTAACTTAGTTAAGAAAATGAAAGAGAAAACTTACAACGAAACAACTAAACAGAAATAAAAGAAACCTAATAAAGAGAAAACTTGGGTTTCCTCCTAATAAGCTATTTAATAACTTACAAACAACACTAAAGCAAAATTAAAATAGAATGAAACAAACAAAAGAATAAAAGAAATTAAAAAGAAGTAAAAAAGTTATAAATTTGCATTGCCTCCCAAAAGTGCTTAATTTATAGTCTTTAACTTGACTATAGTTAGATCCTCATTAAGAAGGATAATACACAAAGTATATAATCCCGATAATTGTGGAAAAATAGACTTTTACCAATTTTAATGAGTCTAGCTAGCATGATTTGAGCTTATCAGAGTCATGTAGTGAAGTTTGTTCTAAAAAAAAAAAAGGCTAAAAATTGCAGCACTTGTCTTCTCACTTAAAAACACTAGAAACAACAAACCAAACACATAAGGAGGAATTAAAAATTTTGAAAGTAAACAATAAAACCAAATAACTTGGGTTGCCTCCCAAGAAGCGCTTCTTTAACGTCATATTAGCTGGACGTTAATGTTATCCATCTTCATCCATGGACCTAGAGGTTTCATCATGTTGTTTGCCTCCATATTTCAAAATGAAGAGCAATTTGCAAAGATTGTAGCTCTCGCTGCTCCTCCACTTCATTGTAAATTGTAAAAGATGTATCTTTGTCGCTCTACGGCTTGGAAACTTCAATTTGATCTTGCCAGGTACAAGATCATACAGATTTATCCATGGACTTGTTAATTTTTTAGCTTTGGAATTCAAAAAATTCTGCACTTTATCTATATCCACCTCTTGCAACTTTGAGATGCTCCACCCAAATTCACTTACCTTTTTCTCTATAACCTCCATGAAACCAAATTTCCTCTCTATACAAGGTTTGGAAGATATAAGTACCGGCCAAAAACTTGATTCTCCCACAATTGAGCACATAGAGAAAGATGGTAATGGTGTAAGTTCGGTTGTGGGATGGCTATCAACTGATGGAATTTGAGGTAATGAATGGGTGGGTGTTTGGATTAGGGTGAAAATTTGGATTGTGATAGAAGGTAGAGATATTAGAATATTGGGAGAGATAGGGCTTTCCAAATCCAGTGTTTCATTCTCATAATTCTCATGTATTTCATTCTCCTGACTAGAGAACTCATCAATACTTCTATTGACCATCTCATCATCAGAAAAGAAGTCATCTTCATAGATCATTGACCACTCAAAATATGAAATGGTCTCCCTAGTATTTTGTACTTCTTCCTCTTCCAATTTTTCAATATGGGACTGCTCAATTGAATCATCATCTTCATAGTATCCCATATGCCTTACATCACCATTATCCTTACCATACTTGTCTTCTAATGAGACATCATCCCTTAAACATCCTTGTATGCTCTGTTCTGATGTGTCCACTTTAGTGTGAATTTGGAAGTTGCCATGATTTGACTCCACATAACTGACCATTGCTATAATTTTCTCTTCAATTCTTTTATAGCTATTAGTCAATTTGTTGTCTTTGGCATCTAATCTATCTTTCTCTTCCCAATTCTTACACATTTTCTCAGTGGATTCCAAAAATTTTTCTAATGTAAGCTCAAGAGATGACTTTTCCTCTTTGTATGGCATATCCTCATCATAAGTGGAATATATGAACCTCTCTAATGTAAGTTCAAGGGATGACTTCTCTTCACTTGATTGTATACCTTGTCTTTCATTCCACCCATAATTGTTTTGGAAGTCAGGTTGATAATAATATTCTTGGTCATAATACTGACTTTCGTTGTAACCCCATTTCAGACTTGGATAAGAAGTCCAATGCTGAAAATTGTTAAAATCCATGAACAAAATCTACAAACACAACTAAAAAAAAAAGTAATAAAAAGAATTAAAAAATAAAATGTCTAAATTAATAGAATATATCAAATCAATTAATATTGTCAAAAGTCGCCTTCCCGGGCAACGACGCCAAAAACTAGTTGCACAATTTCTGCAAGTACACAGATTGTAAACAAATAATATAGTAGTAAAATAAGTATCGATCCTACAAGGAAGGGTTGACAAGCACTAAAACTATTGAATATTCTATTATTTAGACTATCATACGAAAAGTCTTGTGATTTAAATTAAACTAGATATTTAGTGCTATTACATTAGTAAGTGAAATGTAAATAATTGAACTAAAAAATCACCTCAAGATAAATTCCCAGTAAGTGGAGGGGTCACAGCGGTCCCACTTAAAAACCACTTTTCTAGACAAAATATTATCAAGATAGGTAATTTAGTAGTACAATAATTTACTAAAACTATAACCAACAATAGAATAATTAATTATGAAATTTAAAAAACTAATTCAATATATGTAAATCCTAGGATTTAGATTTCATCAATTAATTACCTATAGTGTTCTTATGCTTGCTTGGTTGATTTAATTTTATTAGAATTAATGATTAGATTTTCCCTTAAGTATGTGAAGTTCTCTCTCAAGATAAATCACAAGTATTCATGTTAACCTTATGTCTACTCTCGTGATCACAAGCAATTAACATAAACCCATTAAATTTTATGGAAATCCTTTTATCAATCACAAAGGAGTGTTCTTATCTCTAAGCAACACATACCCTAGGTCTAATATCTTAATGAATTAATATTATACTTCCACTCTCGCTACTTCACATAATATCTTTAAACATGTAAATAGTGATCAAGTATTCACAAGCATTAAGTCCTAAAATAAAAGATGAATTCCAATAATCAAAACACTCAATCAATCAATCATAGAACACCATAAAATAATTAAGAGATTACATCTAAATCCTAGAAAAATAAATCCAACTACTGATAGTTAAAAAGAAAGAAACAATTAAATTAACAATCAAAATAACAAACATAATAACAATAAGAAATAATTAAATTAACAATCAAAATAACAAAAATAATAACAACAAGAAATAATTAAATTAACAATCAAAATAACAAACATAATAACAACTTATAATTAAATTCAAGAATAAAGTTTAGGAAAAACTTGTTTTAAGATACAATCTTTGATGAACTCGAGCTCCAAAAACACCTCTTTTTGATCAAAATAACAATAAAAAAAATATACTCTGAGAAAATATATGTAATCCTCTCTACATCTATTTTTTGCTACTTTGAGTTATGATTTTGGAGAAGAGAGGTAATGCCTTTATAGGCAAATTCCATCTTCATTTTCAACCATATTGCATCATTGATTACATCATTATTTTCATGACATCATCTCTTGCATCATTAATTTCATGACATCATTGCCTGCATCATTTGTAAAATGACATCATTGTCTGCATTATTTATAAAATGACATCATTGTTTGAGTCATGACATTACTGCATTATTGTGACATTATTTTGATCTGCAAAAATAAAATAAAAATACTAAAAACATATTATAATTTATTTATAAATTGTAGAACTATTTATTTCTAAAAATAAGTAATAATATTATTGCATTCTCAAAAATTGAGCTAAAATTTAAATTTAAACAAGTAAAATAACTCTAAAAATATAGAGTTATCAAAATATACTGCAAGGAAGAAAAAAATATAAGAAATTTTATGATGCAATCCGTTTCGAAAACGATTGTAAAATTAGAAATTTGGTGAATAGTAAAACAGTAACCATGCAAATTTTTTGCATGATTATTGTTCTAACTCAGCTACTATTTCAACTCAGTCACTGTAGCAATCCAGCATCACTGTAGCAAAGGTATTGTTCATATGGTACTATTCACTGGGTCCCACAGAATTTTTTTTAAGAGATCCATTCCATTAAGATTTGAAGTTTTAATTCCATTTTTGAGGTCAATTTTCTCAAATTTAGATTTTTTAGTATTACTTTGATGAAAGATGTTTTTTAGCAGAGGCGTTTTTAAACACCATGGAGGGTATACTGAAGTATACAACCCCTTCATTTGATGGAAAGGGTAATTTTACTTTATGGTAGAGTACTGTTCAGGACTTTTTAGTGCAACAAGGTCTTGATTTGGCTTTGGATGAAGAAAAGTCAGCAAGTATAACTGAAAGCGAATGAAAGACTATCCAAAGGAAGGTGGTGAGCACTATTCAGTTAGCATTTACCCCACAAGTAGAATTTGAAGTGATTAAGGAGACATCACCAAAGAAGTTGTGGGACAAATTGAAGGAGATATATGCGTCAAAGTCGCTAACTAACCGGCTGTTCATGAAAATGGAGATGCATTCGATCGCTCAAGACGGAGGAAGGAGGAAACCTCCATGACCACTTAAATAAATTTAATAAGCTAGTGTGCCTGTTGCTGAATGCTAGTGAAAAAGTTGAAGATAAGGGTCAAGCATTACTCTTACTCGCATCGTTGCCCAAATCTTACAAATCATTGGTGCAAACAATGTGTGCTGTAAAACCACACTGAAGTTGATTGAGGTGACAATGGTATTGAGAGAAAATGATAGGATGATGAGGGGTGAAAGCACTTCAATTAAGAGTGAGGGTCTTGCACTAGTAGAGAGTAGTGAGAGAGGGGGGAATCAAAATAGAAGGAGAGGTGATAAGAGAAATATATCAAAATCTTGGCCGAGAGATTATAGCAATATGGAGTGCTATTATTGTGGAGCGAGTGGTCACATACAACATCGATGTCCGAAGCTGAAAAAAGACTTAAAAATTCTTTAATAGATGAAAGGCAAGCTGAAAATTGATGATAGTGATTTCTCAACTATGGTCAATGTTACTGATGAGTGTGATGAATTTCACCTAGTACAAGGTGAAGATGTTGTTGGTTGCTCTGGTGAGAGCAATTATAACTGGGTGATGGATTATGCTTTTGATATACATATATGCAGAGATTGAGCTATGTTTGATACTTCACATACAGATGGAGAATATGGCTATATCAATGTGGGAAACAAATTGAAGCTAAAAGTTGATGGCGTTGGAAGAGTCCGCCTAAAAGTCCACAATGGTGTAGTCAAAAATATTTCCAATGTAAAATTTGTACCTACTGTAGGAGTACACATAATTTTGCTAGGAGAGATAGCATCGCACAAGTACAAATATGTTGGTATTGGAAAAAAGTGTAAAGTATGTAGAGGAGGTAGCTTGGTGATGCAAGGTAGGAAGAAAGGGAAAAATATTTGCTATATGGATGGCTATTCTCTTTTGCAGACAGGAAGCAGTAAAGTGAAGAAAACTAAGAAAAATGTGAATAGAGTCTAGTTTTCTAATAAGGTTGAAGTATGTGGAATTTTGAAGCACACTACTAATTCCATATTAGTGAAAAAGGGGGAGCCCTATAAATCGATTCTTAAAAGGATCGTTAAAGATCAAAGTGAAAGAGACTCTTGCTCAAGGAGGAGCATGAAGAGACTCAAATTAATGGAAGAGACTGACAAAGAATTGCAGTCATGATGAAGCTCTCCATGTGATTGAGAGGGGGAGATTTGTTGTGGTGTCTCTCTCACATGGAGGGACCCACAATTATTTTGACAAAAATAGAAGAAGAAAATGAAGTAAACAAAGGAGGCACCAAACTACGTACAGCTTGCAAATTACAAGCCATCCACACTGTTTGTAAGCAAGAGAATTGCTTATATAACGGCTTTCTCTTGCTCAGTTTAATACCACACAATTGAAAGAGTTTTGTGTGAGGGTATTTATACGGTGAGAAATATTTTATAAGAGAAAAATATTTCTAACCGTTTATAAAAGGGTTTTGATAATTTTTGTCTATCCAAAAATTATCCTACATTCCTTTAATCCTTGTTCATTGTGAGAAAGAATGTATTGGGTTATTGGATATTGTGTGAAAAGGGTTTATAATTCTGTCCGTGCAAAAATTGTACTGTGTAACTATAAGAGTTATAGTGAATTATCTTTTGTGAATCATGAATATAGGTTTATTGAGGAACCGAACCATGTAAAATTTTTATTGTCTTTGTGTGGATTAATTATTAATTTTTGCTTTTGCTGTATGTGTGAGAAATATCCTAGAAAATTTCCCAACATATATATATATATATATATATATATATATATATATATATATATATATATATATAAGATTCAAACTAATTATATAGATTACTAATTTGTGAGCCAAACGGACTATTATTATTTTCTAATAAAGGGTCTCCATAAAAGGTTTCAAGGTTATCGCTTCAATAAAATGTTTACAAATGGGTTAAGTTTGTACCCATTTCATAGAGCTAGTAAATTTTAACGCATTTAAAAATATAAATAAATTCAAAACAATCCAATTCAAATTATCGAATTTCATTAAGAATCAAAATGTACAAATCATTCGGTCTAACCATAATTCCATTTATCTAATTCGAAATGTAATTAATCTGTTTGACTTAATATAAATTCTTTAAAATACTTTCACAAATTATTTTTTAAAAATTAATAAGTAAATATAATTTGACTCACAACATGCAAATTTCTTGTTTCATAATATGCAAATTTCATTTCAATTTTGATTCATTTTTTTTTAAGATTCAATATATATATATATATATATATATATATATATATATATATATATATATATATATATATATATATATATATATATATATATATATATATATATATATATATATATATAAAACTTTTTCATTTATTTTTATTTACAAATAGTTATAATTATTAATTAAATTTAATTATATTATTGGAATATAAGATAAAAAAATTAAAAATAAATAATTATGATATTGAATAAATTACACCCTAAAAATTTTCTAAAAAACATAATGGCGTAAATATAAATAAATGAAATAACTAGTTTTCTTTTAAAAAAATTGTTTGAAATATGATACATATATATATATATATATATATATATATATATATATATATATATATATATATATATATATATATATATATATATATATATATATATATATGTTGTAGAATTCAGGTTAATTTCTACCAATAATAATAAAATTTATCTTGAAAACTATTATCCAATTGACTAGAGTGAAAACGATTATACTAAAAATCACCCAAGATAGATTCCTAGGAATGAATGGTGGGATCACAATGGTCCCACTTAAAAACCACACTCCTTAGATAGAATTTTAATAAGACAAGTAATTTTAATCCCGCAATAATTTATAACAACTATATCCGATAATAGTTATTAAATAGACAGAAAATAATATAAAGAGAACACTAGAAATTTAATGAGGTTGGCCAATTTTGCCTACATCCTCGGACACTACCAAAATAATATTTCACTAATTGAAGAAATATTACAAAAGAGAGAGAAAGAATACAAATTGACTAAATAGGAAGGAAGACAACTTTTAGGATGATTAACTAAGGGAGGGGAGGAGTCTATTTATAAGCTTGGGACTCCTCCCATTTTTCCTAAAATCCCGATATGGGATTTTGTCAAAACCAACAAATCTCTACCCTGGCAAAATCCCATATAATTTTCTCAAAAATCCAATCTTCCGTAGTGTTTGCAAATTTCATCTTTCAATATTTAACAATATTGACTAAGTCTAAACAATGTCTAAACTTGACTGCAATTACTACTTTTGTTATCATATCAGTAGGATTCGCAGTGGTCCGCATCTTCTGGATTATGACTCTACCTTCTTCTAGAATCTCCCATATAAAGTGATATCAAACATCAGTGTGCTTAGTCCTTGCATGATAAACCTGGTTCTTTGCTAAATGAATAGCACTCTAACTGTCACAATGCACTTTGATGTGCTTTTGTTCTATTCCCAGTTCACCAAGCAACCCTTGAAGCCAAATTGCCTCCTTTACAGCCTTTGTAACTGCCATATGCTCTACCCCTATAATAGACAAAGCCATTGTTGATTGTAAGGTGGACTTCTAACTGACTAGTGCCTTTGTAAAAGTAAACACATAACCAGTAGTTGAACGATGCTTTTCCAAATCACCTGCATAGTTAGAATCACAATACCTAACTACACACTAACCTTCTTGCTTGTCCTGCTGAAATACCAAACCAACATATATGGTGTTCAGAATATACCGCATAATCCATTTCACAGCTTGCCAATGCTCCTTTCCAGGATTATGCATATACCTGCTCATAACCCCAACTGCTTGTGAAATATCAGGCCTTATACACACCATTGCATACATCAAACTACCAACAGCACTTGCATATGGTACTTTTGACATGTATTCCCATTTTGCATCATTCTTTAGTGATATGGATGCACTAAGCTTGAAATAAGGAGCAAGTGGTGTACTAACTGGTTTTGACTTCTCATTCATGCTAAAACATTTTAGTACCTTCCTCAAATATTCTTTCTGAGACAAACAGAGCATCCTTAATTTCCTATCTCCAGATATTTCCATGCCGAGAATCTTCTTAACCTCACCTAAATCTTTCATCTCAAACTCCTAATTTAGCTGAACTTTCAACTTCTCAATCTCTCCTTTATTCTTTGAAGCTATCAACATATCATCTACATAAAGGAGATGATAGATAAAGGATCCATCTTGTAGCTTGCGTAAATATACACAGTGATCATATTTGCTTCTTGTGTACTTCTGCCTTATCATAAACTTATCAAATCATTTGTGTCACTGCCTTAGAGATTGCTTCAATCCGAACAAAGATTTGTTTAACCTGTACACCATATTCTCTTTTCCAATAACCTTAAATCCTTTAGGCTGACTCATGTACTTTTCATCTTCCAAGTCTCCATGTAAAAATGCAATTTTTACATCCAATTGAACTAATTCCATATCCATTTGTGCTACCAAGGCCAATAGAATTCTGATGGAGGAATGTTTTGCAACTGGAGAAAACACTTCATTATATCAATTCCCTGCATCTGTGCATAGCCCTTAGCTACCAATCTTGCCTTGTAGTGAATATTATTCTTGTCAGGAAATCCCTCTTTCTTTACATAAACCCATTTGCAACCAATTGCCTTCTTTCCCTTAAGTAGACTTGCTAGCTTCCATGTTTGATTTTTCTCTAGGGATTGCATCTCTTCTTTCATAGCCTTCTTCCACTTTTCTACTTCAGAGCTCTGTACAGCTTCTCTGTAAGTGGCAGGAACTTCATCATTTTCAATTTGAGATGCATAAGTCACCATATCTTTAAGACGAGCAGGTTTCTTTATGTTCCTTTTTTGCTTACTAAGTGCAATTGGTATATGTTGCTATGGAAGTTCTTATGCTAGAACCTCTACTTCCTTATCTTATTCATCTTCTACCATTTCTTGAAATTCCTCATCTGATTAAGGAGTATTAGATTCTATTGGTGATGGGTCAGTTACTCTTCTTTTATCAAACTCCATCTATTTGGGAATACACTCCAACTGCTGTGGAGTATCATCTGTCTGCTCATTAGTTACCTTTTTCAACATGGTAGATTCATCAAAGGTAACTTCCCTACTGAAGATTACTTTCTTTGTCTCTAGACACCAAAGATGATAGCCTTTTACACTAGAGGTGATCCCTATAAAGATTGCCTTCTTTGCTCTTGGATCCAGTTTTGACTCCTTAATATGGTAATATGCAATGAAACCAAACACATGTAAGGAATCATAATCTGTAGTAGATTTTCCAAATCATTTCTCCAATGATGTCTTACCACCAATAGGAGTTGATGGTAAACGGTTAACAAGGTGATAAGCATATACCAAAATCTCAGCCCAAAATTCTTTGTCCAACCCAGCATTGGATAACATACACTGAACCTTCTCTAGCAATGTTTGGTTCATACGTTTTACCACCCCATTATGTTGTGGTGTATTTCTAATGGTGAAGTGCTTAACAATACTTTCATCTTTACAGACTTTCAAAAATGGATCATTTTCAAACTCTCCACCATTGTCTATATGTAGACGTTTGATTTTTCTACTTGTTTGAGTCTCTATCATCTTTTTCCATTTAAGAAAAATTCCCAACACCTTATCCTTCATCTTCATCATATATGCCCAAACTCTTCGGGAAAAATCATCAACAAAGGTAACATAATAGTGTTTTCCTCCCAAAGAAGTTATCTTGGAAGGCCCCCATACATCTGAATGAACATAATCCAAAATACCCTTAGTATCATGGATTGTTGTTCCAAATTTCACCATTGTCTTTTTCCCTTTAATGCAATGCTCACAAAAATCCAATTTGCAAGCCCGTGCTTCTTTCAATAATCCTTGATCTATTAATAATTTCAAGGATTTTTCTCTAGCATGCCCCAAACGCTTATGCTATAACCTAGTTGCTTCTGACTCCTGATCATCAGTAGAAGCTGTATAGCTACTGTCCCAACAATTGTGCAACCTAGAAAGTAATACACATTGTTTCTTTTTGGATTCCCTTCATTATCACAAGTGCTCCAGTGATGATCCTCATTATGTCATCTTTCGCCCTTATTTCGAAACCTTTTGACTTTAAAGTTCCTATAGAGATGAGATTTCTCATCAAATCCGGCACATAATGAACCCTGTTAAGATTCTGATTGATCCATCTTGATTCCTCAAGCGAATTGAACTAATCCCATGTGTGTCAAGAGGGAAATTATTTATTGTGTAGACAACTCTACCTTTTAGTTCTTTAAAATCAAAGAACCATTCTCTATTGAGGGTCATATGGTGGCTACAAACTGAATCTAGCAACCCTAAACTAGAACAACTGGTTGATGGTGTAGTAGCAATTGAGAGGTCTGAATTTGCATCATCACACTCAGCTACATTTGAAATTGAGACAGCCTTTCCCCTTTCAGGTTTGCCTTCATTCTTTAATTTGGGATAATCTTTCTTCCAATGCCCTTTTTCTCAACAAAAGACATATTCATCTTTGCTTAGTCTAGATTTTGACTTTGATCTCCCTCTCCTTCCTTTATTTTGGCTTTGCGAATGACCTCTTACAACTAGAGCTTCTGCTTCCTCTGTTGTGCTATCTTGTTTTTCTTTCTTTCTTAGTTCATAACTATATAAAGTAGTAGTTACTTCACTAAGAGACACAGCAGCCTTCCCATTAAGTAGAATAGTTTCAAGATACTCAAACTTATCAGGAAGTGACCCCAATAATATTAGAGCTAGATCTTCATCGTTAAAAGCCTCATTCATATTCATCAAATTAGTAACCAACTGATTAAAGCTAGTAATGTGATCATTCATAGTGGTACTAAGTACATAATTGAAGCAGAACAATCTTTTCTTTATATAGAGCTTGTTTTGACTACTTTTCTTCAAGAACTTCTCCTCCAGTGCCTTCCACAATTTATTTGCAAAAGTTTCTTTTGAAAATGAATACTTCTGCTCTCTAAAAAGACACGATCGAATTATACTACATGCCAATCTATTAATAGTCTTCCATTCTTTCTCCTCAACATCCTCTGGTTTCTCTTCTTCAATGGTAATGTCTAGACCTTGCTGAAAAAGAGCATCTAAAATCTCGTTTTGCTACATGTCAAAATGATCGGTGCCATAAAAAATCTCCACTGCAAATCTGGCATTTGTTATTGTAGTTCTTGCGAAAATTGATGATGATGAAGATGTGGATGCATTTGTATTATCTGCCATTTTTGCTACAAATTCTATTTAATAGCTGTCAATGCGGAATGCCAATTAGCCTAAGAATTTTTTTTTTTTTATATGAAAGATTAGCCTAAACCGCAATCACAGAGCATACTAAAATAAACCAAGAGTTCTAATACCAATTGTTGTGGATTTCAAGTTAATTTCCACCAATAATAACAAAATTCACCTTGAGAACTATTATCCAGGTGACTAGAGTGAAAACGATTGTATTAAAAATCACCCCAAGGTAAATTCCCAGGAAAAAATGATAGGGTCACAATGGTCCCATTTAAAAACCATAATCCTTAGATAGAATTTTACCAAAACAAATAATTTTAATAGCACAATAATTTACAACAACTATATCCGACAATAGCTATTAGATAGACAGAAAATAACATAAAGAGAATACTACAAATTTAATAAAGTTCGACTAATTTTGCCTACGTTCTCGGACACTACCAAAATAATATTTCACTAATTGAAAAAATATTACAAAAGAGAGAAAAAATACAAATTATCTAAACAGGAAGGAAGAAAATTTTTGGAATGATTAACTAAAGGAGGGGAGGAGTCTATTTGTAAGTTTAGGATTCCTTCCATTTTTCCTAAAATCCCGATGTGGGATTTTGTCAAAACCAACAATATATATATATATATATATATATATATATATATATATATATATATATATATATATATATATATTAGCAAATTTTTTTTTTAAAAATTCAATTTGTTGAATGTAAATATCAACATTCATTTACAAAGCTATTTGACAATAATACGATAATTTAAAAAAAATTACCCATATATATTATTTTTAAAAAAAATTTACTCATATATATGTTTTTTTATACCATATAAAGCGGAACCGATGAACCAATAGTCAAAGTACTTTTTTTGTTATAAAAAATTTTGGCTTTGTTTTTTTTATTTTTTTTTATTTAATCCGTTGACTGGGTGTCAGGAAACAGAAAGAATATAAACATGCACTAACAATTCTGATTTCAATGAATAAAAAATATATACATGCACTAACAGTTCTGATTTCAATGAAAAAATTGTTCTGCAAAAATCTGATTCTTCTGAAGTCATGGGACAACACTGAATCAACAAAACCGATAATTAAACTATGGGTTTCTAAGATCACTAGATCTTGAAAAATCCAATGGCCACAAATCAATACTTCATCTTTAAAAACCCCTAAACTGAATAAACATTCAATCAAAGCTTCATCTTGCTTCATTCTCAAAGAAATTCTGCCAAATAAAGAAGCGTTTGATTATAAGGTAATTTTATTTAATTTAATTTTTACCTTTTATAAATAATTATATATATGAGTAAAAATAATTTTCAAGTCTGTTTTTTTAAACTAAGTTAAGAATATACAACTAATATTTTGAAGAAATTTGCATCAAAAGAGATGTAATTTTTTTATTAATATTTATGATAAGTTAGCATACTAAAAATTGGTTGTTTGTAAAAAAAAATTATTTGGTAAATTTTTGTTATACAATAATTTTTTAATTAATAACTATTGAAAAATAAAAAATATGTGAAATAATAATTCAAGTGAAATAATAATATTTGTTAAATAATAATATATGTATGTCATTTATAAAAAAAAATTATTTTTAATAGATTTTGTAAATTTTTCCAAAAAAAAATTATTATGAAATAATAATTTCTGAGAAATAATAATTTTGTTAGTTTTATGTTTATTAAAATCATAATATATGTATATTTTTTAGTAAAATTTTTATTTTGGTTTTCATAAATTTTAACAAATACAGCATTTTAATAATAAATTTTGAGAAATATTATATAATTATATATTATTTAATACAATTAAATTAATTAAGATAATAATTAATGTATAATATTTTATAATTAGTATAATATATTAAGTTATAAGTTAATAATAGTTTAATGTAATTAAGTAATGTCATTAAGTTATATTTGATATAATTTATTTAAAAAGCATATAAAATGTTTATTTTTTAATATTTGTTAAAAAAAATTGAAACTTTCGCATATAATGTGCCAATTGAATGTTAATTGCAATATCTAATTCTTATCCATCCAATGAAATTTAAATTGACAGTTTCAAGCATCAATCGTGGAACAAATTTTAAATTAGTAATATTGCACTTCAATGATGAGTATGAGCATGAAAAATTTATGGATCAAAAAGAATACTATGCTCGTTTGTTTGCAGTGCCAGTGGCATTTTAGGTGGAAGAATCAAGTAAATTGGTAAAAAACTTACATACTCTTAGAGCTACGACCGTACATCGTCGATCATCAAGTTTGATAAGGAGAAATATGCCTATGTATGAAACTGTTGTTATTCGAATACGAAAGGAGAATACATGGATACTTCATTAGAAATCAAGATATTTCATGTTAAAACTTGCAAAAAAACAAGTCAATGGGAATGGCTGAACATTATTTGATACAGAGGTTAGGAATGTGCTTATATACCATAAATATGCTTCCGATGATGAAATGTCTGATGAAGGGGCATATGATAGGATGTTTAATGTGAATATTATAAGGTTATTTGGTAGGTGTTAATTACGCCTTATACTAAGTTAATTGTATGTAGTAATATCTTAATTTAATCATAATAAATTAATTGTAATAATATTAACTTGTCATATATAGGCAAATTGTCATAAATGTATTGTATGGATTGATATTGTATTGTTTAATCAACAAATAACTTTTCATTTAATTAAAAAATATTGTAATAAGAACATAAGGACGTGATATGAAATATGCAATTATAACCATTCAAATACATAATATAGCACATATACAATTGATAAAAAAAAAAAAAAAAAAGACTAATGGCCTCCACGATTTCTGTGTCAGTCTCCTCCTGTCCCACAAGAATGAGATCGATGGTCACGTGGTGAAGCACATCTAAGCTGAGCCACCGTAGGTTGTACTTCTACAAGCTGTTCTTCAGCAGCAATATTATGTTCTTGACCATCCACTTGATATGGAATGGGAGGATGAGTAAAAACAAGTCCTAATATAGCAGATGGATGCTTAAAAGTAGGTGCTAATATGTCAATCGGAGTAAAAATTTGCCAAAATATTGTGTTTTCTATTTAGGATTTTCACTCCCCACTATGCTCATGTTCAAGGTGTTAATGCAAAAGATGGCGCTGTATTTGGGTTCAGTGTAAATAGTACAAATGTAAAAGGATCATGAGGAGGTTGCACATGTGAATTTGAACTATGAGAATTGAGTGGAGAATTGGGATTGTTCGTACATCTCTTGTGTAATATCGGGTTGTTGAGCCTTAATTGTCCATACATCTCCTATGTAACATTGGATTGTTGAGCCCTGATGAATTGCTGAACTCAAATCTAGTTGATGTGCTAGGTTGAAACCTATCTACATCAACTGTGGCATCCTGCTGGCCTATTTTGTGGAATTCAACTAGATGCAATGCATCTCAATAATTAGACATATCCATCGAGCGCCTCTAATTTACCCTGCAATTAGAATGTCATTAAGTTCATCATTCACTAAGATCGACATCCGACTGATGATGTTCTAGAACTTGCTATGGCTCTAGAGGTTGTCCCTTAATAATCCATTCCTCCTCGGCTAATGCATCAAATAGGGTCTATCAATTGTGTCGACATCCTTTGTTATACTGATTCTCTCCATAACATCTTTTTGCAATTTATTAATTATTAGTTAGATATGAAATGAAAAAATTTACATGTTATTATTTTATATTAGTGGAATATGATAATTAAATAATCATAATACTATTACTTTAGCATTTTAACTAATCATTGAATTAAACAATCCATCATTAAGAGATAAATATCTTTTGGTCACCCTTCTAAACTATTCCATATATTGAGAATGGTAATTTGGATGTGTGTTTCATGGCACGTCTACATGGATCTATTGATGTCTGTCAATCCCACATTGCAATCCATTGCTGATGGTGCGCACGTTATTCATATATTCTAGAATGAAAGTCAGTGCCCTTAAGCCTTTTAGGTTGAAAAGGCTGCAATGATATGCGTTACCGTTATCCAAAGTGTCTCATAACTCTGTTCAGCTGGTGCCATTTTATAATGTGAAAGCATATCAAGGGGAATATAGCTTGCCATATATTATGTCTATTACGATAGTAATTAAGGAGTGATTTGAATATACCTTGCTCATATGGCTCCCAAATCATCAGCATGAGCGATTTTTCAATATTTATTAGAAAAACACATGATACAACATGAAAGCATTATTTTTTAGCTGATGCTATCCCAATTACATACCTAATGATCGTGCATGATATCAAATTTGTACCAAATAACTAGCAAGATGTGTGTAATGGCATTAATAACCTATCTCACAATGCTCCATCTATAAACAAAATGTTGTACTGTTAGTGTAATTTAATCAAAATATGTTAATCTAATACAAATATGTTAATTCATGCTCACCATTGCCCAAAAAGGGCATCAGTCGCTGCCATTCTTACACACTAGAAGAAATAATGGAAAGTCTATCCCATGCCCATCGTTGTAATATGAATACTAGCCTATTAATTTCTACTGCATGTCGATGGATTGCCAATATAACTTATTATACAAATATACAAAACAGGCAACTCCCTAGCTATATTGACCGGTAAGGTCAAAGTCTTATAAGAGAGGCAGTTAAATCAAATAAACTCGACTTTTATCATCACTAGTGAACAAAACATCACCTATAAGATGGAGTATATATGCACGTATTTAGGCATCCATATGAAGCTCAGTTGGATCATTAGAAAGAGTGTCGAATCTTGTATTTAGCCAAGTCATCAACACTCTATTGCCTCTAATATACATTCCATCTAGGGCTTGACCAAGAAGTTGTAGACATAAATCCCTGTCATTTATGTGCATGTATCTTATTACTGCATGACAATCTATAGGTAAACTAGTCTGTATGCATACGTCCTATAGAGTGGTGGTCATCTCTCTATAAGGGAAATAAAAGGTGTGGGTCTCCGATCTCCATCTTTCTACTATTGTAGTGATTGGATGGTGATCTAACTAGAAAAGTTGAGCCTAGATACGCTATAAAATCTTGTGCAGCATAATCGTGGAAGTTTGTAGTCATCAATCTCAAAATCATGTGACTTTAATGCATTATGCCTACATCTCACTGGTTGGGTGGCTCCCTCATCTGCCTATACAACTCTTGATTCATAATTATCTTGCATGTCTAATAATTTAGTATTGTATGGTCTAGGATATATGTGATTTGCAACATGTCCACCCTCTATACCTAAAATATGCTATATTAGTTAAAATGATATTGAATCTCAATTGTAATAAGAAATAAGATAGTGTATCACAAAAACACATGACATCAGAAAAATTTATGATTACATTAAATATAGTATGCATTGAATGTATATGTGTATTTTATTACAAAATATTATCAAAAGAAATTACATTAAACATAGTATGCATCAAATGTGTCTATGAATTTTATTACAATATTATGAAAAGAAATTACATGACTTTAAATTAAATTTTTCTCAATATATCATACATCTGTTTCTTCATATAAAAGTTGAATATCAAACAAACAATCAGTCCCCGCAACTAATGTTCTAAAAATACATGTTTGGTTGATAACGTTGTTTTTAAAAAATTCTCTAACATGATGATTAAAGTAAAATCTATTTATTCTAGCATGATGATTAAAGTAAAATCTATGTATTCTTATCTTAATACGGTTATTCTCTTCCCTTATAGGAAATAATTCATGACAAATTTTATCAGTATTTGCTCTTGGTATATGGATTGCCTTAACATGAGATATTTGGATTCCTAATTCTATTAGTTCTTTCAAAAGTATTAATGACTCATATGTGTGAAAGTACCATTCATTTAACATCGTTGCAATAATTTGCTCACCATATTGTTGATATGGATCAATAGGATAGTGAAAATATCATCAAGTGACCAATGTTGGCCATATGCTCTAAATATGTTATCAGGAGTGTAAAATGACATTAATTATCACCAACCATAATTTTGTATGAATAACATCACGTATTTTGTATAATAACAAATATGATCCATGCATACATTAAAATTTATTTACCATTAAAATAACCAGATAAAAAAAACTTAGCAAAAAATACTAGTAAATATGTTATGAAAAATTAAATTATAAGACAAAAGACAATAACTGAGGTACAATTTGAAAATACCATTTTATAGATGCATATTCCTACTATTTGTTGCTTGACATGTCTTAATGTTATAGCTAAATTGACCACCTAATCTATATGAATGACCATCTTTTTCCTTAACCTGCCAGCCTATTTGAGTTATAATCCTTGAGGACTTTGGTCTACCACAACTGTTGTAACAAACCATACACACTTTAAGAGTTTTGTGATAATTTATTTGAATTTAGAACTATTAGAACTAAGTGTATGCTTTTATGAAATTCATGTGTTATGTGATTGATGAGTATGTGGCATGTTAGATTAGCTCTAATATGCATAATATGAATTATTATGGTGAAATAAGTTATTTATATGAAGTGCATAAGTATAAAATAATTTATTGCACATAAATTAAATTTTCATACACAAAGCGATTTTTAAGCATAAAATAATTTTTATGAACATTTTTAAAATATTTTTAAATGAATATTATGGGGGAATTTTAATGAAAATAATAAGAAAAATATTTTATTTTTAATTATCTATAATTAGCCCATAAATTAAATAAAAAGCGCAATTTTTCAAAACCCACTACACCAAAACACTCATAACTTAGCTCATTAAGGGGAAACTTAGAATTAGCCCAAAACCCTAAATATTTAAAGTGAAATTTGGCCAGCCCTAGTAGTAGCAGCCACCATTCTATTTGTAATCATATTTCCAGTAGAAAATCCTCCCCAAAATAATCTCTCAACTGAAATTCATAGGGTACCTTCAAACCTTGCGATTTCGCAACTGTTTTTGTAAGTTTTTCTCTTCTTTCAATTTGCTATTTGATTTTTATGAAAATAATCTTAAGAAAATTATTTTGAACTGAGTATTTACTGATTTTTATTGATTAAATTCAGCCTAGGTGAATTTTTGAAAGAGAAATCAATTTTTCTATTGAAAACACAAACCTCTCTACACGAATTCTCTAAAGGTAAACCCTAATACTCAAAATTTGAAATTTCATTCATAAACACAAGGAGGGTGATAACTCTATATTTTGAGTTATTTTATTTTTTTAAACTTAAATTTTAGCTCAGTTCTCGAGAATGCAATAATATTATTACTTGTTTTTAGAAATAAATAGTTCTACAATTTATAAATAAATTATAATATTTTTTTAGTATTTTTATTTTATTTTTGCAAATTAAAATGATGTCATAATGATGCAATAATATCATGACTCAGGCGATGATGTTATTTTATACATGATGCAGACAATGATGTCATTTTATAAATGATATAGGCAACGATGTCATGAAATTAATGATACAAGAGATGATGTCATGAAAATAATGATGTAATCAATGATGCAAAATGATTGAAAATGAAGATGGAATTTGCCTATAAATAGGCATTTCCTCCCTTCTCCAAAATCACAACTCAAGGTAGCAAAAAATAGATGTAGAGAGAGTTACATATATTTTCTTAGAGTATATTTCTTTTATTGTTATTTTGATCAAGAGGAGGAGTTTTTGGAGCTTGAGTTCATCAAAGACTGTATCTCAAAACAAGTTCTTCCTAAAATTTATTCTTGAATTTAATTATAAGTTGTTATTATGTTTGTTATTTTGATTGTTAATTTAATTATTTCTTCCGTCTCAATTATGAGTAGCTAATTTTATTTTTTATGATTTAGATATAATCTTTTGATTTGCATATAATTATTTATATTTAATTGATTGGATTTGATTGTTGGAATTAATCTTTTATTTTAGAACTTAATGCTTGTAATTAACTGGCCATTAATTTCATGATTTAAGATATTGTGTGAAGTAGTGAGAGTGGAAACATAATATTAGTTCACTAGGATAATTGACTTAGGGAATGTATTGCATAGAGATAAGAATACTCCTTTGTGATTTTTAAAAGGATTTCCATAAAACTTAATGGGTTTGTGTTGATTGTTTATGATTATAAGAGTAGACATAAGATTAATATGAACACATATGTTTTATCTTGAGAGAGAACATCATATAATTTAGGGAAATCTAATCATTAATTCCAGCAAAAATAATCCATCTAAAAATTATGAAGAAATCATATGTGATCAATTGATGAATTCTAAATTCTAGACCTTTAATCTTATTTCATATTTATCATTATTTATTTACTTGAATTTCACTTTAGCTTAAAATATAAATTCTCATAATTGATTTTCTAAATAATAGTGTAATATTAATTTTGATACTTGTCAACCCTTCCCTGTGGATTTGACATTCTATTCACACACTATTACTTGGCACGACCTGTATACTTCTGAAAATCGAGCAACAGGGGGCTGCTGATTCTTGCATTATTGTGTTTTAAATTGATTTTTGTTGTGTTTAGATGAAAAATATTGATTTACGTCATATTTTTGTATATTATTGTAATGATCAGAAAATACCGAAAACCAAAAGAACTCATGATTTTCACCCTACAACCTAAAATTGGAATTTTCATGCATATGGATTATCTATGGTTGCCAATTTGTGTATATTTGGATTCTAAACTAATTTTTGTTATGTTTTGATGAAAAATCATGGTTTAAATGATGTGTTTATATATTACTGTAATGACCAGAAAGTACTGAAAATAAAAAAGACTCATGGTTTTTATGCTAAAACCTAAAGTTGGAAAATTTCATGCATATAAATATCCATGACTATCAATTCATAGGTATTAGTGTTCTAAAATGATTTTTGTTTTGATTAAATGAGAAATATTAGTTTAAACCATGTTTTTTCATATAACTAGAGTGAATAGAAAGTGCGAAAAGTAAGAAAATTCACATTTTTCTTTGATAGGTATATTCGGCCAACCTAGGGATTTTAATCCCAATATCTATAATTTTTATATGATATATTATAATGATTATTGATATGTATATATGAATAATAAATGATTAAATTGTATGTTGGTTAAAAGAATAACTTTAGGCAAGTTTAGAGACGATTAGGGTTTCCTAATCCTATTACTATGTTGTGATTGATATGTATATATGATTAAGTGACATGGAAAATAGGTTTATGATGAGTTAATAATGAATTAATGATCTTAATTTGTCTCTGAGGTTAATTGTATGAATTGGCCATAAGAGATAAATATGACACTTGAAAGGTTACTTGTTAAGTTGACATTTATGGAAAGTGTTAAATGTACTAAGTTGAAGGTTAAATGGAATGGATATTGAGATTATAATATATATTGTGCTTAACTTTAGATAGTCTTGGTATGAGTTGTAATGTGTTTTCATGTGAGCCTATAAGGGCTAAGTGTGCAAGACTTTAAAAGTCAACATGTTATGTGTAAGTGAAGAGTGCACTTCTACGTGCAACTCCAAGTTTGTGTGAATGTTGTATGTGCATGGAATAGTTATGGGATAGGATAGCATGAAATTGAGCAAGTAATAAGTATTGAATTAAATATTATGTTAGAATTTGAGGTGTAGTAGAAGTTCAAAGGGCTACAAGTACTAAGAGCAAATGAACCACAAGGTGAATAAACATTATGTTTCAAGTTACAAGTACAAGTTATCATGTTTTATGAACCTTTGATATCTTGAAACCCAGGTTCTTTCCTATTTTCAAATATAATTATATGATTTCTTTGTTATGCTTAGGTTGCCAAAGGATAATTGGTCCAAAGCTATTATTGTTTATTCAATAATATGAAAGAACCTTTGTAATTGTTGCCTTACCTTACTTTTTTTTTTTGGAACCACATTATTATATTATCTTTTGTTCAATAAGTTAAATTGTTATTGCTATTATGGTTCATGTTATTGTTTTCTTAAGTGCTATTGTTACAAATGATTAACATTAGCTCAAGCTATGGTACCTCTAACCCTTTTATGCAAAAATCCTCATGCTGATGCGGGTAATCATCAAAACCTGTACATATGGTCTTAATCCGATGGATAGGGGTAGTGTATCCACCACAGCTAGAAGGGGCGGTTCTAGCCATAGAGCCTTATTAGTATCACACTTCTTTATGTGTTTGAGTGATTATGGCGATAGCTTTCACTTTATGTGTTCGAGTAATTATGGCAACAACCTTCACTTTATGTGTTATGTGTTATAAGTGTGATTTCTATGAACCTTATTAAATTACAAACTATGAGTCATGACTTTGTGAGGCCTCACCCGAGCACCAGTCCAATATGCTGAAGGGATCAAAATGCTCTTCGGGAGAAACTTCACGATTGGAACTCGTTATGAATTCAGAAAATTGAGTTTTATAATTTGGAATTTGTGAAAGGGAGTCACCACTTTAATTTACTTATTTTAATTGGGAAAATTAAAGAAAACCCAAGTTGATTGACTCCAAAAATATTTTGATTTATCCCAATGGAAAAGCACTAATCCACGAGTGACCAAAAAGGGCTAAGGGATCAAGTTTTGGTAATTATGCAAATTGAAAAAATAGAATTTTCTTTAGTTTGGCTAAAAGTTACAAAATAACTCTTAAAAAGGAATTTTCGTATATGTATGAATAGGAATAAAATGATGAATGAAATAGTTATAAATGACAGAATGAAATGAAATGATAATTGTAAATAAATAAGCAAAGAATAAATCCAACTTAATTATTACAAATCAAAACAGATAAAATAAGAGGATCTTTCCTCTAGCCCTTATAGGTACTAGGAAAAGCACACATTACTCAATTAAGTTAAAGAAATGAAAATATATAATTAAAAAAGAAAGCATTAAGACAAATGAATAATAAAGTAAATGGGGAAAATGTTATTAAAAAGATTTTGGAGTTGATGCCTAACAGAATGGTAGCCTGCATATCCTATTAAATAGGAATCATACCCCACGCAGTTCTTCCTTATTAGGAAGGAGGGGTTCTAGAAAAAAATGTTGTTCAGTTTATTAATTTAATTATGATCTTTAAATTAATAAATTTTAGATCTTTTCTGTTTCAGACCTAAAGAGAATTCTAGATATGAAAAAGAAAGAATCATACCTTTGCTTTTCTTGATCTTCGGATGAACGAAGCGAGTTTAGCTCTAGATCTAAGCTCCACCTTGGATTTGGAATCCTGAATTTTAACCTCAAATAGCGAAAGGTTAGCAAAATGGTATAATAAATGCAAATTAAAAGAATTTGAAACGACAGATTTTAGTATCAAATTTCAAGTAGAATTTCAACACAACAAGTAGATCAATATAAAAGAGTTTCTGTCTTAAAAATCGTGTCAAATGAGCTTGAAAGAGACTCTATTTATAGAGCAACTGAAAGGGTGCCATCGTATGCCGGCTGCGGCATCGGCGGTATGCCGAACGGCCGGGCGGCGCCCGTAGTGTGTCAGCCAGCCGAGTGGTACATTGAGCATGCCACTCATACTGACAGCATGCTAGGCATGCTGTCCCACTGCTGACATGTCGGGCATGCCACCCAAAGAGGTGGCATGCCTGGCGCACTGCAAATCCACTGGTCCAACCCGTTTTTGCATTGTTTTGGCCATTTTTGGTCCATTTCTGATTGCTTTGAGTCTGGTTTGATTCTATAGGTTCGTAACTAAAAAATGGTCAACTGGAGGTGCAATTTTGAGGGTTCACAGCTACCCCCCTTATCTGATTTGGTCGGACATAGGCTGAATATGATAAGTGTGAATTGGAAGGTTTAGGACACCGTTCTAAAAATTTTGAAGGTCCATGTATGTATTGGGAGCTATATAAAAGTGCCATGTTTGATTTTTGGCTTTTTTGACCCCATCTAGCCTCTTTTCTAATTTTTGGGCTATTTTTGAATTTTTGATCTTTCCACAATTTTAGGAGATTCTGAACTCTGATTGAGACCCCGTCTATTTCGAGAGATGGATAAAAATCTTATGGATTCACTGCTTCAAATGAAATTGAATTCCAAGTTAGAATGAGCATGTTATGATGAAACCATGTGATCTGGACCTGCAAATAAAAAAAGCTAAAAGGTATCATTATGAGGGGGGCCTATCTTTTCACCTACGTATACCCCTTTTTCCTTCACATTTTCATAACTTCATTTTTTACTTCTTCTCTCTCTCTCTCTAGCTTTCATTCTCTCTCTCTCTCTAACTTTTCACTCCCTCTCTTTATTTTCAACTATCTCCATGGAAGCTTTCTGCCAGCTAGTAATAAGCGCTTAGGACCTAGAGACATTGCTAAAAGAGCCGGATCGCCATGTCAGCTATACTGGATCTCTTCAGGTATGCTCTATTCTTACAAAGAGTTATATATTTTCTTTCTTTTTTTTTTTGTTTTTTGTTTTTGTTTGTTTGTTTATTATGTATATATTTTTTATAGATATAAAAATAACATAATACATTAAAAATTTTAGAGGGTACACCTGAGGCCTAGGGGAGGCCGGAGTGTTATAGAGTTGGTCCGCTTGTATCTAGGGAATCAGGAGGCCATCTGTCAGCGTCTCAAGCCATCTGGCTTGCTCAGGTGGCTGGAGCTAGATATCAAAAAGCCTGTCAACACTACCATAGTCAGGGCATTGGTAGAGTGCTAATGGGATACTACAAATACATTCCACCTTTTGTGCAGTGAGATGACAATCACTCCTCTTGAGTGGAGCATGCTTACTGGCATGCACTTCAGATCTCGTCCTCTTGAGTTTTACTCTTCATGGATCGAGCATTCTTCCATAGAGATGACTGCTTTGATTGGGGCTAACCCACATTATGGGAACCCCAATGTTCTACATTCCTGGCTTTATCAGGCCTTAATGACCATGGGTCAGGCTCCAAGTCAGTATGATGTTGATCAGGGTGTTAGGCTATGTGCCTTGATTATCTTGAGCTGTACTTTTTTGCACAACAACAAGGATAGCATTAATCTGAGTGTCCTACACTCATTGGAGAACTTGGATGAGATTAGCGAGTTTGACTGAGGAGGCACTGCATTTTGTGCTATGTACTAGAAGCTGTGCAGTATTTCCTACAAGGCACTTAGTGGTCATGGTGGTACCTCTATTATGCTCAAGGTGAGTATTATACTTTATCATCTAGTTTCTTTGATCTCTGTCTAGTGACTAATAAAATTTATTTCTTGCTGTACTGGGCTTATGAGCACTTTTTGATGCTAGCTCCTCCGCGGAGAGAATTCACTGCTATTGCAGGAAGACCTTTGCTACTTTAACTATAGACCAGATATTCCTTTGTTGATTTGGACTCATATTTTTTTTTCTTTTACCTTCCACTGATTATCTTATGGTCTGTTTGCAGGTGAGATGGACACCATTTGAGAGGTTCGCAGCAAAGATACCTGACCAGATCAGGCCTAGTATGGACTTATCCTCTTGTCAGCTCTTGCTTCGTTATGAGTCTTTGAGGATGTTCTACCTGGGAGAGAGGGTGAGGGCATAGATTACAAGAGAGAAAGTTATGCCATGGCCTACTCCTGTAAATATGAGATATGGTCTGGCTATCTTGGGAGATGGTTCTTGGGCTAAAGGGTTCTCTTATTTAGATTATATCTTACCGGACATTGACTATGATGAGTTTTGCAAGACTTCCTTGATGTGGGGCATACCTCCATTGGATGGACTATGGAGACAGCCATATCGGGGATCTAGCTCAGGCACTTCCTGAAAGCCCCTTATCAGAGCTAGGAGTTTCATCTCTCCACGGGCCGATAATACTGCCCCTGTTGGCAGCATAGGTCTTAGGGTTGGACCTTCAAGATTTGCAGCTAGTCTCTCAAGTTTTGAGACTGGTCCTTCTGGGGCCAATGGCTCAGCTTCAGCTCCAGCTCTAGAGGCTTCAGTGGGAGGTATGACTTATCCGGCTCCTTTGCTTGCTGGTCTTATCTGTTTACCAGCTCATCTTAATTATGTTTCCTTTGACAGCCAATTACAGCATTATGATCTTCTTGATGAGCGACCAGCTTTCTTACTCATCATTCCTAGGAACATTACGGAGGTAACATTTTGCATAGCTAGTATTTTAACCTCTATTTGCTTTGTAATGATTTCTATGTTTGATTTTTTTTTCTTTCAGGTTCCTATAGAGTTTCTCTATTATCATTATGATCTCCTAGGCCGGCATGCTTTTGCCTTAAGCACCCTTCTGCATGATATAGATATGATGGTGGAGGAGTATGAGAAGCAGGAGGAGGCGCCTAAGTGAGGATGCCACAAACCCAGACGTGGTTGTCAGTGACCTGCTCCGTTAGCTTTGTTTTCCTTATATATTTGTACTGAGGATGATGCACTCTTTTATGTTATATAGTATTTTGGATGTATACATGACATTATGGATGTATGCACACTTTATATCTATGCAGTATTATGGATGTATGCATGATATGGATGACTTATAGATGTTTTTAGATGTATGATATGGATGTGCTACATGCAAACTTTTGACTTAACAGGACTTCCATTGTGCTACTTCTTATGATTTTCTTTCATTTTACCTCTTTTTCTTATCAACTCTGAACTGATTTTGACATGAAAATGGATTTTTAGGCTCAAAATTATGCGAAATTTTTAAGAATTATGGTAAAAAACTATTGGAGGACAGGGTGGCATAAGGAGGTATAAGGTGGCAAGGGCGGCACAGTCAGCGTGCCGCTGGTCCAACCGTGCCGTCAGTCCGGGCGACACGATAGGCTTGCTGCCACAAGCATGCCACCGGTGGTAGCAGCACATTCGGCATGCAGCCGACTCAGATTTAGCAGCTCAAATTTGTATCTATATAAGCAGTTTTTATCTTTTTCAGTCCGTACAGTTGGTTTCCGAGCCTCCAAAAGTCATTTTTCAACCATATTCTTGCTTTTTCATCAATTTTCTATCATTTTTTTTATTTTTTTATTATTATTTTTTATTCTTCATGATGGAGCCCTATTTCAGCCATGCAATACTCTTATGGTGCAAGAAACTTATAAAAGTGGAGAGAATTAATTTAGGAAAGTATGTGGTAAGTGTTATACCTACTTTGAGGGGTATAAAGATTGATTGGGATTTTCTGTGCGTGTGCATGTGTTTTTGGGATTCAGTTACTCGTGTCTTTAGATTTAGGGCATCTATAGAGGAGATGTGTCCTACTTAATTTTCTGTATTGCTTAGGTCTGATCCAAAGGCTATATTGGCTACTCCTATTGAGAAAGTAGAATATTTTAACTTTTTCAGGGGACTTCTTAATTTGAGTACGGAAGCTGCTAGTCCCATAGTAGTGGAGGATTGGATAGATCTGACTACTATGATTGTAGAATTCTATGATCCTAAGGATTTTGAGGATGATGGGTGGTTTCATTTGAGGATGTGGTATTTATCCTTGTGTTTGACTGCAGGATATATTTTTGTGAGCCCTACTGGCTGGGGGGGATGCTAGAGTTATTGAGCTGATTCCACAAATAGAGGATGGGAGATCTATTGTTGCTATAGTGTTGGCTGAGACCCTTATGAGCTTGGACAAGTCCTGCACTTTTGATGGGCCATGAACTATCAGTCCTATCATTCTTTAGGTTCAATTCTGGCTTCTGAATTTCCTTTCAACTATTTTTTTCATGTTTTCTTATACTTATTTTTTGCACTTTTAGATTTGGCTAAGAGACCATCTCCAAGTTGTGGGCCCTCCCATAAAGGTGGATTATTTTGCTTCTTGGTACAGAACCTGAATCATTATGATCAAAAGGAACTCAGAGAAAGAGTAGATCAAATGGTTGATGGAGCTGGATTATGAAGACCTGCTATGGAGGTGTGAATGGTACAAGATCAATAGGTTTATGACTATGAGTTTTGGCTACAAGATGGTTTATCTTCTGGGACTTAGGATAGTGACCTTTTACTAGTCTACCACAGTCATCCGTCAAATGGGACATAGACAAGGTGTGCCCCCATATGGTTCTCTGTTTGAATGTATTCTGATTACTGAGATTATTGCTCGAGCAGTCAGGAATGGATGGGTAAGTGGTTTTCATGCTATTCATCCTGCTCACCAATGTGATAAATCCTTGCAATATATTGACTGATGGATAGCCAACTTGTGAAAATCTGAGAAGGCTAGAAAGGCTGCTATAGTTAAGGAGATAAAGGAGGAAGAAGCATGATTTGTTAGGTTATGTTTTTGTTTAGTTAGGAGACTAATTTGATTATATCTTTATTTTCTTTTTGATGTTCCAAAAATTAAATAAGACAAATAAGACATCATTTTTCTTATTATTTTCTTTTGTTGCTCTAATTTTTGCCTAATTTGCCCTTTTGAGTTTTCAACTTAGCGAGTTTATTTTTTTTTTTTTTTTTCATGTTTTTCATGACACAATTAAAAGTCAAATGAATGTGAAAATGAAATTTTATTGATGATTTGGACTGAACCCACATGGGCTGCCTACGTATCTCCTTACAACAATATATCATCTTTTATTATTTTTCCTTTATAGAGAATTAGGTCCACGTAGTTCTGTTTTGAGGAAATGTGAATGCCATGCATGATTTTACAAGGATTGCAAATGCTATGCATGAATTATAAGGATGCTTATGAGAAGTATCTCTTGAGTTGATCTAGATTGCACGGGCTGACAAATTCTATGCCATCTAATTCCATTAAGATTGCTGCTCCACTAGATAAGATCATCTTGATTACAAACGGGCCACTCTAATTAGGTTTGAATTTTCTCATTGGATCATGAACAGGTGCCCTTATTTCTTTCAAAATAAGGTGACCTTCTTATAATCCTCTATCCCTGACTTTTTTATCGAAGTGTCTCGCCAGTTTTTGTTGATAGCCTTAAATATGCTATAAGGCATCAATTCTTTTTTCATCAATGGCAAGGAGTTGGTCATGGTAGCCTTTTGCCCATTCTACCTCATCCAACTGACTCTCCCTCATAATGCGGGCTAATTTGACTTCTATCTCGATTGGTAGGACAACTTTCATTCCATACAGTAAAGAGTAAAGTGTAGCGCTAGTAGGAGTACACACTATTATTCTATAACTCCATAAGGAATATGGTAAATATAACCAATCCTTATGGTTGTCAGCCATCTTTTGCAGTATATTCTTCAGAGTCTTATTTGTAGTTTCAACTGCACCATTTGTTTGAGGTCTGTACAGGGAAGACTTATGGCATTGGATTTTCTCCTTCTTTAACAATTGAGTGATCTGCTTCTAGAAGTGAGATCTATTATCAGTGATGATCTCAAAAGGAACCCCCTACCTACAAAGGATGTTGGTACGGATGAACTGAGCCACTCGTTTAGAATATAATATTTGGTAGGGTGCGGCTTTAACCCACTTGGAGAAATAATTGATAGCTACCAAAATGAATTTATACTTGCCAAAAAACTTCAGGCTAATCTTGCCAATGACATCCAGGCCCCATGTTGCAAATGGCCAAGGTGCAGTGATAGGGGATACAGGTATAAGAGGCTGTTTCTAGAGTTTGGCATAGATTTGGCATTTACGGCACTTTTGCACATATCTTGCACAATCTTAATTCATAGTAAGCTAGAAATAACCCTAATTCATGATATTGCAGGCTAGAGTGATTCCATTAATGTTTGGACCTTTGTCGCCACCATTCATTTGTTCCATGATCTACTGGGCTTCTGTTTCAGTGACACATCTCAGATGGATGTTATCCCAAACCCATTTGTATATTACTTCCCCGTTTGGAATGAATCCCTTGGATAACTATCTTGAAGTCCTCTTTTTTTATTTAAGGGCCCCTTCAGGATAAAGTCTATTCTTGATGTAATTGAGGATATCCCAAAACCATGGTTTGTCGTCAACCACTTGAATATTCAAACAATGAGCTATGTATCCTGGCTCATGCTTAACTTCAATTGTAATAGGTCTGATTATGAAGCTGTTGCTTATGTCAAGCATTAAGGCAAGTGTTGCCAAAGCATCAGCAAATTTGTTCTTCATTCTTGGCAGATAGTGGAAAGATAGCTCATAGAAATTGGATGTGAATTCATCTAAGCGTTTATGGTAAAGAACCAAACACCCTTATTTGATCTTCCACTTTCCTAAGGCTTGGGAAGCTATTGAGCTCAAATCCCCATAAATCTGAAGACATTTGATTTTGAGCCTTACTATTGCTTCAAGGTCGCAAATGCATGCTTCATACTCTGCTTCATTGTTTGTCACTTCAAAGTTTAGTTTAATGGCTATAGGTAGGCTTTCCCCACTTGGTGTTATGAACACAATGCCAGCACCATACCCTTTATTGTTAGATGCCCCATTAAAGTAGAGCTTCCAAACTTCATTGTCAATCATCAAGATATCCTCATTAGGGAATTCAAGTTCAACCCATTCATCATTTATTGAAGCTGCAGCTAGCTGATCAGCCACTATGCTACCCTTGATTGCTTTTTATTATACATATTTGAGATCATATATTGCCAACACTGCCATTCATCTTGCCATCTTACTATCAAGGACTGACTTCTCTATAAGGAATTTCAAAGGGCTCTTATCAGCAAGAACATGAGTTGTAAAAGAACAGAGGTAGTGTTGCATATTGTTGCAGACCCATAACAAAGTGAGGCATAACTTTTCTATAAAGCTATACTTGAGTTCATGAGACAACATCCTTTTGCTTAAGTAATAGATGGCATTTTTCTTGTTGGAATCAAGAGCATTTTGAGCGAGCATTACCCCTATTGCTTCATCCATTAATGATAAGTAAAGTAACAAAGGCTTCCTAGGCCTTAGTGGCTGTAGTACTAGTGGATTTAGCAAGTATTGCTTGTCCTGGTCAAAGGCTTTCTGGTAATTATCATTCTAATGCTTAGAGGCCCCTTTTCTAAGTAACTTAAAGATGGGCCCACATACATCAGCCAATTGATTGGTGAATCAACTAATGTATTGGAGCCATCTAAGGAAACCTCTTATCTCCTTCTCTGTTTTAAGAGGTGGCATTTCCAAAATTGCCTTTGATTTAGTTAGGTCCACTTTTATACCCTTTTTGCTAATCATGTGGCCTAGGAATACTCCAAATGAGGCTCCGGAGACACATTTGGTAGGGTTGAGTTTGAGATTGTACTGGTGAAATCTAAGGAAGAATTGCCTTAGTGCCTCTAAATGTTCTTCAGCAGTGGTGCCTTTTATTAAAATGTCATCCACATAAGCTTTGATCTCTTTATGTATCATGTCATGGAAAATAATAGTAGCCATCATTTGGTATCATGCTCCAGCATTTTTGAGCCCAAATGGCATAAGATGGTAATAGTAGGTGCCCCACTCCATAATGAAGGTTGTCTTCTCTTTATCAGGGGGATGAACTATTATCTTATTGTACCTTACAGCTAGGTCGGTTAAGGAAACCATTTCAAAGCCAGCCATGTAGTCTATTCGGAGGTTAATGTGAGGTAAAGGAAAATCATCCTTGGGATAGGCCTTATTTAAATCCCTATAGTCCATGCACATTCTGACTTTGCCATCCTTCTTAGGAAGTAGCACAATGTTAGCAAGCCAGGATGGATAGTTGGTAGGCTTAATGAAATTGTGGTCCAACAACTTGGTAATTTTCTCTTTGATTAGTATGGACCATTCTGTCTTGAGTCTTCACAATTTTTGCTTAAAAGGCTTAGCACTTAGGTGAACTAGAATTTTGTGAACTGTAATGCTTAGATACAAACCTGTCATGTCCTTTGGTTGCCATGTAAAATAGTTTTGAAATCCTTTGATCATCTTCTCAATATGATCCTATTTATACATGCAGATGCAATGAATGTAGTTTTTGGTACATCATGAGTGCTAAAATTAATGGGCTCTTTAATTGCATCATCTTTTATTTCATTTATTTCATTTTTACTTGATGTCTCATTTAAGTCAGATTTAAAAGTTAGAACATTAAAGAAAAATGAAGACATAGATTGTAAGAGGAAAAGGTAATCTTTTTATTGAATTCAAATGGGGATATGTCACAGTTTATATCAAATTGAAAAGTTAGACCCTCATTGTTAGTTACATCATTATCAATAGAAGAAACAAAAGAAATAGACTCAGATTCAGAAGATGAGTCTGGAGAGGATGCTGATGCATACTGGGACTCTGATTCAGGTTGGGACTCTGATCCAGATTCTGGTTTAGAAGAATAAAAGGGGCTCTCTTTAAAGGACCAATTTTGCAGCTCAGTCTTAGTGGGCTAGATTAAAGTGGAAAGGTCAGTTTTCTCCTCCTCAATAGTGAGCATGAACACTTCATCAAAAAGACTAGCCTCCATGTTCTTTTCCCAATCTTGACTGAGCATGTAGATTGGTTCACAGTCTTCTAACTCAAGCCTGATATCATAAAAGATTTCAAACCTAGGGATTAGTTTTTCAGTAATGGGGCAGACCCAGGGCTCAGGAAAGTTACAATAAGGAACTATGTCACATTCCTTCACAAAGTAGCCATTGAAAGTTTTGAAGTAAGGGCATATGGGCCAATCATAGACCTCACCTCATTTAAGGGTCACTATTCTTTCCTTGGCCCGGTTCTCTATTTCCATAAGATGTTCATTAGTGGGCTTATATCCCAGCCCAAATGGTGGCATCATGATTAGGTAGTCCAGAAAAGACTTTAAGCCCTATTGGCTTCTTCCCAAACCTAAACTAGAAAAGTAGTTCATTTTTCAGAGCATGCTAGAAATAACAATATTCCCAAATACGTCAAAATCAAATTGGACAAATTCTTTACCCTCTTCGCCCTTAATGTACTATATGAAGGAGAAGCTAGAGAGTGAATAGGTAGACAGTTTAGGTTAGATCTCAAGAGTGGACAAGTAGATAGTTCATGTTAGATCTCAAGTATAAGAACAGAGCTTGGGATGTCAGGTTTTACATGCATGTCCCCTTTAACTATGACAACCCTATTTTTAAAGGGGAATTTGATTTTCTGGTGCAGGGAGGAAGGGATAGCCTTTGCTTAGTGGATCCAAGGCCTTTCAAGTAATAGATTGAAACATGAAGGTACATCAATCACTTAAAAAGGGATAGTGAAAGATGCAGGCCCAATGGTCATATCTATGATAGCCACCCCAAGAAATTCCCTCTTGATGTTGTCATATCCTCTTACTATCTGATCTGAAGGGGTAAAATCAGCAACTTCTAGCTCCAAGTAGCTTGTTACCTTCAAAGGGCAGACATTTAAGGTTGAACCATTATCAATCAGAACCATTGGCATGGTATTTCCTAGAGTGATAACCATAATGTAGAGGGCATTACTGTGGTCAGAGTCCCCTCTTGGAATGTCATTCTCCCCAAAGGTAATGGATACTCTTTGAACAGCACTGGTGATAGAAGCAATAAAGCTTTCAAGTGTGATATCAATAGGAGATTGGCACTGATTCAACGTCTTACAAAGAGCTTGGTAGTAAGGATAAGAAGACTATATCAAGCTCTAAATTGATATATTTGCTTATGTTTTCTTAAGTTCTTTGAGGATGGGATCTTTATTTGGTTCAAGAATCCCCTTCAATTTGTTAGCTGATGCAGGAATGGGTTGGATGGATTGAGTGTCTGTATTTAGTGGGCTTGGGTTTTGGATGATTCTACCACTTTGGGTGATGGCATCAATTTCCTCAACCAGGTTGGTGAGGTTCCGAACACAGCAATAATTGGGATTTGACTCAATCAAGGAGATAGAGTCAACTCCCTTATAATCATCAATGGCATTGACTATGTGGTTGGGTAGGGGGTTTATAGTGATATTTAGTTAGGCTTTTAGTGGTATAAGGTTGTTGGAATCAAAAAGGTCATGGATTCTGTGTCTAAGGGCCTTACACACATTTGTTTTGTGCCTAGGTCCTTGGTAGTAGTCACACTTCTCATTTGGGTTGTGATTTTTTGGTAATGAGTTAGGGACTGGTCTAGGTTCAAGGAGTTTTACCATGTTTTCCTCAAGCAGCTTCTTAAGAATAACACTTATGGGCACACCTCCTAGATTAGAAAACTGCCTCCTTTCAATCTTGAGAGGCTTTTTAATTATCAAAGCATTAACTTCCCCCCCTTTCTGATTCATTAAGGAAGTCACATTGCCTTGGTGTGTCAACTTCTTATAACTTGACCCTGATGTAGACTCTTTTTTAATTTGACCACTCTAAATTAGGTCTTCAATTTTCAAAGTAGTAGCAATGAGGGCTTTACAGGAAGGTAGGTATTAAGTCTGTAGCCTTTCTTGGTAAATTGGCAGAAGGTTCTTAACAATTATGTCAATTTGTTCATTTTCAGGAGGCTGATTCACCATTTAAGAAGCCTTTTTCCTCCACCTCATAAGGAATGAAAAGAAGGATTCTTTTGCATACTGTTTGGTAGTCTCAAAGTCTCTTCTTGTTACATCTACCTCAATGTTATAGTGATACTATTTAACAAAAATATTGTAGATATCATCTTAGGTCCCTTTTTGGGAAATATCCAAGTCTATAAACCACTTCACAATAGTACCAGTCAAAGATTGGAAAAGTTGGACAAGGAGTTCATTGTCCACTCCTAAAGTATGCATGGCCCCTATGTACACCTTGAGATCGGTTTTAGGGTAGGTAGTTCCATCAAACTTGTCAAAATTTAGCATCTTGAACTTAGGAGGAACTCTTGCATTGGGAAACAAGCTCAGGGACCCTGTATTAACTAGGTCCTTTTTCTTTTTCAGATCCTTCAACATTTTCTCCATGAAGACTTTGATTTCAGGATTGACTTCCTTCCCTTAAAAAGGATCCACAGGGCAGGAAATGAGAGTAAGGGTGAAATTTGGTGGTTGGATTGTCATGGGTTGAAAGCTTGAGTTATTTTTGAGGAATTAAGGTGACGGGATGGGTAGTGGTGGAATGGTATCAATGTTTGCAGGCTCTTTATCACTAGAGTCAAATTTATAAGGGGATCCATAAATAGGATAAATAGTGGGTTTTAGGTAAGATGTGAGTAGTTTTGGGTCAGTTGAGCTTTGGGCTAGGGAGGTTTGTTCCATCATGGCACAAACATCTTCCATAATAGCCCTCCTTTGGGTTATAAACATGTCTTGGAAATAAGCCTCTTGCCTCTTCATCATGGTCTTTTGGTGTTTAGAAAGCTTAGCAAGAAGCTCGTCAAAGATCTCATCAGCTTTGGTAATAGTAATTTCATCTTTGGTAGCAGACATCTTATCAACCTTTAGATAGAAAGATAAAGTTGGGTCAATTTTTAGCTTAGGTATGGAATAAAGATCATGGAATCCTAATCACAACAGTTTTGATTGAGATAAAAGGTACCATAAGTAGACATGGGTTTGGGTAGATTAGATTGAGACCAGCAGTATTTGGGTGAGGTTTAAACTCTCCAAATTTGTAAGGTTTATACATGCTTGCATGTATGAATGAATGAAAAAGGTTTCATGATAATAGCATACTAATAACTCTATTTTTAGGGTACATAAAGCCTTAAGGAAAGGTTCCATAAGCCATTAAATGAAAGGGTTAGGGTGGTTTAAAGGGAACTCATCACACTAGAGATGTGATATACCTAACCACATGTGAGACAAGGAGCCTCACATGGGTCCAATGGTAGGTGCATACTCGTTACACGTCTAAAAGGATTAGAGGATATATCGTGGGCTAAATGATTTCACTATCGGCAAGTAGACCTAAAGAAGGTTGCCCACTCAATGTTACTTTCTATCCTTTGTTTTCCTAGGAAGCTAGGGTTTTTGGACAAGGAGTCCGATGTAGTGATAAATGAAAGGGTTATTTTGCATTTAAAGCCAAACTTGGTATTTTACCAAAAGTAATCCACTTTATCTTTTATTTAAAAAAGATTTTAAGTCTTTGGTGGAGTCACCAACTATGAGGCCTTGCCCAAGCACTAGTCTGATCCATTGAAGAGATCGAAATGCTCTTCAGGAGAAACTCCACGATTGGAACTCACAATGAGTTCAGAAAATTGAGTTTTGTAATTTGGAATTTGTGAAAGGGAGTCGCCACTTAAATTTACTTATTTTAATTGGAAAAATTAAAGAAAACACAAGTTAATTGACTCCAAAAATATTTTGATTTATCCCAATGGAAAAGCACTAATCCACGAGTGACCAAAGAGGGCTCAAGGATCAGGTTTTGGTAATTACGCAAATTGAGAAAATATAATTTTCTTTTGTTTGGCTAAAAGTTGCAAAATAACTCGTAAAAAGGAATTTTCGTATATGCATAAGCATGAATAAAATGATAAATGAAATAATTATAAATGACAAAATGAAATGAAATGATAATTGTAAATAAATAAGCAAAGAATAAATTCTATTTAATTATTACAAATCAAAATGGATGAAATAAGAGGATCTTTCCTCTAACCCTTATGGGTACTAGGAAAAGTACACATTCCTCAATTAAGTTAAAGAAATGAAAATACATAATTAAAAAATAAAGCATTAATACAAATGTGCTTGTGGCATATTTATATGATTTTTGTGTGTGTTAATTTAGGTATTTTGTGATTAATTCATGTTTATGTAGGTTAGAATGTGTTATTTTACCTTTTCTTAGTTTGAGGAAGGTTTTAGCTCATTTTGCAGGAATTAAGCATTAAATAGAGCAAAAGAAGGAGATTTGGGTAGAAGCATGTGCAACGATCCCCGAAAAATCTCACACATAGCCTAGCCAGAGCACGCAGGGCAACTGCCCAAGAGTCCCAGCTCCCCAGCACCAGCTGCAAAGGCCAGCGCATGCCAACGCAGCAGGCAGCAGTAGCAGCACTCCCAGCAGCGTCCGCGGCAGTCATCCAGCGTGCACAATGGGCTGTCTCTAGCAGGCCACATTTAGCAGCGCAAGTAGCCCCAGCTCCAGCATCCGCTGCCAACAAAGATCTCAGCCCAAGCTCGCCAGCTGCTCGGCCCCAGCTTCCAGCTGCCTAGTCTCAGCACCCACCACGAAGATCTGATCAGTTTTAGGAATGTTGATCCGAATTTTTAGTTTCCTTTTCCATTTAGGTTTTTTGTTTTTAGAGGTTGTAAATAGATCTGAAATAGAGGAAAAAGGGGTTTGGAGTTTTGGGGATTACGAGTTGTAATTGGCATAAAATTTCATTTTATTCTCTTAGTTAATTTTTCCAGATCTTATTTCGAGATTAGGCATCCACATTTTGTTCTTGGGAATTTATTTGGTGGAAATTCAAGAGATTGAATTTAATCAATTCAGTTGTAAGGTAAGGATTGATTCTTATTTCTCCAATTTAATTATTCTAGGTTAATTAAATCAATAGTATTGTTTTGATGGATTCAGTTAATTATATTGAAAATGAGATGATTTCTTTATTTTCCATGAGCTAATTTCATTTTAGTCTAGGGTTTGTATGATGTGTTCATGATATGGAATTGAATTAAATCCCAATCAATTATTCTTTTTATTCTTAATTGAATTGGCTAATTGTTTAAGAACAATTGCTTAGCTACCAATTATTTTACTTAGGTTTTGAACGAAGGACCGAGAGTTGAAGTTCAATTCCCGATTTCATTCTTTTAAGATCTTAAAATGAATTAGAAATATAAGTTTTAAGATTAAGTCCTTGTTCTTAATGTATGAACTAATAGAATGATTTCTATGAATGCGAGTGCTAATAGACTGATTTTTATCCTTTGAGTCATTAGAAACTAGGGCTTTAGCATAATTAATTGGGACTAATTTGAACATAGAGGATTGATAAACTAAATACAAACCCTGGACTATCTTTATACATTAAATTTTCACTTATTCACATCTGCATTTTTTTTTAATTTATTGTTTTGCTATTAGTTCGTTTAAAATTCAAAAATCAAACAAATCTTTTTATATTTAATTTGCTTTCACAAAGAAACAAGTGATTTCCATTTGCAATTCCTTGAGAGAATACGACCTTGGGTGCTTCCTATATACTACAATTGCCCTGTATACTTGCGGGTCTCTTTTGGACAGTATATTTTGAGGCGAACAAGTTTTTGGTACCATTGCCGGGGAGTTGCAAGGCGAATTTGTTTGTTTCATTGTAATTATTTTTGTTCCTAGTTTTTGCTTATATTTGTTTTCAGAAATTTTATGCAAGGGAGAAGATCTCTAGAAGGAGAGATTGTCCCTTTTATTGATAACATTCACAGGGTCGGCAGAGAAAGAAGAGAGCTGGATCTAATTGAAGAAGAAGTTGATCAAGAAGAGAAAGTGAATCAAGAAGAACAAGTCGATCAACAAGACATAATGGCACAGGAACGCCGAACCATGAAGGAGTATGCCCGGCCAATCATAGGCACTGCGACATCATGTATCAGGCTTGATGCGGCTGCCCAAAATTATGAGCTGAAGAACATACATTATAGCATGCTCCCATCCTTCTATGAAGTGGCAAATGAAGACCCTTTGAACTTCATTAGAGATTTCTATGCCACCATTCAGACCTTTCCTTTACATGGTCTGACTGAAGATCAGTTGCGGATGAGATGTTTTCCCTATGCTTTGAAAGACGTAGCTAAATCATGGTTGATGACACTTACTCCTAACTCCTTGAATACCTAGGAAGAGGTGTACAACAAATTTATGGGGAAGTTCTACTCTCACCAAAAGACAGTTGAACTGAGATCGAAGATTGCAACCTTCACACAAATGGAAGGAGAACCTTTTCATGAGGCATAGGAAAAGTTCAAGATGTTGCAAATCCAGTGCCCCCACCATCATTATCCAATGCAGCTGCTCAACCAATTCTTTTATGATGGGCTTACATATTAGAGTCAAAGCATAGTTGACAATGCAACTGGAGGGGCAATAGGGGAGAAAACTGCTGAGGAGACATATGACCTATATGAGATGCTCAGGGCCAACTCTCAGTAAAAAAGTGTGAGAGGAAGAAGAGTTGGAATGCAAAAAAGAGCCCCTGTGAAAGATGTGGCCATGCAATTAGCCGAGCTTACTAAACAAGTCAAGCTCCTATCCATAAAGGGAAGCACATCAGCTCAACAACAAGAGGTATGTGGTGTTTGTGGCATTTTTGGCCATGGTGCTAATATTTGTCCCTCTAGTTTTGATGCTTATACAGGTGAGCCAGAGCAAGCATAGGCTTTGGATGATTCCCAACCTAGGGCAAGGAATGATCCCTACTCCAATACTTATAACCAAGGTTGGAGAAACCATCCAAACTTTTCCTGGAGAAACAACAACCAACAGCAATAGCAGCCTCAATTCCAAATGATGCAAAGAGGCAACCACCAAGGAGAAGCATTGGGCCAACAACAAAGGAAGCTTTCTTTAGAGGATAGCTTGAATGCCTTCATTCAAATTAGTACTCAAAATCAGGAGGCTAACAATAGGAGATTTGATTCTCTAGAAGCTTCGGTAAGAAAGGTGGAGACTCAAGTTGGGTAAATTACGAATCATATGCAATCACACCAACAAGGGAAACTTCCTAGCCAACCAGAGCAAGCTAAGGCCATCTCAGTCCTTAGGAGTGGTAAGGTAATTAACAAGACTATTGGTGATAACTCTGATAATGCAGGAGTTGATTTTGATGAACCCGAAGGGGTAAAGAGCAATAAAGAGTCTGGAGAGAAGGAGAAAGTTATGGAGACGCCATCCCCCCCTCCTCAATTGCACAAGGCAGATGATCCCTATAGACCGCCCATTCCATTTCTGAGTCGGCTGCAAAAGGGTAAGCAGGATAAGCAATTTGATGAGCTATTCAAAATGCTATCTAAGGTAAGTGTTAATTTGCCTTTGCTTGATGTGATAAAGAATGTGCCTTCTTATGCTAAATTTTTCAAAGAATTAAATTCTAAGAAAAGGAGGTTGGAAATGGAAGAAAAAATTGTTATGTCTGAGGTAGCTAATGCTGTACTCTAGCATAAGTTACCTCCCAAAGCTAAAGACCCCGGTAGTTTTTTAATTGACATTAGTATGGGGAATGGGGAAGAGGCTAAGGGCATGCTAGACTTGGGTGCAAGTATTAATTTGATGCCCTATGCTTTGTTTTTGCAATTGAATTTAGGAGAATTAAGGCCCACTAAAATGTGTCTGCAACTAGCTGATAGGTCTTTGAGATTCCTTAAAGGAATTATAGAGGATGTGCTAGTGTAAGTTGGAGGGTTAATTGTGACTGTTGACTTTGTGGGATTGGACATGGGGATGAATTGTCAAATGGGCCAGAATTTCATATTTTCTTAGGGCGCCCTTTCATGGCAACAACTAATACCTTGATTGATGTTAAGAATGGAAAGTTAACCATGACTATTTTGGGTCAAACTGTTGAGTTTTCTATTTTTAATAATCTCACTGTGTTGAGCACATCATTGCATGAAGAGTGCTCCTTTATTGACTGTATTGATGCTGTTGTTCAATAAGTTTTCTTGCAGGATGCTTTCGAGGATAAGCTGGAACTAGCCATCACACTTGAAAAAGAAGTTGAAATCTATGTTCTTGAAATAGTGAGCTATATTAAGTGTCTAGATGCTGTGGAAGTAGGAGAGGTAGGCAAGGAGGAGATTGTAGAGCTTCCTTTGATTCAAAAGGGAGAGAAAGAACTCTCACAAACCTTGGAACTTAAAGAGCTGCCTAAGCACTTGAAATATATATTCCTAAGCGAGGGAGAGAATTCACCTGTGATAATTTCCGCTTTATTGAGTGAAAAAGAAGAGGAAAGATTAGTGAGTGAAGAATTAAGTGTGGGGGAAAAATGATCTTGAAAAAAAAAAATTGCTGATAAGCATACTCAATTTTTCTTTTTTCCTCCAAAAAGAATCTGAAGTAAAAAGTTAGAAGTTCATAATGAATGTCACTCCATGATGGTCAAGGCAAGAAGACTTATGTTCTGCATCATTTTTGAAGAAAATTCTTATTTGTTTTAGCTTTTTTTTTTTTTTTTTTATCAGCCCTTTACCCTTTAAAACCTCCTTACAACCTTAGTAAAGACCTTTTGATCTTTTCAACCTTTTTGGACTCAATTAGTGGAGATGAAATTGGTAAGGATGCCTATAAGGTAGATGAGCAATTATGAATATTAATCTTTTGATTAGAGACTCTCTTTGATGACATGAGTGTATATGCCTATCATAAAGTTCAACAAGTTCAATTTGGTAAGCCATGCAATGATTTGATTGATTCTTGGTGGAATTGTTGAGAACTTAGGTGAATTGAGTTGAATGTTCTGCACTTGTTATATACTCTTCTTCAAACATGTATCTTTTGAGGCACACACTGATTTTTTCTAAAGTATATGATGGTCTTGATGCTAGCTAAGGATAATTGTTGAGTATGGTTTGCTTGAGGACAAGCAAAGAGTAAGTGTAGGGGAAGTTGTTTGTGGCATATTTATATGGTTTTTATGTGTGTTAATTTAGGCATCTTGTGATTAATTCATATTTACGTAGGTTAGAATGTGTTATTTTACCTTTTTTTAGTTTGAGGAAGCTTTTAGCTCATTTTGCAGGAATTAAGCATTAAATGGAGCAAATGAAGGAGATTTGGGCAGAAGCATGTGCAACGGGCCTGAAAAATCTCACACATAGCCTAGCCAGAGCATGTAGGGCAACTGCCTAGGAGTCCCAGCTCCTCAGCACCAGCTGCCAAGGGCCAGTGCACGCCAACGCAGTAGGCAGCAGCAGCAGCACTCCCAGCAGCGTCCGCGGCGGTCGTCCAATGCGTGCAACGGGCTGTCCCCAGTAGGCCACGTTTAGTAGCGCAAGCAGCTCTAGCTCCAATATCCGCTGCCAACGAAGATCTCAGCCCAAGCTCACCAGCTGCCTGGCCCCAGCGCCCGCCACGAAGATCTAATCAGTTTTAGGAATGTTGATCCGAATTTTTAGTTTCCTTTTCCATTTAAGTTTTTTGTTTTTAGAGGTTATAAATAGATCTGAAATAGAGGAAAAAGGGGTCTGGAGTTTTGGGGATTATGAGTTGTAATTGGCATAAAATTTCATTTTATTTTCTTAGTTAATTTTTCCAGATCTTATTTCGAGATTAGGCATCCAAATTTTGTTCTTGGGAATTTATTTGGTGGAAATTCAAGAGATTGAATTTAATCAATTCGGTTGTAAGGTGAGGATTGATTCTTATTTCTCCAATTTAATTATTCTAGGTTAATTAAATCAATAGTATTATTTTGATGGATTCAGTTAATTATATTGAGAATTAGATGATTTCTTTATTTTTCATGAGCTAATTTCATTTTAGTCTAGGTTTTGTATGATATTTTCATGATATGGAATTGAATTAAATCCCAATCAATTATTCTTTTTATTCTTAATTGAATTGGCTAATTGTTTAAGAACAATTGCTTAGCTACCAATTATTTTACTTAGGTTTTGAACGAAGGAACAAGAGTTGAAGTTCAATTCCCGATTTCATTCTTTTAAGATCTTAAAATGAATTAGAAATATAAGTTTTAAGATTAAGTCCTTGTTATTAATGTATGAACTGATAGAATGATTTCTATGAATGCGAGTGCTAATAGATTGATTTTTATCCTTTGATTCATTATAAACTAGGGCTTTAGCATAATTAATTGAGACTAATCTTGAACATAGAGGATTGATAAACTGAATACAAACCTTGGACTATCTTTATACATTAAATTTTCACTTATTCACATTTGCATTTTCTTTTAATTTATTGTTTTGCTATTAGTTCGTTTAAAATTCAAAATCAAACAAATATTTTTATATTTAATTTGCTTTCACAAAGAAACAAGTGATTTCCATTTGCAATTCCTTGAGAGAATACGATCTTGGGTGCTTCCTATATACTACAATTGCCCTGTATACTTGCGGGTTGCTTTTGGACAGTATATTTTGAGGCAAACAAAATGAATAACAAAGTAAATGGGGAAAATATTATTAAAAAGATTTTGAAATTGATGCCTAACAGAATAGCAGCCTACGTATCCTATTGAATAGGAATCAAATCCCATACAGTTCTTCTTTCTTGCGAACGAGGAGTTCTGCAAAAAAATGTTAGTTCGGTTTATTAATTTAATTCTAATCTTTAAATTCATAAATTTTAGACGTTTTCTATTTTAGACCTAAAGAGAATTCTAGATCTAAAAAAAAAGGAATTATACCTTTGCTTTTCTTGATCTTTGGATGAACAAGGTGAGTTTAGCTTCGGATCTAATCTCCACCTTGGATTTAGAACCCTAAATTTGAACCTTAAACAGCAAAAGGTTAGTAAAACAGTGTAATAAATGCAAATTAAAAGAATTTGAAATGATAGATCTTAGTGTCAAATTTCAAGGAGAATTTCTACACAACAAGTAGAGCAATATAGGAGAGTTTTTACCTTAAGAAATGTCAAATGAGCTAAAAAGAGGCTCTATTTATAGAGCAACTAAAGGGGCGCCATCAGATGCTGGCAGTGGCACCGGCGGCACCCCAGCTAATCAGGCGGCATGTTAGGCATGCCACCTATGCCTCCGGCATGCTGGGTGTGCCGCCCAAAGTGGTGGCACACTTGGCATGCCATAAATCTGCTGGTCCAACTCGATTTTGCACTATTTTGGCCGTTTCTAGTCCATTTCTGATCCGATTTGAGTTTGGTTTGATTCTATCTATTTGTAACTGAAAAATGGTAGATTTGAGGTGCAATTTTGAGGGTTCATAGACCTGTGAATCATGAACTATGAGTTATAAGTTATGAGCCCTTTTTAAGGGATATATGTTATTGTATAAGCCCTATTATATACTTATTGAGAACATCTATCTCACCCTTTTTTCCTTGTGTGATTCCAGGTGAGCATTATGAGGTGGTAAGGTGATAAGTCAAATAACCTACTTCACTTGGGGAATTTTCTTATTCAAGTTTATTTCCATACTATGATGTGATGAGTCTCTAGACGCTCTGGAAGTTATTGTTATAGGAGTTTTATTTTTGGAACTTTACATCTTGGTGACTTTATTTGGAGTCTAAATATTATTTTATTATGGATTGTATTTAAAGTATATTTAAACTCTTCTTACGCAACTTAAGGTTTTCTTATAAATGGTTTAATTAAGTTAGTACATGAGGTTTTGGTATGATTGTAGGCAGTGTTTATATGTGCATGAGTGGGTTCTACAGGTGTGGGTGACCTTATATCTCCCCATGTTCTAGGACCATCATATCTTTGAAATTGGGATATGACAACTGCACAGCCATTCTTGATTAGGTATAACATCCAATCCATCACAATCAAGCCAATAAGCTTGATAACATAAGGCTGAAAGTTAGATTACTAGCATCTCTATGAAAATTAAGAAGATTCAAGGATTTGCAAAGAAAGTGTCCTTATCAGGGTATCCCTGATTGGCTAATAATTCAAACCTTGTGTAATGGATTATCTTCACAAATAAGGAGCACCATTGATGCAGCAACTGGAGGAGCCCTCATGAATAAGAATGCCACTGATACACATGATCCTTTAGAGTAAATGGCAATAAACAAGGTCTAATGAGAGAGTTATAATAAAAATAGTTGTTGGTGTTCATGATGATGGATATTCTTTACTTGCTTCTAAGGTAGATGCAATTACTAAAACTTTAGAACGAATAAATATTAATGCTCTCTTTAGTCATCTAGTAGTTTGTGAATTTTATAGAAGGAATCATGATAATTTAGATTACCATAGATTAGAGCAAGTTCATTTTATTGCTAATCCTAATAGGCCATAAGATAATCCTTACTTAAACACGTATTACCCAGGCTAAAGAATCATCCCAACTTAGCATGGGGACCTCAAGGGAACCAAGATGGAAATCAAAGCCAACCTCACTAACCTAATTTTTAAGGAAAGAATCATAACCAATTCCAAGCACCTCAAGAAAGCAAGCCTTCTAATGAAGTGGCATTAGATAAATTCATTGGAGCCACCTTAGAGAGACTTGACAAGTTGGAGGCAAAAGTCAACCAATAGTTAGCCCAAATAAGAACTTGGAGATGCAAATGGGACAATTGACTAGTACTTTCAACCCTAGAGCTCAAGGTGCTTTGCCAAGCAAAACTAAAGTAAATCTGAAGGAAAATTGCAAGGTAATTACCTTGAGAATTCACAAGCAATTTGAGGAAATAATACCAAAGAAAAAAAATGAGCTAAATGGTGAACCTTCAACACAGATCACTCAAGAAGAAGTTTCAAAAAACTAAGTAGAAGAGGCACAACCACTACCAAAAGTCAAGCCATATATACCACCCATTCTTTTTCCTCAAAGATTGAAGCATTAGAAGTTGGACAAGTAATATAATAAAAGAAGTTCTTAGAAGTCTTTAAGTAACTTATACACATTCCTATTGCTGATGCTTTTGGTCAAATGCCAACTTATGTGAAGTTCCTCAAAACATTATTATCTAACAAAAAGAAGCTTAAAGATAATGATATTATTGCACTTATTGAAGAGTGCAATGCTATAATCTAAAACAAACTTCCACCAAAGCTCAAGGATCCAAGGAGTTGTTCTATCCCTTGGACTATTGGCAATAATGAGTTTTAAAAAATTTTATGTGATTTAAGTGCTGGTGTGAATCTCATGTCATTTGCAAAAATTGGGTTTAAATGACTTAAAACATACCAAAATGACTTTGTAATTAGCAGATCAATCTGTAAAGTACCCCATTAGGATTTTTGAGAATGTCTTAGTGAAAGTAGATAAATTCTACATTCCTGTGGATTTTGTTGTACTTGATATGGATAAGGATGTAGAAATTACACTTATTCTTGGAAGGCCATTCTTGGCAACAATTGGAGCTCTCATTGATGTCAAGGAAGGGAAGCTAACCTTAACAATAGGTGATGAAATTATTGAGTTTGACATTATAAAAGCAATAAAATACCCTTCCTTTATTGATAGTTGTTTTCGAATGGACATAGTTGATGTGTTTATTCAAGAGGTGTTTGAAAAAGGGCAATTTGAAGATCCTCTTAATGCTTGTTTGGTGAAAAATACAATTGCAAAGGATGAAGATAAAGGAGTTGCCACATTTGCATATGCATTAAAAGCTACTTCACCTATACCATTTCACAAGAGGCATCAATTTGAAGAACTAAGTAACGATAAGTCACTTCCTTTTCATCTCAGATATGCTTTTCTTAGCCCTAATGATACCTCACCTATGATTATTAATGCTCATTTAACTAAAGTGCAACTTGAGAAAACTTTGGGAGTTTTAAGGGCTAATAAAACAGCTATTAGGTGGATTATTTATGATATTAAGGGAATCAACTATTTATATGCATAGAATCCTAATGAAGGAAAACCAAAAACCTATAATTGATAATCAAAGAAGGTTAAATCAAAACATGAAAGAAGTAGTAAGGGCTAAAGTAACTAAATTACTAGATGCAGGAATAATCTATCCAATTTTTAATAGCTCTTCGTTAGCCTTGTGCATGTGGTACCTAAAAAGACAGGGATAACTATTGCAAAAAAAAAAAAGGAAAAAAAAGAATGATGAATTGATCCCTAATAAGATTGTAACAAGTTGGAGAATATGATGAGTTGATCCCTAATAAGATTGTAACAAGTTGGAGAATATGTATTAATTATAGGACACTTAATAATGCTACTCGCAACAATCATTTTTCTTTGCCCTTTATTAATCAGATGCTTAAGAGACTTACAGGTAATGCTTACTTTTGTTTTCTAGATGATTTTTTAGGCTATTTTCAGGTTCTTATTGCTTTGGAGGACTAATAAAAGACAACTGTACATGTCCTTATAGTACCCTTGCATATAGGAGAATGTCATTGGCTTGTACAATGCTCTAGCGACCTTCCAACGCTATATGATGTCTATCTTTTCAGATTTGTTGAGAAGGCCATGGAGGTTTTCATGGATGATTTCACAGTTTATGGATTTCCTCTGATGATTGTCTAGAAAATTTGAAAAGAGTTTTGGAGCATTATGAGGGAGCGAATCTTGTGTTCAATTGGGAGAAGTGCCATTTTATATTGCAAGAGGGGATTATTCTTTGCCATAAAATTTCTCATGCTGGAATTAAGGTTGATCGTGCCAAGGTGGAAGTCATACAAAAGTTTCCACCTCTAACAAATGTAAAGGGAGTAAGAAGTTTCCTTGGTTATGTAGGATTATATCATCGCTTTATCAAAGATTTTTCTAAAATTGCCAAAACTCTTTGTGATTTGCTTAAATGTTATATTTTATTTTTCCTAAGAGTGTTTGAGTGGTTTTAATAGGTTGAAGAAGGCTTTAACTTTAGCCTGATAATTACACCACCTAATTGGAGCTTGCCATTTAAGATCATGTGTGATGCAAGCGATTTTGCTGTTAGAGCTATTCTTGGAGAATGAAAAAATAAGAAATTGCATGTCACTTATTATACAAGTAGGATTATGGATGAACCTCAAAGGAATTATACCACCACTGAAAATGAGATGCTTGTAATCATCATTGCAAGTTCTGCACCTACCAAGTTGGTTCCAAGGTAATTGTCTTCATAAACCATGCTGCAATCTGGTATCTAATGTCAAAGAGGGATGTCAAACTTCATTTGATCTTATAGGTACTTCTTTTACAAGAATTTGTCCATGAGATTTGAGATAAGAAGGGGGTGGAGAATGTGGTAGCTGATCATTTATCAAGATTACAGCAAAGCAAAGAGAATGAAAATGATGTGCCACTTAATGATTATTTCCCTGATGAGCACATATTGGCAATTTCTAATTTCATCCCTTGATATGCTGATTTGTCAATTGCTTGGCTAGTGGGGTTGCCCCTCATGTTTTCTCCTACCATCAAAAGAATAAATTATTTTTTGATGTGAAAAATACTATTGGGATGAACCTTTATTATTCAAGATTATGGGGACGGGTTGGTTTGAAGATATGTGCCTAAGGAAGAAATAAAGAGCATATTGGAGCATTACCATTCAAAAGAAAGTGGAGGCCATATAAGCACATAAAAAATGATTGCTAAAATTTTTACATCAAGTTTTTATCGACCCATCATGTATAACGATGCAAGAGATTTTATAGTGTCATGTGATCATTGCCAAAGAACAGGAAACATCTCAAGGAAGCATGATATGCCACTCAATGGCATCTTAGAGTTTGAGTTGTTTGATGTTTGGGATTGACTTCATAGGTCCTTTTCCGTCATCATTAAACAACCAATATATATTGGTAGCAGTGGATTATGTATCAAAATGGGTGGAAGCCATTGCAAGCCCTACCAATGACTCGAAAGTGGTGATGAGATTTATAAAGAAAAATATCTTTTCTAAATTTGGAGTTCCAAAGGCAATTATTAATGATAGGGGTTTTTATTTTTACAACCATACTTTTAATGCTTTGTTGAATAAGTATGGGGTAACCCATAAGGTTGCAATCCCTTATCACCCTCAAACATGTGGCCAAGTAGAGATTTCAATTCAGGAGTTGAAGCACATATTGGAGACAATAATGAGCAACTCAATAAAGGGGGCACTTAAGCTTGATGATGCGCTTTGGGCTTATAGAAGAGCTTACAAAACTCCTATTGGCATATCTCCCTATAGACTTGTCTTTGGGAAAGCTTGTCATCATCATGTAGAATTGGAACACGAAGCATATTGCACTATCAAGGAGTTGAACATGGACTTAAAAGCAACGGGTTCCAAGAGATTGCTTCAATTGAGCCAGCTTAAAGAGATTAGATTAGGAACTCATAAGAATGTAAATATTTATAAGGAAAGGACCAAGCTATGGCATGATGAGCATATTCACAAGAGGCAATTCAAGGAGGGTTAACAAGTTTTACTTTATGATTTTTGCTTCAAACTCTTTCTAGGAAAGCTTAGATCAAGGTGGTCATGTCCTTTATGTGTAATAAGAATTCATCCTTATGGAGCCATTGAAATTCAAAATGAGGCTTTGAAAACTTTTAAGGTCAATGGACAGCACTTAAACGTTATTTCAATTATGGCATAGTGGAAAAATGAGTGGTTTTTTCTCTCACATATGCAATTTGAGCAAAGGATCCAAGAATGTCCAACTATAAGACATTAAAGAAATGCTATTGGGAGGCAACCCAACTTTCTAACTCTTTTAATTTTAAATTTTCAACTTGGTTTTCTCTTTACCTTAATTATGTGTTATTAATTCTAATATTTTGTTTTAATGTTAGTGGTCTTGTAGATGAGTTGAAGGGAACGAAAAAAAGAGAATTCCAAGATATCCAAGCAATTAATTGAGGGAGTTTTCTTTAACTCTAATCCAGGTTCTTTTATTCAATTCATTGCGTTGTTTAGATGGTTTAATAAATCATTCTAAATATTTTTTTATTTGAAGTTAAAAAAATTTTGAGAAATAGTCATGTTCCAATTACACAGCTGTGTAACACTTCAATTACATAGCCGTGTACTGCCGGATTTTTATAAAAAAAAAAAATCAATTTGGTAGTCCCATTTTGCATTAAACAACCATGTAATCCACCAGTTACACTACCATGTACCATCAGTTACATAAAAAGAAAAACTATATATCTCATGAATCATGATTCTATACCCCCATTCTTCATCTTCCCTAAATTCTTTTCCCCTCTAAAACCTAAAACCTCCATAGACACCACATCCAACCCTTCAATTGCAAAATCTTTCAACTTCCATCATAAATTCCCCAATTATGTTCCACAGAGCCAAAATGATAGCCCATAACAGAATGGTTCTAAAGAAAAGAGGAGTGAGCTCAAGCATGGAGAATTCACCTTCTCCACCCATTCCTCTACCTCAAGTGCCACAATACCTAAAGATTGAGTTTAGAGAAGCATCTCATGAAGGTATGCTTTAATTTCTCAAAGATTCATTAGCTCTACAAAATTTATGGATGAACAAACTTTAGTAGAGTTAGGTTGGTATGAAAAGGTAAAAGCATAGTTTGAAGGGGTTGAATTATGGAAATTTATGAAAATTATTTTGCCTAACTTTAGGGAGATTATTTTTGAATTTTGAGTTCCTTTCATCTTCAACCTAAGGATAAACTTACAAGGTATTATGGAATGGTGCATTTTAGGCTTGCAAATAATGATTATAGTTTTTATGTACATCAATTTGACAAATTGTTGACTGGTTGTTCTTCTACTGCTCGATAAGACAAGGATTATAATGATCAAGAATTTTGGAAAAAAATAACGAGTCAAATAGGCTATACTTCTTGCATGTCTAATGCTTCTAAATTTTTAGACCTTGCATTAAGATATATTCATAAGGTGCTAACTAGTTATTTATTTGGTAAAAAAGAAAGTTCTAGTGTGGTTAGCTCAAATGAATTATATTTTCTTTATTGTATTGTTCACCACTAGCCTTTTATTGTTGGGAGGTGGTTTACCCATAAATTGAGTCATATTGTAAATAGTGATGATGAAAAATTTTGGTTGGTGGATATAAAACAAAAATTGCCTTAGAGTTGAAAGTTTTTTATTTGAAAAATAATAATTTAACCCGAATTGAATTTGGACGAGTAAACCTTGAGCCTTTGGTAAAAATGCAAATGGTAGAGAAAAGGGAATTTTTTATGTGCTTAAGAAGGTGGCTAATCGAACTAGTAGCTTAAGAGGTAAAGGGCAAAAGGGTGGTGCACAATGATGGTGAAGAAAAGGACTTTGATAGGCATACTAAGGTGCCTAGTGATGCACCCATGGAGGATGTTTTGCATGCATATAATGATTTGATAACAAGGATTGAAGAATTAGAGATTCAATTGCAAGGAATAGGTACTCATTTGCATGACATGGAGAGACAATAAAATGCATGATTTGATGCTTTGTAACAACATATTGATGCTCAATTTGATGCTTTTCTTTGCACATATGGGTGCTCACTATCAATCGCCACCACCTCCACGTTGTTAACCTGACACCACCTCCAATTTCTAATCCCTTTTCCAAGGCATTGGGACAATGTTTATTCAAAATCTGAGGAGTAGAATCATACTTTCTTTTGTGTTTTTATTGTGTTCTCTCTCTCTCTTTTTTTTTTTTTTTTATTGTGCTTTCTTTGTGTTTTTATTTGTATTTTTTTATTAAGTAGTGTCTTTATTTTAAGGATGGATTATCTCTTAGTTGCTTTAATAAATTACCTTTACGCTATTTTTATTAATTAATTTGCTAGCCAATGATACATTTAAAATCAATGTTTGTGAATGATTTATGGGATAATTTCAGGTTAAGCTTCCTACATTTGGGTAAGGAATTAGATTTTATTGAAATTTAATTTTAATGATTTTCGCATTATTTTGATTTATTGAAATTGTGTATGCTTACTTAAAGAGGGCTTCTACATACTTGTTATCTTCATGTGTCTTTCCAAATTTTAAAACATGTTTTTATCAACTTTTGTGGCAAAATTTTGAATTTGCTTTGAGAGAGAGAGAGATAGATGATTTAGGCATATTTGTTTAACTCCATCACTCATATCCATCCTTTCATTAAAATTCATCCTTAGTGTACCCATTTTGAGCTTAGTTTTGATTTTAGATTGTGTTTCTCTGTTTTATTAAAATCCAAATTTACCATCCAATATCTATGAGTTAATTATGTTAAGCTTAGAGTTTCTTGTAAGATCTTAATTGTAACCATTAAGAAAAAGGGAATAATTTGAAGCTCTTGGGAAAGGATTTGTGAAAACACAAATAGTCCATGAGAATTTTTATCCACTTAGTACAAAAAAAAAAAAAAAAAAAAAAAAAAAAAAAGGGACAAGTTTGGAGGAAGCAAGAAGCTATTGATAAATCATAAAATTGCTAGTTCTTGCTTTGCCTTAATATAGTTAGCAAGTGGAAAATAAATATAAAAAAGAATAGATTGCACTTCCTCTAAAACAAAAAATGAATAAGAAAAAAAAAAAGGGAAGAAAAAGGAGAATAAAAGCAAATAAAAGGAGAAAAATTCTAATGAACATACAAATTTCCTTGTATTTTATGAATTAAGTTTTACTCTTTGCTTAACATAATTATCTCAACTTAGTTAATATTAAACTTTCTTGTTTAACCACAACCCTGTTTAACCCCATTATAAGTCTAATAAAGACTTATTGATCTCTTTGAATTTCAATTAGTAGAGATTGTCTACATTAACATGCTTATGAAATTGGTGATTTTGTTTATCTTATATAAGAAAAAGAGACACTTTAAGATAATTATTATGTATATGTTTATCTGAAGTGCAACAATTTCTTTAGGGTCGAAGAATGCAAGGTTATTAGAAGAATAATAGAGATGGATTGAATTCTGAACTTGAAAAGGGGGACTTAATTTATGTTGATCTAATGAGTTGTTCATGGATATTGTTGAATGAGGCCATTTGAATTGATTAATAGAAATAGTTTAAGGTAAGAATTTCCCATGAGTATTTAGTGAATGTTTTGCTTAGGGACAATTAAGGAATTAAGTTTGGGGAAATTTGTGGAGCTTTCAATTTAATAAACTTTTCAAAGCAACTTCTTAAAAATAATTCATCTAATATTGTCAAATTAACTTTGTTTTCTATAAATGAAGCTAATCTTTATATTTTTGTTTTTAGGATTTACCTTAGGTGATTGTTGGAGGATTCTCATAGAAAATTAGGAAATTGGAAGTATATAATGTAAAAGGAGGAATGGGTGCAAGATTGGACCAAAAAAAGTAAGCTCAAAGAGGCATGCAAGGGTACACAGTCGTATAGTTAGAATCCATTCTGCTTGGCCTAACAAAAGGTGATATTCGTGAAGAACAACTATACGATTGTGTAGTTATATAGTTACACGGTCGTGTAGGCTTTAGCACGGCCCCAAATGTGATTTTTAGCAATTTTTAACCCAAGTTTGCCTCCTATTCGAGATATACTTCAAAGAAAGAAGGTTTCTAATTTTTCTAGGATTTCTTTTGGTCTCTAACTCCATCTAAACCTAAGATTTGTATATTATAAATAGATTAGACTGTTGAGAACTTAAATCATTTTGTTTTTCTATCAAATTCTTTCAAGTTCTCTCGAAGGGAAATTCTATAATAGTTTAATTGTTGTCGAGAGGAGATTTTCAAGGATTCAAGATTGGGGCTTCCTTCAATCCAAAATTTCTTAAGAGTTTTTATTCTCAAACTTATCTCTTAATTCAATAAGAATATGCAATTATGTTTTTTTTTTTTAAATTGATTTTTGATTTGATTCTTTTCATCAAATAATATCAGTAGCTAAATTTCTTCATTGCATTTAGATGTAGTCTTTTGATCTATCTTTGATTATCTATGTTCAATTGATTGGGTTATTGATTTTTGGAATTAATCTATTATCTTGGAGCTTAAAGTATGGAATTAATTGGCTGTTAATAGCTTAAGGAATTAATTGTGTAATGTAGAGAGATTGGAAGCATAATTCCAATTTAATGAGATAATAGATCTAAGGAAAGTGTTACTTAGAGATAAGAATACTCTTTTGTAATTGTAAAATGGTTTCCATAATTTTTAATGTTTTTATATTAATTACTTGTGATCACGAGAGTAGACATAAATTTAATATAAATACATGTGTTGTATCTTGAGAAAGAATTTCACATAACTTAGGAAAACTCAATCATTAATTCCGACAAGAATAAGCCCCCTATAAAGAACATAGAAAAATCAAAGATAATCAATTTATGAAATCTAAATCATAGGCTTTAAAATATTCTTGAATTTATGAAAATCTTTGTTTTATTAGTTGGTAATAGATATGAAAATCTGGAAATTAATTTTTTTTTTTTTGGTGAATGAAATTAATTTTCTAAATAATATAGAGTTCATAAAAGTTTTTGGTAATTATTAACTCCTTTCTCATGGAATACTCAATATATTATATTACTTGTTCTCAACCTGTTCACTTATAGTAATCACAAAACACAATTAGTAACAAAAAATAAACATACAAATATGATAAAAAAAAATAAACACTATATAATAGGTAAATTTAATTAAGCATTTTTAATGTTGCTAACTTAATTAAAATTGATTTAAATATTTGTTAAATTATTGATTATAATTAATTTAAAATAATTTAATTAAAATACTAATAATATTAAATAAAATCAATTAAATGACATTTAAGAAGACTAAATGTAATAAATTAGCTTAACTACTGTGTTAATCATATAATATTGAATAATATTAAATTTATCAAATTAAACAATATTATAAAATTTTAAATTATAATTAACCAAATTAATTAAATTCAACATAATTTAATTAAATTAATGAAATTGTTATATATTAAATTTATCATAATTTAACTATTATTTATTCTAAATTAATTTACATCTTGTTATATTATTTTGATTATATTACTAAATTTAAACAACATTTAGTTATATTGTATATAATTTACTTAACTTCAAATTTTATTCAAATTTATCTGAGTTTGATATCTAAATAATAATTCTGATTTTATTATTATTTTTTTTGTGTGTGTGTTCTAGCATAGTTTGCTAACTTAATTAAATGTTTTACTAAAAATTTGTGAAATTATTAGATATAATTAATTTAAATATTTTTAATTAACATACTAATAATTTAAAATAAAATCAATTAAATGTAATTTAATCATAATAAATGTAATAATATTTATTATCATATTAAACAATATTTTAAATTTTTTAATTGTAATTAACCTGATTAATTAAATCCAATATACTTTAATTAATTTAATGAAATATATTATATATTAAATATATAATATATTTAACTAATACATTCTAAATTTATATTATATTATATTATATTATATTATATTATGTTGTTTAATTTAAACAACACTTAATTACATTTTATATTATTTAATTAACCAAAATTTTATTTTATGTATAGCCGAGTTGAAATGTAAACCATTTGTGGATTTTTACTATTTAAACAATGATTTCAAATGGCTTCAAATTTTATTCTTTTTTTTTTTTTTCAAATAATGATAGGATATAATTCACAAATTAATAAAAGAAATTTATAAAACTAATTCTATCAAATCACTTTTTCAAATACAAACTAAATATTATTAAATTTAACATATCCACAAACAAAAAATACTACAAGCAATATACATAAGCATAATTTGTTTTTCACTAATTATTATCTCAAAATTTACAAAACAAAAAAATTAACCCTAAACAAACAAAATAAGTATACTAATTTAATTAAACAAATTAAAATAAAATTACTCACCTCTTTAAAAGCAAATTATTTCAAATTTTCTCCTACTAATCTTACTTTAATGTGAAAATAATAAATTATCGATTGTCAATTATAATTATTTGTAATAAAAAATTATAGCAACATTTAATTAATAAATTTTTAAAAAATGATTACCTTTTTTTTTTTAATCTCTTTTTCCTTAAAAAAAAGAGAAACTACCAGATTTATAAGGACCACTTCACTTGGGATCACAATAAAAAAAAAATTAATTATAAATGAAAGTTAGAAAAAAAAAAAAAAAAAAAAAAAAGAGAGAAAAATTTGTTTTAGAGTATGGAGAGAATGAAATTGAAAATTAAGAGAGAGAGAGAGAGAGAGTGTGTGGGGCTAACAAGTGAAAATGAAGGAGGGGGAGAGGGCTTTTCAAAACCCGCATCGTCATTCCCATAAAGGACGCAGGTGTAGCTCAGAATCTGAAACTTTAAGATGCAAATTCTGATAAAGTGGTCAATTGCTTATAAAAGCACTGAATCTGGGCAGAGGAGAGATAATCCAGATATTTAACCACTGATTTTTAGTACAGTTGACAAATGGTCCGGAATTATGACTTTCGGTTTGCATCTTTGACAAAAACCAGAACTTTGATTTTCTTATTGATATTTAACGGACCAAAACATATATATTTGGGTAAATTTTTATAAAACTAGTATATGTAGGTAAACATAATTTATTTTTTTGTCTTAAAAAAAAAAAAAAGAAAAAAAAGAAAAAAAAGAGTGATGTGCTATTTTAGATAAACATCAGGAGTATATTTACACCTTATCTATTTATTATATATATTATATGCTTATATTCATTATATTATTAATTATATATATTTTATGTTAACTATTTTATTAATTATTAGTTATATATAATATAATATATACTAATTATTATTTTATTTTGTATAAATATTTTATTGATAATTATTTAATTTATTAATAATTTTTATATTTTTTTATCACTAATAAGCACAAAAAATAAAAATATAACATAAATATAAAAATAAAATAAAATGGCTATCTACCATTTGAATTGGCGGACAGCCAAAAGTTGCCTGCCATTTGAATTGACGGGCAAACTTTTGTCTGTAGTTAAACTAGCAGTTAGATAGTGGCCCGTCACATCATCCAAAAACCACTAAACTGGAAATTAATTTTAAATTTTACCCAAAATGAGAATTTTTACACTTTTCTTCCTAAACTAATAATTATTTTTACAAAAATCTTCTAAAATGTCAAAAACTCCTTTAGATATTCATCACCCAATAGGAAATGTCGATTACTATATTACCAATCTAGTCGACCAAATAAGAACTGGAGCCTAGATTAAAAATAAGGCACTAATGCCAAACAAAGAACAATATATAATTAAGACTGAAAGATGCTTTTTATAGTGTAATGCTTAATGCACTTCCTCTTGATCTGACTAATCTTTTATTTTTGTCAAAAAATTTCGCATCAAGCCGCTTTCTCCTTTGTTAGAAAAGTCGATAAATAAATTATATTTGAAATTATATTATTGCCATCAGGCCACATGATTTTTGTGAAATTTTGAGTTTCTGAATTATTGATGCTCAAAGCTTCATAATTTAGGTGCACTTTCAATATACCCATTCAAAGGTATTTCTAAAACGTTTTTTAGTTTTGGTGTCAAGGGGAAGATCAAACAAGTTGAACTATTAGTTTTTGAAGTGCATAAATGGATTATAGTAGAAAAGTAGCTAATCTGTGTTGCATTCACTGATTTTTATCAAACATTTGTGGGAATTTTTTTTTCTACTTTCTTTGTATTTCATTGACAGCAATCATACTTTTTCATGCTAAAGTTTTTTGGTAAGAGATGAGGATTGTTAATTATAATTGAGTCTTGTTCTTACTACTTTACTTTGATAAGTTTTGACAAGTTTTTATTTTTTTATTTACATATTCTTCAATTCGAGTTACGTCTTTCAATGGAGAGGAGATTTATGCTCTTTTCAAGAGCCTTCTCCTCTTGGTATTTTCTATTATTCATTATTATTATTATTATTATTATTATTATTATTATTATTTTTGGGTTTTATATTTGATTTTAGTTGGTATTTGGAAGTTAAATTTTTTAGCTTACATGTTAATAGTGATTAGTTCTTTATATATAGCTATGATTGCAGAACGTTTCACATTTTCAGATGTAGTAGCTTTCTTCTTTGATTTTAATTGTTATTTGCCATTTGATTTGTTTAATTTTTAATTAAGATGTTAATAGTAAAGTTTATTAAAAAATTAATACTGTTGAACCCATATCACATTATGTTTAAAGGGTGGGACATAAGTGACACGAACTTGGCAGATTCTATGGCCAGGGCCAAATGACACCATGGAGAGCCTGTTAGCTTCTTTGGAGAGAAATGAAGCTGAAATATCTCTATCAACCTTGTACGCTTTGGCTTGTATTTTTAAAAATGTTGCTTTCATTAATGGAAATAGAATACTTTTGTTCCAGGTATTAATTTTAAACCTCAAAGTTCCTTTCTTTATATTGTTTGAAGCTGCAATTACAAGTTGATTTTATTTGGTATAATATTTACAAGACTTATTGATTTGGCTATTAAGAGAAACGGTTTAATTGGAGAAGATGACTTCAAAAGTTTTAATTGGAGAAGAAGAATTCAAAAGTGCTTACGTTAAGATGAAATCTGTGCTGGTTGATTCCTTGTTGGAGTGTAATCTTATCTGAAGGGGATGGAGCACAAGATTAATTTCTATCTGAATCCTAATGGCACTTTGTGATTGTGTAATCTAATTGTCAAACTTAGAACTTAAAAATCTTAAACTATGAAGATTATAAATTTTTACAATTTTTTTTATAGACTTAGTAGATGTTCAAATATATAGAACTAGAGTTTGTAAACCTTTTAAATTTGTATTTATTCAATAAATTTATGAATTTAAGTATTATAAATTATGAAAAGTAGCATATTATAAAAAAAAAAAATTATAGATTATGATAATTTTATTGTATATTGATAAATAAAACATTGACAATTATAAAATAAAATGAAACAAATTAACTATATTTTAAAGCGTGGTTAATCATGTGCATTTTTTAAAAAATTGATCATGTTTTGAATCGTGGACAATTGGCCAGCTTTAAAGCCTCGTGAATCTTATAATTTTTTTTTTTATTTAGTCTTCCATACAACCACGCTTTAAAATGTAGCCAAATTATTCATATTTTGAAGTATGGGGAAATTAACATTGGTAATATTTCCCGTTACTTCATTTTTTTTTACCAGTATAACCATTTTGGTTATAATTGAATGCTATATTGAAATATTTGAACACATACTAATTTCTTATATTGTAAGAAATTTGATTAATAATTTTTTACATTGGAATATAAATAGTATATTTTTTAGTATATGCAAAATGATTTCACAACTTACATTATAAGTCTATAATTAAGTTAAAAAGAAGCTTTTTTTAGTAATTACTAAACTTTCAAAAGAACCATCACCATATTTGACCACATTTATTAAATTAATGCTATATCAGTAGGTTACCTACAAATTATCTTTTAAAAATAATTTTAATGAGATTGATAATTTCTAAATTAATGAATCTGGAACAGGTTATTTGCACTCCACTTAATTCTTCCCACACTACCTTGTAGGCATGACCTGTTAACCAAACCATTGACTTTAGTTTGGAACAAATGCGGAATGAAGGGGGAGGGGTGGGGTTGGGGGGTGTTGTGGTGTGTGTGGCCGCGCGGGGGTTGAAGCAGAGGTCAGCTCTAATTTATATATATATATATATATTGAGTTATTGACTCAATTATAGTATAGCCCAGCCTCCAGCCCATTTCCCAGATCTCAGCGCCAAAATTTGTTTATATATATGTATTAGTATATCGGGTTATTAGCTCAATTTTAAAACAGCCCAATTCCCAGTCCTTGTACCACATCCGCTTAAATCAGCTTGTTAGCAAAATATAGTAGGCAAAAACCATTAAAACCAGGAGCAGGAGCATATGTTCCATTGTGAGCTTGACTGGCGCCTGGCTAGATAGCAACTAGCTACTAGCAAGAGCATAAAGTCCTGGGTTGGGTCTGGTCTTGGTGATGCACTGGTAACAAGGACTCAAGGAGTGACTATAATATGAGATTTCTTGAATATTCATAATCTCAAAAATTCTAGGTCAGTTTTCCCTTTTTTTTTTTATTTTTATTTTTTTTTTATTTTTGGAGGGGGGCAAATCAAAGAGGTCAGTTTCTTAATTTTCTAAATTGCCAAATCTCTCTCTTCCCTAATTAAAAATCTAAAAATAAAAATTAAGAGTTTAGGATTTTAAATTGAGATTGAGTTATTGATATAATTTAATTTAATTTTAATGTGATTTTTTAATTTAATTGTTATGGAGATTATAAATTTATGATTATGAATTTGTGTTTGTGAAAATTGATAAATTATAATATTGATAAATTTGTTACCAATGTGAAGTTCTTGAAATTTGGTGATAAACTTATAAATTATGAAGTTGATAAATATGAGCAATAGCCAAATGAAAATTCAGGTGGGTTTGGGCATTGATAAAAATTTAGGCAATAAATTTCTTTTCTATTCTTTTTTTTTTTTTGGCCTGCAAAATTTTAAAAAACAAAATATTTCTTGGACCGTGCGGCTTATAATTCGTAGAGGATTTATTCAAGGGTTAACAAAAAAAAAAAAATAAAATGCAGAGGATTGTGGTTAAAATTTGATATTTTAATTAAAAATGTGAGAATTTAAAAGATACAATAAAACCTCTATAAATTAATAATGCTGGGACCATAAAATTTTATTAATTTAGAGAGATATTAATTAATCGATAAATTAATAATTTATTAATTTATAGAGTGATTTTAAATTCAGTAACAATAAATTTAAAATCACTAATATATATAAAAGTTTTATATCTAAAATAAATGAATGTTCTCAAAAGAATATACAATTAATATTGCTAAAATCATAATACATCACTCTTATGCATATACAATAAACAATATTCATTATATATTTACGTAATGAAATAAATTATGTATTATATAAGTTAATTGAATTTGAATATTCATTGTATTTTATTTTATAACATTCATATATTATATAGGTTAATTGAATTTGAATATTCATCGTATTTTATTTTATAACATTCAAGGTATTATGATTAATGAATTACTATATAAACAACTATACAATGATTCTTCAAATCATACCAAAAATGACTTCTCATCAAACCTTTGGAACCAATCACTGGAAAGGAAGCAATCATGACATCAATTACTCTTTATAATTTTTTGTTACAATTTGAGAAGGTTATGCCAGAACTTTTAAATGCAATAAGAAAAATTAAAGATGAAATTCACCAAGATTTAAATTTCAAGAAAAAACAAAATACTATAGATTCATATTTTACTAAATTGTCCTAAGTATATTTATATGTACTAGACATATTTGAGAAATTATTAATTTATAGATAGAATAAAACAATGTATTTATATAAGGTTGTTATGGCAAATTATTGTCTTGTTAATTTATTAAAATTGTTCATTTTTTGAACTAGCCCAAGTCAGGACCAGAAAAAATTATTATTTTAGAGAGATTATTAATTTATCGAATATTAATTTATAGAGATTTTACTGTATATAGTATAATTTCTAAAACTAATATCATTGCACTCAATGAAAATAAATATTTTAATATATTGATTTTTTAATTTAAAATTTTATATTTTTATGTTTGCTTTTAGCCCGTCTCATAATAAAATTTTGCATCCACCCTTAGCTTGAAAGCAGCGATTTTAGTTTAATAAAATGTTCAAACCGAAACACAATCAATTTTCATGGTTTCGGTTTAAAATTGACTAGTTTTTGTTTCAGTTTCAATTTCAAATCGATTTCTTTATTATGGTTTAACACTAGTTTCAAACCGATTTTTTTATTAAATTAATTTTGATTAAAAATAATATAAAACAATAGAATAATTTAAAATAAAATTTATTAAAATAGAATTGTATATTAAAAAAAATTTTCACCCATGCAACCAATTTAAGTACAATATATTTCAATTATGAAATATTTTTGTACACAGTCAAACCATTAAAATAAAGAAACTTTGCCCAATCAATTTATGTACATAGTTATTTATTATTATTTTTTTTTATTCCAAACCGAAATTACCGGTATATAATTAGTGGTTTTGGTTCAATTTTAATAGAAACCAAAACTAAAACCAAACACATCATATTTTCAGTTACAAACTGAAACCATAATTGAAAATCAATTTTAGTTTCAATTTTATTTGATTGGTTCCAATCCAGTTCAATAGTTATGATCCCATTTTGATCACCCCTACTCCCTTGGACTCCATATTAAGAATTTTTATAATTCTTTGCCATGCACTAATGACCTTTTTGAACAAAACATTATTCCACCATATTAATCTTTTTTTTTTTTTTTTAATAATCAATATTTTTTTTGCATTCTTATTATGCTTAAAAAATTTCTTTATGTAAGTATAATTTGTAATTAATAATTATAATTTATAGGTAGCTTACTGAATATTTTGCCTCTTAACTATTAATGGAAAAAATATTATTTTGAGCATCTAAAATTATTTTTTAAAATAAATAAAGTTTTTTTTTTATTTTTCTATTGAATTTCCAAATTTTTATTTGTCTATATTAAACTATTGAAATTTTACTCTTTTTATATAAAGAATTAATTTTTTATTACAAAATTAATGAAAATTTTATTAATACTAATAATTTAGAAATTACCAAAAAAATTGTAATATTTTTCAATAAAAAAAATTCTACTGAATTCATAAAACTTAAAAAAAGTTTAGAAGCATAAAAGTGAGGGCTGAATATCCAAATCCGCCCTAATGTTAATGTAATGTACCAATTAAGTCCTTGTGATTCTTTTTAACTAATTTAGACATCTTAACTTTATGATAAACACCATTTAAGCCTTTTATTGGCCAAAAATTAGTGCGTAACATACACAAGTCTTTAAAGTGGAGTGAGTTGAAGGAAATATAATTTTTTATTCGAAATGAGAATAGCAAAATAATAAATGAAAATTAATGTTAGATCAGATGTGACAATTGGACTCCAATACACCAAAAGCAACGATATTTTTCCCCTCTAAATCAGTAAGAAATTTACCCTAAAATCAAAATAACATTCAAACCCATTTGAATATGGATCGAAATGAGAGAGAAGCTTCTTTGAAGCAATATTTGTTGCTTATTGTTGGGAGATTTATATTGAGAAGAAAGTGTTAAGTTTGGAGAGGCAAAAGGTATAACCATGTCCCCTCAGGTATGTAATGAATTCATCAATTGTTTATTATAGAAGTTTGCATATTTGTATTTAAATGGAGAAAGTTTGTGGGGTTATAATCTGTCAGAGATGGTTGATTTGTTGTTGGGCATTTAAGCCTCTTTGTTATAACCTTTGATAGTATAGTTGCCTTTTGTTTTCTTGTGCTTTTGGGAATATGTTGTGGTCCTCACCATATGCATTTTTGCATTTTTTCTTTCAATTTATTTTGTTTGTTTTGTTGCGAACATTGAATGATATTATTGTATTTTTCTTACTAATATATACAGGATGTATGAGGAGATGAGTGTAACAATTAGGCTATTTCACGGGGAAAATTTGTAAGATACTCGCGTCTTTGCTATATCAATGGCAAAGTAGATGACTTTACAGTCAATTGCATAGATATGTTAAGAATAAGCAAAATGGTGAGACAGATAGGATATGTGCAACAACCTAGGATGTATTGGTTGCCTAAAGGAAGAGTAATTCATAGCAATGAGTTGCTTTTGTTGTGTACTGAGTACCTAGTGCCTAAAATGCTAGAGCTTTGTAAAAGAGGAGATTTAATAAAGATATATGTTGGGCATGATGCACATATACTTGTGATGGTTGAGTTAGAGCTTTAGTTGTTAACATTGTCACCACATTCATAAATCGAACATGATGGGGTAATTAATAGGGATAAAAGAGAAAATGTGCCTCAGTAAACTTCAATACCAATCACAAAATTAAAGGATGTTGGTACAGGTGATGTAGAAAGTGTGCCTATTAATGGTTCAAATGTTGTGCACAAGTGTGATCTGAATATAGAAAGTGAAGTGGTGTGAATATGGCAAGGCAATGTGCTGAGAATGCTATAAATGAGTGTGCTATGAATGCAGAGAGGGAATGTGTTATGAATATGGCTGTTAAGAGTGAGTGTGTTATGAATTCACATAGTGAATATGCTGTGAATGTGCTTACTAAGAGTGGGTGTGTCATGAATGTGGAAATTGATGAACAAAAAGGTGTTGTGAATGAGGGTAATGGGGGTAATGTTTAGATGAGTCAAATGGTGTTGAACCAAATGTGCATGAAGTGTTGGATGATCAACCAAGAAAGAGTTGACCAAGAAGGGGAACAAAATGAGAACATAGCAACATTTGCTGATTTTGATGGATATATAGATAGAATAAGAAGTGATGACATGTAGAAGATCCTAGTAATGACTATGTACTTGGAAATGCAAAGACCAATACAAAAGATGAAGGTGAATTTTTTGAGTATGTTGTGGATGTTGATTTTAGGTCGGATGTTAGAAATGATGAGTTATTAGTTGCAAGGGATAATCTCAGAGAATATAAAAGGAAGCTGGCACAATAGAGGGCTACAGATGGAAGTGAAAATGATGATTCTTCTAACACAGATCAGCTTGAACAAGAGGTAGCAACAAATGCACAGGCAAATGTTTATACAAGTCACTTATAGTAAGTTTGTTCTGATACACTTAAAAGTGGTAATGAAGTTGATTTGAGCTTAGATGAGTTAGATGAAAATGATACATACTGGACAATAAGGAGAAAGAAGTCATACAGACTTTCATAATGATCCAAATAGTCTCAATCCCTGTTTTGTTATTGGAATGTGTTTTCAAAATGCTCAACAATTCAAAGATGCTTGTATAAAGTATACAATAACAAGATCAGTGTCTTTGGACTTCAAGAAAAATGAGTCTTTAAGAGTATTTGCTATCTATAACTTCAAAGACTGTCCATGGAGATTATTTGCTTACTTGATAGCAAACGCAATGATTTCATGATCAAATCATACAATCGCAAATATAGATGCTTCAAAGTACATAGAAATAGGATGGTGACTTGCAAGTATTTGATAGGGCATTTCAATAGAGAATTGATTGAGCATCATTGTGAGGCCTCACCCGAGCACTGGCCTGGTCCGCTGGAAGAAACCGGAATACTCATTCGGGTTTAGACTCACGATGGAACCCTCGGGTTCGGATTTGGTTGATTTTGAAAATAATTTTGGGAGTCACCACCCTAATTTATTCTAAATGGAAAAATTAAGAAAAAACCCAGTTGACTCCAATTTATTAATTTTGCAATTAATTTATCCAAGGATAAAAATCACTAATCTTGAACCAAGCTAAGTTCGAGGACTAGGTTTTTGATTTTAAATAATCTAAATTTGACTCTTAAGTTTAATTTGACTTGAAAATTAGATTTCATGAATGACATTTATAAAGTGATAATTGTAAGTAACATGCATGAATATGATATGAGTGTAATGAGAAAATTAAAATGAGACATTGATAAAATACATTAATTAAAAAAAGGGGGGAAAGGAGATTGATTGGGATTTGGATTTGAGGTTTGAATTTAGATTCCAAACATGTCTACGTACCCCATTGAATGGGGATCAAAACACACGTAGTTCGTTCCACGATTAAGTGGAGAGATTTAGAGGTTGATCAGATTGATTGATTTGATTTAGGTTTGAGAGGAAAAGGTTGATACCTTGACTTTTGGTAGGTGGAGGGTTTTACCGGACAGAAGTTTCATTTTATCGAGACCGGGTGATTGGATGGATTGGAAGATTAATTAATTAATTAAAATGATTAATTAATTAATATGATGAAAAGGATGGATGGATTAATTAATTAATTTAGATGAAAGGTGGATTGAGAAAAAAGGATTAATCTGATTTTGGAAAAAGGAATTACTTTTGAAAAAAAGAGTGATTAATTAATTAATTAAAAAGATTAATTAACTTGGTTAGGGTGAGATAATTAATTAATTTAAAAGATTAATTAATTAATTAGAGAGTGATTGGAGGAAGAAGAAGAGAGAAATTTGAGGATAGCAATCTACTCAAATTCAAGAGGTGTGTTGAAATGGAGGAAATGAGGTATTTATAGGAAAAATGAGTGAGGGTAGTTTGGGAAGTGGAAAAGTGAAAAGACCAAATGGTAGAGCTAGAAAAAATTTGAAAAATCAGATTATGGGTATTTTGGGGATTGCAGACGGGCAATCTGGGCGACGCCACTTGGCCTCTAGGAAGTGCCACCAGCAGTTTGGGTGGTGCGCCGTTGAGGAGAGTGGCGACATTGCCTAGACAATCAATGGTGCTGCCGAATGCTGACGTGGTGCTCTTTTTTTTTTTTTTTTTTTTTTTTTTTATAGATATTGATTGTTGGTATGAAGTTTGAGAATTTTGAATGTCTGGTAGTAATGTAATTGATGGCTAAAAAATTTTCTTTGGGGAGCAGAACCCTCACCCATTAATCGATTAGCGGGACCAACATAACAGCTCCGCATAACGTGTTAAATATAACAAGTGCTAAGGTTGCGGTTGGATGCTGAGGGTGTAAAATTAAGGGTTCATAGTTGCCCTCTCATTAGAATTGGTTTTGAACAAAAGGTGATTCTGATGATAGTGAACGTTAGAAAGAGGTGCCATGTCAGACTCTGGACTTGTGTGTTCTTCTCATGTCCTTTGGGAGGAGAACTTCTAGGATAAATGAAACTTTATCAATGGCTATCTGTTCAGCCTTCACGTTGGTTTCAAAAATGGTCTTGGTAAATTTCAATTAAGGCTATCTGTTCAGCCTTAATGTTATAAAACAAAGTAGATTGGGTGAATTTCCATCAAAGCTATTTGTCTGCCCTTAATGTTGGAGATAAAAAAGGTTTGGTGAATTTTAATCAAGGCTATCTGTTTGGCTTTAATGCTGGAGATAAAAAATGTTTGAGGCAAATCTTAATCAAGGCTATCTGTCCGACCTTAATATTGGAGATAGAAAAGGTTTGGTGAATTTCAATCAAGGCTATCCGTTTGGCCTTAATGTTGGAGATAGAGAAGGTTTGGTGAATTTCAATCAAGGCTATCCATCCTGCCTTAACGTTGGAGAAGGTTTGGAGTAGATCTCAATCAAGGCTATCTATCTGGCCTTAATGTTGTAGATAAAAATGATCTGGAGTAAATCTCAATTAAGGCTATCTGTCCAGCCTTAATATTGGAGATAAAGAAGGTCTGAAATAAATCTCAATCAAGGCTATATGTTCGGCCTTAATGCTAGAGGTAAATCTCAATCAGGGCTATCTGTCTGGCCTTAATGTTGGAGGTAAAGATGATATGGGGTAAATCTCAATCAAGACTATCTGACCAGCCTTAATGTTGGAGGTAAAGATGATCTAGGGTAAATCTCAATGAAGGCTATTTGTCTAGCCTTAATGTTAAAGGTAAAGATGATATGGGATAAATCTTAATCAAGGTTATCTCTTCGGCCTTAGTGCTGAAGGTAAAGGAGAATCAAGATTATTTGTCCAGCCTTAATGTTGGAGTAAAGATGATCTGGGTAAATCTCAATCAAGACTATCTGTTCGGCCTTAATGCTGGAGAAGATTTGGATAAATCTCAATTAAGGCTATCTGTTTAACCTTAATGTTAGAGGTAAAAATGATTTTGGATAAGATAATTTAGTGAAAGAGAGCCTCAACCTATGGCGAGTTGGCTCATGAGATTTTGAGGAAGAGCCTCGGCTTATGGCTAGTCGACTTAAGATTTTGGCTGTGCCAAAGAAATTTGGGCTTCTAAATGTGAAGGGTTGGGCCTTTCAGAAGGCTCAAAGGAACTTTGCTAGGAGTACAGGGATTCTGGAAGTCACGCTTTATTAATTAGATCTGTAAAGGTATCATTTAGCTTTAAAGAGGCACAGGTCAGCATTAAAAGGTATCGGTCAGCTCTGAGGAAGTACTGGTCAGCTTTAGGAGATATCGGTGAGGCTATTGGCTTAGCTTATGCATGATGATGTGTGATTGCAGATGATTGTATAAGTGCTAGTGCACAGATGATGCGGGCATGTTTTAGAATTCATGGACCTTTTGCCTAACTTCTATGCCATACATGATTTATGGTGATGCCTATAATGAATGGTTGCATGGATGCATGAGGGCGGATTCGCACAGTGTGAATGCAATTTTTTTTTATGTGACCTTTGTGTCCTTTGGAGACATGCATTTATGGACTGAGGAACTTGACAAGGTTGAGAAACTTAACTTGGGTTATTATGAGATGGTTGCCATGGTGGTATTACGAGGAATTTGTGTTTCGTGATTTCTGCAAGTGCACATATCGTTTACAAGTAATAAAGTGATGAGTGAGTATCGTTCCCACAAGAAAGGGTTTGTCAAGTACCAATTTTAAGATTACTCTATTGTTTAGAAATTCAATTATGAGATTTTATGTTTTGGGCTAAAGTGAAATTCAAGTAAATAAATGATGATAAATATGAAAATAAGATTAAAAGTTTAGGATTTAGAATTCATCAATTGATCACATATGATTTATTTATAATCTTTAGATGGATTATTTTGCTGGAATTAATGATTAGATTTCCCTAAATTATATGATGTTCTCTCTCAAGATACAACATGTGTGTTCATATTAATCCTACGTCTACTCTCGTGATCATAAGCAATTAACACAAACCCATTAAGTTTTATGGAAATTCTTTTAAAAATCACAAAGGAGTATTCTTATCTCTAAGCAATACATTCCCTAGGTCAATTATCCTAATGAACTAATATTATGCTTCCACTCTCACTATTTCACACAATATCTTAAATCATGCAATTAATGGCTAGTTAATTACAAGCATTAAGTTCTAAGATAAAAGATTAATTCCAACAATCAACCCAATCAATTAAATATAAATAATCATATGCAAATCAAAAGATTACATCAAAATTTTAGAAAATAAAATTAGCTATTCATAATTAAAAGAGAAGAAACAATTAAATTAATAATAAAAATAATAAACATAATAATAACTTATAATTAAATTCAAGATAGAGTTTAGAAAGAACTTGTTTTGGGATACAATCTTTGATGAACTCAAGCTTCCAAAAACTCCTCCTCTTGATCAAAATAAAATAAAACTAATCTATTCTAAGAAAGCATATGAAAATCTCTCTACATATTTTTTTGATGGATTTTCTTTGATGCTATTTCCCTTTGCCAAGCATGGTATTTATAGACATGTTTGGTGGAAGAATTCAAGTTCCATTAAAATTCTTACATTAAAAATTCAACATTGATGGTTAGGTTGGTCACCAACCATTGAATTCCTTCATCAATATTCAAAAATGGTTAGGTTAGCTACCAACCATTGAATTTTGGCCACCAACCATTGAATTCCTTCATCAATATTCAAAAATGGTTAGGTTGGCTACCAACCATTGAATTTTGGCCACCAACCATTGAATTTATTTCTCATGGATTGAAAACTTGAATTATTGCTTGCATTATTATTTTTATGACATCACCGCCTGCATCATTTATTTTATTGCATCATTGTGACATCATTTCGATATGCAAAAATAAAATAAAAATACTTAAAATATGTTATAATTTATTTATAAATTGTAGAACTATTTATTTCTAAAAATAAGTAATAATATTATTGCATTATCGAGAATTGAGCTAAAATTTAAGTTTTAACAAATAAAATAACTCTAAAAATATAGAGTTATCAGTTTGAGGGGTTGCTTCAGATTTTGAAATCTGGTGGCCCGTGATTTTTGTTTTAGTGCTGCAGAGGAAGAGCTGTGCCTATTCCAGGAGGATAGGGAACATGGCTTGGCTACAATTCAAAGGCAACTCTGGTGCTGCTAGAGTTCAAAATCTGGTGTTTTTTGAATTTTTCAAGAGTTTTTTTTTTTGTCTCCGGATGTTGTAAGCCAGATGATGATTGGTGATGGTTAAGTGAATTTGACCACTGTGATTGAGAAGTTCATTGATTCCGGTGACTATAGGGATATGAGGGGTGCAGAGGCTCAATATAAGGGCCTTGATTTTCTGTTTGAGTGCCAGTTACAGGTTTGTTGATTAGGGTGATGCCATAGTGGCAGATGAAACAGAGGCATTTTATGGCTAGAGCTGCGCTGGCAAAGACACTAATGAGCCTTAATTGCTTTGTTCAAGATTTAGAAAGATGAACTGTCTTGCCAGTTATTCACCAAGTGAGAAAACTTTGTCTTACCCTTTCTATTGGGGTGCTTTGTGGGTGTCTATTTTCGGTTTTGGGTTATCTTGGAAGTGTGGCTGATGGATCATTTTTGGGCAGTGGACCCTACTCTTTAGTCTATACATGCTTTATTGATACTCGATTGGAGATCAGATAGTGACGCAGCGTAAGCAAAAAAGGATAAATCCAATTTTAGGGTTTTTGAAATATGACTGAATTATTGATCTCTCAAACAGGCCAAAACAAGAGTTTAAATAGGGAGGCCCGAAACCCTAAGTATAAAACTGCCATAAATGGTGAGATTACAATGTTACCATAAATAAAAATAGGAAACTAAACAAGATGAACGCTACAAACGGCACCGAAAACAGAATTAAATATCAAAACTTATGACAGAAATAAAAAGTTTCCGTAAATGGATTAACTGCCATTTTAGGGGCCTAAACGAAGGAATTTGGCCGAAAAACAATATCGCTCATTGCCAAAGGCAATGACTTTGAACCGGTGGCCCGTTTCCTTTTGAATCGCATATTTATAAGGCCCTAAATCCCAACTGGCCCAAGCTACTATTTTTTGTACTTGGGTTGCTGCTTGTCCCAACGGCTCAGGAATCTCTCTGAAATAGCCTCCACGTCAGATAGGATGGTTGCTTGCAACTTGCCCCCGAAGGACATATTTTTAGCATTGCCAATTGTAATGGATTTGATCTCTCATGACCGGAGGCCATGGGTATTGAGTGGTTTACCTGTTGGGCTTGGTTTGAATGACTTTCTACTTGGGGATAATGGTCTTGAGGCAGATGGAGTAGACTCAGGATGTGCCCCCAGCTTTCCCTTCTTGGAGTTTGTGCAGATCATAGTTTCCATCGCTAGAGCTATGGCTAGCTAAGGAGTTTTCATGCTGTTTATTTTAGGATTTCACTTGTGACCATAGAGAGATATGCCAGGTAGTTGATAAAGGTGGTTTGGCTAATTCAGAAAGAGTACCAGGCTGCCTTGCTAAGAGGAATAGAGGATGAAGCAGCTGAGGAAGGAGAGACTGTATGAGGAGCCACTAATAGTGGGAAGAGGATTTCAGCCTAAACAAAAGAGGTGACTTGTTCTTTGAAGGAGACTCAGTGAACTACTAAAAGTGTGACACCATATGTTGCAGTAGTGACTCAAAGAAGGAGATTGTGACAGATTTTGACTCTGATGAGAACACGAGAGATTTGTATCTCATGAAGTAAAGGAGGATTGGCTAGACCATGACTTCATACATGACCTTTTTTTTTTTGAAATAATTACAGGTTGATAGGACTACACAAAACAGGATAAGCTATAGACGACATTGAAAGGGCTATCCTTTATGATGGGTTTGTATTTTGTAAGATTTGATTATCATTAAATGAGACATTTTTTATTTTTGCTCTAATTTCTGCCTAAGCCGCCCTTTCATATTTTTAGCTTAGAGAGCATTCTTTTTTTTTTTTTAGGCAAAAGAATTAAGTAAATGATGTACTAGTCACAAGGAAAATGAGAATACAATGTAAACAAAATATTTTGTATTATGATTTGGACCGCACCGGAGTTGGGCTGCCTACGTATCACTTACATCACTTTTCCATCAATTTTTTCTTTTAGGGAGAATCAGGTCCATGTAGTTCTGATTACGTATGCATATGAAATAGAAATGAAATGCAGACGTCATCTTCAGATGGTGTATCTTTTCAGCTGATTCGGGTTGTCAAGATGGGAGAATTCACTTTTGTCCATGTCCATGAAGATAGTGCTTCTGTCAGATAGGATCTTCCTATTTTGTCTTCATTCTCTGCAGCTTTCTTTTGACAGGATTTTGTGATGTATGGAGTATCTGTATCATGTCCTTATCTTTGTGCATAATAGCTCATGATCTTTTTCACTACTGTCATGCAGATGCAATGTATGAGATTTTTTTAATTTTTTCCTCTGTGCCATAATTAGTTGATCCTTTTGCCTTTTTCATTTTTTTTTGTATTTTTTGCATTTTTTTAAGATGTCCCATTTACAGATAAATCAGAAAAAATTAAAGAAAATCAAAAGGTTTAAACTTTTTATTACTGATAAAAGTCTCATCATGAGTACATTAAAGGATAAGCCTATAAGGCAAAATACAAACTCAGAAGGACAAGACCTGACAAACTCAAAAAGAAAAATTTAATAAAAAACAAACTCAAAAGACTCTAACGTAGACTGGGAGGACTTAGATAGGGGCATAGCAGTGCTGACACTCTTCTCAAAATACTAGTTATTATGTGAGGCTTGAGACAGTCGGGTGAGCTTGGTGGTTCGGAAAAGGATAGGTGGTGGTGCTAGACTTTGGGTTTGCGAGCAATGATGTCTCCACTATTAATGAGGTCTTAAATTTTATGCTTCAGAACCTGGCATGCATCAGTTTTGTGCCCTGACCCTTGATGAAAGTTGTAGTGCTCATCAGCAGTCTAACCCTTGGGCAAGGGGTTTGGAGGAGGTCGTGGGTCTAAAGGCTTAACTAGATTAGCCTCTAGGCTAAGGGGCATGCCCAGCTCAGAGAAAGTCCTCCTTGTTTCTAACTTCATCGGCTAGTGACAGGACACAACATTTACCTCTCCCTCTCTTTGGTGTTGGTGGTGTTCTTGTGATACCTAGAGGATTCATCCTTGATTCGTCCTGATTGAATCAAATCCTCAATCTTGGTGGCAGTGGCAATGAGAGCTTTGAAGCTAGGGAGGTACTGTATTTGCAGATGAGCCTAATATTGGGGGAGGAGGTTCTTGATGATGATGTCAATTTGCTCTACTTCAGATGGACGGTTCACTATTTGAGTTGCTTTTGTCCTTCACCTTGTAAGAAATGCGGTGAAGGATTCTCTTAGCCCTTGTTTGGTGGTTTTTAAATCTCGACGGGTGACATTCACCTCGATGTTGTAGTGGTATTGCTTAATAAATGTATTACATATGTCATCCCAAGTCTTCTTGTGATTTTTGTCGAGATCTAGTAACCACTTAATAGCAACTCCAGTCAATGATTGTTGGAATAACTGAGCAAAGAGCTCGTCATCCACACCTAAAGGTCTCATGGCACCTACATACATCTTGAGATGAGTTTTAGGACACGTGGTGCCATTAAGCTTGTCCATGATCGGCATTTTAAATTTTGGTGGAACTCGTGCATTTGGGAAGAGAGCTAAAGAGTCAACATCTATCATGTCCTCGTGCTTTTTGACGTTCTTGAGCATTTTTTCCATGACCTCCACTTTCTCCATCAATTTCTTAGCTTTGGGAAAGCTAAAGAAATCTCCACTTTAAAAATGATTCGTAATGGGAGAGGGAGTGATTGTGTTTAAGTCCATGGTAAGATAGGTTGGAGTCTTAAGTGCTTTCCCTTTATCAGTGAGATCGATAATGGGAGGAGTAAAAGTAGGGACATGGCTAGTCCCGGCTTGGGCAAATGCAGGCTCAACACGAGCAGGAGAGGGAGTGATAGTGGCATTGGTCATTTTCTTGACCTCATTAATGATGGACTGGCGTTGGGAGTTAAGGGCATCAGTAAAGGTGGCAAACTGGGCATTGAGAGCATTGGTAAAAGTTTTAACTTGGGTCTGAAGAGTGGTGGTAAGTACAGCTTGAAAAGTTTCCTCTTGTTTCTTGAGGAGGCTGGTGAAGAAAGCACTCATGGCATCTTGATCGAAGTTAAAGGTATTGGCCATTGGTACCTTGAAATAGAAAACAGACAGAAAAAAATGGGTAAGAAAACAGATTTGTGAAGGAAACATGGCATGAATGTGAAGGTGTGTCAGGAAAATGATTTCTTGCACAGGGTTGGTCACCAGGTTTTTATGTTGACAGAGTGAGTGTGTGAGGTGTTTTTGGGGTTCTAGTTTGGGTCTTTGATGTGTTTGAGGGTTGACCTTGTTAAGCTTCTCATATTATGTATGTATGATCATGATATGATGCATGTCGAAAAATGTTTCATGAACATGCAAGAGTATTGATTATTACGGTACATGAAACCTAGGGTCAAGCTAGGGTGACTATATGTATAAAGGTGAAGGATGGTTTGATTTAAGGGTCCCTGTCCCACTAGAGCATCGATATACCTAACCATATGTGAAGTAAGAGCCTCACTTGGGTCCAATAGTACTGATTGCTCGTTACACCACTAAAATGATCGGGGATTCATTGTGGAGTGGAATGCTTTCGCTATCTCCCAATATACTCAAAGAGGGTTGTCGAGCCAATGCTACTTACCATCTAAAAGTTTTCTTAAAGTTAAGGTTTAGACAAGGAGCCTTTATTATTATGCAAAGTGATGCATGAAAGTCAAATTATACTTAATGAGCCAAAAGGAGATTATTTTGGAAAAAATTTTCTTAACCAAATAGTAATCCTCTTATTTTCCTTTTCTTTAAAAAGGTGGCAACTAGTCTCCAGTGGAATCGCCAGCTGTGAGGCCTCGCCCGAGCACTGGCCCAGTCTATTGAAGGGAACCGGGATGCTCATTCGGGTTTAGACTCATGATGGAACCCTCGGGTTCAGATTTGGTTGATTTTGAAAATGATTTTGGGAGTCGCCACCCTAATTTATTTTAAACGGGAAAATTAAGAAAACACCCAGTTAACTCCAATTTATTAATTTTGCAATTAATTTATCCAAGGATAAAAATCACTAATCTCGAACTAGGTTAAGTTTAGGGACTACGTTTTTAGTTTTAAATAACCTAAATTTGACTCTTAAGTTTAATTTGACTTGAAAATTAGATTTCATGAATGACATTTATAAAGTGATAATTGTAAGTAATATGCATGAATATGATATGAGTGTAATGAGAAAATTAAAATGAGACATTGATAAAATACATTAATTAAAAAAAAGGGGGAAAGGAGGTTGATTGGGATTTGGATTTGAGGTTTTCATTTAGATTCCAAACGTGCCTACGTACCCCATTGAATGGGGATCAAAACCCACGTAATTCATTTCACAATTAAATGGAGAGGTTTAGGGGTTGATCAGATTGCTTGATTTGATTTGGGCTTGAAAGGAAAAGGCTGATACCTTGACTTTTGGTTGGTGGAGGATTTTACTGGACCGAAGTTCTGTTTTATTGAGATTGAGAGATTGGATGGATTGGAAGATTAATTAATTAATTAAAATAATTAATTAATTAATATGATGAAAAAGATGGATAGATTAATTAATTAAAAAGATTAATTAATTTGGATGAAAGGTGGATTGAGAAAAATGATTAATTTAATTTTGGAAAAATGAATTATTTTTCAGAAAAAGAGTGATTAATTAATTTAGTGATTAATTAAAAAAGAGTTTTAGTTAATTAAAAAGATTAATTAACTTGATTAGGGTGAGATAAGTAATTAATTAAAAAGATTAATTAATTAATTAGAGAGTGATTAGAGGGAGAAGAAGAGAGGAATTTGAGGATAGCAATATACACAAACTGAGGGAAGGGGAAGAGACTGATGCTACTACCAAGTACTAGGTGAATCATATCAAGCAAAAAACCCTTACCTTGCTGTCGTATCGAAGCGATCGGGGAAAGGGGCTTACCCGGACCGAGCAAGTGCTTTCACGGTCTTCTATTCCTGCTTCAGTAAATAACAAAAGGAAAGGGATGGTATTCTCATCAAGGTTTATCTAGTAGCTGAGCTATTCTTTGCTCCTGGCGGACCATTACATGTACTGTCTACTTTGCTCTTTATGGAAGAGCCGACTCCGTGAGTTTAAAACACTTTCTCAAGCAAGGATAGCTCTTTGATTTCCTAAGTCAGGAGGGATTCTCTCCCAAGGTTCTAAGGTTCCCAGGATTCTAGAGAAAGGCTTAGCCTAAAGTTAAGCTATAGGCCGAGTCATGCATTTCTTTTTAGTCAAAAGTGCTCCCATGCAGGCGAGATTTTCTTCTATTTACGACATAGGTTTCCTTCCTTACATAAGAGGTGTGTTGAAATGAAGGAAATGAGGAGGTATTTATAGGAAAAGTGAGTGAGGGTAGTTTGGGAAGTGAAAAAGTGAAAAGACCAAAAGGGTAGAGTTAGAAAAAAGTTGAAAAATCATATTGGGGGTATTTTGGGGACTGCAGGTGGGTAGTCTAGGCAGCGCCACCAGAGGCCTGGGCGGCCCCACTGGGCCTCTTGGCGGTGCCACCAATGGTTTGGGCGGCATGCCGCCGAGGAGGGTGGCGGTGCCACCCAAACAGTCGGCGGCGCTGCTGGATGCTGACGTGGTGCTCTTTTTTTTTTTTTAGATATTGGTTGTTGGTATGAAGTTTGGGAATTTTGGATATCTGGTAGCAATGTAATTGAAGGCTAAAAAATTTTCTTTTAGGGGCGCTGTCCCCGAACCCTTGCCCGCTAACCTGTTAGCGAGACCATCGTAACAGTTTTGCGTAACGCATTAAATTCAGCAAGTGCTAAGGTTGTGTTTGGATTCTGAGGATGTAAAATTGAAGGTTCACAATCATGAGATAAAAATCAAAGAAATGGTTGCTAGTGTTTATAAAAACCTTAGAGGTAAAGTTAGGTTCACGATGTACAATAGGGTTAAGCAATAATTGATCAAAGAAATTGAAGGTGATCCTGTTAAAGAGTATGCTAAGCTAGAAGATTATGCAATGGAACTAGAGCAAACCAATTTTGGTTCCACAATTAAGGTTATGAAAGAAAAGGATTCACATCAATTTAAAGCATCTTATATACATTTTCATGCACTCCAGAAAGGATGGAAAACATGATGCAGGCCTATTATTGGAATTGATGGCCTTTTTTTAAAGACTTATCTTAAAGGTCAGTTGCTTATAGCAATTGGAAAGGATAGGAATAATCAACAGTTTCCAATTACATGGGCTGTAGTGTTGCAAGAAGATAAAGAGTCATGGACTTGGTTTTTACAAATGTTAAAGATAGATTTAGACATAAACCCCTTAGACAATATCTCTATTATTAGTGACATGCAAAAGGTAATACTTTTATTATGTTTTTAATTTCATACATACACTTAATTATAACTTTCACACTCATGAGTTGATATGTTAATTGCAGGGTCTTATTGAAGTGGTAAAAAATGTGTTACCAAGAGCTAAATATAGATGGTGTGCCACACGTGTCTTCTTAAGGTGGCAAAAAAAAAAAAATAATAAATTGGAGAGTTAGTGAGCTAAGGAAGCAATTCTAGATATACATTAAGAGTTCCTATTGGCAGTGTTGCGTGATTTGTGCAAGTATACAGGTCGTGCTAAGTAATAGTGTGTGAATAGAGTATCGAATCCATAGGGAAGGGTTGACAAGTACTAATTTTAAGATTACTCTATTATTTAGAAAATCAATTATGAGAATTCGTATTTTAAGCTAAAGTAAAATTCAACTAAATAAATGAAGATAATATGAAATAAGATTAAAGGCCTAGGATTTAGAATTCATCAATTGATTACTATGATTACTTTATATTTTTTTAGATTGGATTATTTTTACTAGAATTAATGATTAGATTTCCCTAAATTATATGATATTCTCTCTCAAGATACAACATGTGTGCTCATATTAACCTTATGTCTACTCTCGTGATCATAAGCAATTGACATAAACCCATTAAGTTTTATGGAAATCCTTTAACAATCACAAATGAGTATTCTTATCTCTAAACAATATATTCCCTAGGTCAATTATCCTAATGAAATAATATTGTATTTCCACTCTCGCTACTTTACACAATATCTTAAATCATGCAATTAATAGCCAGTTAATTACAAGCATTAAGTTTTAAGATAAAAGATTAATTCCAACAATCAAACCCAATCAATTAAATATAAATAATCATATGCAAATTAAAAGATTACATCTAAATCCTAGAAAAATAAATTTAGCTATTCATAATTGAGAAGGAAGAAATAATTAAATTAACAATCAAAATAACAAATATAATAACAATAAGAAATAATTAAATTAACAATCAAAATAACAAACATAATGACAACTTATAATTAAATTCAAGAATAAAGTTTAGGAAGAACTTGTTTTGAAATACAATCTTTAATGAACTCGAGCTCCAAAAACTCCTCTTCTTGATCAAAATAACAATAAAAGAAATCTACTTTAAGAAAATATATGTAACTCTTTCTACATCTATTTTTTTTTCTTTTTTGCCACTTTGAGTTGTGATTTTGGAGAAGGGAGGTAATGCCTATTTATAGGCAAATTCCATCTTCATTTTCAACATTGTTGCATCATTGATTACATCATTATTTTCATGACATCATCTCTTGTATCGTTAATTTCATGACATCATTGCTTGCATCATTTATAGAATGACATCATTGTCTGCATTATTTATAAAATGACATCATCGCTTGAGTCATGACATTACTGCTTCATTGTGATATCATTTTGATCTGCAAAAATAAAATAAAAATACTAAAAATATATTCTAATTTATTTATAAATTGTAGAACTATTTATTTCTAAAAATAAGTAATAATATTATTGCATTCTCGAGAATTGAGCTAAAATTTAAATTTAAACAAGTAAAATAACTCTAAAAATATAGAGTTATCACACCCCCAAACTTAAGTTTTTGTTTGTCCTCGAGCAAAAGAAAATTCAAAACCTAAACCAGTCCATTTTCGTAGGAAATTACGATTGCATTTAGTGTATGTATAAGCCTTTAAACCCTAGGTGTCCCATAGAGGACAAGTTATGGTCTCGTGAAGGCTTCCAGTGGTGATACCCATAAAAACCTATAAAACTTTAAATTTTCAACTATTTATTTCTGAGAATAATCAAATACCACAAAAAAGAAATTTAATCCTCTCATGCTTATGTTGAATTTTTTTTTTAAATGTATTGAGAAATTAATATTTACAAACAATATATCAATAGTATTATAAGTAAAGCTTCTATCTCATTTTCAAAATAATCCTCATCTTAATCATGCTCTGAATAACCACGCATTAAATCAATCGCAAAGAAATTGTTGCACTTCAGATAGGCATATACACACTGATATCTTTAAATGCCTCTATCAAAAGATATAAAATAGATGTGCAAATCTCATAAGCATGTTAATGCAAACAATCTCCACTGATGGAATTCATAAATCAAGAGAGATCAATAAGTCTTAATTAGGCTAGTAATGGGGCTAACACAAGGTCTTTTGGTTGAATAAAGAAAAGGCTAAATGAACAAAAGTAAGATAATTATGCCAAGTTTACAAAAGAAAATCAATAGCTCAAATAAAGGGATTAAATTAATAAAGGATTCCTTTTATCTTAAGTACCATTCTTCTTCAATGTTTTCTTCTCCAATGTTTTCTTTTTTTCTTTTTTTTTTTTACCAACAACATCATTTTAAGGATAAGCAACAATTACTAACTTTATTTTATTCATTATTCAATTTTCTTACTTTCCCCCAAACTTATTTTCAGCAGAAGATGATCTTTTATATTGAATAATACTCTTAGTTATTTAGAGATCCCTCAAACTTCAATAATTCCCTTTTTTATTTATTACAATGTGAACATGACAAAATTATCTCACAAACAGGGTGAAGGATAATAAATAAGGTTAATTAACAAATAAAAGAAGGCTAAAATTAATAAGGCATAAAGAGGTAAATTAGGGAAAAAATTAAAATAAGGGTGGATATAAGTAACAGGCTAAACAAACAATGCCTAAATCATATCTTTCTTTTCAAAATGAATTCAAAATTTCGCCTCAAAAGTTTACAAAAACATGTTCTAAGATAGGTGAGGCAAATGAAGATAAAAATTTGTATAAGCCCTCTCTAAGTAAGCATACACAAATTCAATGCAATCAATATAATGCAAAGGAAGGCAAAACATAATCTTAATAAAAGTTAATTTCTTACCCCAAAATAGTTGCTTGACCTGAATACTTTAATAAATTGTCTATAAATACCAATTATAATCAATCATTGGCCTTTCATCAAATTATTTAATATAAGCATATTTTTAAAAAAATTTTAAATTTATTCATCAAAATACAAAAGAAATTACTGAAAAAAAAAACTAAATCTCCCCCAAACTTGCAATGGACATTGTCCTCAATGTCAAAGAAACAAACCAAAAGAAAGAAAATACTCCCTCTTGTAGAAAAGTGGATCCCAAATTATAAGTAGGATATGCATTTTACTTCCTTACTTCCTGTAAAATATCTTGAAACAACACTAAAAGCAAGTATGAGAAACTAATCACACAAAAAGAAAACATTATTATTTTTATTATTTTTATTTTTATTATTTTTTTAATTTTTTATTTTGGAATTAGAAAAAGAAAGGAAAAAAAAATACAGATGCGTATCAAGAACACAAAAAGTACTCTTTACTTAGCCATCTTATATGAATAACTCTTGAGTTAGTTTTTTTTTTGAAAAGAAAAATCACATAAGTTTAAAATGCGTATCAAGAGTACAAAAGTAACTTTGCTTAATCAAGTGCAACAAAAAATACACACACAAAACAAACAAAAAAAAATGCGATAAAAAAAACTACAAGAGTTAAGGAAGTTATAACCAGAGATTCAGATCTAGTCCTCGCTTTTTACTGCTACTGGCCCTAGGGTGCCAAACTACCTGCGCCATCAATGGATCAGGTTCGGATTTAAAGTTTTGCAGTTGATCAATCAATTGATCAATAGTTGAAGTAAAGACTAAGATGCGTCGATTCGCTGGTGTCACAAAACCCTGTTCTACAGCATGATCGAGAAAAGATAACAAACCATTATAAAAACCATCAACATTAAGTAATCCCAATGGCTTCTGAAGAAAAGTTAATTGTGTCCAAGATGCAATGGTAAAAATATCTTCAAATGTTTCTAAATCACCAGATAATGCAATAAAAGCATCAGCATTGAGATTCATGAATGCCATTCATTCGTACATGCTCATGACTTGTAACTCATTACTTATAGTTCCACCAATGATATGTTTATTTTGAGCCAAAGCCTTTAGAACTATTCCTAGGACTTTACTACCTCTAGTATATGTAGAACTTGCGACACAACCCCTTAACCCTAAACTACCTCCCTCAAACACCAAATCAATTTTTCGTTCAGCTAAAATCCTACCAAGTTCATTAGCTGCTATCAAGTACTCTCTTTTCTTGCTAGAGTTTGGACTACAAAAGACACAAATAGTTTTGAATTTGTGTGTTGAGGATTCTGCCATTTTCTCTCACAGATCTCTCGAAAGGATTGTGTGCATATTGACAATAATGAATGTGCATATAACGAAACTAGAAGAGTAAAAGAACAGTTCAATGGGATAAAATAATTATTGATAGAAAAAGTATAAAAATAAAAATGATAATAAAAACAAAAATAATCAATGCTGTGTTTACAAATGTCAAAAGAAATATTTGAAAAATAAAAAGAAACAGACATTGAAAGACTAAAAAGCTAACAAAAGTAGAAAAATCTACAGCATGTGTACAAAAGTCAAAAAGAAAATATTGAAAAACTAAAAGTAGACATTGAAAGACTAAAAAGTTATCGATAGTAAAAAAAAAAATCTGCAGAAAAATAAAGTGTAGGTGCTAAAAATTCAAAAAGTACTGCAAGATGTAGAAAAAAATAATGCATTGAAAAATAAACAAGTTAGTGATACACCTGATTATAAACAGTAGTTGTGATTTTGGCTCACATCTTCCTCTGGTTTTACGTCCAATAACGACTTGCACGCCTTCTATGAGTCGAGGATAGGCTTCCCATCTAGTTTCTTATTAATTGGCAAACAGGATCTTTTATCGTCAGATTTCCTAGATGATAACGCTACTTCTCTTCTTTGAATAAGTCCCATAAATCTAAAAGAGTATGTTAAACTTGTCCACAAGGATGCGTCTCAAGAGTCTGTAGGATATTATCCAAAGATTCCTTAGTCAGTCCATCTTTTATGAATTTAATTTTGTCTTCTCGATTTATGGATGCAAATCCAATGTTTGTACAGCGTGTGCTGCAATTCCATCTTAAACACTTGTAGCAAACTCCCATTCTCTTAGCTCTCTTCTTCTTTGAGTAAGAACTTCTCCTCGTACCTGGCAAACATTTAATAAATGAGTCATCAAGCTCACCTGCCAATCATACTTTTGCTTCTATGATCCAGCGAATATCCTCATGAAGATTCAGACGCCTAAATGCCTTCATTCTTTCTAGTCTGCGTTCATCAAATTTCCTGAGTACATCTTGGGGAATAGTTGGAAACTTGTTTTTTAGTGCTACAAGAGATGCTTCCATATCTAATTAACTTAGTTAAGAAAATGAAAGAGAAAATTTACAATGAAACAACTAAATATAAATAAAAGAAACCTAATAAAGAGAAAACTTGGGTTTCCTCCTAATAAGCTATTTAATAACTCACAAACAACAGTAAAGCAAAATTAAAATAGAACGAAACAAACAAAAGAACAAAAGAAATTAAAAAAAATTAGAAATTTGTATTGCTTCCTAAAAGTGCTTAATTTATAGGACCATAGCTAGATCTTCATCATGGAGGATAGTACACAAAGTATATCATCTCGATAATTGTGGAAAGATGAACTTTTGCCAATTTTAATGAGTCCAACTAGCTTGATTTGAGCTTGTCTGAGTCATGCAATGAATTTTAATCCTAGAGAACAATGCAAGACAATTACTTTGAGGAGTGGCAAGCAACTTGAAGAAGTGGTATCAAAGAAAACAAGTGAATATAGTGGTGAAGTTTCAAAAGAAGATACCTCAGTAGATCAAGCTGAAGAAGAAAAAGGAGAGGAGGTATCTAAACCTTCGCAAGTCAAGCCTTATACACCACCCATTCCTTATCCTCAAAGATTGAAGTAGCAGAAGTTACAAGATGAGAAGCTTCTATAAATTTTTAAGCAACTTCACATAAACATACCGTTTACAGAGGCCTTGGCACAAATGCCATCCTATGTGAAGTTCCTTAAAGATTTACTATCTAACAAGAGGAAGATTGAGGAGCATGCTGTGGTAGCACTTATTGAGGAGTGTAGTGCAATTATTCAGAACAAACTTCCACAAAAGCTCAAAGATCTAGGGAAGTTGAAATCCAGATAGTCAGGATCGAAGTAGTGAAGGTACATCATCATGGAGCTGTGGAGCTACAAAACAATGCGAGAGAAACATTCAAAGTAAATGAACAATGCCTTAAACCTTATTTTAGTGGAGATTTGATGGAACAAGGGATGGTTTACTCCTTAAAAGAGGCCACGTGATCAAAATTCTGAGAAAGTCTAGCCAAAGACTATAAATCAAGTGCTTTTGGGAGGCAACCCAAAATTTTAACTTCTTTATTTATTTATTTATTTTTTCTAGCTTCCAAAATAAAAAAAATTAAAAAAATAATAAATATAAAAAAAAAATTTTGATGTTTTTTTTGTGTGGTTAATTTCTTATGCTTGCTTTTAGTGTTATTTCAAGATGTTTTACAGGAAGCAAAGAAGTGGAATGCATGTCATGCTTATAATTTGGAATCTACTTTTCTACAAGAAGGAGTATTTTCTTTCTTTTGGTTTGTTTCTTTGACATTGAGGACAATGTCTATTGCAAGTTTGGGGGAGATTTAGTTTTTTTTATATAGTAATTTCTTTTGTGTTTTGATCAATAAATTTAATTTTTTTAAAATATGCTTATATTCAATAATTTGATGAAAGGCCAATGATTGATTATAATTGGTATTTATAGACAATTTATTAAAGTATTTCAAGTCAAGCAACTATTTTGGGGTAAGAAATTAACTTTTATTAAGATTATGTTTTGCTTTGCTTTACATTATATTGATTGCATTGAATTTGTGTATGCTTACTTAGAAAGGGCTTTTACATATTTTTATCTTCATTTGCCTCACCTATCTTAGAACATGTTTTTGTAAACTTTTGAGGCAAAATTTTGAATTCATTTTGAAAAGAGAGATATGATTTAGGCATTATTTGTTTAGCCTATTACTTATATTCACCCTTATTTTAGTTTTTTCCCTAATTTATCCCTTTGTGCCTTGTTAATTTTAGCCTTCTTTTCTTTGTTAATTAACCTTATTTATTATCTTTCACCCTGTTTGTGAGATAATTTTGTCATGTTCACATTGTAATGAATAAAAAAGGGAATTATTGAAGTTTGAGGGATCTCTAAATAACTAAGAGTATTATTCATTATAAAAGATCATCTTTTGCTGAAAATAAGTTTGGGGGAAAGCAAGAAAATTTAATAATGAACAAAATAAAGTTAGTAATTCTTGCTTATCCTTAAAATGATGTTGTTAGTAAAAAAAAATAAAAATAGGGGGGGGGGGGGGGGGGAGGAGGATCTTAAAAGAAGAAAACATTGAAGAAGAATGGTACTTAAGATAAAAGGGATCCTTTATTAACTTAATCCCTTTATTTGAGCTATTGATTTTTTTTTTTTTTTTGTAAACTTGGCATAATTATCTTACTTTTGTTCATTTAGCATTTTCTTTATTTAGCCAAAAGACCTTGTGTTAGGCCCATCATAAGCCTAGTTAAGACCTATTGATCTCTCTTGATTTATGAATTCCATTAGTGGAGATTGTTTGCATTAACATGATTATGAGATTTGTACATCTATTTTATATCTTTTGATAGAGGCATTTAAAGATATCAGTGTGTATATGCATATCTGAAGTGCAACAATTTCTTTGCGATTGATTTAATGCATGGTTATTCAAGGCATGATTAAGATGAGGATTATTTTGAATATGAGATAGAAGCTTGACTTGCAATACTATTGATATGTTGTTTGTAAATATTAATTTCTTGAGACCTTTAAAAAAATAATTCAACATAAGCATCAGAGGATTAAATTTCTTTTTTTTGGTATTTGATTATTCTCTGAAATAAATAGTTGAAAATTTAGAGTTTTATAGGTGTTTGTGGGTATCACCACTGGAAGCCCTCATGAGACCATAACTCGTCCTTTATGAGACACCTAGAGGTTTAAAGGCTTATTGCATACGCTAAATGCAATCATAATTTCCTACGAAAATGGACTAGTTTAGGTTTTGAATTTTCTTTTGCTCGAGGACAAGCAAAACTTAAGTTTGGGGGTGTGATAACTCTATAACAAGCAAAAATAATCTAATCTAAAAAAATATAAAGTAATCATAGGTAATCAATTGATGAATTCTAAATCCTAGGCCTTTAATCTTATTTCATATTATCTTCATTTATGTACTTGAATTTTACTTTAGTTTAAAATACGAATTCTCATAATTGATTTTCTAAATAATAGAGTAATCTTAAAATTAGTACTTGTCAACCTTTTCCTATGGATTCGACACTCTATTCACACACTATTACTTAGCACGACCTGTATACTTATAGAAATCGCATAACAAGTTTTTGGCCCCATTGCCGAGGAAGGCAATTTTTGACAATATTAATATAATTGATATATTCTATGACTTTAGACACCTTGATTTATTTTTAAAACTGAATTTTTATCTTTTTTATTGTACAGCTCGTATAGGTGTTTATGAGAAACGATCCTGAAGCAATTTTAGAGGAATTGAGCAAAAGTGTAAGGCTTTAACCAAAGCCAAAAAGGAGAGACTTAGAAATGAGAAAGTAGACAAGGCCAACAAGCAAGAGGCTTTGGAAGAAGGAGCAGAATTTGAGCAAGAAACTTTTAAGGAAGGGCTTGAAGGAGCAGAGGAAGAAATGGCAGACAATGGAGCTAATAGGCCACTGCGCGAATTTGCCATACCAAACAAGAGGAAGATAAATGCTAGGTGCTAAAAAGTCAAAAAGTACTACAAGATGTAAAAAAAATAATGCATTGAAAAATAAAAAAGTTAGTGATACACCTGATTATAAACAGTAGTTGTGTTTTTTGCTCACATCTTCCTCTGGTTTTACGTCCAGTAATGGGTTACACACCTTCTATGAGTCGAGGATAGGCTTCCCATCCAGTTTTCTTATTAACTAGCAAACAGGATCTTTTATCGTCAGATTTCCTAGACTGTAATGCTGCTTCTCTTCTTTGAATAAGTCCCATAAATCTAAAAGAGTACGTTAAACTTGTTCACAAGGATACGTCTCAAGAGTCTGTAGGATATTATCCAAAGATTCCTACTCAGTCCATCCTTTATGAATTTAATTTTGTCTTCTCGATTTATGGATGCAAATCCAATGTTTCTATAGTGTGTGCTGCAATTCCATCTTGCACACTTGTAGCGGACTCGGACTCTCATTCTCTTAGCTCTCCTCTTCTTTCAGTAAGAACTTCTCCCCATATCTGGCAAACATTTAATAAATGAGTCATCAAGCTCACCTGCCAATCGTACTTTTGCTTCTATGATCCAGGGAATATCCTCAGAAAGATTCAGATGCCTAAATGCCTTCATTCTTTCTAGTCTGCGTTCATCAATTTTCCTAAGTACATCTTGGGGAAGAGTTGGAAACCTGTTTTTAAGTGCTGCAAGAGATGCTTCCATATCTAATTAACTTAGTTAAGAAAATAAAAGAGAAAATTTACAATGAAACAACTAAACATAAATAAAAGAAACCTAATAAAGAGAAAACTTGGGTTTCCTCCTAATAAGCTATTTAATAACTCACAACACTAAAGCAAAATTAAAATGGAATGAAACAAACAAAAGAACAAAAGAAATTAAAAAGAAGTAAAAAAAAAATTAGAAATTTGGGTTGCTTCCTAAAAGTGTTTAATTTATAGGACCATAGCTAGATCTTCATCATGAAGGATAATACACAAAGTATATCATCTCAATAATTATGGAAAGATAGAATTTTGCCAATTTTAATGAGTCCAACTAGTTTGATTTGAGCTTGTCTGAGTCATGCAATGAAGTTTATTCTAAAAAAAGGCTAAAACTGTAGCACTTATCTTCTCACCTAATAACACTAAAAACAATAAACCAAACACATAAAGAGGTATTAAAAATTTTGAAAATAAATAATAAAATAAACAATAAAATCAAATAACTTGGGTTGCCTCCCAAAAAGCACTTCTTTAACGTCGTATTAGCTGGACATTAATGTTATCCATCTTTATCCATGGACCTAGAGGTTTCATCATGTTGTTTGCCTCCATATTTCAGAATGAAGAGCAATTTGCAAAGATTGTAGCTCTTGCTGCTCCTCCACTTCATTGTAAATCGTAAAAGATGTATCTTTGTCGCTCTATGGCTTAGAAACTTCAATTTGATCTTGCCAGGCACAAGATCATACAGATTTATCCATAGACTTATTAATTTTTCAACTTTATAATTCAACAAATTCTGCACTTCATCTACATGCACCTCTTGCAACTTTGAGATTCTCCACCCAAATTCGCTTACCTTTTTCTCCATAACCTCCATGAAACCAAGTTCCCTCTCTACATAAGGTTTGGAAGATACAAGCACTGGCCAAATACTTTATTCTCCCACAATTGAGCACATAGAGAAAGATGGTAACGGTGTAAGATCTGTTGTGGGATGGATATCAATTGATGGAATTTGAGGTAATGGATGGGTGGGTATTTGAATTGGGGTGAAAATTTGAATTGGGATGGAAGGTAGAGATATTGGAATATTAGGATAGATGGGGCTTTCCAAATCCAGTGTTTCATTCTAATGGTTCTCATGTATTTCATTCTCCTGACTAGAGAACTCATCAATACTTCTATTGACCATCTCATCATCAGAAAAGAAGTCATCTTCATGGATCATTGACCACTCAAAATATGAAATGGTCTCCCCAGTATTTTGTACTTCTTCCTCTTCCAATTTTTCAATATGGGACTGCTCAATTGAATCATCATCTTCATAGTATCCTATATGCCTTACGTCACCATTATCCTTACCATACTTATCTTCTAATGAGACATCATCCCTTAAATGTCCTTGCATGCTCTGTTCTGATGTGTCCACTTCAGTATGAATTGGGAAGTTACCTTGATTTGACTCCACATAACTAACCATCACTCTAATCTTCTCTTCAATTCTTTTATAGTTGTTAGTCAATTTGTTGTCTTTGGCATATAATCTGTCTTTCTTTTCCCAATTCTTACACGTTTTCTCAGTGGATTTCAAAAATTTTTCTAATGTAAGCTCAAGAGATGACTTTTCTTCCTTGTATGGCATACTCTCATCATAAGTGGAATTTATGGACCTATTTAATGTAAGTTCAAGGGATGACTTCTCTTCACTTAGTGGTATACCTTGTCTTTCATTTCACCCATAATTGTTTTGGAATTGATAATAATATTCTTGATCGTAATATTGACTTCCGTTGTAACCCCATTTCAGACTTGGATAAAAAGTCCAATGCTGAAAATTGTTAAAATCCATGAACAAAATCTACAAACACAACTAAAAAAAATAGTAATAAAAAGAATTAAAAACATAAAATGTCTAAATTAATAGAATATATCAAATCAATTAATATTGTCAAAAGTCGCCTTCCCCGGCAACGGCGTCAAAAACTTGTTGCGTGATTTCTGCAAGTATATAGGTTGTGTTAAGTAATAGTATATGAATACAGTGTTGAATCCACAGGGAAGGGTTGACAAGTACTAATTTTAAGATTACTCTATTATTTAGAAAATCAATTATGAGAATTTGTATTTTAAGCTAAAGTAAAATTCAAGTAAATAAATGAAGATAATATGAAATAAGATTAAAGGCCTAGAATTTAGAATTCATCAATTGATTACCTATGATTACTTTATATTTTTTTAGATTGGATTATTTTTGTTGGAATTAATGATTAGATTTCCCTAAATTATATGATGTTCTCTTTCAAGATACAATATGTGTGTTCATATTAACCTTATGTCTACTTTCATGATCATAAGCAATTAACACAAACCCATTAACTTTTATGGAAATCCTTTAACAATCACAAAGGAGTATTCTTATCTCTAAGCAATACATTCTCTATGTCAATTATCCTAATGAAATAAAATTATGTTTCCACTCTCGCTATTTCATACAATATCTTAAATTATGCAATTAATGGCTAGTTAATTACAAGCATTAAGTTTTAAGATAAAAGATTAATTCCAACAATCAAACCCAATCAATTAAATATAAATAATCATATGCAAATCAAAAGATTACATCTAAATTCTAGAAAAATAAATTTAGCCATTCATAATTGAGAAGGAAGAAATAATTAAATTAACAATCAAAATAACAAACATAATAACAATAAGAAATAATTAAATTAACAATCAAAATAACAAACATAATAACAACAAGAAATAATTAAATTAACAATCAAAATAACAAACATAATAACAACTTATAATTAAATTCAAGAATAAAATTTAGGAAGAACTTGTTTTGAGATACAATCTTTGATGAACTTGAGCTCTAAAAACTCCTCTTTTTGATCAAAATAACAATAAAAGAAATCTACTTTAAGAAAATATATGTAACTCTTTCTACATCTATTTTTTTTTTTTTTGCTACTTTGAGTTGTGATTTTGGAGAAAGGAGGTAATGCCTATTTATAGGCAAATTCCATCTTCATTTTCAATATTGTTGCATCATTGATTACATCATTATTTTCATAACATCATCTCTTGCATCATTAATTTCATGACATCATTGCTTGCATCATTTATAGAATGACATCATTGTCTGCATTATTTATAAAATGACATCATCGCTTGAGTCATGACATTACTGCTTCATTGTGACATCATTTTGATCTGCAAAAATAAAATAAAAATACTAAAAATATATTATAATTTATTTATAAATTGTAGAACTATTTATTTCTAAAAATAAGTAATAATATTATTGCATTCTCGAGAGTTGAGCTAAAATTTAAATTTAAACAAGTAAAATAACTCTAAAAATATAGAGTTATCAAGCAGTACTTCCATAATCAATTAAAAAAGATAGATGAGATTGCAAAAGGTTCAGTTGAAGATTTGCTCAAGTATCTACCCCCAAACTGGTGTAGGGCATACTTTCCCTATTATCCATCATATAATGTGGTGGATAATAACATGTGTAAGGCATTAATGGAACACATTTAATGGTAAGGGGGAAACACATTATTTCAATGCTTAAAGATATAATAATTGATCAGATGAATAGAATAGCTAAGAAGAGGAATGAAGCAAATACATGGATCACTAAAGTAAGTCCAATTTCTATTAAAAAGCTTGAAAGAAATATCCTTAGAGCATGCAAATGCTATGTTGAAAACAATGGTGATAAATGTTATGAAGTTTCTAAAGCAAAAGATAGACATATAGTTAACAATGAGAGTAGGAGTTGCATATGTAGAAGTTGGGAGCTTTTTGGTATACCATGTCCTTATGGTATATGTGCACTCCATCATAGTGATAAAGAAGTGTTAGATTATATTTCTGATTGGTATTTAAAGGAGACATACTTGAAGAGATATCAATACTCATTACAACTAGTTAAAGGGATTAATATGTGGCCAATGACTAATTTGCAATCAATACTTCTTCGACCAGGGAAAAAGCAAAGAGGGGGACCAAAGTTAAGGAAGCAATAGAGATCCTTAAAAGCCTAGAAGAGATGGCCTTAAGATGTCTAAGAAGGGAGTAACAATGACATGCTCAAACTATAAAGAAAAAGGCACAACAAAGCAGGCTTCAAGAAAATTAATATAGGAGTAAGTGAATATAAATGATTCAAATTCCTATAAGATTTTCATATGAACTATTGATTATTTTGTGAAATTTTTTGGTGTATTTAATGAGAAGTGCACATACATTAAATGCAAGCTGCTAGTATTAGTATAATTCCACAACAAATGTAGGATGCTGCTGCTAATAGCACAAATCAACCAATGGATCAGTCAAAGACACAAAACATACAAAGTGCACCAATAATGTAGATATGACAAATAAGTTTGGTTTTTTAATTTTCTTGTCTATAAGTAAATGATTGGTTTGATCTATGAAAGCCTCTTGAATTTATTTGTAGGTTGTTACTACTAGAAGTATAAATGAGCCAATACATGATTCAATCTCACATTCATCTCACAATGGTAAACAAATGCAGCTACTACTAGAAGTATAAATGAGCCAATACATGATTCAATCTCACATTCATCTCACTATGGTAAACAAATGCAGGTATGTATGATTTTGATTCTTATTATATATGGTATGTGCTAAATAGGCATTGTGAGATATTAAAATGTAATTTTAAATTTTATAAAACATGATTTGTCATATAGTATCCAATTGTGGGCATGCAACAAAGTCAAAATGTTGCTCCTGTCTAGGGGTGAGTATCAGTCAGTTCGGTTCGATTCGATTTGAATTTTTCTGAGATCAACAAATATGAAAATTTTTAAAATGGGAACCAAACCAAACCAAATAACAAGGAAAATTGATTTTATTTTTTCAAAATATTTTTCAGTTTTTGGTTCGGTTTTTCTATTAGGGGCCACTGGGTTGGGCCATTAAAAATTATAGTGTAATTAATATATATCTTTAATAGAATAAAGCCTAACTAACTACTGTAGTAAAAAAAATATATGAATAACTTAAAAAGATTACAAAATTAAAACTAAATTTATAAATGAATTACAAAATTAATGCCCAAGTAACATTATAAGAATTTGTACTTGCTATAACTGGTACAAAAATTACAATTTCTCAAGCAACTTATAGCCAAAAATTACATCACAATTGTAAGAACAAAAAAATGTATAATGGAAAACGTAAAAAGCAAGCTTCCACTCCAATTTAGCTTAAAATTCCTGCAAACATTAATAGCAAGAACAAAAAAGCAACGTGTAACAAGAAAAATAAGTCAAAAAGATCATGTCATAATAAAGATAAACAAAATTAAAAAATATTGTTATAGTGGGCTCAAAGTATTTTTCTCAATTACAGAAGAACATTGTCAAGTTTTATTTGGGCTGCATTATTAAAATTTAAAATGTTCAAATACCTTTCTGCAAATAAATTCAACATAGGTATTTTTAATTTATCGGAGGTGGATGCTTCATCATAGCCTAATAAGAAATGCAAAAACACACAAATGAATGAAATGAAATTAACAGAATATAAAATGAATGCAAATGAATAAGTAAAACTTAGTTTTGCATTGTCTACCATAATTGTGCCTACTCATTGTAATTGTATCAAACAAACCAACAGTAGATTATCACAACACTTACCCAAATACAATTAACATGGCTATACACCCTCATATGAATGGCATCAAAATTGCAGAAGGAAGATAGCAAGCAATCACACAACATTTAGCTAAAAAAAAAATAAAGAAAGGAAAGAAATAAAACCATAAAAGTAATAATTTAGTGCTGCAAAATCAAAGAGTTAGTTGCTTCCAACCATAGAATGCCTTAACTCAATAAAATGTAATTTTGCATAACAAAATCAACCAACATCAATGAAACAGTAAAGTTCACATATCAAATAAGCAACACAATTTAATATGCTTCCACCTTTTTCAATTTCTTCAAGTTCATCCAATGATTCCTCAATAATTAAAGGTTGGTTGAGAGACTTTCATGTCTTTAAACTGAAAATTTAGTGAAATTTGAAGGGACCAACATGTCCATAAACTGAAAAACTTGTTGAGGGACCTTTTTCATGTCCAAAAACTGAAAAATGTGTCGGAAGAGATTGGTGCAAGTCCATAAACTGCTGAAAATGTGTTGAAAAGAGACCTAAAGCATGTCCTTAAACTGCATGCGACCAATAGCAAGTCGAAAAACTGCCGAAATTGTTTGATTGCTGAAAATATTGTTGAGCGGCCATGAACCATTTCTATGTATTCTGTTATTGATGCAGAAATAGCAGCAAAAGAAACACAGTGAAGATGAAGAAAGAAAAAGTTTTATTAAGGGGAGTCCTTCAGTCAAGGAGGAGGTTCTATTCCAAGAAAGATGAACATTATTGATGCTTCAAAATGAAAGATTGAATCTGCAGTTTAAGTTAAGGAGGAGCTAAAGCTTGGAAAGACATACTCAAAGATGAGAATTTTATATCTCTAACAAAAATCTCAAGAAGGAGTGTTGAAGAGTGAGATTTTTGTGATGTATCTTTGGAGGGAAAATTCTGAAATTGCTTGTGTTAGTAGCATTGTTAGGTATGGGTTAGCTTTGAGTGTTCAAGTAATCTAAGAATGGTCTTAAAGTATGTCTTAGGTATGGTGAGAAGTATATTGTATTTATAACCTTATCTCTATAAAATGAAGCTGTATAATGAACAAATGAGAGAACAGAGAAAAACCAAAAAAAATAAAGAAGACAAAGAAAAAAAAAATTCTGTCTTTGTTGTTCGTTCATACTCTATTTTTGTTATCCTTGTTATTGTGTCTTTGTTGTATTTGTGAAACTTTTCTTTGCTCTAAAATTCCAACAATCCTTGAAAGTTATGGATAGGATCGCATCATTCCCAACTCGTTCTATGGTGCGAAATTGTGCCTTTTCATTGATCTATCCTTCTCCGTAGAGGGTGGTGGTGATTTGCCTAAGGTTTCCAGGATATCACCAGTCACGGTTCAGAATACTCTCAATAATCATAATAAAGATTGCTCTTTACTTTCATAACTTTATACTAAAATACAAAATTTTTACTATTCCTTATTCCCCTAGGTAAAATAAATGATGGATAGTCAACTATAGACTAGTGCATTTGTTAGTAAATTTAGGCAATTAAACTCACACTACACTAATGGCAGTTAAAAATGTGTAGCCAATCATTGTATCCTAGTGTATATTATAGCATACCACAAATAATTTCATTTCTTGGAACTGCATATATATATATATATATATATATATATATATATATATATATATATAAACAATTGCTTAGGTTAGTAAACAAGAACAAGAAGAAACATATGACAAGTTGTTTCTCACGAACACATGTTGGAATTGGATTCCATAAGTGATTGTGTGATTAATTGACTAAATATATTCTTAAAAACAAATTAGATTTTTAACAATAACAAATTTTCATATTCAAATTTCACCAAATTTTTATGAAAGAAAGGTTAAGTGATGGGTTAATCTTATTGTATGATTCATTAAGCTATTTATTGTGAACTTAAACTAAAATAATTTGGAATGAATTTAAACTTGATCTAACCAATCTTTTACCGTCCTACCTAACCGTGATATAGAATTTGGAAATTAGATTGAATTATACAAATTGAATCTAATTATTGTAAACTTAGATTAAATTTATCTAAAACTAATCATCTGTCCGCACGTTACGTGGCCATTATTATTATTTTGGTTATAAATATTTTTAATTCATAAAATTTAACTAATATTAAACTGATACATAAAATAATAACAATTCAACAAAAGGATAATTGACAATATATCATATAAAATTAGAAAATCTTGTTAATTTATTAACTAATATATTAATTATATTTATATAAATTAATATTAAAAATATAATTAATATTAATTTAAGAATTAAGAATTGTTGGTTAATTAGGAAAGTAACTTATTAGAGGCTATTTTTTAGGATTAAAATCATTATCTAATTAGAAAAATAACATATCAATTAATTCAAATAAAAAATATTAATTCTAAAAAACATAAAAATTACACATCAGTATAATATATATGTGTCAAAAATAAGTACATATGTCAAAAATAAAATCCTATGTGTCAAAAATAAGTACACATGTCAAAAAATTTATGTCTCAGGATTTATATATATAGATAATTTAGAATTAAATTTACCTTTAGTTGAAACTAATCCGACCCATTTATACATATCTACCGTACCAAACCGAAAACACTAATCACTGAAAAAAATCATACTAAAAGAATTAGAGAAAATACATAAAAGAGCTCTCACAACATGAATATAAGTGTAGTTTCTTCTTCCATGGATATTGTACAGGATGAGGAGTTCTATGGCAATCACATAAAAGGATAGTTGTATGATAAGTGACAATGGCAAAGGAGATAAGAACAAAGGTGCCAAACCCAATTGAGCCACACTCAATGGCAATGCTAATATTCCAGCACCAACCACAGCACTGAAAGCATGAGCTGTTGCAGTTGCCAAACTTCAAAAATTGACTCTAATATCTGCCTACTTATAAGTCCATATATGTATAAAGCCATAAATTTTAATAACTCATTCATCAATACAACCTTATAAATAAGAAATGAGCAATTTTTTTTTATTTTTGAATTTTGTTAAAAATGAGAAAATATATGATAAAATCAAATGATAATATTAACTCAACAGCAAACCAAATCAAATAAAATTATTAATTAGCACAGAAAATAGAATACATTTCTTTTCAAAATATCAAAAACTAATAAACTTTCCTTTTTGAGTTAAATTTATTATTATATTTTAAATATGTTTATATACTTATAAGTAATCATATTATTTTAAAATAATTAATATGTAGCGAAAATAAAGAAAATAATAAAAGAAATATTTGTACTAAAATAAAAGTAGATTATTTTTGGAGAACAGATGTAGTATTATATATTCGTAAACCATAATATTAGATAAGCAGGTTGTGAGGCCTCACCTGAGCACTGTCCCAGTCCGCTAGAGGAAATCAGGATGTTTATTTGAGTTTAGACTCACAATGGAACACTATGGTTCGGATCGGTTGATTTTGAAAAATGATTTTTAGGAGTCGCCACCCTAATTTATTTTTAAATGGGAAAATTAAGGAAAAACTTGGTTGACTCCAATTTATTAATTTTTAATTAATTTGCCCATGGATAAAATCACTAACCTCAAACCAAGTTGAGCTCGGGGACTAGGTTTTTAGCTTTAAATAATTAAAATTTGGCTCTTAAGTTTAATTTGACTTAAAAATTGGATTTCATGAATAACATTTATAAGATGATATTAAAGAAAATGCATGAATATGGCAAAAGATGAATGCATGGTGAAAATAAATCATTCACAAATTAATTTAAAAAAAAGGAAAAGAGATTGATAGAGATTTGGATTTGAGGTTTGGATTTATATTCCAAACGTACATACATACCCCATTAAATGGGGATCAAAACCCCAAGTCTCCTTCAAAGGACAAGTCACCCCTTTTGTTTGGGCTGCAATCCTCTTCCCACTACTAGTGGCTCCTCATACAGTCTCTCCTTCCTCAGCTACTTCATCCTCTATTCCTCTTAGCAAGGCAGCCTAATACTCTTTCTCAATTGGCCAAACCACCTTTATCAACTACCTAGCATACCTCTCTGTGGTCACAAGTGAAATCCCAAAATAAACAACATGAAAACTCTTTAGCTAGCCACAGCTTTAGCGATGGAAGTTATGATCTACACAGACTCCAAGAAAGGAAAGCTGGGGGCACATCCTGAGTCTGCTCCATCTATCTCAAGACCATTATCCCCTAGTGGAAAGTCATTCAAACCAAACCCAACAGGCAAACCACTCAACACCTATGGCCCCCGGTCATGAGAGATCAAATCCTTTACAATTGGCAGTGTTAAAAATATATCCTTCGGGGGTAAGTTGCAAGCAACCATCCTATCTGATCTCTAATCGAGTATCAATAAAGCATGTGTAGATTAAAGAGTAGGGTCCACTGCCCGAAAATGATCCATCATCCATATTTCCAAGATAACCCAAAACCTAAAATAGACACCCAAAAAGCACCCCAATAGAAAGGGTAAGACAAAATTTTCTCATTTGGTGAATAATTAGCAAGACAGTTCATCTTTCTAAATCTTGAACAAAGCAATTGAGGCTCATTAGTGTCTTTGCCAGTGCAGCTCTAAACACAAAAGGCCTCTATTCCATCTGCCACTATGGCATCGCCCCAATCAATAAACCCGTAACTCACACTCAAATAGAAAATCAAGGCTCTTATATTAAGCCTCTGTACCCCTCATATCCCCATGGTCACCGAAATCATGGAACTTCTCAATCACAGTGGTCAAATTCACTTAACCATCACCAACCATCATCTGGCTTACAATATCTTGAGACAAGTCAAAAACTCCTGAAAAATTCAAAAAATGTCAGACTTTAAACTTTAGCACTACCAAAGTTGCCTTTGAATTGTAGCCAAGCCATGTTCCCTATCTCCCTGGAATAGGCACATTTCCTCCTCAGCAACACCAAAACAGAAATCACAGGCCACCAGATTCCAAAATCTGAAGCATCCCCTCGAACTCCTTTTAATACCACCATGGTAACCATATCATATCAACCCAAATTGAGTTTCTCAACCTTGTTGAGTTCCTCAGTTCATAAATGCATGTCTCCACAGGACACAAAGGTCATATAAAGAAAATTGCATTCACACTGCGCGAATCCACTCTCATGCATCCATACAACCATTCATTATAGGCATCACCACAAATCATGCACCGCATAGAAGTCAGGCAAAAGGTCCATGAATTCTGAAACATGCCTGCATCATCTGTGCACTAGTACTTATGCAATCATCTATAATCATACATCATCATGCATAAGCTAAGCCAATAGCTATACCGATATCTCCTAAAGCTGACCAGTACTTCCTCAAAGCTGACTGATATCTTTTAATGCTGACCTGTGCCTCTTTGAAATATGATACCTTTCTAGATCTAATTAATGAAGCGTGACTTCCAGAGTCTCTTTACTCCCAGCAAAGTTCTTTTGAGCGTTCTGAAAGGCCCAACCCTTCACATCTAGAAGCTCAAATTTCTTTAGCACAACCAAAATCTTAAGCTGACTAGCCATAAGCTGAGGCTCTTCCTCAGAATCTCGCGAGCCGACTCGCCATAGGTTAAGGCTCTCTTTCACTAAATTGTCTTGTCCAAAATCATCTTTACCTCTAGCATTAAGGCCAAACAGATAGCCTTAATTGAGATTTACCCAAATCTTCTCCAGCATTAAGGCCGAATAGATAGCCTTGATTGAGATTTACCCAGATCATCTTTACTTCCAACATTAAGGCTGGACAGATAGTCTTGATTCTCCTTTACCTCTAGCATTAAGGCCGGACAGATAGCCTTTTATTAAGATTTACCCTAGATCATTTGTACCTCTAACATTATGGTTGGACAGATAGTCTTGATTGAGATTTACCCCAGATCATCATTACCTCTAACATTAAAGCTGGACAGATAGTCTTGATTGAGATTTACCCCATATCATCTTTACCTCCAACATTAAGGCTGGACAGATAGACTTGATTGAGATTTACCTCCAGCATTAAGGCCGGATAGATAGCCTTAATTGAGATTTACTCCAAATCATTTTTATCTATAACATTAAGACCAGACAGATAGCCTTGATTGAGATTTACTCTAAACTTTCTCTAATGTTAAGGCTGAACGGATAGCTTTAATTGAAATTCAGCAAACCTTCTTTATCTCCAATATTAAGGCCAAACGGATAGTCTTCATTGAAATTCACCAAACCTTCTCTATCTCCAACATTAAAGTTAGATAGATAGCCTTGATTGAGATTTGCCTCAAATATTTTTCATCTCCAACATTAAAGCCGAATAGATAACCTTGATTGAAATTCACTAAACCTTTTTTATCTCTAACATTAAGGCCAAACAGGTAGCCTTGATAGAAATTCACCCAACCTACTTTGTTTTATAACATTAAGGCTGAACAGATAGTCTTAATTGAAATTCACCAAAGACCATTTTTGAAACCAACGTCAAGGCCAAACAGATAGCCATTGATAAAGTTTCATTTATCCTAGAGGTCCTCCTCCCAAAGGACATGACAAGAACACACAAGCCCAGAGTCTGACATGGCACATCTTCCTAACATTCACTATCATCAGAATTACCTATTATTTAAAGCCAATTCTGATGAGGGGGCAACTGTGAACCCTCAATTTTACACCCTCAGCATCCAACTGCAACCTTAGCACTTGCTGAATCTAACGTGTTATGCGGAGCTGTTACGGTAGTCCTGCTAACAGGTTAGCAAGCGAGGGTTCAGGGGCAGTGCTCCCAAAAGAAAATTTTTTAGCCTTCAATTACGTTGCTACCAGACATCCAAAATTCCCGAACTTCATACCAACAACCAACATCTAAAAAAAAAAAGAGCGCCATGTCGGCATTCGATGGTGCCGCTGACTTTCTAGGCGACACCGCCACCCTCCTCGGCAGCGTGCTGCCCAAACCGCTGGTGGCACCGCCCAGAGGCCCGTTGCCATCGCTTAGACTGCCTGTTTGTTGTCCCAAAAATATTCCACAATATGATTTTTCAGCTTTTTTCTAGCTCTATGCTTTTGGTCTTTTCACTTTTCCACTTCCCAAACTACCCTCACTCACTTTTCCTATAAATACCTCATCATTTCCTCCATTTTAATACACCTCTTGAATTTGAGTAGATTGCTATCCTCAAATTCCTCTCTTCTTCTCCCTCCAATCACTCTCTAATTAATTAATTAATCTTTTGAATTAATTAATTACCTCACCCTAACCAAGTTAATTAATTTTTTTAATTATCTAAAACTCTTTTTTAATTAATCACTAAATTAATTAATTAATTAATTTTTTTAATTAATTAATTAATCACTCTTTTTTTCAAAAGTAATTCCTTTTTCCAAAATCAAATTAATCCTTTTTCTCAATCCACCTTTCATCCTAATTAATTAATTAATCTTTTTAATTAATTAATCCATCCATCTTTTTCATCATATTAATTAATTAATTAATCTTCTAATCCATCTAATCACTCGATCCCAATAAAACAAAATTTCGGTCTGATAAAACCCTCCACCCACCAAAAATCAAGGTATTAGTCTTTTCCTCTTAAACACAAATCAAATCAATTAATATGATCAACTTCTAAACCTTTCACTTAATCGTGGAATGAACTACGTGGGTTTTGATCCCTATTCAATGAGGGTACGTAGGTACGTTTGGAATCTAAATCCAAACCTCAAATCCAAATCCCAATCAATCTCCTTTTCCCCTTTTTTTTAATTAATGTATTTTATCAATATCTCATTTTCATTTTCTCATTACACTCATATCATATTCATGCAATGACTTACAATTATCACTTTATAAATGTCATTCATGAAATCTAATTTTCAAGTCAAATTAAACTTAAGAGTCAAATTTAGATTATTTAAAACAAAAAAACTAGTCCCCAAACTTAATCTAGTTTGAGATTAGTAATTTTTATCCTTGAGTAAATTAATTGCGAAATTAATAAATTGGAGTCAACTAGATTTTTCCTTAATTTTCCCATCTAAAATAAATTAGGGTGGCGACTCACAAAATCATTTTCAAAATCAACCAAATTTGAACCCGAGGGTTCCATCGTGAATCTAAACCCGAATGAGTATCCCGGTTCCCTCCAGCAGATCGGGCCGATGCTCGGGTGAGGCCTCACAGCTGGTGACTCCATTGGATACGGGTTGCCACCTTTTTCAAGAAAAGGAAAATAAGAGGATTACTATTTGGTTAAGGAAAATTTTTCCAGAATAATCTCCTTTTGGCTCATTAAGTATAATTTGACTTTCATGCATCACTTTGCATAATAATAAAGGCTCATTGCCTAAACCTTAGCTTTAAGAAAACTTTTGAATGGCAAGAAGCATTGGCTCGACAACTCTCTTTGAGTATGTTGGGAGATAGCAAAAGTATTCCATCCCGCAACTAATCCCTAATCATTTCGGTGGTGTAACGAGCAATCAGTACTGTTGGACCCACGCGAGGCTACTTGCCTTAAATGTGGTTAGGTATATCGATGCTCTAATGGGACGAGGACCCTTAAATCAAACCACCCTTCACCCTTATGCATGTAGTCGCCCTAGCGTTGACCCTAAGTTCCATGTACCATAATAATCGATACTCTTGCATGTTCATGAAACCTTTTATAACATGCATTATATCATGATCATGCATACATAATATAAGAAGCTTAACAAGGTCAACCCTCAAACACATCAAAGACCCAAACTAGTAGCCCAAAAACACCTCACACACTCACCCCGTCAACCTAAAAACCCGGTGACCAACCCTGTGGAAGGAATCCTTTTCCCGACACACCTTCACATTCATGCCATTTTTCCTTCACAAATCTGTTTTCTTACCCATTTTTTTCTGTCTGTTTTCTGTTTCAAGGTACTTATGGCCAATACCTTCAACTTTGATCAAGATGCCATGAGTATTTTCTTCACCAGCCTCCCAAGAAATAAGAGGAAACTTTTTAAGCTGTACTCACCACTGCTCATTAGACCCAAGCTGAAACTTTCACCAATGCTCTCAATGCCCGATCTGCCACCTTTACTGATGCCCTCAACTCTCAACGCCAGTCCATCATCAATGAGGTCAAGGAAATGACCAATGCCATTGTCACTCCCTCTTTTGCTCATGTTGAGCCTGCATCTGCCCAAGTTAGGACTATTCATGCCCTTACTTTTACTCCTTCCAATTGATCTCACCGATAAAAGGGAAAGCACCTAAGACTCCAACCTCTATTACCATGGACTTAAACACAACCACTCCCTCTCTCACTGTGAATCATTTTCAAAGTGGAGATTTCTTTAGCTTTCTCGAAGCTAAGAAATTGATGGAAAAAGTGGAGGTCATAGAAAAAATGCTCAAGAACATCAAAAAGCACGAGGACATGATAGATGTCGACTCTTTAGCTCTCTTCCCAAATGCACGAGTTCCACCAAATTTAAAATGCCGGTCATGGACAAGTTTAATGGCACCACATGTTCTAAAACTCATCTCAAGATGTATATGGGTGCCATGAGACCTTTAGGTGTGGATGACAAGCTCCTTGCTTAGTTATTCCAACAGTCATTAACTGGAGCTGCTATTAAGTGGTTACTAGATCTCAACAAAAATCACAAGAAGACTTGAGATGACATATGTAATACATTTGTCAAGCAATACCACTACAACATCGAGGTGGATGTCACCCATTGAAATTTGGAAACCAACAAACAAGGGCCAAGAGAATCCTTCACTGCGTTCCTTACAAGGTGGAGGACAAAAGCGGCTCAAATGGTGAATCATCCATTTGAAGTAAAGCAAATTGACATCATCGTCAAGAACCTCCTCCCCCAATATTAAGCTCATCTGCAAACACAGTACCTCCCTAACTTCAAAGCTCTCATTGCCACTGCCACTAAGACTAAGGATTTGATTCAATCAGGATGAATCAAGGATGAATCCTCTAGGTATCACAAGAACACCACTAACACCACCAAAAGAGAAGGAGAGGTAAATGTTGTGTCCTATCACCAGCCGATGCAGTTAGAAACAAGGAGAACTTTCTTTGAGTTGGGTATGCCCCTTAGCATCATTTACAAGAAAGCCCTAGAGGTAATCTGGTTAAGCCTTTAGACCCACGACCTCCTCCAAACCCTTTGCCCAAGGGTTATAATGCTGATGAGCACTACAACTTTCATTAAGGGTCAGGGCATAAAACTAATGCATGCCAGGTTTTGAAGCATAAAATCCAAGACCTCAATGACAGTGGAGACATCATTGCTCCCAAATCCAAAGTCTAGCACCACCACCTATCCTTTTCCGAACCACCAAGCTCACCCGACCGTCTCAAGCCTCACCCAATAACTGGTATTTTGAGAAGAGTGTCAGCGCTGCTGTGCCCCTATCCAAGTCCTCCTAGTCTACATCATAGTATTTTGAGTTTGTTTTTTTATTAAATTTTTCTTTTTGAGTTTGTCAGGTCTTGTCCTTTTGAGTTTGTATTTCGCTTTATAGGCTTATCCTTTAATGTACTCATGATGAGACTTTTATCAATAATAAAAAGTTTGAACTTTTTGATTTACTTTAATTTTTTCTGATTTATCTCTAAATGGGACATCTTTAAAAAATGCAAAAAAATACAAAAAAAAATGAAAAAGGCAAAAGGATCAACTAATTATGGCATAGAGGAAAAAATTAAAAAAATCTCATACATTGCATCTGCATGACAGTAGTGAAAAAGATCATAAGCTATTATGCACAAAGACAAGGACATGATACGGATACTCCAAGCATCACAGAAGCTTGTCGAAAAAAAAGCTGTGGAGAATGAAGACAAAATAGGGAGATCCTATCCGACAGAAGCACTATCTTTACAGACGCGGACGAAAGTGAATTCTCCCATCTTGGCAACTCGGATCAGTTGAAAAGATACACCATCCAAAGATGACATATGCATTTCATTTCTATTTCACATGCATATGTAATTAGAACTACGTGGACCTGATTCTCCCTAATAGAAAAAATCGACGGAAAAGTGATGTAAAGGATACATAGGCAGTCCAACTCGGGTGTGGTCTAAATCATAATACAAAATATTTTGTTTGCATTGTATTCTCATTTTCTTTCTGCCTAGTACATCATTTACTTAATTCTTTTGCCTAAAAAAAAAAAAAGAATGCTCTCTAAACTGAAAACCTAAAAGGGCAGCTTAGGCAGAAATTAGAGCAAAAATAAAAGATGTCTTATTTAATGATGATCAAATCTTACAAAATACAAACCCATCATAAAGGATAGCCCTTTAAATGTCATCTATAGCTTATCCTATTCATGTAGTCCTATCAACCTATAATTATTTCAAAAAAAAAAAAGGTCATGTATGAAGTTATGGTCTAGCCAGTCCTCCTCTACTTCCTGAGATAGAAATCTCTCGTGTCCTTATCAGAGTCAAAAATTGTCACAATCTCCTTCTTTGAGTCATTACTGCAACTTATGGTGTCACACTTTCAGTAGTTCCCTGAGTCTCCTTCAAAGAACAAGTCACCTCTTTTGTTTGGGCTGCAATCCTCTTCCCACTACTAGTGGTTCCTCATACAGTCTCTTATTCCTCAGTTGCTTCATCCTCTATTCCTCTCAATATAACAGCCTAGTACTCTTTCTCAATTGGCCAAACCACCTTTATTAACTACCTGGCACACCTCTCTGTGGTCACAAGTGAAATCCTAAAATAAACAGCATGAAAACTCCTCAACTAGCCATAGCTCTAGCGATGGAAACTATGATCTGCATAGACTCCATAAAAGGAAAGCTGGGGGCACATCCTGAGTCTGCTCCATCTGCCTCAAGACCATTATTCCCTAGTGGAAAGTCATTCAAACCAAACCCAACAAGCAAATTACTCGACACCCATAGCCCCCGGTCATGATAGATCAAATCTTTTACAATTGGCAGTGCTAAAAATATGTCCTCCAGGGGCAAGTTGCATACAACTATCCTATCTAATCTCTAATCGAGTATCAATAAAGCATGTGTAGACTAAAGAGTAGCGTCCACTGCCTAAAAATGATCCATCAGCCACACTTTCAAGATAATCCAAAACCTAAAATAGACACCCACAAAACACCCCAATAGAAAGGGTAAGACAAAGTTTTCTCACTTAGTGAATAACTAGTAAGACAGTTCACCTTTCTAAATCTTGAACAAAGCAATTGAGGCTCATTAATGTCTTTGTCAGCGCAGCTCTAACCACAAAATGCCTCTGTTCCATCTGCCACTATGGCATCACCCCAATCAACAAACCCGTAACTAACACTCAAACAGAAAATCAAGGTCCTCATATTGAGCCTTTGCACCCCTTATATCCCTATGGTCATCGGAATCATGGAACTTCTCAATCATAGTGGTCAAATTTACTTAACCATCAGCAACCATCATCTGGCTTACAACATCTTGAGACAAGTCGAAAACTCTTAAAAAATTTAAAAAATGCCAAACTTTGAACTCTAGCACCACCAGAGTTGCCTTTGAATCATAGCCAAGCCATGTTCCGTATCTCCCTGGAATAGGCACAGCTCCTCCTCAGCAGCACCAAAGCAGAAACCACGGGTCACCAGATTCCAAAATCTAAAGCAACCCTGAGAATTCCTTGTAATACCACCATGGCAACCATCTCATACCAATCCAAGTTGAGTTACTTAATCTTGTCGAGTTCCTTAGTCCATAAATGCATGTCTCCATAGGACACAAAGGTCACATAAAAAAAAATTACATTCACACTGCATGAATCCGCCCTCATGTATCCATGCAACCATTCATTATAGGCATCACCACAAATCATGCATGGCATAAAAGTCAGGCAAAAGGTCCATGAATTCTGAAACATGCCTATATCATTTGTGCACTAGCACTTATGCAATCATCTGCAATTATACATAATCATGCATAAGCTGAGCCAATAGCCTCATCGATATCTCCTAAAGCTGACCAGTACTTCCTCAAAGCTGACCAATACCTTTTAATGCTGACTTCTGCCTCTTTGAAGCTAAATGATACCTTTCCAGATCTAATCAATGAAGCATGACTTCCAGAGTCCTTTTACTCCTAGCAAAGTTCCTTTGAGCCTTCTAAAAGGCCTAACCCTTCACATTTAGAAGCCCAAATTTCTTTGGCACAACCAAAATCTTGAGCCGACTACCCATAAGCCGAGGCTCTTCCATAGAATCCCATGAGCCGACTCGCCATAGGTTGAGGCTCTCTTTTACTAAATTATCTTATCCAAAATCATCTTTACCTCTAGTATTAAGGCTAAACAGATAGCCTTACTTGAGATTTACCCAAATCTTCTCCAGCATTAAGGCCGAACAAATAGCCTTGATTGAGATTTACCCAGATCACCTTTACCTCTAACGTTAAGGCTAGACAGATAGTCTTGATTCTCCTTTACCTCTAGCATTAAGGCCAAACAAATAGCCTTTTATTAAGATTTACCCCAGATTATCTTTACGTCTAACATTAAGGCTGGACAGATAGCCTTGATTGAGATTTATCCCAGATCATCTTTATCTCCAACGTTAAGGCTGGACAGATAGTCTTGATTAAGATTTACCCCAGATCATCTTTACCTTCAACATTAAGGCCGGAGAGATAGCCTTGATTGAGATTTACCTCCAGTATTAAGGCCAAACAGATAGCCTTGATTGAGATTTACTCCAGACCTTCTTTATCTCTAATATTAAGGCCGGACAAATAGCCTTAATTGAGATTTACTCCAGATCATTTTTATCTACAACATTAAGGCTAGACAGATAGCCTTCATTAAGATTTACTCCAAACCTCTCCAACATTAAGGCCGAACGAATAGCCTTGATTGAAATTCACCAAACCTTCTCTATCTTCAACATTAAGGCTGAACGGATAGCCTTGATTGAAATTCACCAAACCTTCTCTATCTCTAAAATTAAGGTAGGGCAGATAGCCTTGATTGAGATTTGCCTCAAACATTCTTCATCTCCATCATTAAAGCCGAACAGATAGCCTTGATTGAAATTCACCAAACCTTTTTATCTCTAACATTAAGGCCAGACAGATAGCCTTGATAGAAATTCACCCAACCTACTTTGTTTTATAACATTAAGGCCGAACAGATAGTCTTAATTGAAATTCACAAAAACCATTTTTGAAACCAACATCAAGGCCGAACAGATAGCCATTAATAAAGTTTCATTTATCCTAGAGGTCCTCCTCCCAAAGGACATGATAAGAACACACAAGCCCAGAGCTACATAGCAGCTTTTCCTAACATTCACTATCATCAGAATCACCTTTTGTTCAAAGCCAATTCTGATGAGGGGGCAACTATGAAAGCATTAATTTTACACCCTCAGCATCCAACTGCAACCTTAGTACTTGCTGAATTTAACGCGTTATGTGAAACTTTTATGCGAAACATTACGCCGGCTGCTGATGTGGCGCTCTTCTTTTTTTTTTAGATATTGGCTGTTGGTATGAAGTTTGAAAATTTTGGATGTCTGGTAGCAATGTAATTGAAGGGTAAAAAATTTTCTTTCAGAGGCGTTGCCGCCAAACCCCTGCCCTATAACCAGTTAGCAGGACCACTGTAATAGCTCTGTGCAATACGTTAAATTCAACAAGTGCTAAAACTACAATTGGATGCTGAGGGTGTAAAATTGAGGGTTCACAATTTCCCCCTCATCAGAATTGGCTTTGATCAAAAGGTGATTTTCATGATAGTGAACATTAGGAAGAGGTGCCATGTCAGACTCTGGGCTTGTGTGTTCTTCTCATGTCTTTTGGGAGGAGGACCTCTAGTATAAATGAAACTTTATCAATGGCTATCTATTCAGCCTTGACATTGGTTGCAAAATTGGTCATGGTGAATTTCAATTAAGGCTATATGTTCGGCCTTAATGCTGGAGATGAAGGATGTCTAAGGCGAATCTCAATCAAGACTATATGTCCGACCTTAATGTTGGAGATAGAGAAGGTTTGGTGAATTTCAATCAAAGCTATTTGTTCAGCCTTAATGCTGGAGATGAAGAATGCTTGAGGTGAATCTTAATCAAGGCTATCTGTCCGACCTTAATGTTGGAGATAGAGAAGGTTTGGCAAATTTCAATCAAAGCTATCCGTCCAGCCTTAATGTTGGAGATAGAGAAGGTTTGGTGAATTTCAATCAAGGCTATATGTTTGGCATTAATGTTGGAGATAAAAAAAGGTTCGATGAATTTCAATCAAGGCTATCTGTCCAGCCTTATTGTTGGAGATAAAGGTGATTTGGGGTAAATTTTAATTAAGGCTATTTATTTGGCCTTAATGCTAGAGGTAACGATAATTTGGATGAATCTCAATCAAGGCTATCTGTCTAGCCTTAATGTTGGAGGTAGAGAAGGTTGGGTGAATTTCAATCAAGGCTATCTATCCGGCCTTAATTTAGAGATAAAAAAGATTTGATGAATTTCAATCAAGGCTATCTATCCAGCCTTAATGTTGGAGATAAAGGTGATTTAGGGTACATTTCAATTAAGGCTATCTGTTTAGCTTTAATGCTAAAGATAATGATAATTTGGGCAAATCTCAATCAAGGCTATCTATCCAGCCTTAATGTTGGAGGTAGAGAAGGTTGGGTGAATCTCAATTAAGGCTATCTATCTGACCTTAATTTAAGAGATAAAAAAGGTTCGATGAATTTCAATTAAGACTATTTGTCCAACTTTAATATTGGAGATAAAGGTGATTTAGGGTAAATTTCAATTAAGGCTATCTGTTTGGCCTTAATGCTAGAAGTAACGATAATTTGGGTAAATCTCAATCAAGGCTATCTGTCTGGCCTTAATGTTGGAGGTAGAGAAGGTTTGGGTAAATTTCAATTAAGGCTATCTATATGTCCTTAATGTTGGAGGTAAAGATGATTTTGGATAAGATAATTTAGTGAAAAGAGAGCCTTGACCTATAGCGAGTCAGCTCGTGAGATTTTGATGAAGAGCCTTGGCTTATGGATAATCGGTTTAAGATTTTGGTTATGCTGAAGAAACTTGGGCTTCTGAATGTGAGGGGTTGGGCCTTTCGAAAGGCTCAAAGGAACTTTACCAAAAGTAGAGGGACTCTAGAAGTCACTCTTCGTTGATTAGATCTGGAAAGGTATCATTTAGCTTCAAAGAGGCATTGGTTAGCTTTAAGAGGTATCAATCAGCTTTGAGGAAGTACTGGTCAACTTAAGGAGATGTCAATGACGCTATTGGCTCAGTTTATGCATGAAGATGTATGATTGTAGATGATTGCATAGATGTTGGTGCACAGATGATGCATGCATATTTCACAATTCATAGACCTTTTGCTCGACTTCTATGTCATGCATGATTTGTGGTGATGCCTGTAATGAATGGTTGCATAGATACATGAGGATTGATTCACACATTTGCTTTGTGAATGCAATTTCTCATGTGACTTTTGTGTTCTACGGAGTCATGCATTTTTAGACTAAAAAACTCGACAAGGTTAAGAAACTCAACTTGGGTTGGTATGGAAAAATTGCCATGGTGACATTATGAGGAGTTCAAAGGGTTGCTTAAGATTTTGGAATCTAGTGGCCCGTGGTTTCTGTTTTAGTGCTGTTGAGGAACAGTTGTGCCTATTCCAGGAAGGTAGGGAATATGGCTTTACTACGACTCAAAGGCAACTCCGGTGGTGCTAGAGTTTAAAATTTGGCATTTTTTAAATTTTTCAGAGTTTTTGACTTGCCTCAGGATGTTGCAAGCCAAATGATGATTGTTGATGGTTAAGTAAATTTAACCACTATGATTGAGAAGTTCCATGATTTCGGTGCATAAGCTTAACATGAGGGCCTTGATTTTCTATTTGAGTGTCAGTTATGAGTTTATTAGGCCATGATAGTAGAGACACTGATGATAGATGAACTGTCTTGCTAGTTATTCACCAAGTGAGAAAATTTATCTATTCTTACCCTTTCTGTTAGGGGTGCTTTATGGGTGTCTTTTTCAGGTTTTGGGTTATCTCAAAAGTGTGGCTGATGGATCATTTTCTGGTGGTGGCCATTGCTTTTCAGTCTACACATGCCTTACTAAGACTCAGTCAGAGGTCGGATAAGATGGTTGCTTGCAGCTTGCCCGTGGAGGATATATTTAGCACTGCCAATAGTAAAGGATTTGATCTCTCATGACTGGGGGCTATAGGTGTCTAGTGGTTTGCTTGTTGGGCTTGGTTTGAATGGTTTTCCACTAGGGGATAAGGGTCTTAAGATAGATGGAGCAGACTCAGGATGTGCCCCCAGCTTTGCTTTCTTGGAGTTTATGCAGATCATAGCTTCCATCACTAAAGCTATCAGGTGATGGCTGGCTGAGGAGTTTTCATGCTGTTCATTTTGGGATTTCACTTAGGACCATAGAGAGGTATGACAGGTGGTTGATAAAGGTGGTTCAGCCAATTGAAAAAGAGTACCAAGTTGTCCTGCTGAAGGTGATATAGTTGAGGAAGGATGGGCTGCAAGAGAAGCCATTGGTGGAGCGAGGACTACAACATAGACAGAGGAGTGACTCAATCTTTGAAGGAGACTCAGGGATCTACTGGAAGTGCAACACCACAGCTTATAGTAGTGACTCAAAAAAGAGAGATTGTGATAGACTTTGACTCTTATAAGGACACGAGAGATTTGCATCTTATGAGGTAGAGGAGGATTGGCTAAACTATGACTTCATACATGAACCTTTTTTTTTAAATAATTACAGGTTGACATGACTACACAAAAGAGCATAAGCTATAGACGACAATAAAAGGGCTATCCTTTATGATGGGTTTGTATTTTGCAAGATTTGATCATCATTAAATGAGACATCTTTTATTTTTGCTCTAATTTCTGCCTAAGCCGCCCTTTCAGGTTTTCAACCTAACGAGCATTCTTCTTTTTCTTTTTCTTTTTTTTTTTTTTTTTTTTTTTGGTTTAGGCAAAAGAATTAAGTGAATGATGTACTAGGAACAAAGAAAATGTAATGCAAATAGAATATTTTGTATTATGATTTGGACCGCACCCGAATTGGGCTACCTATGTATCCTTTGCATCACTTTTCTTTCATTAATTTTTCTCATTTTTTAGGGAGAATCAGGTCCACATAGTTCTGATTACATACACATAAGAAATAAAAATGAAATGCAGATGTCATCTTCAGATGATGTATCATTTTAGCTGATCCAAGTTGCCAAGATGAGAGAATTCACTTCCGTCCATGCCCGTGAAGATAGTGCCTTTGTCGGATAGGATCTTCCTATTTTGTCTTTGTTCCCTGCAGCTTCTTCATGGCAGGCTTTTTGTAGGTCAGGATCTTGTAAACTGTGATGCTTGGAGTATCCCTATCATGTCTTTGTCTTTGTGTATAATAGCTTATGATCTTTTTCACTATTGTCATGCAGATGCAATATATGAGATTTTTTTTATTTTTTATTTTTTTACTCTGTGCCATAATTAGTTGATCCTTTTGCCTTTTTCTTTTTTTCTTTTTTGGTATTTTTCATTTTTTTTGTTTTTTTAAAGATGTCCCATTTAAAGATGAATCAGAAAAAATTAAATCAAATTAAAAAGTTCAAGCTTTTATTACTGAAAAAAGAGTCCCATCATGAGTACATTAAAGGATAAGTTTTGAAGGCAAAACACATACTTAAAAGGACAAGACTTGACAGACTTAAATTCAAAGAGAGACTTAATAGAAATAGACATAAATCCTGACGTAGGTGACTTAGACAAGGACTCAAATGACTTGGACATGGACTCGAAGGACTTGGTTAGGCGCACAGCAAGGCAAAATTCTTCTCAAAGTGCCAATCATCAAGTGAAGCTTGAGATGGTCTCAGTGGTTTAAAAAAGGATTGGTGGTGGTGTTAGACTTTGGGTTTGGGAGCAATGATGTCTCCACTGTCAATGAGGTCTTAGATTTTATGCTTCAGAACCTAGCATGCATCAGTTTTGTGCCCCAGCTCTTAATGATTAGTTGCAGTGCTCATTAGCATTATAACCCTCGGCCAAAGGGTTTGGAGGAGGTCGTGGGTCTAAAGGCTTAACCAGATTAGCCTCTAAGGCTTTCTTGTAAACAATGCTAAGGGGAATGCCTAGTTCAGAGAAAGTCCTCCTTGTTTCTAACTTCATTGACTGGTGACAGGACACAATGTTTACCTTTCTCTCTCTTTGGGTGGTGTTAGTGGTGTTCTTGTGATATCTTAAACTAGAGGGTTCATCTTGATTTGTCCTGATTGAATTAAATTCTCAATCTTGATAGTGTGAGGCCTTGCCTGAGCACCGGTCCGATCCACCGAGAGATTGAAATACTCTTGGGAGAAACTCCACGATTGGAACTCGCTATGATTTTGGAAAATTGATTTTTGTGATTGGAAAGTTGAAAAGTGAGTCGCCACTTTAATTTATTTATTTTAATTGGGAAAATTAAAGAAAACCTAACATGATTGACTCTAAAAATCATTTGATTTATCCCAATGGAAAAGTGCACCAATTTGCGAGTGACCAAAGAGGGCTCGGAGATCAGGCTTTGGTAGTTACACAATTAAGAAAATATAATTTTCTTTAGTTTGGCCAAAATTGCAAAATAACTCTTGAAAAATGAATTTTTGTGTATGCATGAACAGGAATATAATGATGAATGAAACATACATACATATATATATATATATGTATATATATATATATATATGTATATATATATATATATGTATATATATATATATATATGTATATATATATATATATATGTATATATATATATATATATGTATATATATGTATATATACATACATATATATATATATATATATATATATATATATATATATATATATATATATATATATATATATATATATATATATGTATATATACATATATATACATATATATATATATATCTATATATATATATATATATCTATCTATATATATATATATCTATATATATATACATATATATATATATACATATATATATATATAGATATATATATATATATACATATATATATATATACATATATATATATATACATATATATATATATATACATATATATATATACATATATACATATATACATATATACATATATATATATACATATATGTATATATATATATATATGTATATATACATATATGTATATATATATATATGTATATATATATATATGTATATATATATATGTATATATATATATATATGTATATATATATATGTATATATATATATATATGTATATATATATATATGTATATATATATATATGTATATATATATATATATGTATATATATATATATGTATATATATATATATATATATATATATATATATATATATATATATATATATATATATATATATATATATATATATATATATATATATATGATGAGATGGAATGACAATAAATAAGCAAGATAAATCCTAGTTAATTATTACAATATCAAAATAATTGAAATAAAGAGGATCTTTACTCTAGCTCTTATGGATACAAGGAAAAGCACACATTCCCCCAAATAGACTAAAAATAAAATCATAAACAAAAGATTAATACAAATAAATCAAAGTAAAAAGGAAAACAAATAAATAAAATAAATAAGCGAAATATTGATAAAAAGATTTTAGAGTTGACGCCCTTTAGAATGGCAGCCTGCGTATCCTATTGAATAGGAATCAAACCCCACGCAGTTCTTCCTTCTTGCGAGTGAGGGGTTATAAAAAGGTGTTGATTTGTTTATTAACTTAATTCTGATTCTTAAATTAATAAATTTTAGATCTTTTCAGTTTTAGACCTAAAGAAAATTCTAGATCTGAATTTAGAATTTTAAAAATAGAAAAGGGATTATACCTTTGCTTTTCTTGACTTTTTGACAAATGGAACGAGCCTTGCTCCAGATTTCAACTCCACTTTGAATCCAAAAGAAACTTGGAATCTAGATCTAGAAGCAACAAGTATGTTAGTATGAGAAAGGATTTATGCTTTGGAATGTGTCTCAACAGCTTTGGAATGTGTTGGAATACCTCAAATGAGCTTGAAATGTATTGGAATGCATGCCAAATGAGGTTTGAGGAGGCTCTATTTATAGAGCTGCCAGAGGGGGTTCCGACGGTACGGACGACGGTGCCGGCTGCCGTACTGCCTGTCTGCCGGCATCAATTCGGTGGCGCCCACGATGGCACGGCAGAAGTACCGGCCTGCCAGCGGCACAAAATGCATGCCGCCTTCTGGGCGGCATGGTCGGCATGCCTCTCATGCTAAAGGACCTGTTTCCGTCTGTTTTGGGCCTGTTTTAGTTCCGATTCGAGCTCGGTTTATCCTGTGGGTTCGTAACTAAAAGACGATTCACTAAAGGTGCAATTTTGAGGGTTCACAGCTGTCCCCTTATCTGATTTGGCCAAACAGAGGCTGAATTTGATAAGTGTGAACCAGAAGGCTTAGGATGTCGTTCTGAGCATTCTCAATGTCCCTTTCAGTATTGGGAGTTGTGCAAGAGCCTCATGTCCAATTTTTGGTTATTCTAACTCTGTTTGGACTGTTTTCTAATTTTCAAGCCATTTTTGAATTTTTAGCTTTTCTGTGATTTCAGGAGATTCTGAACTCCAATCAAGACCCTATCTGTTTAGGGAGATGGATAAAAATCATGCGGATTCTCTGCTTCAGACATAACTAAATTTTTATTTAAAATGAATCCGTTATGGTAAAACCACGTGAACTAGACCTGCGAATCAAAAAAAGTAAAAAAATGTTATGAGGGGAGGGGCCCACCTCTACTTCTATATAAATCTTCACTTTCTTCACTTTTCCTCATTGTCACATTTTCACTCTCTCTCTTCTCTTCTCTCTCTCTCTCTCTCTCTCTCTAGCTTTACTTTTCTCTCTAAAATTTTTCTTTTTCTCTTTTATTTTCTCAATATGGAAATCTTCAATCAACCAACAGTGGGTGCTGAGGACCCAGAGACATTGCTGAAAGAGCTAGATCACCACGTCAGCTTCACTGGATCTCTTCAGGTACACTTTTCTTTTCCTGTACAGTCAGTAAGAATTCTGATAATTATTAATAATAACAATTTTTTTTTACAAAAAATTACAGAGAACATACTTAAGGCCCAGGGGTGGCCGTAGTATCATGGAGCTGGTTCGCATTTATCTGAATAGTCAGGAGGCTATCCGTCTGCGCCTCAAGCCATCTGGCTTGCTCGGGTAGCTAGAGCTAGATGTCAAGCAGCCGGTTAACACCATTGTGGTCCAGGCACTAGTAGAGCATTGGTGGGATACTACAAACACATTCCACTTTTCCTACAGCGAGATGACAGTCACTCCCTTCGAGTGGAGCATGCTTACTAGTATGCATTTCAGATCTCATCCTCTTGAGTTTTATTCTTTATGGATAGAGCGCTCTTATGTAGAGATGATCGCTCTGATTGGGGCTGATCCCCCTCATAGGAGGCTCAATGTCCCACGCTCTTGGCTTCATCAGGCCTTGATGACCATGGGTCAGACTCTAGGCCAATATAGTGTTGATCAAGGTGCTAAACTTTGCAGCTTGATTATCTAAAATATAGGGTAAGTGCTATGCCCACCCTAAGAGACATAAAGATTGATTGGGAATTTCTGCACGCCTGCTTTCGCTTTTGGGATCCAACTGCCCATGTCTTCAGATTTGGAGCATCTATGGAAGAGATGTGTCCTACATTTGAGGAGTTTTCTATGCTGCTTGGATCTGATCCAAAGGCTATGCTTGCTACTTCTATTGAGAAAGTAGGATATTTTAACTCTTTCAAGGGACTTTTTGACTTGAATACTAAGGCTGCTAGTCCCATGGTAGTGGATGACTGGGTAGATCTGACTGCTGTGATAGCAAAATTCCATGATCTTAAAGATTTTAAGGATGATGGGTGGTTTCATTTAAGGATGCGAGTTCTATTCTTCTGTCTGACTGCTGGATACATTTTTGTGAGCCCTACTGGTTGGGGAGATGCTAGAGTCACTGAACTGATTCTGTAAATGGAGGAGGGAAGATCTATTGCAGCTATAGTGTTGGCTGAGACCATCATGAGTTTGGACAGATCTTGCACTTCTGATGGGCCATGGACGATTAGTCCTATCATTCTCCAGGTTAGTTGAATTATGACTTTTGAATTTTCATTCAACTACTTTCTGTGTTTATACTTATCTTTTTTACACTTTTTAGATTTAGCTAAGAGATCATCTCCGGATTGTTAGACCTCCCACCAAGGTGGATTATTCTATTTCATGGTATAGAACTCAGACCATTATGATTAAACAAAATTCTGAGAAAGAATGGACAAAATGATTGATGGAGCTGGACTCTGATGACCTACTATGGAGGTGCGAATGGTACAAGATCAGCAGATTCATGACCATGAGCTTCGGCTATAAGATGGTCTACTTGTTGGGGTTGAGGATGGTGACCTTTTACTAAGCTACTAGGGTTATGCATCAAATGGGACACAGTCAGGGCATGTCCCCAGATGGCACTCTATCTGAATCTGTTATGATTACTAAGACTATTGCTCGGGCTATCATAAATGGATGGGTAAGGGGTTTTCATGCTGTTTGCCCTGCTGACCAAGGCGGTAAATCCATGCGGTATATTGACTGGTGGATAGCCAACTCGTGGAAATCAGAGAAAGCTAGAAGGGCTGCTATACTCGAGGAGATAGAGCAAGAGTCATCATTACTGTTTTAGTTTAAGACAAATTTTGACCATGTCTTTATTTTCTTTTAATGTTCCAAAGTTCAAATGAGATAAAATAAGACATCATTCATTTTTTTTTATCTCTTTTTGTTGCTCTAACTTTTGCCTAAGCCGCCCTTTCAGGTTTTCAACTTAGCAAGCTTATTTTTCATTATTTTTTTTGTGACACAATCAAGAGCCAAGTGAATGTGAAATGAAAATTTTGATGATGAATTGGACCGAACCTGCATGGGCTGCCTACGTATCTCCTTACAATGATTCATGATTTTTTATTCTTTTTCCTCTTTATGGAGAATCAGGTCCACGTAGTTCTAACTTTTGAGGAAAAGATGTGAATGCTGAGCGTGATTTTACAATGATTGCAAATGCTATGTATGAATTACAAGGATACTTTATGCAAAGTACCTCTTGAGTTGATCCAGGTTGCATAGGCTGGTAAATTCTATACCATCCAAGTCTGTCAAGATTGCTGCTCCTCCAAATAAGATCTTCTTGATCACAAACGGACCACTCCAGTTTGGTCTGAATTTTCCCCTTGGATCATGAACAGGTGCCCTTATTTCTTTCAAGACAAGGTAACCCTCATATAATCCTCTATCCCTGACTCTCTTATCGAAGTGTCGAGCCAGTTTCTATTGATAACCTTGCATCTGATATAAGGCATCCATTCTCTTTTCATCGATGGCAAGAAGTTGGTTGTCATAGCCTTTCGCCCATTCCACTTCGTCCAATTGACTTTCCCTGAGGATGTGAGCTGACTTGATTTCTACCTCGATTGGAAGAATGGCTTCCATCCTATACACCAAAGAGTAAGGTGTAGCACCAATTGGAGTTCATACTATTGTTCTATATCCCTATAAGGCATATGGCAAATGTAGGTGCCAATCCTTATAGTTGTCAGCCATCTTCTGCAGTATATTCTTAAGAGTCTTGTTTGCGGCTTCAACTATGCCATTTGTTTGAGGTCTATATAGAGAAGACTTGTGGTGTTGAATTTTCTCCTTTTTTAATAGTAGAGCAACCTCCTTTTGGAAGTGAGATCCATTATCAGTGATGATCTCAAAAGGGACCCCGCACCTACAAAGGATGTTGGTACAAATAAACTGGGCTACTCATTTGGAGTCTAATATCTGGTAAGGTGTGGCTTCAACCCATTTGGAGAAATAATCAATAGCCACTAGAATGAATTCATGCTTGCCGGAAGACTTCGAGCTTATCTTGCCAATGACGTCTAGGCCCCAAGTTGCAAATGGCCAAGGCGTGGTGATAGGAGATAGAGGTACAAGAGGTTTCTTTTAAAGTTTGGTATAGATCTGACACTTATGGCACTTCTGCACATGTCTTACGCAATCTTGATTCATTGTAAGCCAGAAGTAACCCTAATTCATGATCTTGCGGGCTAGAGCAATTCTATTCATATGTGGACCTTCGTTGCCACCATACATCTGTTCCATGATCTGTTGGGCTTCTACTTTTATGACACATCTCAGATGGATGTTATCCTAAACCTGTTTGTAGAGTACTTTCCCATTTGGAATGAAACTCTTGGACAACTGTCTTAAAGTCCTCTTTTCTATTTTAGAGGCCCCTTCAGGATATAGTCCATTCTTGATGTAATTGAAGATATCCCAAAACCATGGTTTGCTGTCAGCCGCTTGAATATTCAAACAATGAGCTACACAGATTGGCTCATGCTTAACTTCAATTGTAACAAGTCTGATTATGAAGCCGTTGCTTATATCAAGCATTGAGGCGAGTGTTGCGAAAGCATTAGCAAATTTGTTCTTCATCCTTGGAAGATAATGGAAAGATAGTTAATGGAAACTGGCTGCTAGTTCATTTAGGCGTTTATGGTAAGGAACCAAACACTCTTCTCTGATCTTCCACTTCCCCAAGGCTTAGGAAACTATCAGGTTCAAATCCCTATAAATCTTAAGGCATTTGATTCTGAGCCTTATTACTGCCTTAAGACCACAGATGCATGCCTCATATTCTGCTTCATTATTTGTCACCTCGAAGTTTAGTTTGATGGCTATGGGTAGGTTTTCCCCACTCGGTGTAATGAACACAATGCCGGCACCTACCCTTTGTTGTTAGATGCCCCATTAAAGTAGAGCTTCCAAACTTTAGTGTCAATTGTCAGGATGTCTTCATCAGGAAATTCATGGTCGACCCAATGATCATCTATTGGAGCTGCAGCTAACTGATCAGCCACTATGCTACCCTTAACTGCTTTTCGCTGTACATATTTTAGATCATATGCAGCTAATATAGCCATCCACCTTGCCATCTTACTGTCAAGAACTAACTTCTCCATAAGGAATTTCAAAGGGCTCTTGTCAGCAAGAACATGAGTTGTAAAGGAACAAAGGTAGTGTTGCAGCTTGTGGCAGACCTATACTAAAGCAAGACATAGTTATTCTGTAAAATTGTACTTAAGCTCATGAGACAGCATCCTTTTGCTTAGGTAATAGATGGCATTCTCCTTGCTGGAGTCAAGAGCATTCTGGGCAAGCATTGCCCCTATCGCTTTATCAGTTACTAATAGATAAAGCAACAAAGGCTTTCCAAACCTTAGTGGCTGTAGTACCGGTGGGTTTAGTAAGTACTACTTGATCTGGTCAAAAGCTTTTTAACAGTCATCATTCCACTACTTGGAGGCTCCTTTTCTGAGTAGCTTGAAAATTGGGCCACATACATCAGCCAACTAATTGATGAATCAACTAATGTATTGTAGCCATCCAAGGAAACCCCTGATCTCATTTTCTATTTTTAGAGGTGGCATTTCCAGAATTGCCTTTGATTTAGCAGGGTCTACTTCTATACCCTTCTTGCTGACCATGTGGCCTAGGAATACTCCAGATGAGGCTCTGAAGACACATTTGGTTGGATTGAGCTTGAGATTGTATTGGCAAAGTCTAAGGAAAAATCACCTTAGTGCCTTTAAATGTTCTTCAATAGCGGTACCTTTGATTATCATGTTATCCATATAAACTTCAATTTCTTTATGCATTATGTCATGGAAAATGGTAGTTGCCATCCTTTGGTATGTTGCCTTGGCATTTTTAAGCCCAAATGGCATAACCCAGTAGCAATAGGTGCCCCATTCGGTAATGAAAGCTATCTTCTCTTTGTCAGGAGGATGAACCATTATCTGATTATACCCTGCAGCCAAGTCGGTTAAGGAAACCAATTCAGAACCTGCCATGCAATCTACCAACAAATCAATGTGAGGCAAGGGAAAATCATCCTTGGGATAAGCTTTATTCAGATCTCTGTAATCCACACACATTCTGACTTTACCATCCTTCTTAGGAACTGACACAATGTTAGCAAGCCAAGATGGATACTTGATGGGCTCAATGAAGTTGTGGTCCAGTAGCTTGGCAATTTCTTCTTTGATTGGTATAGACCATTCTGTCTTGAGTCTTCTCAATTTCTGCTTGATGGGCTTAGCACCTGGGTAGACCGGGATTTTATGAATTGCTATGCTTGGATCCAACCCTGTCATGTCTTTTGGTTGCCATGCAAAATAGTCTTGAAATTCTTTGATCATCTTTTCAATGTGATCCCTGTTTATACATACAGATGCAATAAATGTAATTTTTTATATGTCATGAGTGCCAGCATTAATGGGCTCTTTAATTGTGTCATCTTTTATTTCATTTTTACTTGATGTCTCATTTAAGTTAGATTTAAAAGTTGAAACATCAAAGAAAAATGGAGACACAGAGTTGTAAGAGGAAAGAGTATGATTTTTATTGATTTCAAATGGGGATATATCCCAATTTACATCGAATTAAAAAGTTAGACCCTCAAGGTCAGTTACATTATCAACAATAGAAATATAAGAGACAGACTCAGACTCAAAAGATGAGTCTATCTCAGACTAAGACTCTGATTCAGGTATGGATTCTGGTTCAGACTCTGGTTCGAATAGATAGAAGGGGCTCTCCTTAAAGGACCAAATTTGTAGCTCGGTCTCGGTGCGCTGGATTAAGGTGGAAGGGTTAGTTTTCTCCTCCTCAACAGTGAGCATGAACACTTTATAAAAAAGACTAGCCTCCATGTTCTCTTCCCAATCTTGACTAAGCATGTATATTGGTTCATAATCTTCTATCACAAGCCTGACTTCAGAAAAGATTTCAAACTCAAGGATCAGTTTTCCGGTAATGAGGCAGACCCAAGGCTCAGGAAAGTTACAGTAAGGAACTATGTCACTTTCTTTTACAAAATAGCCATTTAGAGTTTTGAAGTAAGGGTGCATGGGCCAGTCATAAACCTCACCTCTTTTAATGGCAGCTATTCTGTCTTTGGCCCAATTTTCCATTTCTTCTAGATCCTCATCAGTAGGCTCATACCCTAGCCCAAATGGTGGTGTTGCAACTGGATAGTCCAGGAAAGACTTCAAGCCTTGTTGGCTTCTTCCCAAACCTAGACCAGGAAAGTAATTCATTTTGCGGAGCATGTTAGCAATAGTACTATTCCTGAAGGGGTCAAAATCAAAGGGAATGAATTCTTTACCCTTTTCACCCTCAATGTACTGAATGAAGGAGAAACCTGAAAGTGGATAAGAGGATAGCTCAAGCTGAATTTCAAGAATTGGAACAGAGCTTGGAATGTCTAGTCTTCCATGCATGTCCCTTTTTACAGTCACGACCCCATTCCTGAAAGAGAACTTGACTTTTTAGTATGGGGAGGAAGGGATAGCCTTTGCTTGATGGATCCATGGCCTTCCAAGTAACAGGTTAAAACAAGAAGGTACATCGATCACTTGAAATGGTATGGTGAAAGATGTTGGCCTAATAGTTACATCAATGATAGCTACCCCAAGGACTTCCCTCTTAGTATTATCATACGCCCATACAATCTGATCCGAAGGGGTAAAATCAGTAACCTCTAATCCCAAGCAGCTTGCCACTTTCAGAGGGAATACATTTAAGGTTGAACCATTATCAATAAGAACCATTGGCATAGTCTTTCCTCGTGTTACCACTGTGATGTAAAAGGCATTGTTGTGGTTAGGATCTCCTTCTGGAATGTCAGTTTCTTTCTAAAATGTCAGTTTCTCCAAAAGTGATGGACACCCCTTTAGCAGTAGAGGTAATAGAAGCAACAAGGTTCTCGGGTGTGATGTCAATTGGAGCTTGGCATTGATTTAGCGCCTTGCAAAGAGCTTGGCGGTAAGGATATGAAGACTGGATCAAACTCCAAATTGAGATGTTAGCTTGTGTCTTCTACAGTTGCTTAAGAATGGGATCTTCATCTGGTTCAAGAATCCCTTTCAACTTATTGGCAGATGTAGGTATGGGTTGGTTAGGTTGAGTGTTTGGGCTTGGTTGGTTATGGATAACTCTGCCACTTTTGGTGATGGCATCAATTTCCTCAACTAGGTTAGTGAGGTCCAGGACACAACAGTAACCGGGATTTGACTCTATCAAGGAGATGGGGTCAACTCCCTCATGATTGTTTATAGCATTGACTATGTGGTTAGGTAAAGGGTTGGTGTTGATATTGGGTTGAGCTTTTGGTGGAATCAAGTCATTAGAGTCAATGAGGTCCTAAATTCTGTGTCTAAGGGCCTTGCACGCATCTGTTTTGTGCCTAGGTCCTTGATGGTAATCACACCTCTTATGTGGGTTGTAATTTTTGGGAAGTGGATTGGGGATTGGTTTTGGCTCAAGGAGTTTCACCATATTTCCTTCAAGTAGCTTCTTAAGGATAATACTCATAGGCACACACCCAAGATCAGAAAACTACCTTCTTTCAATTCGGATAGGCTTCTTAATAGTCCTAGCATTAACTTCCCCCCCTTTATGATTCATTGAGGAAGTGACATTACCCTGATGAGTGGGCTTCTTATACCTTGACCTTGATCCAGTCTCTTTTTTGATCTGTCCACTCTGAATCAAGCCTTCGATATTTGAAGCAGTGGCAATAAGGGCCTTGAAGGAAGGCAAGTATTGAGTCTGTAACCTCTCTTGATAAACTGGCAGAAGATTCTTGACAATTATGTCAATTTGCTCATTTTCAGAAGGTCGGTTTACCATCTGATAAGCCTTCTTCCTCCACCTCGTAAGGAATGAGGAGAAGGATTCCTTTGCATACTACTTGGTGGTCTCGAGGTCTCTTCTGGTCACATCAACCTTGATGTTGTAATGATATTGTTGAACAAAAATATTGTAGATGTCATCCCAAGTCTATTTCTTGGTGACATCTAAGTCCACAAACCACTTCACAACTGTACTGGTCAGTGATTGTTGAAACAATTAGGCTAGAAGTTGATTATCGACACCCAATGGATGCATGGCTCCCACATATACCTTGAGGTGAGTCTTGGGGCAGGTAGTCCCGTCAAATTTGTCAAACTCAGGCATCTTGAATTTGGGAGGAACCCTTGTATTAGGGAACAAGCTTAAGGATTACGTATCAACCAGATCCTCTTTCTTTTTCATTCCCAACATCTTTTCCATGCGTTCCATCTTCTCCATGCAGGGTTTTATCTCAGGATTAACTTCCTTCCCTTGGAAAGGATCCGCGAGTCGGGAAGTGAAGGCAAAAGTGGCATTTGTTGGTGAGTTATTTTTGAGGAACTCGGGTGATGGGATAGGTAATGGTGGGATAATGTCGGTGTTTGTAGGTTCTTTATCTCTGGATTCAACTCTGGAAGTGGATCCATAGACAGGATAAAAGGTGGGTCTTAGGTCAGATTTAGATGATTTCAGATCAGTGGGGTTTTGGGCTAGGGAGGTCTGTTCCAACATGGCACAGACATCCTCCATGATAGCCCTCCTTTGGGCCTTCAGCATGTCTTGGAAAAGGGCCTCTTGCCTCTTCATAATGGTCTCTCTTAGTGTTCAAAGAGCTTGGCAAAAAGCTCATTAAAGATCTCATCAGCTCTGGTGGTAGTGGTCTCGTCTCCGGCAATAGACATCTTTTCAACCTTTGGACAGAGAGATAAAGCTGGGTCAGTGTCTAACTTAGGTATGGAACAAAGACCATGGAATATATCAGCTCTTGACTGGGACCATGGGTTGACATGGGTTTATGACTGGGACTAGCAGTGTTTGAGTGAGATTAAAAACTCTCCAACTTTGTAAGGTTTATGCATGCATGCATGTATGAATGGAAAAGGTTTCATGGTAATGACATACCAATTTTTAGAATTATGGTACATACAATCCTAAAGGAAAGGTTCTATGAGTCATTATATGAAAGGGTTAGGGTGGTTTGAAGGGAACCCATCACACTAGAGATGCGATATACCTAACCACATATGAGACAAGGAGCCTCGCGTGGGTCCAATGGTACGTGCATACTCGTTACACCTCTAAAAGGATTAGATGATACGTCGTGGGCTGAATGATTTCACTATCGGCAAGCAGACCTAAGGAAGGTTGCCCACTTAATGTTACTTTCTATCCTTTGTTTTCCTAGGAAGCTAGGGTTTTTGGACAAGGAGTCCGATGTAATGCATGAAAGAGTTATTTCGTGTTTAAAGCCAAACTTGGTATTATACCAAAAGTAATCCACTTTATCTTTTATTTGAAAAAGATTTTAAGTCCCGAGTGGAGTCGCCAATTGTGAGGCCTCACCCGAGCACCGGTCCGATCCGCCGAGGGATCGAAATGCTCTTAGGAGAAACTCCATGATTGAAACTCGTTGTGAGTTCGGAAAATTGATTTTTGTGATTTGAAAGTTGAAAAGTGAGTCGCCACTTTAATTTATTTATTTTAATTGGGAAAATTAAAGAAAACCCAATATGATTAACTCTAAAAATCATTTGATTTATCCTAATAGAAAAGTACACTAATCCACGAGTGACCAAGGAGGGCTCGAGGATCAGGTTTTGGTAATTACACAATTAAGAAAATATAATTTTCTTTAGTTTGGCTAAAATTGCAAAATAACTCTTGAAAAATTAATTTTTGTGTATGCATGAACAGGAATATAATGATGAATGAAACATATATATATATATATATATATATATATATATATATATATATATATATATATATATATATATATATATATATATATATGATGAGATGGAATGACAATAAATAAGTAAGATAAATCCTACTTAATTATTACAATATCAAAATAATTGAAATAAAGAGGATCTTTCCTCTAGCCCTTATGGGTACTAGGAAAAACACACATTCCTCCAAATAAACTAAAAAAAAAATCATAAACAAAAGATTAATACAAATAAATCAAAGTAAAAAGGAAAATAGATAAATAAAATAAATAAGTGAAATATTGATAAAAAGATTTTAGAGTTGACACCCTTCAAAATGGCAGCCTGCGTATCCTATTGAATAATAATCAAATCCCATGCAGTTTTTTCTTCTTGCGAAGGAGGGATTATAAAAAGGTGTTGATTTGTTTATTAACTTAATTATGATTCTTAAATTAATAAATTTTAGATCTTTTCAGTTTTAGACCTAAAGAAAATTCTATATCTGAATTTAGAATTTTAAAAATAGAAAAGGGATTATACCTTTGCTTTTCTTAACTTTTTAACAAATGGAACGAGCCTTGCTCTGGATATCAACTCCACTTTGAATCCAAACGAAACTTAGAATTTGGATCTAAAAGCAACAAGTATGTTAGTATGAGAAAGGATTTATGCTTTGGAATGTGTCTCAACTGCTTTGGAATGCGTTGGAATGCCTCAAATGAGCTTGAAATGTATTGGAATGCATGCCAAATGAGGTTGGAGGAGGCTCTATTTATAGAGTTGCCAGAGGGGGTTCCGGCGGTACGAACTGCGGCACCGGCGGCACCAGCAATGCGCCGGCCATCCGGGCAGCACGACAAGCGTGCCGCCTGTCTGCCGGCATCAATTTGGTGCTGCGCATGGCGGCACGGTAGGAGTACCAGCCTGCCGATGGCATGAAATGCATGCCACCTTCTGGGCGGCACAGCAAGCGTGCCTCTCGTGTTGAAGGACTTGTTTTTGTCCGTTTTGGGCCTGTTTCAGTTCTAATTCGAGCTCGGTTTGATCTTATGGGTTCGTAACTTAAAGACGGTCCACTGGAGGTGCAATTTTGAGGGTTCACAAATAGTAGTGGCAATAAGAGCTTTGAAGCTAGGGAGACACTATGTTTGCAGATGAGCTTGATATTGGGGGAGGAGGTTCTTGACGATGATGTCAATTTGCTCTACTTTAGATGGATGGTTCACCGTTTGAGCTGCTTTTGTCCTTCACCTTGTAAGGAACACGGTGAAAGATTCTCTTAGCCCTTATTTGGTGGTTTCCAAATCTCGACGGGTGACATCTACCTCAATGTTATAGTGGTATTATTTGATAAAAGCATTGCATATATCATCCTAAGTTTTCATATGATTTTGGTCAAGGTCTAGTAACCACTTAATAGCAGCTCCAGTCAATGACTGTTGGAACAACTTAGCAAGGAGCTCATCGTCCACACCAAAAGGTCTCATGGCACCCACATACATCTTGAGATGAGTTTTAGGATACGTGGTGCCATTAAACTTGTCCATGATCAGCATTTTAAATTTTAGTTGAACTCGTACATTTGGGAAGAGAGCTAAGGAGTTGACATCTATTATGTCTTCATGCTTTTTGACGTTTTTGAGTGTTCTTTCCATGACCTCAACTTTCTCTATCAATTTCTTAGCTTTGGGAAAGCTAAAGAAATCTCCACTTTGAAAATAATTCATAGTGGGAGAGGGAGTGGTTGTGTTTAAGTCCATGGTAAGAGAGGTTGGAGTCTCAGGTGCGTTCCCTTTATCGGTGAGATTGATAATGGGAGAAGTAAAAGTAGGGGCATGGCTAGTCTCAGCTTGGGCAGATGCAGGCTCAACACGAGCAAGAGGGGGAGTGACAGTGGCATTGGTCATTTCCTTGACCTCATTGATAATGGACTGGCATTAGGAGTTGAGGGCATCAGTAAAGGTGGCAGATTGGGCATTGAGAGCATTGGTGAAAGTTTCAGCTTAGGTCTGAAGAGCGGTTGTGAGTATAGCTTGAAAAGTTTCCTCTTGTTTCTTGAGGAGGCTAGTGAAGAAAGCACTCATGGCGTCTTCATTAAAGTTGAAGGTATTGGCCATTGGTACCTTTAAACAAAAAGCAAATAGAAATAAGGGTAAGAAAACATAATTATGAAGGAAAAATGGCATGAATGTGAAGGTGTGTTAGGAAAAAGATTCCTTGCACATAGTTGGTCATCGAGCTTACATGTTGACAAGGTGAGTGTGTGAGGTGTTTTGGGGTGGCCACAGGTTTGGGTCTTTGAGGGTTGACCTTGTTGAGCTTCTCATGTTGTGTATGCATGATCATGGCATGATGGATGCTGAAAAAGGTTTCATGAACATGCAAGAGTATCGATTATTACGGTACATAGAACTTAAGGTCAAAGGCTAGGGTGACTATATGTATAAGGTAGAAGAGTAGTTTGATTTAAGGGTCTCTGTCCCACTAGAGCATCGATATACCTAACTATATGTGAGGCAAGGAGCCTCGCTTGGGTTCAATAGTACTGATTGCTCATTACACCACCGAAATGATCGGGGATTCGTCACGGAGTGTAATACTTTTGCTATCTCCCAACATACTCAAAGAGAGTTGTCGAGCCAATGCTACTCACTATCCAAAAGTTTTTCTAAAGCTAAGGTTTAGGCAATGAGCCTTTATTATGCAAAGTGATGCATGAAAGTCAAGTTATACTTAATGAGCCAAAAGGAGATTATTTTGGAAAAAATTTTCCTTAACCAAATAGTAATCCTCATATTTTCCTTTTTATTGAAAAAAAGGTGACAATCAGTCCCCAGTAGAGTCACCAGCTATGAGACCTCACCCAAGCACTGGCCCGATACGCTAGAGGGAACCGAGATGCTCATTTGGATTTAGAATCACGATGGAACCCTCAGGTTCGGATCGGTTGATTTTAAAAAATGATTTTTAGGAGTCGCCACCCTAATTTATTTTTAAATGGGAAAATTAAGGAAAAACCCAGTTGACTCCAATTCATTAATTTTTAATTAATTTGTCCATAGATAAAATCACTAGTCTTGAACCAGGTTGAGCTTGGAGACTAGGTTTTTAGTTTTAAATAATCAAAATTTGGGTCTTAAGTTTAATTTGACTTAAAAATTGGATTTCATTAACGACATTTATAAGATGATATTAAAGAAAATGCATGAATATGGCAAAACATGAATGCATGGTGAAAATAAAACATTCACAAATTAATTAAAGAAAAAAGGGAAAAGAGATTGATAGAGATTTGGATTTGAGGTTTGGATTTATATTCCAAACGTGCCTACGTATCCCATTGAATGAGGATCAAAACCCCAAGTAGTTCATTCCACGGTTAAGTGGAGGAGTTTAAGAATTGACCAGATTGATTTTGGTTTAGGTGTATTGAAAGTGAGGAAAAAGGCTGATACCTTGACTTTTGGTGGGCGAAGGGTTTTACGGGACCAAAATTCCATTTTATCAGGACCGGATGATTAGATAGATTGGAAGATTAATTAATTAATATGATGAAAAGGATAGATGGATTAATTAATTAAAAAGATTAATTAATTAATTTGGATGAAAGGTGGATTGAGAAATAGGATTAATTTGATTTTGGAAAAAGGAATTATTTTTGAAAAAAGAGTGATTAATTAATTAATTAAAAAGATTAATTAATTAATTAAAAAAATTAATTAACTTAGTTAGGGTGAGGTAATTAATTAATTAAAAAGATTAATTAATTAATTAGAGAGTGATTAGAAGGAGAGGAAGAGAGGAATTTGAGGTAGTTCGTTCCATGGTTAAGTGGAGGGGTTTAGGAGTTGATCAGATTGATTTTGGTTTAGGTGTGTTGAAAGTGAGGAAAAAGGTTGATACCTTAACTTTTGGTAGGTGAAGGGTTTTACCGGACTAAAATTCCATTTTATCGGGACTAGGTGATTGGATAGATTGGAAGATTAATTAATTAATTAAAATGATTAATTAATTAATATGATGAAAAGGATGGATGGATTAATTAATTAAAAAGATTAATTAATTAATTTGGATGAAAGGTGGATTGAGAAATAGGATTAATTTGATTTTAGAAAAAGGAATTATTTTTGAAAAAAGAGTAATTAATTAATTAATTAAAAAGATTAATTAATTAATTAATTTAGTGATTAATTAAAAAATAGTTTTAGTTAATTAAAAAGATTAATTAACTTGGTTAGGGTGAGGTAATTAATTAATTAAAAAGATTAATTAATTAATTAGAGAGTGATTGGAGGGAGAGGAAGAGAGGAATTTGAGGATAGCAATCTACTCAAATTCAAAAGGTGTGTTGAAATGGAGGAAATGGGGAGGTATTTATATGAAAAGTGAGTGAGGGTAGTTTGGAAAGTGGAAAAGTGAAAAGACTAAAAGGGTAGAGCTAGAGAAAAGCTGAAAAATTAGATTGGGGGGTATTTTAGGGATTGTAGGTGGGCAGTCTGGGCGGCGCCATCGAAGGGGTGGGCGGCACCACCGGGCCTCTGGGCGGCACCGCCGGCTGCTGACATAGTGCTCTTTTTTTTTTTAGACATTGGGTGTTGGTATGAAGTTTGAGAATTTTCGATGTCTACTAGCAATGTAATTGAAGGCTAAAAAATTTTCTTTCGGGAACACAATGCATTAAATTCAGCAAGTGCTAAGACTGCAGTTGGATAATGAGGATGTAAAATTGAGGGTTCACACAGGTTAAAACCTGAAGCTCACTTTTCAAACATTTAATGGCCAATTCTAGGGTATTCCAGGGATAGTTTATTCCACTCCTTTTAACCTACTATAGTAGGTGATAACTCTATATTTTTAGAGTTATTTTATTTGTTTAAACTTAAATTTTAGCTAAGTTCTCGAAAATGTAATAATATTATTACTTATTTTTAGAAATAAATAGTTATACAATTTATAAATTAATTATAATAAATTTTTAATATTTTTATTTTATTTTTGCAGATCAAAATGATGTCATAATGATACAGTAATATCATGACTCAGGCGATGATGTCATTTTATAAATGATGCAGACAATGATGTCATTTTATAAATGATGTAAGCAGTGATGTCATAAAATTAATGATGCAAGAGATGATGTCATGAAAATAATAATGTAATCAATGATGCAACAATGTTGAAAATGAATATGGAATTTGCCTATAAATAGGCATTACCTCCCTTCTCCAAAATCACAATTCAAAGTAGCAAAAATTAGATGTAGAGAGATTTTCATATATTTTCTTATATTAGATTTCTTTTATTATTATTTTAAACAAGAAGATGAGTTTTTGGAAGCTTGAGTTCATCAAAGATTGTATCCCAAAACAAGTTTTTTCTAAACTCTATTATGTTCATTAAGATATTAGACCTAGGGTATGTGTTGCTTAGAGATAAGAACACTTCTTTGTGATTTTTAAAAGGATTTCCATAAAACTTAATGGGTTTGTGTTAATTGCTTATGATCACGAGAGTAGACATAAGGTTAATATGAGCACATATGTTGTATCTTAAGAGAGAATATCATATAATTTAGGGAAATCTAATCATTAATTTCAGCAAAAATAATACAATCTAAAAAATATAAAGAAATCATATGTGATCAATTGATAAATTCTAAATGATAAACCTTTAATCTTATTTCATATTTATCATCATTTATTTACTTGAATTTTACTTCAACTTAAAATATAAAATCTCATAATTGATTTTCTAAATAATAGAGTAATTTTAAAATTGGTACTTGACAAACCTTTCCTCGCGGGAACGATATTCACTTATCACTTTATTACTTATAAACGATATGTGCACTTGCAGAAATCGTGCATCAGTAGGTCATTAACAGGTAAAATATAATATATTCTTCAAGTTGTATTAGTATTAAGTGGGATCCATCTTTAATGTAATTATAATGGGCTTTAAGTTGAACCATTAACATTATTATTTTTAAGGGCTTATGTTACTATTTGGTAGGGGTAAGCATAACCGAACTGAATCTGAAATATCGAACTAAAGCGATCGGTTTTATTTGATTCGGTTTGATTTTTTATAATATCGGTTCGATTTTGATTTTTATTTTAAGAAACCAAATTAAATTTCAGTTTAGTTTGGTTCGATTATAACAAAAAAAATTTCGGTTATAATCGAACCGACCGAAGTTTTTTGAGATATATATATATATATATATATATATATATATTTTAAATGCTCTATTATAATTATTATAGAAAATTGAATTTTTATTTAAAAAATAAATTATTATTAATTATTTTTTGGACTTATACATACATATATATGTACAGCTTAAACAAGTAACTAGTCACTAGATCCAATGGCTATAATTAAATTTATATGATCTAATGGTTTCAAATTAATTGGGATAAATTATCCCTAAAACACCCTAGTAACCCTCACATTTAATATGCAAGTGAAGAGACCAGGAATGATTAAGAAGCTATATATCCCAATCATTTCTTAATTAGAGAACAACTAGCCTCTAGATTTTTTTTAATTTAAATAATTTTAAGTTTTAATCAATAATATATAAAATAATTTATTATAAATTTAATATTTTCTAAATAAAAATAGATAAAAAGACTTTTATAATTAAGCCATAGATAATAATTAAAAAATAAATTAAAAAAAATAATGGAAAAATGAAAATTTTAAAGAAAATAATAGAAGAACAAAGTTAGTGATAGAAAAAATTTGTACCGATTTGGTTTTTAAAAGTAGAAGTTGAAATTTTTAGGTGACTAGTAGTATTATTATATATATTTTGTATTAGTACTCTAAAACCTGACTATTTTTAGCCTTAAATAATTAATGTTAGATACCAGAATGATAAAAAATATGACAAAGAGACAGAAATATAGAATAAATTGATATCTATTATTTGTTTAATATACAGAGAGAAGTACAAATATATAGACTTATTATGTACAGATTAAGGCGTGATTGGTGGAAACTTGATGAAATTGCACATGGGGAGAGTGGAAGTTTGCTGGAGCTGCACATGGGAGAGGTTGAATATGGAGCTTCATTGTTGACTTTGGTTTTCTTCTTTTGACATTAACACCCCCCCTGAAACTCAAGGTGGTATAGTGGAAGCCAACTTTAGTTTGCTTAGAAGATCTTGAAACCATGTTGGAAGATGTGTTTTGGTGAAGATATCTGCCATTTGATGAGCTGATGGGACGGATTGTAAGATAATAGTGTTTTGAAGAATATGGTGGCGAATAAAATGACAATCAATCTTAATGTGCTTTGTCCGTTCATGAAACACATCATTATGAGAAATCTGGATTATACTTCGATTGTCACAATGAAGTCTAGTGGCAGATTTATGAGTGATACCTATATCAGACAATAACCTCCTCAACCAAAGTAATTCTGATGTAGCATTAGCAAGAGCACGGTATTCAGATTTGGTGCTAGAGCGAGCAACGATAGTTTGTTTCTTTCTATGCTAAGAAATAAGAGAATCACCCAAAAAAAAGTAATATCCAGTTGTTGAACGACGATCAGTTAGATTACCAGCTTAGTTAGCATCTGAATAGCCAGATAATACCAAGGGAGTATTAGCAGAAAAATGTAAATCATGAAAAATAGTTCCCTTGATATAACGAAGGATCTGAATAATAGCAGCATAATGAGAAGATCGGGGAGTAGACATGAATTGGCTAACTAGATGAACAACATAGGATATATCTGGTTGAGAAATAGTGAGATAAATAAGATTTCCAACCAGCTGGCAATACAAAGTAGGATCATTAAGAGGAGTGCCATATAGAGGAGTAAGTTTACAATTGAGTTCTAAAGGAGTTGAAACAATTTTGCTATCAGTAAGACTTGCTCTAGAAAGTAGATAAGAGGCATATTTTGCTTGAGAGAAATAGTGGCCGTGAGAATTATGTGAAAACTCAAGACCTAAAAAATAGCTGAGAGTGCCAAGATCCTTCATTTCAAAATGCTGGCTGAGATAAGTTTAGACTTTAGAAATACCAGATTTGTCACTACCTGTAATGATCATATCATCAACGTAAAGTAATAGTAGTATAATTCCATCATCAATGTAGTGAACAAATAATGCGGAATCATAATTATTGGACACAAAACCAATTAAGCAAGAGTTGAACTAAATTTGGCAAACCATGCTCGAGGAGCTTGCTTAAGTCTATACAAAGCCTTTTGAAGCTTACAGACTTTATGAGAAGAGTGATATCTAGGAGGAGATTTCATGTAAACTTCTTCAGATAAGTTACCATTTAGGAAAGCATTTTTAACATCCATCTAGAAAAGTTTCCATTTACGGATGGCAACAATTGCTATTAGACTACAAATAAATATCAACCGGGCAACTGGAGCAAAGGTTTCTTCATAGTCAATCCTATATTCTTGAGTATATCCCTTGGTTACTAAACAAGCCTTGTAACATTCTATAGACCCATCAGAGCGAGTTTTGATTTTGTAGATCCATTTACAGCCAATTGGAATTTTGTTTGGAGGAAGGTCAACTAGATCCCAAGTATGAGTTTTCTCCAATGCTTGAATTTCCTCAGTCATAGCTAGCTACCAAAGAGGGTTAGTACTAGCCTCACGATAAGAGTGAGGCTTATGAAGAGTTGCAATGGCAGAGTAACAGTGAAAATCTTGAAGGTAACTAGGGGTTTCTCTTACCTAGGTTCAATGATGAGGATTAGTGTCAGGAGAAGGTATATGTTCAGGTGCAGGGGCAGGTGCAGGATCAACAATCGAAGCATGTTCAAGAGGAGCAAGTAGGGAGGGACTAGTCTCAATTTTATCAAAATCACCAGCATTAAAACTAGGAAATAACTTGATAGAGGGATTTGAAAAGAAGAAAGAGTTAGTAGTAACATATTTATGAAATTTAAGGAGAGTGGAGAATTTGATGGTTTCCCAAAAGGTGACATGATGAGAAATGTGAAGTTTAATAGAAATAGGATCCCAATAATGGTAACCTTTATGTGCAATCCTATAACGTAGAAAACAACAGAGACGAGCACGAGGTTCTAATTTTGTATGTTCATGAGGTTGCAACAGAACAAAACATGCATAGCCAAAAGTTTTAAGAGTTGTATAGTTTGGAGTGTTGCCATACAATTTTTCAAAGGGGGGCAAATTTTAGAGAACTAAGCTTGGTACTCGATTAATGGTGTATATAGAAGTGAGTGCTGCTTCTCCCTAAAATTTTCCTGGATAAAAAACTGAGAGGAGAAGAGCACGAACAGAATTGAGAATATGACGATGTTTTCATTCAGCTCAGCCATTTTGTTGGGAAGTGTGTGGGCATGAATGTTGAATAACTGTGCCTTATTGTTGAAGAAAGTGGAGCAGGGAGCATTCCTGATATTCCATGGCATTATCTATTCAAAGAATTTTAGCTGTAGAGGAAAATTGAGTTTTAATCATATTGACAAATATTATATAAATTTGTGGCAACTCTAAGTGACTTTTCAAAAAATATATCCAAGTAAAATGAGAATAATCATCAATAAATAACACAAAATAACAATAGCCATTTATGGAAGAAATAGGAGAAGGTCCCCAAATGTCAAAATGAATTAAATCAAAAGGAATGGCATAAATAGAATTATTATTATTAAAAGACAATACAGGTTGTTTAGCAAGTTGACATTCAACACAATGAAATGATTCAAACTTGATGGATATTAACAATCCATGAGAGATTAAAAGCTGAAGTTTAATGGATGAAGCATGACCAAGACGTAGATGCCATTGAAGGCTAGGAGAGGTAATAGTAATAGCGGCAGAAATATGTCACTGAGGAATATAAAGTGACACAAGTTCAAATAATCTCCCCAACCGGTGACTCATCCCAAGAATCTACCCCGTTTATAGATCCTGTACCTGATAACCAAAAGGCAAAAAATTCACATTTAGTCCTTGTTCACACAACTGACCAACTGAGATAAGATTCAGTGACAGGTTTGGAATATAATAAGTGTCAGAGAGATTAAGGTCGGGGGTCGAAGTGTGACTAATATGAGTGATCTTCATTATAGTTCCATTTGTTGTTTGGATTAGGGGTAAGAAGGATGTAGGTGTGGCAGATGATAAGAGATCAATATCAGTTGTCATATAATTACAGCATGCAGAGTCAAACAACCATTTGAAATTACTTGGAGTAACTGACATTGCGCTAGAGGAATTGGAACTAATAACCTATTTGAGTAATGCCTCAAGATCACTCATAGAGATGCTAGAAGATGTTTCTGTGGTAGCAGCACTGACCGAGGTAGATTTAGCTTTAGACCAATTCTTAGATCTCGAAGATCCTGCTCTTAGTCTGGGTGGCCGAGTTGGACAATTATCAAGGATATGACCTTGGCCATGACAATATCTGCATTCTACAGTTGGACAATTAGAAAAGTTATGGCTAGATTGATTACAATTCTTACAAGTTTAATTGCTGAATTTTTTATTTAAGGATCTAGTAGTTGCTAGAGCAAGTTCTAAGCTAGGTTGCTTTCCCAGTCCTAGTTTGGTCTCCTCAAAGATAAGTTCCTGAATTACTACATCTAATGTTAGGAGAGGTTGTCGGTGTAATAGAGCAGCACGGGCTGCTTCATATTTAGCTCGTAGAGCCATTAAAACCTAGATGAGGTGGAATGGTCTTCACTAATTTTTGATTGGGATAACTGATTCCAAACTGGTTGCACTTGAGCTGGAAAATCATTTACAGTTTGACCTTATTCCTATTTGAGACTATGTAATGTTGTCCACAATTGGAAATAGTGTGCAAGACCGATATTTTAGAAACAGTTTGCAAGAAAATCCCAAATTGCTTTTGTTGTTTAAAACTAAGCAAACTAAATGTTGATGGATGGATCAGATGTATTTATAAACCAAGTGATGATTTGATGATTTTTGCTATCCCAATCTTTGAGTCGATTGATGAATTTTGCATCAGTTTCACTTGCCTCTTGAGTTGGTTTCTTAGTATCTCCAGTGACTATATTCCAAAGTTTACGCCCAATTAAGAAACCTTTCATTCCTTGAGACCAAAGATTGTAATTGGATCTATCTAAAACTATTGCAATTGGTCTAGCAACATCTGATTTATCCATTTTAAGGAATAAGGTGCCAAAAAATGATGATAGAGTTGGAATTTGACAAAACAGAGGCCAAAATTGATAGAGTTGGAATTTGACAAAACAGAGGCCAAAATTAAATTTAGAAGGCCCGAAAACTTTAGGAAGTGGTTTGATTTTGTCCAAAATTGGTTTAAAAATAATTGAACTGGCTAGTCAAAGTTTCTTGATCTGGTTCGATCAACAGGTCGGGTAGAGTGCGGATCGGGTTGGGCAGAGTGCGAATCAGGTCGGGCAGAGCATGGATCAGATCAGATCGGGTAAAGTGGCCTGACACTTGGCGTACACGTGGATTGACAGCTACTGACTTGTGTCTAACATGTCGATGACATGTGGACTGACAGATGCTAATGTGTGGCGCTGACGTGGATTGACACGTGTCATACACATGGACTAACAGATGCTAACATGTGTTTGATATGGCACTGCCATGTCAATGACGTGGTTGTCTTCAACCTTAGGTGGCGCGTGGGGCGCGTGTGGCGCATAGGTTACAGTGCAGAATCTTTAGGCCGCGCGTGTGGGCGTGTGCGGCTTCGTATGGAGCTTTGGTTGGTTTTGTTTTGAAGCTTATGATGAGAGCTTTCTAATAGTTATATTTTTGTGAATTATGGACATATTGCATGTAATTGAATGAATAATAACTTTTGTTTCAGAAAGAAAATACTGAGAAATAACTAGGCTCTGATACCATATTAGATATCAGAATGATTCAGAGATATAATAGAGAGAGAGAAATATAGAATGAATTGATATATGTTATCTGTTTAATATACATAGATAAGTACATATATATAGACTTATTATGTACAGATTAAGGCATGATTGGTAGAAGCTTAATGGAACTACACATGGGGAGAGTGGAAGCTTACTGGAGCTGCATATGGAAGAGGTTGAATATGGAGTTTCATTGTTGACTTTGGTGTTCTTCTTTGACATTAACAATTAAAAATCTCAACTTTAGTTTTTTTTTTTTTTTTTAAATAAAAGAAAAAGAAAATTCTCAATTTAGATTAATTATTAGTTGTTTTCCATAATTTAACCTTTATGCTTGTAAGCACTTGAGTTGAAATATTATTCAAATAAATAGTTACTAAATTTTCATTAGTCACAAAATTTCAATTAATCAAAATTTTGTCATTAAACGCTAATTTTGTTAGGAAGAAACTTGCCAAAATCTTATGTTGATTTTTATAGATGAGAAAGATAAAATAAAGTTTTTTTTCAATTTATTTTTTTAACTACACCTTGTTTTCATTAGTAGTTTTCATTACTCTATATATATATATATATATTTCAGATTTTGAGCTAGGTAATCAAGGAAACCTAATCGGAGTAAAATAAGAATACCTTAATTGCAATAAAATTAACGTTTAAGGATAAAATTATAAAAAATAGAATATAGAAAATTTTGTGATTATATGAAAATAAAATTAATTTAAATTTCAACTATTACTTATTTAAAAAAATAAAAAAAAGAAGCTATTATTAAAATAATTTTAGCTGAATGTAATAATGAAAAAAATAAAAAACTGAAAGTTAAATTTCCTTGTGGCAACATGAAATTAGTCAAACTCTCAATCTTTTCAAAGGAATTAGGATCTTCTAAATTTTTATACGATAATTATAAAAATATTGACAAAGAGACCGAGAGACCGATTCGGAAATCTATTAATTAAAATAATAATTATTATTTATATAAAATATACAATAATATATATCTTTATTTTTCAGAAATCTATTGAAACAATAACGGTTATTTATATAAGTACATAATAATATATATTTTTATTATATCCAAAATAATTAGAACTAACCAGTTGAGTGACAGTCCCTCACTATATATAATTACTTATTATTTCATTCCCAATGAAGGTGGGATTATTCTTGACCTTTAGCACACAGTGTTGCATCACATAATGAATAGACAATAAAAACATTAAGAAAATAGGCAACATAAGCAGAAGGGCTTGTAATTAGTTAAATACCATAGAGGCTTTTACAATAAACTCTTTTTCCCGACCTTCTAGAGTACTGTAATAGCGCAACAATCCAAAGTTATCAAATGGCTTAAAGCGTAGAGGATTTTGTTCATCAATTAGTTCCACTGAAACTTTAACTATGCCTTTGATGAAATCAAATAGCCCAACAGTGTATCTTGCCTTGCTTGCTTCACTCATCAACACTCTATGGGTAGGAGCATGTATTATGTCATTACTCCATGTCTATACCCAACCACAAAAAAAATATATATAAGTATTCGGAAAAACCAAATAAATTTTTCCTAATTAATTAAGTACCAAGAGTGTCTCGCTTGCCAAGACAGTAAAGGATGAAAGTGATGATGAGGACTCAACGCTAATCCATTGACCATCCTTTGTTTTTTCCTCCAAGCCGTTAAGTTCATTGTGATGCAGTACAATCATGAAGGATATGTTTGTATGACTATCAACGCCCACATTCATTTCATCCTTCTCAGGTACTCTATATTCCACTATTCGAAGAACGTAAGTTGTTGATTCTTGTTGGGAATCAGAGGATTACTTCACTCCATAGCTTTCAAACACCATTCTCGTCACCAACTGCTCTAATTCCACTATCAGTTTTGAGAATGGCAGCACAGTTTCACTAGGGCTTTTTACATAATTAAGTAAAAAAAAATATTTTCCTATATAAATTAGGCAGGAAAATTTTTTTTCACCTATGTTTTTTTATATCATGTGGTATAAAGAAGAGTCAAAATCGCTAGTATGGCGATTTTGTTATTATAATTTTTGTTTGCAGTGGCGATGTCCCTTTTTTTTTTTTTTTGCATGGTTACCACTTGGCAACCATTTTTTTTTAATTTTTAATTTTATAATTTATATTTATTTTATAAAAATTTTAAATAAATAAAATTATGAATTTTTATATATTATATAAATTTAATATTTTTAATTATTAATAATTAGAAAAAATATTTTTTAATTTTCACAATTATAAAAATTTTTACATAAATATTATTATTAAAATTTTTTTGTTAATTTTTGTACATAAAAATAATTACAAAAAATAATTTTTATATATAAAATTTTCATACATGAAAAACACTTGCTGATTGTGCATAGAAATTATTTTTAGCAATTTCTTATTCAATTTTTTAATATTATTCACTTTTTAATATTTATAAAAAAGTTTATTTAATTTAGATTTCTTTTAGTATATCAAATTTATTTTTACTATAAAATTCAAAAATTATTTTATTTTGAATTTTTATATATTATATAAATTTAATATTTTCAAATATTAAAAATTATAAAAAATATGTCGATATTTTTGCATAAAAATTATTAACAGTAATAATTTGATTATTAACATATTAATAAAACTGTATACTATATCTTTTCATGTGCTTTGCATATAAATATCAATTGTATCAAGTTTTTTTAATAATTTTATATTCATTATATATTGTTAAATATCAAAAATTAATTTATAGTAAAAATAAATTTAATATAAAATAAATTTGATATCAAAAATTAATTTTATAGTAAAAATAAATTTATTAATATGTTAATAAATTTAATGCAAAACACATGCAAAAATATAATATACTGTTTTATTAATATGTTAATAAACAAATTACTAATGTTAATAATTTTTATGTACAAATATTGAAATATTTTTTATAATTTTTAATATTTGAAAATATTAAATTTATATAATATATAAAAATTCAAAATAAAATAATTTTTGAATTTTATAGTAAAAATAAATTTGATATACTAAAAGAAATTCAAAATTAAATATAATATCGAAATATTTGAAAATATTAAATTTATATAATATATAAAAATTCAAAATAAAATTTAACATTAATAATTTGTTTATTAACGTATTAATAAAACTATATATTGTATATTTACATGCGCTTTGCATCAAATTTATTAACATATTAATAAATTTATTTTTATATCAAATTTATTTTTACTATAAAATTAATTTTTGATATCAAATTTATTTTTACTATAAAATTAATTTTTGATATTTAACCATATATAATGAATATAAAATTATTAAAGAAAACTTGATACAATTGGTATCTATATGCAAAGTGCATGTAAAGATACAAAACGCATGCAAAGATACAATATACAGTTTTATTAATATGTTAATAATCAAATTATGAATGTTAATAATTTTTATGCACAAATATTGAAATATTTTTTATAATTTTTAATATTTGAAAATATTAAATTTATATAATATATAAAAATTCAAAATAAAATAATTTTTGAATTTTATAGTAAAAATAAATTTGATATACTAAAAAAAATCTAAATTAAATAAACTTTTTTATGCAATATTAAAAAGTGAATAATATTAAAAAATTAAATAAGAAATTGCTAAAAATAATTTTCTTATATGATCAGCATGTGTTTTTCATGTATGAAAATTTTATATATAAAAATTATTTTTTGTAATTATTTTTATGTACAAAAATTAACAAAAAAATTTTAATAATAATATTTATGTAAAAATTTTTATAATTGTGAAAATTAAAAAATATTTTTTCTAATTTTTAATAATTAAAAATATTAAATTTACATAATATATAAAAATTCATAATTTTATTTTGCTAAAATTTTTATAAAATAAATATAAATTATAAAATTAAAAATTAAAAAAAATGGTTGCCAAGTGGCAACCATGCAAAAAAAAAAAAAAAGGGACATCGTCACTGCAAACAAAAATTACAATAATAAAATTGTCAATCATACTAGCAATTTTGATTCTTATTTATGCCACATGGCATAAAAGAATATAAGTAGGAAAATATTTTTCATCTAACTCATATAGGAAAATATATATATATATATATATATATATATATATATATATATATATATATATATATATATATATATATATATATATATATATTTTACATAATTATGTAAAAAGCCCGTTTCACTGACCAAAAGCCATTCAAGAAAAGGCAAGTTATACCGAGAAAGGAACAATATATGTAACCTATTAGCAGAATTCTAAAACTCTATTCATGAGACTTATGGCATGGATATATTATCATCACTATTGCTATGTTTTTTAAATAAATTACGAAGTAGTTAGCTATCTCTGTACAGAAATATTCTCTACTTACATTCAAACTATTTTAATTTATCCAATGAAAAAACACCACTATCTATTTTCTCTCATTGGCCATGTGTATACTGCTGATGTACCTATTTCAAATCCAAAAAATTAACACATGAAGCGACTTCTACTGCACAACATATGGCATCACGTGACATGGACTCGCACTAACTAAAACAAATTCTGAAAATATGTATAAGATATGGATACAGGTGGAAGATATGTTTACGACCTATCTCATAGAAACGTTAATACTAGTATTCTTACAAAAATAAACCAAACGAGACTTACTCACCAAAAAAAAAAAAAAAGAGAAAAATATAGGTAATAAAGTAGGCACTAATATAAAAATTCACCTAAAATAGGAATATATTAAAAGCTATTTTTTGCAACCTTGACCTGTCTAGTCAATTCAACTAGAAAAAATTGAGAATTAGCCCACGTACCGGTTTAGAACACCCATAAGCGTTCACAATATGTAATGGATATTACTTTGCTTCATAATGACCATTCACAATATGTAACAAATGTTATTTTACTCCATGTCTGATTATAACGTTTGTTTATAATATGTGATTTGCATTGCCATGCATATTAGTAGTATAAATAATAAATCACTAAACTATAGATGTTGTATCAAATTAGTCACAAACTGTTTTTTCGCCTCAGATCTTTCAAAATTGCATCAATATATGGTCACTTAGCTGGATCGGAGATAAATTTTGGCCGGTATGATGATGTTGTTTATGCCATGTCAGCATATTAGACAGGCCAGAATGATACACATTACTATATCAGCGCCATGTCACTTATTATTTCCTCGTCAAATGCCATGTCACTTACGTACTTTAGAGCTCATTAGACTATGCGAATTGTATCAAATTAGTCACTAATCTTCTTTCCTCTTTTTTATTTTTGCTTATCTTAGTTGTTCTATTTGCTTTTTGTATCACTTTGGTCTACAAATTCTTCTTTGTTCCATGGTGATTTTTAGCTTAGATTTGACATATAGAAGCTTTGTGGTTTTAGATCTTCATTTATTTAACGATATATAGTGATTTCAATGTTATGGTGACTGAAGGGGTTGAATCGGTAGTATCTATGGTGGCAAGGGTCTTTGATTTGGTTCAATTTTGATGTGTTAGTCTGTTCGGAGCTAAATATACAAATTTATGATTACGTTTTCATTTCTAAAACTCTTTAATTAAATTTCTCAATGTCTATTTAAATTTGTAATTCATTATCTAGGTTTACTTGAGTTTTCAGGGAATAAAAGAGCCCTGTAAAAAATTACACAATGTACCATGCTGATAGATCAGTGTTATAGAGAATGAAGATTACTCCACTGGAAAGTTGTATAATTTTTTTGGCTTTTTGTGTAATTTGCTAGGAACTAATTTGTAGTTAAGTTTCTTATTTATGAATTAAAATGTAATGGTCAGTTTTTAATGAGCCTATAATAATTTTATTATTTATTTCTGCCTAGATTTAGTTTGTGAAATTATTTACTTAATTTATCGTTGTTGTGAGTGAGGAATGACTAATAAAATTATTTTATTTAATTTATTCACCCTTTATATATATATATATATATATATATATATATATATATATATATATATAACCAATAGCGTAGTTTTAATTATGCTTTGACTCGTTGAATAGCAATTATAAAATGATATATATTTCTATTATAAAAAGGTAGTGATCAATTTGATATAATTTGCATAGTTTAATAACCTCTATAGTTTTTATATGATAATGCAATAATAGATAGTGATAATATGTCATGCTGACCTGTTTAATATGTTGATATGGCATGATACGTTAGTATATCAGCTGGAATTTATCTCAAATCAGGTTAGCTAATCATATATTGATACAATTCTAAAAGATTAATGACACATCTTAAAGGAAAAAATGATTGATGACCAATTTAATACAATGCTTATAGTTTAGTGACCTCCGCAGCAATTTACCCAAAAGTAACTCATAAGGCCTAATATTACATAGCTGTCAACATGTCTAAAACAAAACTGTCGATGATTCATTTATGAAAATAAGAAAAGTTTAATATAACTACACCAGAAGTGATCATTTCCATTAGGCCAAAGAGTAGTCGTAAAGTCTTGAGTTCCTTCTAGGGTTGCTACGTTTTCGATGCCCATTCCTTCAAAAAGAGATGGGACATGGGGTTGGTTTCCAACATAACCAAAATAAGGAACATCTGAAACATTTTTTCTTTTGATTTCAAGAGGAAGATCAAACAATTATGGTAATCTATTAAAGGGAATATTGTGTAGTTGAAGAGGAAGTCTATCATATAAAGCTATAAAGCAGCCATATTCCTCTAATGCATGCAAAACATCCTTGCATGATCCAACAGTTATGACAGAAGTTTAGGAGGTGATTGAGAAAGTAATTAACTTGCAATAAACCATGAATTTATAAGGCCATATTCTTTAGTGTGAAATTGTGGGCTGGGGTTATTACTGCTTGTTACATAATTTAGTACGCTAATTTATTTGATAAGTCAACTTCTATAACGTGAATGAAATCCGGTAGATAAAGTAAGATTACTCTATAGGCAACTAATTACATAATTTAGTACACTAATTTCATACTGTATTTTTCCTAGAATTTTCTTGTTCGACATTTTGTGTTTTTATTTTCTATATGTTTATAATTATTTAAAATATTAATTACCTAGATATTGAAATGACAAAGACTTAAATATTTACTATTCCCTGCCATTTTAAATATATGGCAGGCAACATCTACTCTTATTTTACAAGAATATTATACAAAACAATAATGTTATGAGAAAAATAATTTTGCAATTACGAAAAAATGGTACTCTTTTAAAAAAAAAATACAATATTCTTATAGAAGATATTATATAGGCAAATCTTTATATTATTTTATTTTAAAATAAAGTATAAAATTTTATTTTTTTATGATCAATAGGATGGCGACAAATAATAAATATAATTAAATATTTAAAATATTATAATTAAGTTAACCTGCTATTACATTTTACTAATTAAAAATAAGAAATACTATAATGATTAAGACAACATTTTAAATTTATATATAAAGTCTAATCTATATAAAAAAATATATACATATAAGAAGATTGTAATTTTTCGTAAGAAAATCATTTTTTTTATAATTATGAAATTATTTTTCTTTTTCTTAAAATTATTGTTTTACAAAAATAAGTCATATTTTTGTAAAATTAAAATGTTTTCGCAATCAAGTAGCATTGTATAAAAATAATTTAATTCATGAAAAATAAATAAAATTATGATTTTTTTCGTAAAAAATTTATTTGTTCATAAACAAACTATTTTACTTTATTTTTAAACAAAATAATTATAAAAAATACCATATAAAAAAATTAAAGAACATATTGATATATTGGGATTATCATATCCAAAATGACTACAAATAACGAATTGGATGATAGCCTTCACCGTGTATAAACTTATATTATTTCATTCACAGTCAATGTGAGGTTATTCTTAATATTTAGCACATATAGTGCTGCATTACATAATGAACTATGGCTTCTATACAGTTTTTATTGCAACAGCCAATAGAAACGTTAAGAAAATAGGCAGCAGAGTAATTAAACAGAAGGGCATATAATCAGTTAAACACCATAGTAGGCTTTTACAGTATAATCATTTTTCCGACCTTCTGGGGTACTAAAATAGCGCACCAATTCCAAATTATCAAATGGCTTGAAGTGTGGAGGATTTTGTTCATCAATTAGTTCCTCCGGAACTTTAACTATGCCTTTGATGAAATCAAATAGCCCAACAACATATCTTGTTTTGCTTGCTTCACTTACTACCACTCTATGGAGAGGAGCATGTATTTTGTCATTACTCCATGCCTATACTCAACCACAAAAAACATAGTAATATTTATACCTAAAAAGTATTTCGAAAAGCAAAAATAAAAAAGCTATATGTGGTAATGCCAAGTTCTCATATTGACTAGAAGTCAATAGAGATATTGGATGAATTAGGAAAAAAAATATTATTGCATCTAAATGCCGGCGTACATCTATCCAATGATTTATTAGTTTTAATATTAGAAAAATGTCTATTTGTATTTTGAATTTTTAAAAATTTGAAGTTAAATTTAATTTTTTAATTTTTAAAAATTTAATTTGTGGTCATGGCTCTCTCACACCTATTTTTTGTTCAATATTATCAACCGTTCTATAATAAAGTTAAACATGAGTTTTTACAGTATTATTAAAGTCATTTCCATGATTCTAATAAAATTAATTTCTTGACTTAATGATGAAAAAAAAAAAAAGAATCATTTCCATGATTAAGGCTACAAAGTTTCAAGTTCAAAATTAAAGGGATTAAGCTTAAATTAATTAATCTATAATGCGTAGAAATTCTAAATTAATTACGCAATATGTTGATGGGTAGATCATAATTCAATATAATACAGGATTATACATGAATGATAAGTATGAAGTATGATTTCATAGAAAGATTGAGTATATTGTGATACAGGCAGTGGCGAATCTATTCCACTTATCCCTTTATAATTGGTGCAAAATATTTTATTGCCCCCACTTATTTTCTTTTTCATATATTGCCCTACTAATCTAATTTTTTTATGTTCCAACTTATAAATTCTTTTATTTTATATTTGCCCCACAAAACTTTTTTTTTATTTAGCCTCTTTTAACTTAATTTTTATATTTAATCCCTACAACTTCATAATTCTTTGTATTTTTTGACTATTAATTTATTTTTATTTTTTTTTACATTTTCCCTAAAATTATTTAAAATTTTCACCTTTAGTTTCTTTTTTTTTTTTTAATTTAGTTCACACCTCCATGATTTTATTTTTATTTTTATCCTTAATCCTGTCTTATATTTAACTTTTAAATTTTAATTTGAAAAATTAAGTGTGTAATTTTTTTTAAATGAATATTGAAGTCATGGATTTAAATCCAATTATTTTTATGAATATTTTTCATTTAAGTGTTTATTAACATACCTCTCAATGAAATATACTAATATGGTTATACATTCATTATGTATTATTTATTATAGTAAATTAATTTTTAAAATATTTAATATTATTTATTACTTATTATTTATCGATGAAATAAATTTTTGTCCTTCTTTTTTCAATTCCTAGATTCGCCACTAGATAGAAGAGAGGAAGAAAAGAAGAGCAAATGCAAATTGATTTGGAGGAGAGGAATACAGTTTGATATAGAGAGGCTCAAAATCATTTAAAGTGTAAATAAATAATTCATATAGCCAATTTAAATTGATTTTAGGATTAAATCTTGGTCGAGTGGATAAGTATGAAGTATAATTAATGCGAAAATATAAAGTTTGATTTTGGTAGCTAAATTTTCCTAATTAGTTACGTACCAAGAGTGCCTCGCCTGCCAAGACGGTGAAGGATGAAAGTGACGATGAGGACTCAACGCTAATCCATTGACCATCCTTTGTCTTCACCTCTAAGCCATTAACTTCATTTTGATGCAATATAGTTAAGAAGCATTTGTCTGTATGACTTTCAATGCCCACATTAATTTCATCCTTCTCAGGTATTCTATATTTCAACATTCGAAAAATGTAAGTTGTTGATTCTTGTTGGGAATCAGAGTAGTACTTCACTCCATAGCCTTCAAACACCATTCTTTTCACCAACTGCTCTAATTCCACTACCAGTTTTGAGAATGGTAGCACAGTTCCACTAACCAAAGGCATCCAAGAAAAGGCAAGTTATAGAAAGAAATGAAAAATATCTGAAGCCTATTAGCAGAATTCTAAAACTCTTATATATGAGATGCTAGACATGTTTATAACATTATGGCATGGATATATTACCATCACTATCACTACATTTTTTTAAATAAATTAGGAAATACTTAGCTATCAATGTGGCAATTTCTATGTACATTCAAACCAATTCCATGTTAGTATTTTATGTGTTTTAATTTATCCAATGACAAGATATAAATATGATTTTTATACTCACATGCCTTTTCTTATTGGCCATGTGTAGACATGATAATGAGTCTGGGTATCTGCTTGGTCCATGTTAAAATTTTCATTGGTCATGTGTATATGTATTTATGCGCTCAGGTACTCTCCCGGCCCACAATAAAATTATATGGTCTAGAGAAAAAAAACCCGATATTTTAACTAGTGGACAAGATAATGTATCATAAAGTTTGGATTCGGTCCGAAATTTAAAATATATATAATAAAATATTTATTTAGAGGTGTAGGGGTTTGAACCTATATTAGGTAAGTTTATATATATATATATATATATATACTCATTATTATTAATTTTATTTGTTTAGTCTAAAATTATTAGTTTTTAAGCTATTTTATCAAAGTGAAAAACTGAATTTTTTTTTAAAATATATATAAATTGGCTAGGCCGGAGTTTAACACGCTTCCTTAAAAAAGATGGCCCGGACTTGAACAGCCTATAATAAAATTAATTTCAGACGGGCTAGAGTTGAGATTAAATGAAAGATTATAAGTCCTATTGAATTCGGCCTGAACCCGTCCAAGCCTGGCTAATGAATAGGGCCATGTGTATACTGTTGATGTACCGATATCAATTCCAAAAAATTAACACATGAAGCGACTTCTATTGCCCAAAATATAACATTATGCGATATGGACTCACACGAACTAAAACAAATTCTGAAAACATGTATAAAATATGGACACATGCAAGATATGCTTACGAGTTATGACACATCTTACGGAAATGTTAATACTGTACTATTCTTACAAAGAAAAAAATAATTAGACAGAAATATAAGCTATATAAACTAGACTAAAAGTAACTCACAAGGTCTAATATTAAACCAAACTCTGAGTAATTCATTTTTGAAAATCAGAAAAGTTCGATATAACTATACCAGAAATGATCATTTCCATTAGGCCAAAGAGTATTTGTAAAGTGTTGAGTTCCTTCTAGGGTTGCTGCGTTATCGATGCCCATGCCTTCAAAAAGAGATGGGACATAGGGTTGGTTTCCAACGTAACCAAAATAAGGAACATCTGAAACATTTTTTCTTTTGGTTTCGAGAGGAAGATCAAACAATTCTGGTAATGTATTAAAGAGAGTATTGTGAAGTTGAAGAGGAAGTTTATCATATAAAGCTATAAAGCAGCCATATTCCTCTAATGCATGCAAAACATCCTTGCATGTAGAGGTCCAACAGCTTGTTCCAGGCTTCAAATTTTCGCTAGAAAAGTCTATGACAGGAAGTTTAGAGGATGATAAAGAACCCATATTTTCTTTTTTCTTAGGGAGAATAATTAACCTGCAACCAACCATGAATTTATAAGGCCATTTTCTTTAGGGAGATATTGATTGCTTACGAATTACGACAGCGACACTAATTTCATAATTTATTTGATAAGTATAAATCAACTTTTCTAACGTCAATGGTGTTAAATTAATAAAATGAAATCCAGTAGATAAAATAAGATTATTTTCCAGGTAATTAATTACATAATTTAGTACGAACACTAATTTCATATTGTATTTTTGCTTGAATTTTCGTATTTGAAATTTGTATTTTTTATTTTATTTTATATATGTATATAAGTATTAAGACATTAGCTAGTTATTGAAATGACAAAGACTTAATAATTATTTATATTTTGGATTGAATTCTTTTGTTTGACCTTCTAGACTGTTGGAATATTATTCCCTGCCATTTCATATATGCGGCAGGCAACATTCACCGTTGCCCTATGAGAAAGAGCTTAGCCCCAACAAAATCTTTTAAGGATTTCCTTATACGTGGCATGATTATATTCAATTTAAAATTTATACACAATTAGATAATATTTAATAGACGTAATATAATGTGACCAAATATATATTTAATTTAAACATTACACTAAAATGGTGTTCAATTACATTAAATTATATCTTATTACAGTTTACCAAATGTATTTTTACATCACATGCTTATGTTTTATTCTCATTATACAATCTTCTCATGATTACGTTAAACATCACCGATTTTAAAGGTGCGCTCGATTATTAACCTATGACTACTCTCTTCTTTTTTCTATTTTTCTTTCCTACTCAAATCATTGGAAATTTTAGAGTCGCAGGTAATTATTTGAAATTATAAATTTTCTCTATTACGCTACTTCAATAATTAATTCAGTGGATATTGAATGAATTCATTTTAATAATTGATTCATTGTGATCTTGATTTTCTCTATTGATACATTGAATGCGTTGAATTCATTAATTAATGACTTTCAAATGTTTGTTTTGTTATTTTGTTATTTTTGCTGACAAAGTATATAATCTGACTTCTATATAATAAGAAGTTAATATGTTTGTATATTTAAATCCTGTCATTTTCCACTTTCCGGTCAAGGATGAAATTGATATTATTTTAGTAGTTAGCTGAACAAGGCTTATACTTTTTCTTTCTTTTCTCTTTTTCTTTGCCGTAACAAATCAATTAGTTTATAATATTTCTAATGAATTCACATTTGCTAATTTTTTACTAAAATTTTCAGGCTTTGATTGTTGAAGCGCATTAATTTCATATTATCTTATGACATTTAAAAACCGCGGATAATATAGCTTATTGTACAACTTTGTTATAAGAAATTCATTTCAACGTTGGAGTTAAACAAATTGCAATATATAATTAGAAAATGCAATTGGGAAGCCAAACAAAAAATTATGAAGACTAGTTTTGTCGTCTAATGAAATTTATCCATACTTATATATTTTGTTTTTCTAGGAAACATACTTTTATTACTTTGACTATTAAGATAATGATATTTCTTCAAAATTTTTATTTAGACCGTTGAGTATGAGAAGACATAATAAACTATATTTTAACTTAGTGGTAAGATGAAATTATTTTATAAGTGGATGTCAATATTCGAATCTCATTCATCAATCTTAAATTCCTCCTTTCTAATGCTAAAAAAAAGACATAACTATGAGCTCAACGAGCAAAACTAACAAGCAATGTCTCTAACAGAAGAAATATATATGTGATCATAAACTATCTATGAAATAAGCTTAGGAGGTGGATCATTCAATCTATGATATCCAATAGGCGAGATAGTTGAAAAATTTGCAAAGCAATTCGCCACATTATTTGCCTCTCCATACAAATGCTTGATGCTAACTTCCCACTCCTTATAGTAAAAATCGAATGGATACTACAAATCAAGCTATTATGGCCAATATTTGTGAATTTAGTAGCATGTAACATCTGGACGACACATTGGCTGTCAACTTTCAATTCCAAATTATCCCTATATCCCAAGCCAGCTCCAAGGCATGATAAAATCCTCATAGCTCAACACCTATAATTGAGCAAATACTTATATTCATTCCAAACCCACCTCTCTAATTATCTTAACTCTTTAACGATTCCACTATAGATGCCAAACAATCTCGGCTGTAAAAGGATTCAACTTGAACAAGTGTTCCTATGGTACTTTCCATCCTATCCATTCTTCATGGGAATGATGCTTGGCCTAATTAAAGACTAATTAATCTTCATTATTTCCTACCCTCAATAAAGAATTTTGCTAACTATGTTCTTCCTTTAAATCAAATTATTCTTGAAAGGGTCTTGGTTCCTCCAATACCATAAACTCTATATAGCAATACCAAAAATACAAGGCCAATCAATATAAGCCACTATTAGCCATATTAACCACTAGCCATTCCTTAAGATTCATAATGATAGATTTGGATTAGTACGAATCACCCCAAGGCAAGTCATAGCTTGCCTAGTTGCTAGAAATTAGACCAACAAATTAGCATGTTCCATCGCCTTGATTTCTAGAATACAGATCACTGACCAAGTCATTAGTTGATATATAGAGACCCTAATCTTTTGGCAGAATGATCCATAATCAACAACCATATTCTTTACTTCCTAAATTTTAGGCAACACTCTCTCTACTACTTGAAGACTTAGTGGACTTACATTCTAGGAGCTTGCCTCCCAAGGTAGCCTATTATAAATACCTTCTAGATTCTCAAAGCACATATGATGCATATTCTAAACACTTTAGATTTTGCTAACTTAAGCATCATAGTACTCATCCAGGAAAATCACCTAGACACTCCGTTTCCTTTGTTTTGCATATTTAGATAGTTTAACAAACATATAGTGTGAGATCAGAGTTTGGTTTACACATATCATTTTGTGCAGTAAGTGTGGAACAAGCCGCCTTCATTGATTTTCAATTTCATTTTTCTCTAAAACATCAGGGATCCAAGTTCTAGTGACAACCTTAGCCTCAGCCTTAGCCTATTTCCAGAATATCCAGATATTGGAGAAAACCCAGACAATCACCATCCATACCTGTCTAAAATCCCCAACCTAAACAATCCTCTTATAGACCTTAATAGCCCAGCTACTATGCAAACACTCTTCTTTAGCTTGATCAAATTCACTAATGAACTCAAAGAACTAAAGCAAGTTATAAGCCAAAAATCACAAGCATCCATCCCACTAACCCCTTTCCAAACTAATTCCCTAGTCAATGATAAGGGCAAGCAGATTGTGTGTCTGAGGGACTTAGAGATTCTCAAGGGAGATCACCTTCAAGATTAGATAAGAACATTCCAAACATCCAAGATGAACCATGGTGTGAAGGTGAATTGGATGAAAGAGATGACCTAGTAAGTTAAAGAAAATAATAAGAGACATTGTATCGAAGATTGGCATTAAGGTAAATGAAATGGATTTTGCCGTGAGGACAAACTTTCCCTTATGTGATAGGGTAAGCTACGCACCAAAAATCAAGATTCCTACACATACGGAATCCTATGATGGTACTACCTATCCCAAAAGTTATCTCCATAAATATCGACAAAAAAAAAAAATGCCCAGACCCACCAGGATCATGTCTTATGCAAAATTTTCCCAACCACACTAAAAGGCTTAACCCAAGATTAGTAGCAAACCTTACCCCCTAAATCAATCACTTTCCTCCCTACAACTTTTTGAGTTCTTCCAGGCTAGGTTCATAGCCTCTGTTACACCCAAGAAGATCTCCACTAACTTGCTCATTATAGTTTAGAAGGAAGGAGAGAGTTTAAGAAAATTTATGGAGTATTTTAACAGATAAGTGATCCAAATTGAAGATTTGAATAAGGACATCACATATACAGCCATGCTGAGTGGAACTTCCAATCATGACTTAAGAGAAAAACTGCTCTCTAACCCGCCACCATCGATTTCAGCTTTGATGTCTAGTACTTAGTCCCATATAAGGATTGATGACAGGATAAGAGACTTTGATTTGAGATCAAAGAAGAAGATTAGGGGTTGAGATAAAATTTAAGGGGATCATTGTAGAAAGCAGACAAACGATCATAGCAATCGCAAGTATGATGATGATTAGGATAGAAGAGCATATGGACCAGATAGAAGAGATCAACAGCATACCCCGCTGTCTGCTTCTTGATCCCATATGCTGATGTGGATCAAAGATAATGTAGAGGGAGTTTAGTGGCCTAAAAAGATGAATAGCTCCTTAGCTGGAAGAAGAAATAATAATAAATGTTGTTAGTTCCACAGAGACAAAGGACATGACAGGGATGAGTGTTGGCACCTGAAGGAAGAGATAGAAAGGCTTATTCAAAGAGGTATAATAGAGATTAGGTGATTTGTTTGCCAAAGCAGAGATAAAGGGAGACAAAGAGGATCCTACGAAAGGGTTCAACTTTAAAAGCTCGAACAGAAGTGTTGCATATTTTTTGCAAGTGTACAAAGTCCATAAGTAATATAGAGTAAATAGAGTATCGTTCCCACGAGGACTATGTTTATCCATCTACCTATAATTTCTTTTCTTTATTTAAGGCTTAACAAATTAATATTCATTCTTAAATTAGACAAAACAATTAAATTTAATGAAAGAATTTATAGAGAAACAATGAGATTTAATGGTCAGGAATTAATATCTATCCACACTCAATCAATCAATTGCCATACTATTTAAATAGTATATGATTCGGGTTATCCTATAGCATTGATTAAATTCTCTTGATATCTAATAAACTAAACCAAAATTCAAGTTCTCTCAAATAATTCAACCAATTCTCATTGCACTAAACTATTTGCTGATTGCTCAGATTTAGCATTCAAATAAACCTTAAGGATATTTAATTACTAACTATAATCTCTTATTAATTAGTAATGAAACAAGTATTTGTAAGTCTATTGTATTATCATCTTTCAATACATAACACAATACAAATCAAAACTTTATTGGCCAAACAAAGTTAAGCATTGATCATAGAGCAAATACCACATACCACAAGGGATTATATGTATAGATAATTGAAAGAAATTGTGTTTCAAAACATTAATCCCTAACTAGAGAATTAGTTAATCATGATTGCAATAAAAACCAAGTACTAAGAAAAAGATGGATTCATTAGCACAAGTTTGGAGGAAATAATTTCTCAATCTTCAATCCTAAGCCTTCAAGCTTGATCTTCTTTAATTCAATCACTTTCTAAGTTTTTCTCCCTTATTCTCTTCTTCATTTTTTTTTTGGCCTAAGTCTTCTCTTCACATTTTATTTATATCCCCCTACCGTCTCCTTATTTAAGTAGGTTTAATTTTTGGAGCAAAAAATGGAGTTGGCAACAAAACCACCCGTTGCGCCTACAACAGCCTTCAACTTCCAATTCCAAGGATTTTCTCGATCGCCCTGGTTCCGTACTAGCTTCCTTCCATTCCTCTATCTTACTTTATTTTGTTTTGGCTATTTTAACCCTACAAAACCTTAAAAACCTTTCGCAAATACAGTACATAAAATATGAATAAAATTAAACCAAATACACCCTAAACACATGCACTTTCTAAAGAAAACCGCCTACTCACATTAATTCTATATGCTCACATCAAGAAGAAGCAAAGGAGGGGAACAATGGGCAAGATACATATAATTATTAGCGGAAACACTAGAGGAGATAGTTCGATGAAGAGAAAGCTCGCTGTAAGGTATGTATACTTAGTTAGTACATCCCCAAGCCATAGAAAAAGTATTTCGTTCGGTGTTATTTTTAGAGGAAGACAGGGGCAATGTAATCTCTCCTCACAATGATGCGATGGTTATCTCAGGCTATCTTAATAATTTCCTAGTAAGGAGGATGCTGTAGATGATGGTAGTGCAGTCAATCTAATCACCCTCGCTATATTTAAGATGATGTGACTATCAGAGAAAATTTTGAAATTAGTGGTAACCCCTTTGGTTGTATTAAAAGGAAAGGTGGTGGTGGTAGAAAAGGTTATAGTGTTAGATGTAGAACTGAGTGATAAGGACATAACAAAGGAAATTAATGTTAAGTTCATGGTGGCAGATCTCTGTTTTGCCTATAATGCTATCATCAGCCATCTGATCCTGCATAAGACTTATGCAGTAACTTGCATAAGATACTTGACTATAAAGATCCCTATAGCTAAGGAGTGGCAGTTGTTAAAGTTTTCTAGGAGATGGCTCGAAAGATCTACTTTAATGTCTTAAAGCCAAATAGAGGATTGAAAAATATAAAAGTAAAAGAAAGAATGATGGTATAGATTAGCACTCAGTTAAGCAAGGAGATCAATAAAGAAGTCACCTAAGTCTTAAAAGAGAATTCTAACTCTTTTGCATGGGATACTCATAATATGGTAAGTGTAAGTTTGAAAGTGATCACTCACAAGCCCAACATTGATCCTTCAGCCAAGCCAATCATTTAGAAGAAGAGAAAACACTTGCTTGAAAAATAGTTCGCCATTACAAAAGAAGCTCAGAAGCTATTAAAGGTTGCTGTTATTTGGGAGGTCTACTACCTAAAGTGGTTGGCAAATGTTGTCTTGGTTAAAAAGCAAAATGGGACAGTCAAAATGTGTATAGACTTTACATATTTGAATAAGGCACATCCCAAGGACAATTATCCATTGCCAAGTATTGACTAGCTGATAGACTCAATGGCTGGGCATGAGTGATAACTCTATATTTTTAGAGTTATTTTATTTGTTTAAACTCAAATTTTAGCTTAGTTCTCGAGAATGTAATAATAGTATTACTTAGTTTTAGAAATAAATAGTTCTACAATTTATAAATAAATTATAATATATTTTTAGTTTTTTTTTATTTTTGCAGATTAAAATGATGTCACAATGATGCAGTAATATCATGACTCAAGCGATGATATCATTTTATAAATGATGCAGACAATAATGTCATTTTATAAATGATGCAGGCAATGATGTCATGAAATTAATGATGCAAGAGATGATGTCATGAAAATAATGATGTAATCAATGATGCAACATGGTTGAAAATGAAGATGGAATTTACTTATAAATAGGCATTACCTCTCTTCTCCAAAATAACAATTCAAAGTAGAATAAAAAGTAGATGTAGAGAGAAGTTACATATATTTTCTTAGAGTAGATTTCTTTTATTGTTATTTTGATCAAGAGAAGGAGATTTTGGAGCTTGAGTTCATCTAAGATTGTATCCCAAAACAAGTTCCTTCTAAACTCTATTCTTGAATTTAATTATAAGTTATTATTATGTTTATTATTTTTATTGTTAATTTAATTGTTTCTTCTCTTTTAATTATGAATAGCTAAATTTATCTTTCTAAGATTTAGATATAATCTTTTGATTTGCATATGATTATTTATATTTAATTGATTGGGTTTGATTATTGGAATTAATCTTTTATCTTAGAACTTAATGCTTGTAATTAATTGGCCATTAATTGCATGATTTAAAATATTGTGTAAAGTAGCAAGAGTAGAAACACAATATTAATTCATTAGGATAATTGACCTAGGGAATTTATTGTTTAGAGATAAGAATACTCATTTGTGATTTTTAAAAAGATTTCCATAAAACTTAATGGGTTTGTGCTAATTGCTTATGATCACGAGAGTAGATGTAAGGTTAATATGAACACATATGTTGTATCTTGAGAGAGAACATCATATAATTTAGGGAAATCTAATCATTAATTCCATAAAAAATAATCCATCTAGAGATTATAAAGAAATCATATGTGATCAATTGATGAATTCTAAATCCTAGACCTTTAATCTTATTTCATATTTATCATAATTTATTTACTTGAATTTTACTTTAGCTTAAAATATGAATTTTCATAATTAATTTTCTAAATAATAGAATAATCTTAATTTTGATACTTGTCAACCCTTTCTTGTGGATTCGACACTCTATTACACACTATTACTTGGCACGACTTATACACTTGCACAAATCGAGTAATAAGTTTTTGGGGCCGTTGTTGGGGAAGACAACTTTTGACAATATTAATTGATTTGATATATTTTATTAATTTAGACATTTTATGTTTTTAGTTCTTTTTATTACTATTTTTTTTTAGTTGTGTTTATAGATTTTGTTCATGGATTTTAATAATTTTCAGCATTGGACTTCTTATCCAAGTTCGAAATGGGGTTACAACGGAAGTTAGTATTACGACCAAGGATATTATTATCAACCTAACTTCCAAAATAATTATGGGTGAAATGAAAGACAAGGTATACCACCAAGTGAAGAGAAGTCATCCCTTGAACTTACATTAGAGAGGTTTATAAATTCCACATATGATGAGGGTATGCCATACAAGGAGGAAAAGTCATTCTTTAAGCTTATATTAGAAAAATTTTTGGAATCCACTAAGAAAAGGTGTAAGAATTGGGAAGAGAAAGATAGATTAGATGCCAAAGACAATGAATTGACTAATAGCTATAAAAGAATTGAAGAGAAAATTGGAGCGGCGGTCAGTTATGTGGAGTCAAATCAAGAAAACTTCCAAATTCACACTGAAGTGGACACATCAGAATAGAGCATGCAAGGATGTTTAAGGGATGATGTCTCATTAGAAGACAAGTATGGTGAGGATAATGGTGATGTAAGGCATATGGGATACTATGAAGATGATGATTCAATTAAGCAGTTCCATACTGAAAAATTAGAAGATGAAGAAGTACAAAATACTGGGGAGACCATTTCATATTTTGAGTAGTCAATGATCCATGAAGATGACTTCTTTTTTGATGATGAGATGGTCAATAAAAGTATTGATGAGTTCTCTAGTGAGGAGAATGAAATACATGAGAACCATGAAAATGAAACACTGGATTTGGAAAGCCCCATCTCTCCTAATATTCCAATATCTCTACCTTCCATCCTAATCCAAATTTTCACCCCAATTCAAACACCCACCCATTACCTCAAATTCCATTAGTTGATATCCATCCCACAACCGATCTTACACTGTTACCATCTTTCTCTATGTGCTCAATTATGGGAGAATCAAGTATTTGGCCAGTGCTTGTATCTTCCAAACCTTGTTTAGAGAGGGAACTTGGTTTTGTGGAGGTTATTGAGAAAAAGGTAAGCGAATTTGGGTGGAAAATCTCAAAGTTGCAAGAGGTGCCTATAGATGAAGTGCAAAATTTACTGAATTCCAAAGCTGAAAAATTAATAAGTCTATGGATAAATCTGTATGATCTTGTGCCTGGCAAGATTAAATTGAAGTTTCTAAGTTGTAGAGCGACAAAGATACATCTTTTATGATTTATGATGAAGGGGAGGAGCAGTGAGAGCTACAATCTTTGCATATTGCTCTTCATTCTGAAATATAGAGGCAAACAACATGATGAAACCTCCAGGTCCATGGATTAAGATGGATAACATTAACGTCCAGCTAATACGACATTAAAGAAGCACTTCTTAGGAGGCAACCCAAGTTATTGGATTTTATTGTTTACTTTTAAAATTTTTAATTCCTTCTTGTGTGTTTGGTTTGTTGTTTTTAGTGTTTGTAGGTGAGAAGACAAATGCTGTAGTTTTAGCCTCTTTTTGATAACAAACTTCCTGCATGACTCGGACAAGCTCAAATCAAGCTGGCTAGACTCATTAAAATAGGTGAAAGTCTATCTTTCCAGGATTATCGAGATTATTTACTTTGTGTATTATCCTCCTTGTTGAAGATCTAGCTATAGTCAAGCTAAAGACTATAAATTAAGTGCTTTTGGGAGGCAACCCAAATTTCTAACTTTTTTTCTTCTTTTTAATTTCTTTTGTTCATTTATTTGTTTCATTCTATTTTAATTTTGATTTAGTGTTGTTTGTGAGTTATTAAATAGCTTATTAGAAGGAAACCCAAGTTTTCTCTTTATTAGGTTTCTTTTATTTCTGTTTAGTTGTTTCATTTTAAATTTTCTTTTTCATTTTCTTAACTAAGTTAATCAGATATGGAAGCATCTCTTGCAGTACTGAAAAATAGATTTCCAACTCTTTCCCAAGATGTACTTAGGAAAATTGATGAATACAGACTAGAAAGAATGAAGGCATTTAAGCGTCTGAATCTTCCTGAGGATATTTGCTAGATCATAAAAGCTAAAGTACGATAGGCAGGTGAGCTTGATGATTCATTTATTAAATGTTTGCAAGGTATGGGGAGAAGTTCTTACTTAAAGAAGAGGAGAGCTAAGAGAATAGGAATCTGCTACAAGTGTGCAAGATGGAATTGCCACACACGCTATACAAACATTGGATTTGCATCCATAAATCAAGAAGACAAAATTAAATTCATAAAAGATAGACTGAGTAAGGAGTCTTTGGATAATATCCTAAAAACTCTTGAGATGCATCCTTGTGGAAAAGTTCAATGCACTCTTTTAGATTTATAGGACTTATTCAAAGAAGAGAAGTAGCATTACAGTCTAGGATATCTGATGTTAAAAGACCCTATTTGCCAGTTAATAAGAAAACTGGATGGGAAGCCTATGCTCGACTCATAGAAGGCATGTAAGCTGTTACTGGACAGAAAAAGATGTGAGCCAAAACCACAACTACTGCTTATAACCAGGTGTATCATTAACTTGTTTATTTTTCAATGCATTATTTTTTCTACATCTTGTAGTATTTTTTGACTTTTTAGCACCTAGATTTTTTTTCTTGCAGATTTTTCTACTGTCGACAACTTTTTAGTCTTTTAATGTCTACTTTTAGCTTTTCAATATTTTCTTTTTGACTTTTGTACAAGGTTGCAGATTTTTCTACTTTGTTAGCATTTTAGTCTTTCAATGTCTATTTCTTTTTATTTTTTCAAATATTTCTTTTGACATTTATACACATAGCATTGATTATTTTTGTTTTTATAATTTTTGTTTTTCTGTCAACAATTATGTTATCACATTGAATTGTTCTTTTACTCTTCTAGTTTCTTTATATGCACATTCATTATTGTCAATATGCATACAAACCTTTCGAGAGATCCGTGAGAGAAAATGGCAGAATCCTCAACACGCAAATTCAAAACTATTTGTGTCTTTTGTAGTCCAAACTCTGGCAAGAAAAGAGAGTACTTGATAGCAGCTAATGAACTTGGTAGGATTTTAGCTGAACGAAAAATTGATTTAGTGTTTGAGGGAGGTAGTTTAGGGTTAAGGGGTTGTGTCGCAAGTTCTGCATATATTAGAGGTAGTAAAGTCTTAGGAATAGTTCTAAAGGCTTTAGCTCGAAATAAACATATCACTAGTGGAACTATAGGTAATGAGTTACAGGTCAATAGCACGTACGAACGAATGGCATACATGAATCTTAATGCTGATTCTTTTATCGCATTACCTGGTGGTTTAGAAATATTTGAAGATATTTTCACCATTGCATCTTGGACACAATTAATTGTTCTTCAGAAGCCATTGGGTTTACTTAATGTTGATGGTTTTTATAATGGTTTGTTATCTTTTCTCGATCATGCTATGGAACAGGGTTTTATGACACCAGAGAGTCGACGTATCCTAGTCTCTGCTTCAACTATTGATCAATTGATTGATCAACTGCAAAATTTTAAATTCGAACTTGATCCATTGATGGCGTAGGTAGTTTGGCACCTAAGGGCCAGTAATAGTAAGAAGCGAGGACTAGATCTGAATCTCCGGTTGTAACTTCCCTAACTCTTGTAGTTTTTTTTTATCGCATTTTTTTTAGTGTATGTATTTTTTGTTGCACCTGATCAAGCAAAGTTTTAGATCCGATTCACTAAATGTAAGATGGCTGAGTAAAGAGTTACTTTTGTACTCTTGATACGCATCTTAAATTTATGTGATTTTCCTTTTTTTAAAAAAAAAAAAAACTAGCTTCCTAACTAACTAACTAACTGAAGAGTTGTTTATATAAGATGGCCAAGTAAAGAGTGCTTTTTGTGCTCTCGCTATGCATCTATTTTTTTTTTCTTTTTTCTTCTTTTTTTTTTCTAGTTTCCAAAATAAAAATTTAAAAAATAATAAATACAAAAAAGAAAAATTGATGTTTTCTTTTTTGTGTGATTAGTTTCTCATGCTTGCTTTTAGTATTGTTTCAAGATGTTTTACAAGAAGCAAGAAAGTGGAATGCATGTCCTGCTTATAATTTGGAATCCACTTTTCTTTTGGTTTGTTTCTTTGACATTAAGGACAATGTCCATTGCAAGTTTAGGGAAGGTTTTTTTTTTTTGTTTTCAATAATTTCTTTTGTGTTTTGATGAATAAATTTAAAATTTTTTACTCTTTTATTGATAAAATATGCTTATGTTAAATAATTTGATGAAAGGCCAATGATTGATTATAATTGGTATTTGTGAATAATTTATTAAAGTATTTCAAGTTGAGCAACTATTTTGGGTAAGAAATTAACTTTTATTAAGATTATGTTTTGCTTTGCTTTGCATTATATTGATTGCAATGAATTTGTGTATGCTTATTTAGAGAGGGCTTCTATACATTTTTTATCTTTATTTGCCTCACCTATTTTAGAACATGTTTTTGCAAACTTTTGAGGCTAAATTTTATATTTATTTTGAAAGAGAGATATGATTTAAGCATTGTTTGTTTAGCCTATTACTTATATCCACCCTTATTTTAATTTTTTCCCCTAGTTTACCCCTTTGTGTCTTGTTAATTTTAGCTTTCTTTCTTTGTTAATTAACCTTAATTGTTATCCTTCATCCTGTTTATGAGATAATTTTGTCAAGTTTACATTCTAATGAAGAAAAGGGAACTATTGAAGTTTAAAAAAAAAAAAATAAGGATCTCCAATAACTGAGAGTATTATTCATTATAAAAGATTACCTTCTACTTAAAACAAATTTGGGGGAAAGCAAAAAAATTGAATAAAATAAAAGTTAGTATTTTTGCTTATCTTTACAATAATGTTGTTAGGACAAAAAAAAAAAAAAAAAGAAAAAAAGAAAAAAAATAAAAAAAGAGAAGAAGAAGAAAAAGGGGGTGGCTTAAAAGAAGAAAACATTAAAGTAGAATGTGATGTGCTAAATATTTACTTAAATAATCCTAGGATTTCTCCCCTAATTTAAGAGTAATTTGCTTGGTTTTTTGAATGAAATATCCTAAATTCCCATTGATTTACTTTCCCTTGTGATTTTAATATGCTTTGGTTGAGATTGTTGAATTCAGGGCAAAATTGGAACAAAAATGAAGAAACTCCAGAAAGCACAAGGTCACGCACAAAATGCACAGGGTTGTGCGTTCGATTTTTAGCTACTGCCATTTTTTGAAGAAAAATTCAGAAAGTGCACAAGCTTGTGCAAAAGTGCACGAGCCTGTGCACCAGTGAGCAATAACCCGATTTTTCAAATTTTAAAAGGAACAAACATGAAAGGAAAGGGGCTGGAAATATGGGATTTTACCAAAATCAAAGGGAAGCAGTTAAGAAACAAAGAGCAAGGGGGTTTTGAAGAATAAAAAGGGGAAGAAACGGAAGAGAAAGGCATCGGAGAGGCTAAAGAAGATTTTCAGTTTTAATTTCTCTTTGGAAAAGAATTCTATTTAGGGATTTAGACAATTTCCAGTTTTCATCTACTTCTTTTGAGAGATTCTTCAGAATTGGAGGGCCGGATTGTTGAAGGAAGAGTAGTGGCTGTTGAAGGAGACTTTCCACATCAGTTTGGAAGCCATCAAGAGAACGAATTTCAACCTTCAATTTTCCAGAATTTTCCATTTTTCAAGAAGTCTTCTTAACTCACTTTTATTTTATTCTTTAGTTGAATTCAAGCATGCCTTATCATTTGATTCATTGGATTTGTTCTTTCATTTATTTAATTATGAGTAGCTAAGTTATCTTCTCTAGGGTTTAGATGGATTTTGGTTGATTCTTGTGGAATTCTTATATACTTTATCAATTATTCAGTTATATTGGAATTGAATTACTTTCTTTGTGCTTAATGTGTGTGATTGATTGGCCACCTTTTACACAATTTAAGATGCTATATGATGGAGCGAAAGTGGAAGTATGGCATTAGTTCATGGGGAAGATAAACTTAGGATTGTTACTTCATAGACATATGGGTATGCCTAGGTGGTGTTATGATAGCTTTCCACAGAACTTAATGAATCCAACCTAACTACTTGCAACCACGACAGTAGGTGTGAGTTTAGAATTGGATATTAACAATTTGCCTTGAAAGAGGATCTTGTTTGATTGAGGGAAAGTTACCTTTAATTCCATTTGATTGAATGTTGATATAAGTATATATGAGCCATTTGTATGAAAACCAATTGAAATCTAAACCCTAGGTTGTTTGTTATTGAATTAAGATTTAAAGAATTAGTTCATTTCATTTTCATTAGTCAAATTATTCATTTCTTTCATTTATTTAATTATATTCATTCTATTCACCAAAAGTTTTGATTGATTAAATATTAGAAAGTTTGTTATATTGGTAATCAAAATCGTCTCCCTGTGGGATTGACAAACTATTTGCTACAATTGATCCGTATACTTGCGGTGCAAAAAGATCGAACAAAATGGTACTTAAGATAAAAGGGATCCTTCATTAACAAAATCCCTTTATTTGAGCTATTGATTTTTTGTAAACTTGGCATAATTATCTTACTTTTGTTCATTTAGCCTTTTCTTTGTTCAGCCAAAAGACCTTGTGTTAGCCCCATTACAACCCTAGTTAAGACCTATTGATCTCTCTTGATTTGTGAATTCGATTAGTGGAGATTGTTTACATTAAAATGCTTATGAGATTTGTACATCTATTTTATACCTTTTGATAAAGGCATTTAAAGATATCAGTGTGTATATGCCTTTCTGAAGTGCAATAATATCTTGCAGTTGATTTAATGCATGGTTATTCAAGCATGATTAAGATGAGGATTGTTTTGAACCTAATATAGAAGCTTGACTTGCAATACTATTGATATGTTGTTTGTAAATATTAATTTCTTGAGACCTTTGAAAAATCATTCAAACTAAGCATGAGAGGATTAAATTTCCTTTTTGAAATAAATATTTGAAAGTTTAGAGTTTTATAAGTATTTGTGGGTATCACCATTAGAAACCCTCACGAGACTATAACTCGTCCTCTATGCAACAGCTAGGGGTTTAAAGGCTTATTGCATACACTAAATGTAATCATAATTTCCTACGAAAGTGGACTAGTTTAGGTTTTGAGTTTTCTTTTGCTTAAGGACAAGCAAAAACTTAAGTTTGGGGGTGTGATAACTCTATATTTTTAGAGTTATTTTATTTATTTAAACTCAAATTTTAGCTCAATTCTCAAGAATGTAATAATATTATTACTTATTTTTAGAAATAAATAGTTCTACAATTTATAAATAAATTATAATATATTTTTAGTATTTTTATTTTATTTTTGCAGATTAAAATGATATCATAATGATGCAGTAATGTCATGACTCAAGCGATGATATCATTTTATAAATGATGCAGACAATGATGTCATTTTATAAATGATGCAGGCAATGATGTCATGAAATTAATGATGCAAGAGATGATATCACAAAAATAATGATGTAATCAATGATGCAACATAGTTGAAAATGAAGATGGAATTTACTTATAAATAGGCATTATCTCTCTTCTCCAAAATAACAATTCAAAGTAGAATAAAAAGTAGATGTAGAGAAAAGTTACATATATTTTCTTAGAGTAGATTTCTTTTATTGTTATTTTGATCAAAAGGAGGAGCTTTTGGAGCTTGAGTTCATCAAAAATTGTATCCTAAAACAAGTTCCTTCTAAGATAAATAGTGTCACAAAAGGGAATTGAGGTGAATCCCGATAAGATAGAGGTAATTTTGAAGATGAACTCAATCCCGATAAGATAAAGGCAATTTTGAAGATGAACTCACCCACTAATATATAAGAAATTTAGATGTTGAATGGGCAGATCACAACTTTAGGGCATTTCACTTCATGTTCAGCTAAAAGGTGCTAGCCTTTCTTTAAAACATTAAAAAATTTAAAGAACTTTGAATGGATAGATGACTATCAGCAATCGTTCAAAGAGTTGAAGACTTTCTTGATCTCTCCTCCCCTCCCCTCCGAAGTCACCTTGTTCAATGGGAAGATCCATATATATACTTAGCCATAACTGTTGAAACAATTGCAGTTGTGTTAGTAAGGGAAGAGTTTGGGGAACAACAACTGATCTACTATGTTAGTTGAGTCATGAAGGATGCTGAGCTATGGTACCCAATTCTTGAAAACATGTTTTATGTTTGTTCATGGCCTCTCAGAAGATAAGGCATTACTGTAAAGTTCATTAGGTAATTGTTTGAGCCAATCTTCCACTTAGAAAGATCTTATAAAACATGAGACCTCTAGGAGAATGGATTAGTGGGTGATCCTAATAAGAATTCTAGCTATCAATTATGAATAATAGCGGGCCACAAAGGGATAGACCTTGGCAGACTTTATAGTTGAGTTGACTCCTATCGAAGGAAAAGGTCAAGAATTGGAGAAAGAGGTATGGGAGATATAGGTAGATTGAGTCGTAGGATTTGAAGGTTCAGGAATAGGGGTAGTGCTAAAAGGTCCTCATAAAATCCTTATTGAATCTAAAAACTACTTTGATCAAGAACTTAATTTTATTAATTTCTTTGTTTTAGAAAGGATTGGTGCTTTAGTATGGTATATGGATGAGCGAGAAATCTTCTAATTGCTCATACTTTGATTATCATCACCTAGATTATGATGTCGGTAAAGATCTAGTAATAGGATAATTAAATTCCATTATAGATCATTTAGACTCTTTAAATGAATCTCCAGAAAATTTTTCAAAAAATTTTAGAAGAGCTGACTCTTAAATGGAGTGAATTTGAGGGCTTTTTCCTCAAGAATAAAGGCCTTTTAAGAATTTTTATTAGCTCTTGTTATCATAATGAATATGAGAAGTTGAAAGAAACTAGAAATAAAAGAATACACTTAAAGATCTTTAAGACTAGCTCTCTATATTCTGTCTTTAGCACGAGAGAGAGTAGACTTATGCTAAATGGTGTTAGAGTCTAAGGGTGAGTGAATTCTGAACAGAGGATTTCTTTGAAAAGAAAAAGAAAAGCATTGGGATATAAAATAGAAATAAAATAGATATAGGACAAAAGATATCTCTAGTGAAACAAAATGCAAAGTTTTGTGATTCTACTGAAAGAAAATATTCTTTAGTGACTTCATTAAAAATAAGATGAAAGTTCTATGACTTCAATATTATTTACCCTAAATATTTGGCTAGAATCTATCCTATTAGTTTTAGGTTAAATTTAACACCTTTAATTTTCAATAGAAATCTTACATTTTATACCAATGAAATTATTGTTATTTAATTTTGTGTATATATTAGTATATAGGCTTGTGCTATATAATAAAGATTGCTCTTTGCATTCATAACTTCATACTAAAACACAAAATTTTGACTATTTCTTATTCTCTTAGGTAAATGAATGGTGGATAGTCAACTATACACCACATATATAATATTGAACTAATATAATCACTAGTAGCCAATAATAACAAAACAAGCAATCACCTCATAGGCTTTTGCAGTAATCATTGGTGTAGCTTGATCCTCTTTTTATTGACAAGTAAAATTCTTTTACTAATTAAAAAATATGGGAAAATCCAATTTGGACAAGGTACCCAATTTGATGAAAAAGACTTCACTTAGAACTAAGTTACAACCAATAGAGCATGAGCAAAATCTCATGCTTCTAGCAGCCACAAACAAATTTGAACTCTAAAAAATATATCAATAGCCAAAGAAAATCAAGTAACTAGACAATCTATAGCACTAACAAAATACCTGCTTCTATAAAACTAAAAAGAAAATTAGAGCTAAAGAAGATCAAAAGATGCATCACAACCAAAGAAAATCAAATAAACAAAATCAAAGAATATGAGAACAAATTGTGTATCTAATTTTTTTAATTTGTTCACAAAAAGAATAGACTTAGAAAATGGTATATGCTTGATATCTATTTCGTATAATTATCATATATGTATATCTTATCTATAATATTTGCATCTTTGATACTTATCACAAATAGTTTAGTTAATTAATTATTGACCTAAATTGGTTGTTCAATTCAGTCAATCTCAATTTTAATCTTGGTAATCAAATTGAACTGATCTAATGGTTGCATTGAGTGAATATTTGTAGGTTAAGAATATATAAATGATTAAGAAATCAAGAAATTTGGAAATTTTTTAAGTAATGACTTGAACTTATAAGTCGCGACCATAACCTCAGAATCACATCTGCAATAAGCATTTCATTGATAACTCTATATTTTTAGAGTTATTTTATTTGTTTAAACTCAAATTTTAGCTCAGTTCTCAAAAATGCAATAATATTATTACTTATTTTTAAAAATAAATAGTTCTACAATTTATAAATAAATTATAATATATTTTTAGTATTTTTATTTTATTGTTGTAGATCAAAATGATGTCACAATGAAATAGTAATGTCATGACTCAAGTGATGTTGTCATTTTATAAATTATGCAGACAATAGTATCATTTTATAAATGATGCAGGCAATGATGTCATGAAATTAATGATACAAGAGATGATGTCATGAAAATAATGATGTAATCAATGATGCAACATGGTTGAAAATGAAGATGAAATTTGCCTATAAATAGGCATTATCTCTTTTCTCCAAAATCATAATTCAAAGTAGCAAAAAAATTAGGTATAGAGAGATTTTCATATACTTTCTTAGAGTAGGTTTCTTTTATTGTTATTTTGATCAAGAAGAGGAGTTTTTGGAAGCTTGAGTTCATAAAAAATTATATCCCAAAATAAGTTCTTTCTAAACTCTATTCTTGAATTTAATTATAAGTTATTATTATGTTTTTTGTTAATTTAATTGTTTCTTCCTTTTTAACTATGAGTAGCTAGATTTATTTTCTAGGATTTAGATGTAATTTCTTGATTACTTTATGGTATTCTATGATTGATTGATTGAGTATTTTGATTATTTGAATTAATCTTTTATTTTAGGATTTAATGCTTGTGAATACTTGATCACTATTTACATGTTTAAAGATATTATGTGAAGTAGCGAGAGTGGAAGCATAATATTAGTTCATTAAGATATTAGACCTAGAGTATGTGTTGCTTAGAAATAAGAACATTCCTTTGTGATTGGTAAAAGGATTTCCATTAAATTTAATGGGTTTATATTAATTGTTGTGATCACAAGAGTAGACATAAGATTAATATAAATACTTGTGATTTATTTTGAGAGAGAACTTTACATAATTAGGGGAAAATCTAATAATTAATTCTAATAAAATTAAACCAACCAAGTAAGTATAAGAACACCATAGGTAATTAATTGATGAAATCTAAATCTCAGGATTTACATATATTGAATTAGTTTTTTAAATTTTGTAATTATTCTATTGTTGGGTATAGTTTTAGTAAATTATTGTACTACTAAATTACTTATCTCGATAATATTCTGTCTAGGAAAGTGGTTTTTAAGTGGGACCATTGTGACCCCACCACTTGCCTGAGAATTTATCTCGAGGTGATTTTTTAGTTAAATTATTTACACTTTATTTACTTGTGTAATAGCACTAAATATCTAGTTTAATTTAAATCACAAGACTTTTCATATGATAGTCTAAATAATAGAATATTCAATAATTTTGGTACTTGTCAACCCTTTCTCATCGGATCGACAATTATTTCACTACTATATTACTTGTTTATGACCTGTGCACTTGCAGAAATTGCGCAACAAATTTTTGGTGCCGTTGCCGGGGAAGGCGACTTTTGACAATATTAGTTGATTTGGTAATTCTATAATTTAGACATTTTATGTTTTTAATTCTTTTTATTACAATTTTTTTTAGTTGTGTTTGTAGATTTTTTTCATGGATTTTAACAATCTTCAGCATTAGACTACTTATCCATGTCCGAAATGGGGTTACAATGGAAGTCAGTATTGTGACCAAGGATATTATTATCAACCTGACTTCCAAAACAATTATGGGTGGAATGAAAGACAAGGTATAATACCAAGTGAAGAGAAGTCATTCCTTGAACTTACATTAGAGGTTCATAAATTCTACTTATGATCAGGGTATGCCATACAAGGATGAAAAGTCATCCCTTGAGCTTACATTAGAAAAATTTCTGGAATCCACTGAGAAAACGTGTAAGAATTGGGAAGAGAAAGACATATTGGATGCCAAAGAAAATGAATTGACTAACAGCTGTAAAAGAATTGAAGAGAAAATTGGAGCATTGGCCAGTTGTGTGGAGTTAAATCAAGGCAACTTCCCAATTCACACTGAAGTTGACACATCAGAACAGAGCATGCAAGAATGTTTAAGGGATGATTTCTCATTAGAAGACAAGTATGGTGAGGATAATGGTGATGTAAGGCATATAGGATACTATGACGATGATGATTCAATTAAGCAGTCTCATATTGAAAAATTGGAAGAGGAAGAAGTACAAAATACTGGGGAGACCATTTCATATTTTGAGTGGTCAATGATCCATGAAGATGAATTTTTTTTTTCTAATGATAAGATGGTCAATAGAAGTATTGATGAGTTCTCTAGTGAGGAGAGTGAAATACATGAGAACAATGAGAATGAAACATTGGATTTGGAAAGCTCCATCTCTCCCAATATTCCAATATCTCTACCTTCCATCCCAATCCAAATTTTCACCCCAATTTAAACACCCACCCATCCATTACCTCATATTCCATCAGTTGATATCCATCTCACAACCGATCTTACACCGTTACCATCTTTCTCTATGTGCTTAATTGTGGGAAAATCAAGTATTTGGCTAGTTCTTATATCTTCCAAACCTTGTTTAGAGAGGGAACTTGGTTTCATGGAGGTTATGGAGAAAAAGGTAAGCAAATTTGGGTGGAGAATCTCAAAGTTACAAGAGGTGCATGTAGATGAAGTGCAAAATTTGCTGAATTCCAAAGCTAAAAAATTAATAAGTCCATGGATAAATCTATATGATCTTGTGCCTGGCAAGATCAAATTGAAGTTTCCAAGCCGTAGAGCAATAGAGATACATCTTTTACGGTTTATGACGAAGTGGAGGATCAATGACAGGCAAATCTTTGCAGATTGCTCTTCATTATGAAATATGGAGGCAAACAACATGATGAAACCTCTAGGTTCATGGATGAAGATGGATAACATTAACATCTAGCTAATACGACGTTAAAGAAGCGCTTCTTAGGAGACAACCCAAGTTATTTGATTTTATTATTTATTTTATTGTTTACTTTCAAAGTTTTTAATTCCTCTGTATGTGTTTAGTTTGTTGTTTTTAGTGTTTTTAGGTGAGAAGATAAGTGCAATAGTTTTAGCCTCCTTTTGAGAACAAACTTCACAGCATGACTCGGACAAGCTCAAATCAAGTTGGCTGGACTCATTAAAATTGGTGAAAGTATATCTTTCCACAATTATCGAGATGATATACTTTGTATATTATCCTCCTTGATGAAGATCTAGCCATAGTCAAGCTAAAGACTATAAATTAAGTGCTTTTGGGAGGCAACCCAAATTTCTAACTTTTTTACTTCTTTTTAAAATTTCTTTTGTTCTTTTGTTTGTTTCATTATGTTTTAATTTTGCTTTAGTGTTGTTTGTAAGTTATTAAATAGCTTATTAAGAGAAAACCCAAGATTTCTCTTTATTAAGTTTCTTTTATTTCTATTTAGTTGTTTCATTATAAATTTTCTCTTTTATTTTCCTAAGTTAATTAGATATGGAAGCATCACTTGCAAAACTAACAAATAGGTTTTTAACTCTTCGCCAAGATGTACTCAGGAAAATTAATGAACGCAGATTGGAAATAATGAAAGCATTTAAGCATCTGAATCTTCCTAAGGATATTCGTTAGATTATAGAAGCCAAAGTATGACTGACAGGTGAGCTTGATGACTCATTTATTAAATATTTGCCAAGTATAGGGAGAAGTTCTTACTCAAAAAAGAGGAGAGCTAAGAGAATGAGAGTCTGCTATAAGTGTGCAAGATGGAATTGCAACACATGCTGCAGAAACATTGGATTTACATCTATAAATCGAGAAGACAAAATGAAATTCATAAAGGATGGACTGAGTAAGGAGTCTTTGGATAATATCCTATAGACTCTTAAGACACATCCTTGTGGACAAGTTTAATGTACTCTTTTGGATTTATGGGACTTATTCAAAGAAGAGAAATAGTGTTACAGTCTAGGGAATATGATGTTAAAAGACCCTATTTGCTAGTTAATAAGAAAACTAGATGGGAAGTCTATCCTCGACTCATAGAAGGCATTTAAGCCGTTACTGGACGTAAAATCAGAGGAAGATGTGAGCCAAAATCACAACTACTGTTTATAATAAGTTGTATCACTAATTTTTTTTTGATGCATCACTTTTTCTACATCTTGCAGTACTTTTTGACTTTTAGCACCTATATTTTATTTTCCTAAAGATTTTTTTACTGTCGACAACTTTTTAGTCTTTTAATGTTTGCTTTTAGTTTTTTAATGTTTTCTTTTTGACATTTGCACAAACAGCATTGATTATTTTTGTTTTTATTATTGTTTTTTTTTGATACTTTTTCTATCAATAATTATTTTATCCCATTGAATTATTCTTTTACTCTTCTAGTTTCTTTATATGCACATTTATTATTGTCAATATGCACAAAACCCTTTCGAGAGATTTGTGAGAGAAAATGGCAGAATCCTCAACACGCAAATTCAAAACTATTTGTGTCTTTTATAGTCCAAACTCTGGCAAGAAAAGAGAGTACTTGATATCAGCTAATGAACTTGGTAGGATTTTAGCTGGACAGAAAATTGATTTGGTGTTTGAGAGAGGTAGTTTAGGGTAAAGGAGTTGTATCGCAAGTTCTGTATATATTAGAGGTAGTAAAGTCTTAGGAATAGTTCTAAAGGCTTTGGCTTGAAATAAACATATCACTAATGGAACTATAGGTAATGAGTTACAAGTCATGAGTATTTATGAACGAATGGCATACATGAATCTTAATGCTGATGCTTTTATTACATTACCTAGTGGTTTAGAAACATTTGAAGATATCTTCACATTGCATCTTGGACCAATTAACTGTTGTTCAAAAGCCATTGGGATTACTTAATGTTGATGGTTTTTATAACGGTTTGTTATCTTTTCTCGATCATGCTATGGAACAGGGTTTTACGACACCAGCAAGTCAATGCATCCTAGTCTTTGCTTCAACTATTGATCAATTGATTGATCAATTGCAACACTTTAAATCCAAACCTGATCCATTGATGGAACAGGTAGTTTGGCACCCTAGGGCTAGTAACAGTAAGAAGTAAGGACTAGATCTGAATCTCCGATTGTAACTTCCCTAACTCTTGTAGTTTTTTATCGCATTTTTTTTATGTGTGTGTTTTCTGTTGCACCTGATCAAGCGAAATTTTAGGTTCGATTCACTAAATGTAAGATGGCTGAGTAAAGTATTACTTTTGTACTCTTGATATGCATCTTAAATTTATGTGATTTTCCTTTTAAAATAAAATAAAAAAAACTAACTAACTAACTAACTAACTGAAGAGTTATTTATACAATATGGCTGAGTGAAGAGTGCTTTTTGTGCTCTTGATATGCATATGTATTTTTTTCCTTCTTTCTTTTTCTAGTTTCTAAAATAAAAAATATAAAAATTAAAAAAAAATTGATGATTTCTTTTTGTGTGATTAGTTTCTCGTGCTTGTTTTTAGTGTTGTTTCATGATGTTTTATAGGAAACAAGGAAGTGGAATGCAAGTCCTACTTACAATTTGGAATCCACTTTTCTATAAGAGAGAGTATTTTCTTTCTTTTGATTTGTTATTTTGACATTGAGGACAATGTTCATTGTAAGTTTGGAGGAAGTTTAGTTTATTTTTTTTTATTTTCAGTCATTTCTTTTGTGTTTTGATGAATAAATTTAAAATTTTTTTATTAATAAAATATGCTATTGTTAAATAATTTGATGAAAGGCCAATGATTGATTATAATTGGTATTTATGAAAAATTTATTAAAGTATTTCAGGTTAAGCAACTATTTTAGGGTAAGAAATTAACTTTTATTAAGATTATGTTTTGATTTGCTTTGCATTATATTAATTGCATTGAAATTGTGTATGCTTACTTAGAGAGGGCTCCTACACATTTTTATCTTCACTTGTCTCACCTATTTTAGAACATATTTTTGCAAATTTTTGAGACGAAATTTTGAATTCATTTTGAAAGAGAGATATGATTTAGGCATTGTTTGTTTAGCCTGTTACTTATATCCACCATTATTTTAATTTTTTCCCTAGTTTATCCCTTTGTGCCTTATTAATTTTAGCCTTCTTTCTTTGTTAATATGAACCTTAATTGTTACCTTCACCCTAATTGTGAGATAATTTTGTCATGTTCACATTCCAATGAATAGAACAGGGAATTATTGAAGTTTGGGGGATCTCTAATAACTAAGAGTATTATTCATTTTAAAAGACCACCTTATGCTTAAAAAAAGTTTGGGGGAAAGCAAGAAAATTGAATTAAATAAAAGTTAGTAATTCTTACTTATCCTTAAAATGATGTTGTTGGTGACAAAGAAGAAGAAGAAGAAGAAGGGAGCTTAAAAGAAGAAAACATTGAAAAAGAATGGTGCTTAAGATGAAAGGGATCCTTCATTAATTTAATCACTTTATTTGAGCTATTGATTTTCTTTTGTAAACTTGACATGATTATCTTACTTTTGTTCATTTAGCCTTTTCTTTGTTTAGCCAAAATACCTTGTGTTAGCCCCATTACAAGCCTAGTCAAGACCTATTGATCTCTCTTGATTTGTGAATTCCATTAGTGGAGATTGTTTGTTTTAATATGCTTATGAGATTTGACATCTATTTTATATCTTTTGATAGAGGCATTTAAAGATATTAGTGTGTATATGCCTATATGAAGTGCAATAATATCTTACAGTTGATTTAATGCACGGTTATTCAAGCATGATTAAGATGAGGATTGTTTTGAACCTAAGATAGAAGCTTGATTTGCAATACTATTGATATGTTGTTTGTAAATATTAATTTCTTGAGACCTTTGAAAAATTATTTAAACTAACCATGAGAGGATTAAATTTCCTTTTTGAAATAAATATTTGAAAGTTTAGAGTTTTATAAGTGTTTGTGGGTATCACCACTGGAAACCCTCGTGAGACTATATCTCATCCTCTATGGGACACCTAGGGGTTTAAAGGCTTGTTACATATACTAAAAGCAATTGTAATTTCCTATGAAAGTGGACTAGTTTAGGTTTTGAATTTTCTTTTGCTTGAGAATAAGTAAAAACTTAAGTTTGGGGGTGTGATAACTCTATATTTTTAGAGTTATTTTATTTGTTTAAACTCAAATTTTATCTCAGTTCTCGAGAATACAATAATATTATTACTTATTTTTAGAAATAAATAGTTTCACAATTTATAAATAAATTATAATATATTTTTATTATTTTTATTTTATTTTTGTAGATCAAAATGATGCAGTAATGTCATGACTCAGGTGATGATGTCACTTTATAAATGATGCAGACAATGATATCATTTTATAAATGATGCAGGCAATGATGTCATGAAAATAATAATGTAATTAATAATGCAACATGGTTGAAAATGAAGATGAAATTTGCCTATAAATAAGCATTATCTCTCTTCTCCAAAATAATAATTCAAAGTAGCAAAAAAATTAGATGTAGAGAGATTTTCATATGCTTTCTTAGAGTAGATTTCTTTTATTGTTATTTTAATCAAGAAGAGGAGTTTTTGGAAGCTTCAGTTCATCAAAGATTGTATCCCAAAACAAGTTCTTTCTAAACTCTATTCTTGAATTTAATTATAAGTTGTTATTATGTTTTTTGTTAATTTAATTGTTTCTTCCTTTTTAACTATGAGTAGCTAGATTTATTTTTCTAGGATTTAGATGTAATCTCTTGATTATTTTATGGTATTCTATGATTGATTGATTGAGTGGTTTGATTATTAGAATTAATCTTTTATCTTAGAACTTAATGCTTGTGAATATTTGATCACTATTTACATATTTAGAGATATTATGTGAAGTAGTGAGAGTGGAAACATAATATTAGTTCCTTAAGATATTAGACCTAGGGTATGTGTTGTTTAGAGATAAGAACACTCCTTTGTGATTGATAAAAGGATTTTCATAAAATTTAATAGGTTTATGTTAATTGCCTGTGATCACAAGAGTAGACATAAGATTAACATAAATACTTATAATTTATCTTAAGAGAGAACTTTACATAATTAAGGCAAAATCTAATCATTAATTCTAATAAAATTAAACCAACCAAGCAAGTATAAGAACACTATAGGTAATTAATTGATGAAATCTAAATCCTAGGATTTACATATATTGAATTAGTTTTTTAAATTTTGTAATTATTTTATTGTTGGGTATAGTTTTAGTAAATTATTGTACTGCTAAATTATTTATCTCGATAATATTCTGTTTAGGAAAGTGGTTTTTAAGTGGGACTGTTGTGACCAAACCACTTACCTTGAAATTTATCTTAAGATGATTTTTTAGTTCAATTATTTATACTTTACTTACCTGTGCAATAGCACTAAATATCTAGTTTAATTTAAATCACAAGACTTTTCATATGATAGTCTAAATAATAGAATATTCAATAGCTTTGGTACTTGTTAACCCTTCCCCGTGAGATTGACATTTATTTCACTTCTATATTACTTGTTCATGACCTGTTCACTTGCAAAAATTGCGCAACACTCATGACCGTGACTTATTTAGTCAGGGCTGCAATTAATTAAAAGCAAAAGAGACTGAGACACAATATGGTCTGCGTCCATCATTGTGACTAGGAATCTGGACACAAAAGGCATTTCACAATCGTTATATTAGAAGTGTGACTACAAAATTCATAAAGTAGGTTAGACATTCCATCGATCATGTAAAAAACCAATGGAAGCATGCCACTTGTTAACTAGTTATTGAGAACTTTAAAGAATGATCGTGAAATGGAGGTAGCGACTGCTAAATTGTGAGTACTATCGTGAAAGGCTTTGCGACTGTGACTCAATGTTGATAGCAAAATTAATGCAAATCTTCTAGCTATTAGGGAGAGATTCGGTATATCATTATTTGTAACTACTCTTTAGAGATTGAAAGTTATAAATACTCCTTCCAAAGGCCTTCAACAAGTGATTAATATTTTCACAAGTAGTCAAACTCTTGTAATTTTATTTCTTAAGCCTCAAACCATTTTCTATTTGTTGTAGGAGCTTTGTATGCTCAAAAGTTGAGAGTTAACCTTATGAAAACTCTTATTTAGGTTTGAGAGTTAGCCTTTTTGAAACTGTTGTTGAGTTTTATAGTTAGCCTTCTTAAAACTCTTAGGTAGGTTTGAGTGTAATCCTTCGTAAAAACACTTGTAAGGTTTGGTATGAGCCTAAACACTAAGTTGAGAGTGAACTTGTTGAAAATCCATAAATAGTGGAACACCCAATTGAGGTTAGGGAGTAGATGTAGGATTGGTTATAGTCCAAACCACTATAAATCCTTTGTGTTCATCTTTTCTTCCTTAATCTCTTTGCTTTATTTTTTATTATCGGCCAACTCAACCCCCTTTCTTGGTGAATATATTGGCAATAAGTGGTATTAGAGCAAAGGTCTCATATTTTCAAGGTTCATCGTGTGAGTAAAGATCAAATGGCTAATGAAGGGTTTAATCATCTCAAACCTCATTTTGATCACATTGATTATGCTTATTGGAAGTATCAAATGGAAGTCACCTTAATAATGATCTCATAGATTTATGCGATACTATATTTGAAGAATGAAAGCCCCCATCAAGAATAATTGTTGGTCTAGAAAAGATGATACTAAGAAAAGATTAGGTTAAAGCTCAGAGAAACGAAAATGGGAAGGCCATGCTCTTAAGCATTCTATTAAGAGAAGAGTGTGGAAGAGTTCAACATTGCACAAGTGCTTATAGCATTTAAAAGACCTTGGAAAACTATCATAAAGGAAAAAATCAAGTCAAATCCAAGAAAATCCAAATGCTCACTCATGAGTATGAGCTCTTCTAATGAAGCCAAATAACAGTGTCACTGAAATGACAAATAGACTTCTAGCTATTGTCACAAGTTTGAGAAAATTGGGCAAAACATATTATTTGGAAGATGTTAACGATAAGATCTTTAGAGCCCTTCTAAAGAAGCACTTTGAATCTAGGTGACCGGTATTGAAGAAGCAAATAAAGACCTTGGAAAGCTTATTACTGATGTTCTCATAGGCAAACTTCTCACTAATGAGATGTCTATTGACAAGGAAGAGCCATAAGTGGAGAAGAAGAAATCATTTACTCTCAAGTCCTCCACCAAAAATCAAATTGATAGAGAGAGCCAATCAAGTGACTCCTCTAATTATGACAAAGATGAAGAATTGACAATAATCTTAAGAAGAATGAAATAGATTGTCAAGAACAAGAATAAAAAGAAGAATGAAGTAACCTACTTTGGGTGTGGAAAGTAAGGCCATCTAAAAGCTGATTGCCCCAAGAAAAAAAAGAAGAAGAAATTGGACAAGAAAAGGAAGAAAGGCTTAAAGACTACTTAGGATGATACCTCCTCAAGTGATGAAGAAAATGAGGATGTAGCCAACCATTGCTTCATTGCTTTGAAAAATTCTTCAAATGAGGTATGTTTTACGTCCCATTATTATGACGATAATGATTATGTTAATTTGCATGATATGGATAATGAGGTTGAGCTTATGGAAGTTATGGCCTTAAAATGTCAAAAATATCTTTCTAAAATGAAATTTTATAAAGAAACAAGTTCACAACTTAAAAAATATTTCAAAGAATTGAAAAAACATTTTTTAAATTTGAAAAAATCCAATGTTGGTCTCAAAGATTCATTGGAAGAGATTTCTTCAAAAACTTCCTTAATTGATTCTTTACATAAAGAAAATAATGATTTAAAATTGGAAGTTGAGGAGTTAAGATCTTCCATTTCTAAATTTCAGAAATGCAAGGAAGTTTTACACTCTGTTATTGTGTCAAAAAGAACACCCCTTATGAAATATGGCATTGGTTTTGATAGTGCATCTCCATACACATCCTTTTCTACTATGTTTGTCAAATCCTTTACTCCTCAAACCTCTACCATTGAGGTAATTGATAATAGAGTCAGAGCATACACTAAACCTTCTAATCCTAAAAGGATTAAAAAGGGTGCACATGGCTCAAAAGCTTAGTCTCAAAGAGCTAATCATGCATTCATTTATAAGAGGCATGTTCAAAAACACACACAATCACAATATCATACTTGTTCTTATATTCATTCTTATGATAATGTTGTGAAAAGGCCAAAATCTCACAATAGAATGGCAAAGCCCAAAAAGACCTTTAAGTCAACAAATGGTGCTTTAAGTTAAGGCTTAAGTGCCATTATTGTAAAAGAAAAAAGGCACATAAATGCATTTTATTATATTAGGATGGCTCAATTAAAGCTTGAGGATCCTTCCAAGACTAACTCCCTAAGGATCCTAGTATGTGTGAGTACAAAAACAAAGATAATTCTTATTTTATAGGTGTGTCTCAAATCCATAACAAGAGAGATCAAATGGCAAAAGTGGTACCCTTCAAAAGTAGTATCCTCCAATAAGTGGTATTCAACTACAAGTTGTATCAAGACACACATGCAAAAGTAAACCTTTAATATGTGGTTTCCTTATCTTCCCAAAATCCCTCTTTTGATCTTGACAAAGGGGGAGAGATTTGTAAGAATTTGAAAGTTCATTTTTCTTTCTCAAAAGAAGAGAGAAAAGAAAAGAATTTTAGGAAGCATTGATTTAGGGGAGGATTATATTGAGGGGGAGCAATATTTTCTTTATTGCACTTATTTTTTATTTCAAATTCAATTTGATTGACAAAATCAAAAAGAGGGAGATTGTTGATCTAAATTTATTATCCAATTAGTCAATCTCAATTTTGATCTTGAAAATCCAATTTAATTAATCTAATAGTTGTATTAAGTGAATATTTGCGGGTTAGGAAATTAGAAATGATTGAGAAATCAAAAAACTTGGAAATTTTCTAAGTAATGACTCGGACAAGTAAGTTGTGATTGTAATCTATCTCATAACAAGCTTTTTGTGACTATGACCCATTCATTCATTACCACAATTAATTAAAGGCAAAAGAGGTTGACTATGAATCTCGACATGAAAGGCATTTCACAATCGCTATACTAGAAGTACAACTATGAAATTCACAAGGCAAATCAAGTGTTCCAACGATCATATGAACAACTAGTAAAAGTATGCCACATGTTAACTAGCTATTGCAAACTTTAAAGATTGCGATCATAAAATGGAAATAGCAATTGCTAAATGGTGATTGCAACCGCAACTCATTTCTGATACCATAATTAAAGCAAATCTTCTAGCTTGGGAGAGATTTGGCACACCATTATCTGTAACGGCTCTTTGGAGATTGAAAATTATAAATACCCTCTCCAAAGTCCTTCAATAAGTGATCAATACTTTTATAAGTGGCCAAACTCTTATCGTTTCATTTCCTAAATCTTGAACCTTTATGTATTTGTTGTAAGAGCATTATATGCTCCATGGTTGGGAGTTAGCCTTAGGAGAATTCTTGTTTGGGTTTGAGAGTTAGCCTTTTCAAAACTCTTGCTTGTTTTTAAAGTTAGCCTTCTTAAAACTCTTGTTAGATTTGGGTGTGAGCCTTTGGAAAAAAAATTTCTGGGGTTTAAAGTTAGCCTTCTTAAAACTTTTTGGGTAGGTTTGAGTGTGATCCGTGGTAAAAATCTTATAAGGTTTGATGTGACCCTAAACACGAAATTGAGAGTGAACTTGTTAAAACTCCATAGATAGTGGAATATCCAATTGAGTTTGGGGAGTGGTTGTAGGATTAGTTATAATCCGAACCACTATAAATCTTTTGTGTCCATCTTTTCTTTCCTAATCTCTTTGCTTTAAATTTTTTTATTACTCACGAATTCAACTCCCTTTTTGGTGCATATCATGGACAACATCAATCAAACACCTTATGTGTGTTCAAAAATAAACTAAAGTCACACACACACACACACACACATATATACCTCTCGATCTTATAGCTTATGGCCATCAACAGCTCCTTACCGTCATGTACAACTTCTCACCATCACGATCGCAACAATTCATCATCAACCACCACTATACAAAAATAATATCTTACAAAAAGAAAGGAAGAAGAACTAGATCACGGCTGTAAATGAAAGAAGCAATGAAAAAAAAAACATATAAAAAAAAAAGACAAAGTGAAAGAGAATGGAAAAGCCAAAAAAAATGTAAAAATAGAAAAAAGGAAGAAAGGAACCTTATAAAAGATAAGCTACCACTATAAATATATAAAAACATAACTAACCTTATATTTGAAATAATTATAAAATACAATATATTGTGTAAATTTATTTATTTATTTATTTTTTTGGGTGAAGAAACAAGGTGAAAGCCTGAAACCTAAGCTCTAACAAAAGAAACACCTAAAATATCTCTATGGGGTAATTGTGACAAACCTGTTGGGGTAAACTTAAAACTTCAGTGCCTAAGAATTGATTAGGTTATTATTCTAGTAAACAATAACAAAAAGAAACACATGACAAGTTGGTTTTAGTAAACAATAACAAAAAGAAACACATGACAAGTTGATTTTCTCAAGAAGAAATATATGACAAGTTGATTTCTCCCTAAAACGTGTGGGAATTGGATTCCATAAGTGATTGTGTAATAAATTAATTACATATATTCTTAAAAAAAAATTTAGATTTTTAAAAATAAAAAATTTTCATATTCAAATTTCACTAAATTTTAGTTAGGTGCCTTAGTGCATCCTTTGACATCTCTTATATATATATATATATATATATAAGATTGTGATTTTTCGTAAGAGAGCCATTTCTTGTAATTAGGAAATTATTTTTCTTTTACGCAAAATTGTTATTTTACAAAAAATAAGTCATATTTTTGTAAAATTAGAAATTTTTTCACAATCAAATAGCATTGTATAAAAATAATTTAATTCACAAAAAAATAAATAAACTTTTTTCATAAAAAATCTATTTTTTGGTAAACACAGTATGTTATTTTGTTTTTAAACAAAATAACCTTAGAAAACACCATATAAAAGATTTAAAGAACATATTGATATATTGGGATTATCATATCCAAAATGACTACGAATAATGAATTGGATGATAGCCTTCAACATATATAAATTTATATTATTTTATTCCCAATCAATGTGAGATTATTCTTAACATTTAACACACAGTACTACATTACATAATAAACTATGGCTTTTATATAGTTTTTATTGCAACAGCCAATAGAAACGTTAAGAAAATAGGTAGCAGAGTAATTAAACAGAAGGGCTTATAATAAGTTAAACACCATAGTAGGCTTTTACAGTATAATCTTTTTCTCGACCTTTTGGGGTACTAAAATAGCGTAGCAATTGCAAATTATCAAATGGCTTAAAACGTGGAGGATTTTGTTCATCAATTAGTTCCTCTGTAACTTTAACTGTGCCTTTGATGAAATCAAATAGCCCAACAACGTATCTTGTTTTGATTGCTTCACTTATCACCACTCTATGGAGAGGAGCATGTATTCTGTCATTACTCCATGCCTATACCCAACCACAAAGAACATAATAATATTATACATAAAGAGTGAAAAGTATTTTGAAATGCAAAAATAAAAATGATATATGTGGTAATGCCAAGTTCTCAAATTCACTTGAAGTCAATAGACATATAGAATGAAATTAGAACAAAAAAAAAAAAAAAAAAAGAAAGAAAGAAAATTCTTGCATCTAAATGTTGGCATACACCTAGCCAATGATTTATTAGTTTTAAATTTGGAAAACTTGTCTATTTGTATTTTGAATTTTTAAAAATTTGAAGTTAAATTTAATTTTTGAATTTGTAAAAACTTAATTTGTGGTCATGGCTCTCTCACAGCTAATTTTAATTCCATATTATCAATAGTTATGTAATAAAGTTAAACATGAGTTTTTACAGTGTTATTAAAGTCATTTCCATGATTCTAATAAAATTCATTTCTTGACTTAACAATGAAAAAAAAGAATAATTTCCACGACTAAGGTTACTTTCGAGTTCAAAATTAGAAGGATTAAGCTTAAATTACTTAACCTATAATGCATAGGAATTCTAAATTAAATATGCAATATGTTTATGAGTAGATCATAATTCAATGCAATATAGGATTATTCATGAATGATAACTATGAAGTATGATTCCATAGAAAGATTAAGCATATCGTGATACAAGAGTGACCAATCTATTAAGGGGCAAATGGGGACAATTGCCCTCCACTTGTCCCCTTATAATTGGTGTGAAATATTTTATTGTCCCCACTTATTTTCTTTTACATATATTGCCCCACTAATCTAATTTTTTTATATTCCAACTTACAAATTCTTTTATTTTATATTTGTCTCACAAAACTTTTTTATTTAGCCTATTTTAACTTAATTTTTATATTTAATCCCTACAACTTCATGATTCTTTGTATTTTTTGACCGTTAATTTATATTTTTTTACATTTTTCCTAAAATTATTTAAAATTTTCAACGTTATCTTTTTTTTTTTTTTTAATTTTTAGTTCATGCCTCCATTTTTTTTTTAATTTTTATCCTTAATCCCCTCTTATATTTAACTTTTAAATTTTAATTTGAAAAATTAAGTGTTTAATATTTTTTAAAAATGAATATTAAAGTCATGGTTTTAAATCCAATTATTTTTTTGAATATTTTCATTTAAGTGTTTATTAAAATACCTCTCAATGAAATATACTAATATAGTTATACATTAATTACGTATTAGTTATTATAGTAAATTAATTTTTAAAATATTTAATATTATTTATTACATATTATTTATCGATGAAATAAATTTTTGCTCTCCTCTTTTGAATTCCTGGATTCACCAATGAATAGAAGAGAGGAAGAAAGAAAGGGTAAACCTAAAATAATTTGGAGGAGAGGAATATAGTTTGATATAGAGACATTAAAATTATCATAAGACGTGGTTCAAAATCATTTAGATTATAAATAAATAATTCATATTGCTGATTTCAATTGATTTTAGGATTAGATCTTAGTTGAGTTGATAAGTATGAAGTATAATTAGTGCGAAAATATGAAGTTTGATATTGGCAACTAAATTTTCCTAATTAGTTACATACCAAGAGTGCCTCGCCTGCGAAGACGGTGAAGGATGAAATTGATGATGAGGACTCAACGCTAATCCATTGACCATCCTTTGTCTTCACCTCTAAGCCATTAACTTCATTTTGATGCAATATAGTTATGAAGCTTTTGTCTGTATGACTATCAATGCCCACATTAATTTCATCCTTCTCAGGTACTCTATATTTCACCATTCGCAAAGTGTAAATTGTTGATTCCTGTTGGGAATCAGAGCAATACTTTACTCCATAGCCTTCAAACACCATTCTTTTCACCAACTGCTCCAATTCCACTACTAGTTTTGAGAATGGCAGCACAGTTTCACTAACCAAAGGCATCCAAGAAAAGGCAAGTTATAGAAAGAAATGAACAATATCCTGAACCTTTCAGCAGAATTCTAAAACTCTTATATATGAGATGCTAGAAATGTTTATAACATTATGGCATGGATATATTACCATCACTATCACTACATTTTTTAAATAAATTAGGAAATACATAGCTATAATTGGGCCGTAATTTCTATGTACATTCAAACCAATTCCATGTTAGTGTTTTATGTGTTTTAATTTATCAAATGATAAGATATAAATATCATTTTTACACTCACATGCTTTTTTCTTATTGGCCATGTGTAGATATGATCATGTGTCCGGGTATCTGCTTGGCCCATGGGTACCCGCACAGCCCACACTAAAATAATAGGGTCTAGACAAAGAAAATGCGATATTTTAACAGGTGGACTAGGCAATGTATCATAAAGTTTTGAATCCAGTCCAATATTTATAATATCTATAATAAAATATTTATTTAGAGGTGTCAGGGTTTAAACCTATATTAGGTAAGTTGAGGTATATATATATATACATATTCACATTATTATTAATTTTATTTGTTTAGTCTAAAATTTATTAGTTTTATGCTATTTAGCAAAGTGTTAAAACTGATTTTTTTTTTTTTAAATATGTAAAGTTGGCTAGGCCGTACTTTAACAAACTTCCCTAAAAAAAATGGGTCCGGACTTAAACAACTTATAATAAAATTAATCTCGAACTGGCCAAAGTTGAAATTAAGTAAAAGATTATAAGTCTGATTGAATTAGGTCCGAACCCGTCCAAGCCTGGCTAATGAATAGGGCCCATGTGTATACAGTTGATGTACCTATATCAATTCCAAAAAATTAACACATGAAGCGACTTCTATTGTACAAAATGTAACATCATGCGATATGGACTCACACTAACTAAAACAAATTCTGAAAATATGCGAAAGATATGGACACAGATGCAAGATATATTTACGAGTTACGACACATCTCATGGAAATGTTAGTACTGTACTATTCTTACAAACATAAACCGGTTCATACTTGCTCAAAAAAAATATTAGACAGAAATATAAGCTATATAAAATATTTATTAATAATGGAATTGACCTAAAATAGGAATAGACTAAAAGTAACTCACAAGATCTAATATTGAACTGCTGTCAACATATTCTAAAACTAAACTGTCAGTAATTCATTTCTGAAAATTAGAAAAGTTCAATATAACTATACCAGAAATGATCATTTCCATTAGGCCAAAGAGTATTTGTAAAGTGCTGAGTTCCTTCTAGAGTTGCTGCGTTCTCGATGCCCATGCCTTCAAAAAGAGATGGGACATAGGGTTCGTTTCCAACATAACCAAAATAAGGAACATCTGAAACATTTTTTCTTTTGGTTTCGAGAGGAAGATCAAACAATTCTGGTAATGTATTAAAGAGAGTATTGTGAAGTTGAAGAGGAAGTTTATCATATAAAGCTATAAAGCAGCCATATTCCTCTAATGCATGCAAAACATCCTTGCGTGTAGAGATCCAACAGCTTGTTCCAGGCTTCAAATTTTCACTTGAAAAGTCTATGACAGGAAGTTTAGAGGATGATAGAGAACTCATATTTTCTTTTTTCTTAGGGAGAATAATTAATATTTTCTTTTTCCTTAGGGAGAATAATTAACCTGCAACCAACCCTGAATGTATAAGGCCTTTTTCTTCAGTGAGATATTGATTGCTCACGAATTACAGGTGCGACACTAATTTCATAATTTATTTGATATGTATAAGTCAACTTTTCTAACGTCAATGGTGTTTAATTAATAAAATGAAATCCAGTAGATAAAATAAGATTATTTTCCAGGTAATTAATTACATAATTTAGTACGAACACTGATTTCATATTGTATTTTTGCTTGAATTTTCGTATTTGAAAATTTGTATTTTTTTTTTATTTTATATATGTATATAAGTATTAAGATATTAGCTAGTTATTGAAATGACAAAGACTTAATAATTATTTACATTTTGGATTGAAATCTTTTGTTTGACATTCTAGATTGTTGGAATATTATTCCCTGCCATTTCATATATGTGGCAAGCAACATTCACCGTTACCTTATGAGAAAGAGCCTAGCCCCAACAAAATCTTTTAGGGATTTTCTTATACGTGGCATGATTATATTCAATTTAAAATTTATACACAAATAGATAATATTTAATAGACGTAATGTAATGTAATTAAATATATGTTTAATTTAAACATTACACTAAAATGGTATTTAATTATGTTAAATTACATCTTATTATGGCCTATTAAATGTATTTTTGCATCACATGCTTATGTTTTATTCTCATTATACAATCTTCTCATGATTGCGTTAAACATCACCGATTTCAAAGGTGCGCCCGATTATTAACCTATGACTACTCTCTTCTTTTCTCTGTTTTTCTTTCCTACTCAAATCATTGGAAATTTTAGAGTCGTAGGTAATTATTTGAAATTATAAATTTTCTCTATTACGCTACTTCAATAATTAATTCAGTGGATATTGAATGAATTCATTTCAATAATTGATTCATTGTGATCTTGATTTTTTCTATTGATACATTGAATGCGTTGATTTCATTAATTAATGACTTTCAAATGTTTGTTTTGTTATTTTGTTATTTTTGCTGACAAAGTATATAATCTGACTTCTATATAATAAGAGTTAATATGTTTGTATACTTAAATCCTATCATTTTTGTTGAAAAAATAAGGACTGGATTAGAGCAAAAAACGCAGCTAATAATTTGAGAAAATAATGAAAATAATTTTGACACAGGTTTTAGGTGGAAAACCTCAAATAAATTCGGATAAAAAACCATGAGTAAGGATAGAAGAATTTCACTATGAAAAATAATAAGAGTTGCAACCTTCTCTCTAAATCACAAGGAGACAACAATAATAATCTCTCTTGAAATTAAAAGAAACACACACTAATTTTTTTTTTAACTCTAATATTTTTCTCTCACTAAAGCTCTCTCAATTTTAGATTTTGGGATGGATGAATAAGTGGGAGAGGCAGCCTTTATATAGGCTCCCAACCAAATGGAACATAGCTTGCAAAATGCAAGCTATGTTCCATTGTCAAATATAGAAGCACAAATTTGGTACCTCTATATTTGAGTTATAACTACAACAATCTCCCACTTGAAGATTTGATTGAGGATCAATCAATCTTCACACTATTCTTTCTTCCTTGCCATTCCCTATTGCTCATGTCTTTGCTAGTCCGCTAGAGGATCGACACCAAACAAACTTGTCAGTATCGACTGCTTTTGTCATAAAATCTACCAGGTTCTCTTTTGTGTGAATTTTCTGCATATCCACTTTTCCTTCTTCCACTTTCTCACGAATGAAGTGGTACTGAACTCGAATGTGTTTTGTTTTTGAATGAAAAGCTAAATTCCTTGCAAGATGCAAGGCACTCTGACTGTCACAAAATAAAGAAATCTTTTCCTGTTTGTGCCTGCAGTCTTCCATTATCATTTTCAACTTGACTGCTTCTTTACTGGCTTGTGTAGCTACTACATACTCTACTTCTATTATTGACGTAGCCATAACTGACTGCAGTTTGGGAACCTAGTTTACTGCTCCTCTAGCAAGAATAAACACATAACCTATAGTGGATTTGCTTTTGTCCAAATTCTCTGCATAATTTGAGTCAACATACCCTCTGACAGTAATGTCTAATCCTTCATAACATAATACAACATCTGAGGTCCCCTTAATGTATCTCATGACCCCTTTCATAGCATTCCAATTCTCTCTACTAGGATTCGCCATGTATCTACTAACCACTCCCACTGCATGTGCAGTGTCTGGTCTTGTACAAATCATAGCAAACATTAAACTTCCCACTATTGATGCATACAGTACTCAAGACATCTTTATCCTCTCTACTTCAGTGCTAGGACTCATCTTGGAGGTTAACTTGAAATTAATAAGTAGGGTAGAAATTGGCTTACAATCTTACATGTTGAAGCGTTACAAGATCTTCTTTAAATAATTCTTTTGAGAAAGCCAAATCTTCCTATTATCTTTGTCTAAGTGAATTTGCATCCCTAGAATCTTGTTTTTAGGTCCCAAGTCCTTCATTTTAAACTCCTTAGCCAACTGAGCCTTCAAATCTTTAACATGATCTTTGTTGCGACTTGCTATTAACATGTCATCTGCATACAACCACAAGATGATAAAATCATTTCCACCAAACCTCTTGACATATGCACAAGGGTTTGCATTAAGTTTGTTGTATCCAAGGCTTATGATGAAGGAATCAAATCTCTTGTACCAACACCTCGGCGTCTATTTGAGACCATACAGAGATTGTTTAATCTGCAAACCAAGTTCTCTTTTCCTTTTTCTTCAAATCCTTTCAGTTGGAGCATATAAATTTCTTCTTCAAGATCTCCATGAAAAAATGCAGTTTTCACATCTAACTATTCTAAAAGTAGGTCAAGAGTAGCACACATTGCCAGAACTATTCAGACTATATTAAGTTGAACCATAGGGGAGAATATCTCATTAAAATCAATCCCTTCTTTCTGAGCATACCATTTTACAACCAGTCTTGCATGATACCGCTCCACTTGATCATCACTATTTTGTTTGATCTTGAAAACCCATTTATTGCCAATAGGCCTTCTTCCTTGTGGTAATGGCACAAGCTCTCAAGTCTTATTCTTATGAAGAGCTTCCATTTCCTCCTGCATTGCTGCCATCCACTGAGATGCATCTAAACTATTCATTGCTTCTTAGAGAGTTTATTGCTCCCCTTCCTCTATTAGAAGACAGTATACAATATTGCTCTCCATAAAATAATTAGACTGCCAAGCTGGTGTTTTTCTTTCACGAGTTGAGTATTGAATTTTTGTAATTTCAGACTCAATTAGTTCTCGTTCCTCAATTTATAGTATTACTTCAGAAGAATCCTTTAAATCAGACTCTTTTTCCACTTGTACCATTGTAATTCCTAAACCTTCATTTGAACTGCTACTATCACCTTTCTTTTGTAACTTCCCTTCTACAAATATCACATTCCTACTGATGACAACCTTATGGGTAATGGGATCCCATAAGCGATACCCTTTTACTCCATCAACATAACCTAGAAATATGCATTTTCTAGATTTTGGATCTAACTTTGTAGTTTCTTGAGCATTGTACATCACGTACACAAGACTTCCAAATGCATGGAGGTTTGACTAATCAGCAGGCTTTCCCGTCCACATCTCCATCGGTGTTTTTAACTCAATTGCAGTTGATGGTGACCGATTGATCACATAACAGGCTGTGTTGATTGCTTTTGCCCAAAATATTTTTTCTAGACTAGCAGCTCCTAACATGGCCTTTGTTCTTTCCAACAGGGTTTTGTTCATTCACTTTGCTACTCCATTTTGTTGAGGAGTGTATGCTGTAGTGAACTATCTCTTAATGCCTTTTTGATTACAAAACTCTGCAAACTCATTATTGGTATATTCTCCTCCATTATCTGTCCTTAAAAACTTGATCTTCTCCCCAAATTCAAGTTCTACCCGTGCTTTGAATGCTTTTAAAATTGAAAACATATCTCCTTTCCCCTTGATAGAAAACACCCAACATCTCCTGGAGTAATCATCTATGAAGGACACAAAGTACTTCGCTCCTCTCAAGGACATAGCTGGTGCTTGCCATACATCAGAGCGAACCAATTCTAGATCTTTCTTGCTTCTAGAATTTGATGTGTTAAATTTTATTTTATGCTGCTAGCTTGTAACACAATGCTCATAAAAGGGTAAGGAAACCTTTGTGAGTCCCAGAAGTAGATTTTTCTCTGCAAGAATTTTCATTCCTTGTTTAGACATATGTGCAAGTTTGTACTGCCATATCATTGCAGATTTGTCATTCAAACTGCTCGAAGCAATAGATGTTTCTCTTTCCTGCATAGTCTCTCCCATTAATATATACAAATTTGTATCCATTTTCTGTCCTTTTATAAGTACAAGCACGCCACAAATTATTTTCTTAATCCTATTTTAGGTTTCAATCCTACACCCAAGATCGTCTAGTTGTCCTTCAGACAACAGATTCTTCTACGAGCCCTCCACATGTCGCACATTTTGAATAGTGCAAATTGTACCATCATACATCTTCAGCTTAATGGTTTCAATACAGACAATTTTCAAGGCATGATTATCAACCGTGTATACAGATCCTCTTGAGATAGGTTCATAATGATGGAACCACTCTCTCTAAGAGGTCATGTGAAAGGAGGCTCCAAAGTCAATGAGCCATACATCAATAAATCTTTTTCTACCTTTCAAAGTCATCGCTGCTTCACAACACAAAGCTTCTCCTTCATTTGAGGTAGATGCTACATTTCCATAAGGACTGGAATTTTTATTTAAACTCCAGTAATCCTTCTTCAGGTGACCCTTCTTACCAAAATGGTAGCACTTCATATTCTTCTTACTTCTTGATTTGGACTTACCATGATTTTGGCCTCCACTTGAGCCACATTCCATTGACCTTCCTCTCATCACTGTTAATGCCTTTGCTTACTGTGAACCGACTAATTTGTCTTTCTTGTTTTTTGAACCGATTTTCTTCTTCAAGAATAGTAGCTGCAACATCATCGAAAACTAGATAGTCTGCAAGAATATTATTTGTAAAATTAATTATGAATTGATCATATGAATCTGGTAGACTTTGAAGTAGAAGTTCAGCACATTTTCGTGAATTTATTGTATATCCCAACGATGTGAGTTGGGAAAATAGCGTATTCATCATATTGATGTGTTTCATCACTAAAGTAGATTCTGACATTTGAAGAGTGTACAATTTCCTCTTAAGGAAAATTTTGTTGTGGAGTGACTTGGCCTTGTATAATTTTGTGAGATGATCCCAAATCTTCTTTGCTATTTTCTTCTCCTCTATGCTAGACAATATCTTATCTGCAACTGTCAGATGAAGATTTGTAATAGCATTCCCATCCATCTCCCATTTGTTGTCATTTGTGATTTCTGCTGGCCTATCACTGATGGTTGCCAGGCAATTATCTTTTCTCAAGATAGTCATCATTTTTAATTTTGATAGTGAGAAATTTCTCCCGTTAAACTTTTCAATCTCAAATTTTGCCGCCATTGCTTCTATCACGAACTTTTGAGCAAATCTAGCTCCCACTATTTCCCGCAAATAGTAATTGTATACTGGAATAGTGACTGTAGTTCGTGAACAATACACCAGGTAAGTTCCCAGTAAAGAGAGGTGGGTCACAGTGGACACACTTAAATAGCAAGTCTTTCCTTAGCCATAACTTTTCCTAGACATGTATTTTCACACTACCCTACTTATTTCTAGCGTACTCATGAATAGTGCCAAATTGTATAGTACCTTACAGTATTATTCACAATAATAATTTTCCGAAACAAATTTTTTTTTTATGTAGAAGATCAGTTAAAACTGCAACCATAGAACATACTTTTATTTTTCAAGAAAAATTAAAATCAATAGCTCAGATACCACTTGTTGAAAAAATTAGGACCGGATTAGAGCAAGAACGCAGCTAATAATTTGAGAAAATAACAAAAATAATTTTGATACACAGATTTCACATGGAAAATCCCAAACAAATTAGGATAAAAACCACAGGCAAGGATAGAAAAATTTCACTATAAAAAATAATAAGAGTTACAACCTTCTCTCTAAATCACAAGGAGATAATAATAATAATCTCTCTTGAAATTAAAAGAAACACACACTAATTTTTTTTTTTAACTCTCTAATATTTTTCTCTCACTAAAACTCTCTCAATTTTAGATTTTGGAATGGATGAATAAGGGGGAGAGGGAGCCTTTATATAGGCTTCCAACCAAATGGAACACAACTTGCAAAATGCAAGCTATGTTCTATTGTCAAATATGAAGGCACAAATTCGGTGCCTCCATATTTGAATTATAACTATAACAATTTTCTACTTTCCGGTCAAGGATGAAATTGATATTATTTTAGTAGTTAGCTGAACAAGGCTCATACTTTTTCTTTCTTTTCTCTTTTTCTTTGCCATAACAATTCAATTAGTTTATAATATTTCTAATGGATTCACATGTATTAATTTTTTACTAAAATTTTCAGCTTTGATTGTTCAAGCGCATTAATTTGATATTATCTTATGACATTTGAGAACCGTGGATAATATTGCTTATTGTACAACTTTGTTATAAGAAATTCATTTCAACGTTGGAGTTAAACAAATTGCAATATATAATTAGAAAATGCAATTGAGAAGCCAAAAAATAAAAATAAAAATTATGAAGACTAGTTTTGTTGTCTAATGAAATTTATCCATACTTACATATTTTGTTTTTTTAGGAAACATACTTTGATTATTAAGATAATGATGTTTCATCAAAATTTTTATTTAGAACATTGAGTGTGAGAAGACATAATAAATTATATTTTAACTTAGTGGTAAGATGAAATTACTTTACGAGTGGATGTCAATATTCAAATCTCACTTATCAATCTTAAATTCCTCCTCCGTAATGCTAAAAAAAAAAAAAAAGACAACTATGAGTTCAACAAGCAAAACTAATAAGCAACAGCTTTAATAGAAGAAATATATATATGATCATAAACTAACTATGAAATAAACTCAGCAAGTGGATCATCCAATCTATGATATCCAATAGGCAAGATAGTTGCAAAATGAGCAAAGCAATCCGCCACATTATTTGCCTCTCAATACACATGCTTGATGCTAACTTCCCACTCCCTATAATAAGAACTGAATGGATACTGCAAATCAAGCTATTATGGCCAATATTTGTGAATTTAGTAGCATGTAACATCTGGATGACACATTGGCTATCAACTTTCAATTTTAAATATTTTATCCCTATATCCCAAGCTAGCTCCAAGGCATGATAAACTCCTCAAAGCTCAACATCTATAATCGAGCAAATACTTATATTCATTCTAAACCCACCTCTCTAATTATCCAAACAATCTCTAATGATTCCACCAAAGATGCCAAACCATCTCGACTATAAAAGGATTCAACTTGAAACCAGTGTCCCTATGGTACTTTCCATCCTATCCATTCTTCACAGGAATGATGCTCGGCCTAATTAAAGACTGATTGATCTTTATTATTTCCTACCCTCAACAAAGAATTTTGCTAACCATGTTCTCCCTTCAAATCAAATTATTCTCGAAAAGGTCTTGGTTCCTCCTATACCATAAACTCGATACAGCAATAACAAAAATACGAGGCTAATCAATATAAGCCACTATTAGCCATATTAACCACTAGCCATTCCTTAAGATTCATAATGATAGAGTCAGATTAGTACAAATCACCCCAAGGTAAGTCATAGCTTGCCCAGCTGCTAGAAATCAAACCAATAGATCAGCAAGTTCCATCGCCTAGATTTCCAGAATACAAATCATCGATCGAGTCATCAGTTGATATAAAGACACCTCGATCTTTTGGTAGAATGATCTATAATTAGCACTTATGTTCTTCACTTCCTAAATTTTAGGCAACACTCTCTCTACTACTTGAAGACTTAGTGGTCCTACATTCTAGGAGCTTGCCTCCCAAGGTAGTCTACTATAAATACCTTATAGATTCTCAAAGCACAAATGACACATATTCTAAACACTTTAGATTTTATTAACTTAAGCATTAGAGTAAACATCCAGGCAAATCACCTAACACTCTATTTCCTTTGTTTTGTAGATTTGGATAGTTCAACAAACATATAGTGTGAGATAGGAGTTTGGTTTACACATATAATTTTGTGCAGTAAGCGTTGCTCGCCTCAAAATAAACTGTCCAAAAGTGACTCGCTAGTATACAGGGCAATTGTAGTATATCAAAAGCACCCAAGGTCATATCTCTCAAGAAATTGCAAATGGAAATATTCTTAATCACCTTGGACACTATTATTTTCTCCTCCATCTCTAGCCTCCTTTTCTTAAAATTCAGCTCCTCAAAAAATTTGCCATACGCAGGCATATTCTTAATCACATCAAGCAAGGGCAAATTGATACTTACCTTGGATAACATTGTGAAAAGCTCATCAAATTGCTTGTCTTGCTTACCATTTTTTAAATGGCCTGGAAATGGAATAGGAGGTCGATAAGAATTGTCCGCTTTGTGTAACTTAAATGGAGAGGGTGTCTCCATCTCTTTCTCTTCCTCTACTACATAGTTAGAAACTTCACCAACATTATCATTTATTAGCTTTCCACTCTAAAGAACTAAGATAGACTTAGCTTGCTCCGGTTGGCTAGGAAGTTTCCCTTTTTGATTTGATTGCATATGGCTTGCAATTTGACCAACTTGAATCTCTACATTTCGCACTGTTGTTTCCAAAGAGTCAAATCTTCTGTCATTAGCCTCCTAAATTTTAGTGCTAGCTTGAATGAAAGCATTCAAGCTATCCTCCAAAGATGGCTTCCTTTGCTGTTGTTAGTTTGATGATTCTCCTTAGAATGGTTGGCCTCTTTGCATAATTTGAAACTGAGGCTGCTGCTACTATTGGTTGTTGTTTTTCTAGGAAAAGTTTAGATGGTTTTTCCAACCTTGGTTGTAGGTGTTGGAAAAGGGGTCACTTATTGGCTTAGGTTAGAAACCATCTAAGGCTTGTGCTTACTCATAATCACCTGTAAAATAATCAATACTCGAAGGGCAAACATTAGCACCATGACAAAAAATACCACAAAAACCACATACCTCTTGTTGTTGAACTGTTGTATTTCCATTCATGGTGAGGAGCTTGACTTGTCTAGTAAGCTCAGCTATTTACATAGCCACATTTTTCCCGGGAGCTCTTTCTTCAAATCCAGCTCTTCTCCCTCTCACACTTTTCTACTGAGAGTTAGCACCAAGCATCTTAAAAAGTTCATAAGTTTCCTCAGCAATGATCTCTCCCATTGCCCCTCTAGCTGCATTATCAACTATGCTTTGGCTTTGGAGTGTGAGCCCATCATAAAAGAACTGGTTGAGCAATTGCAATGGATAGTGATGGCGTGGGCATTGAATTTGCAACATCTTGATCCTTTCCCATGCTTCATGAAAAGGCTCTCCTTCCAATTGTGTGAAGGTTGCAATCTTTAATCTCAAATCAACTGTCTTTTGGTAAGAGTAGAACTTCCCTATGAATTTATTGTACACCTCCTCCTAAGTAGTTAATGAATTAGTAGTAAGTTTCATCAACCAAGATTTAGCTCTGTCCTTCAAGGTATAAGGAAAGCATCTCATCCACAACTGATCTTCAGTTAGACCTTGTAGAGGAAAGGTCTGTATAGTGGAGTAGAAATCCTTAATGAAATTGAGGGGGTCTTCATTTGGCACTCTATAAAAGGACGGGAGCATGCTATAATGTATGTTTTTCAGTTCATAATTTTGTGCAACAGCATTGGGTGTAATGCATGATGTTGCAGTGCCTATGATTGGCCTAGCATAATCCTTCATAGGTCTCCTTTTCTGTGCCATGATGTATGGTTGTTCTTCTTGGTCTTCTGCCCTTGGATTTTCAAGATCTATTGGATCAACTTGGTCCTTGTTTGGCTCTAGCCTTCTTCTTTCTCCACTTAAACTATGTACGTTATCAACAAAAGGGCCAAGCTCTTCTTCCAAAGATCTTCTCCTTGCATAAAAATCTTGAAAAACAAATGCAAATAAAAGCTAGAAACAAAAATAATTACAATGAAATAAATAAATTCTCTTTACAACTCCTCGACAACGACGCCAAAAACTTGTTTGCCTCAAAATAAATTGTCCAAAAGTGACCCGCAAGTATACAGGGCAATTGTAGTATATCGGAAGCACTTAAGGTCATATCTCTCAAGGAATTGCAAATGAAAATATTTGTCTCGATTTAAAGCAAATTAAATTAAAAGAATTTGAATGATTTGAAAAGAAATAATTGCAAAATAGGAAATTAAAAGAAAATGTAGATTAAAATGCAATAGGTTTTAAAATAATGAATGAATGATGCCTAGGATTTGTATTTAGTTTATCAATCCTATATGTTCATGAATATACCTAATTCATTATTCTAAAGCCTTAGTTTCTAACAATTCAAAGAATAAAAATCATTCTATTAGCAATCGCATTCATAGAAATTATTCTATCAAATCATATATTAAAAACTAAAGCATAATCTTAAAACTTATATTTCTAATTCATTTTAAGATCCTGAAGGAATGAATTCTGGAATTGAACTTCAACTCTCATTCCTTCATTCAAAACCTAAGTCAAACAATCAATCAATTCAATTAGGAATAATAAAAATAATCAAAAGGGATTATATTCAATTTCATATCATGAACACATCATACAAACCCTAGAAAAGACTGAAATTAGTTAATAGAAAACATAATGATAATCTCCAAGTTATTAATACAAGAATTGACCCAAAATAGGAATAGACTAAAAGTAACTCACAAGATCTAATATTGAACTGCTGTCAACATATTCTAAAACTAAACTGTTAGTAATTCATTTTTGAAAATTAGAAAAGTTCACTATAACTATACTAGAAATGATCATTTCCATTAGGCCAAAAAGTATTTGTAAAGTGCTGAGTTCCTTCTAGAGTTACTGCGTTCTCGATGCCCATGCCTTCAAAAAGAGATGGGACATAGGGTTTCGTTTCCAACATAACTAAAACAAGGAACATCCGAAACATTTTTTCTTTTGGTTTCGAGAGGAAGATCAAACAATTCTAGTAATGTATTAAAGAGAGTATTGTGAAGTTGAAGAGGAAGTTTATCATATAAAGCTATTAAGCAGCCATATTCCTCTAATGCATGCAAAACATCCTTGCTTGTAGAGATCCAACAGTTTGTTCCAGGCTTCAAATTTTCACTAGAAAAGTCTATGATAGGAAGTTTATGTTGGGAATAGCGGGTATAATCAATAAGATAAGTGCAAAATAATAACAATTAATAAGAATAACAACAGCAATTTAATGTGGTTCACCCTTAATTTTGGGCTACGTCCACGGGACAAACTCCAAATAAAATTCTTCCACCATTACAAATAGTAGGTACAAGAGAGTTTAAAATGAGATCTCACCAAAATAGTAACACTCACTATGTTTCTCAAAAATACCCCAAAGTATTTTTCTCACTATTTTGTCACTCCCCTTTTTAGGAATTATTTCCCAAAACTCTCAAAAATTCTCTCTCTTTCTTCTCTTGCAATTTATGCAAATGTTGTGTGTGCAATTATTATGAGCCTTGCATGCCCTTTTTTAGGGATGCAAGGTGTAATATTTCAATAATTTAGGCACCGAATTTTGATAAGTCGATGCCCACCTCCCTCTTTTTTTTTCTTCTTTTCATATGCATGTGGGCGAGGGACACCACAACAATCTCCTGCTTTCGATCACATGGAGGGCTCCATCATTCCTGCAACTAATCGACAATATTCAAATGATTCCCTTGGAATAGTCTTTGTCAACATATCTGATCCATTCTCTTCCGTATGGATCTTCTCAAACTATAATAGCTTCTTCTCCAATACATCCCTGATCCAATGATATCTTACATCAATATGCTTTGATCTTGAATGAAATAAGGAATTTTTTCCAAGATGAATAACACTCTGGCTATCACAAAACAACTGATATCTGTCTTGCTGTATACCAAGTTCATTTAAGAACTTTTTTAACCATAGCAACTCCTTACATGCTTCCATTGCTGCAATAAACTTTGCCTCAGTAGTAGAAAGTGCAACACATTTCTATAACCTTGATTGCCATGACACAGCTCCCCCTGCAAATGTAATCAGGTAACCTAAAGTAGACTTTCTTGAGTTTATGTCCCTAGCCATATTTGCATCTGTGTAGCCTACTAACACAAGCTTTTCTTCTCCAAAACATAAGGATACTTTGGAAGTGCCACGAAGATACCTAAAAATCCATTTTACTGTAGCCCAATGTTCCTTACCAGGATTTGAAAGGAACCGACTCACTACTCCAATAGAGTGAGCAATATCTAGCCATGTACATACCACGGCATACATCAAACTTCCAACTGCTGAAGCATAAGGAATCTTATTCATTTCTTCCATCTCTTTGTCTATTGAAGGGCTCTATTTAGAACTTAGTGTAAAGTGATTGGCAAGAGCACAACTAACTGCCTTAGCTTTATCCATGTTAAACCTTTGAAGTACTTTCTCAATGTACTTCTCTTGTGACAACCATATCTTCTTGGCTCCTCTGTCTTTGATAATCTGTATGCCAAGAATTTGCTTTGCTGGCCCCAAGTCTTTCATGGAAAAAGACTTACTCAACTATTGTTTCAAGTTGTTGATTCTAGAAATATTCTGGCTAACAATCAACATGTCATCCACATAGAGCAAAAGAATGATGAAATCTTCATCTGAGAATTTCTACACAAAAACACAATGGTCTGAAGTAGTCTTCTTGTAGCCTTGCTCCCCCATAACAAACTCAAACTTCTTGTATCATTGTCTCGGTGCTTATTTTAAGCCGTACAAGCTTTTCTTCAACTTGCAGACATAGTCTTCTTTTTCTTTAACTTCGAAACCCTTTGGTTGCTCCATGTATATGTCTTATTCTAAATCCCCATGTAGGAAGGTAGTTTTCACACCCATTTGCTCAATCTCCAAATTAAGACTTACTGCTAACCTTAGAACAGTACGAATGGATGTCATTTTCACAACAGGTGAAAATATCTCATCAAAATCAATGCCTTTTCTTTGGTTGAACCCTTTAAAAACTAGTCTAGCTTTGTATTAGGGACTGTAACTATGATCTTCATGCTTGACCTTGAACACCCATTTATTTTTCAATGCTCTTTTGCCTTTAGGCAACTTCACTAGCTCAAAGGTTTTATTCTCAGACAAGGACTTCATCTTATCTTGCATGGCTTCAATCCATTTCTTTTTGTGTTCATTATCCATAGCTTCTCCAAAGCTTTTTGGTTCTCCCCCATCAGTTAGCAACACATACTCATTTGCTGAATATCTAATAGAAGGTTGTCTTCTTCTATCACTTCTGCTCAATGGAACTGGGAAAGCCATAAGTGCTAGTGGTTGATGATGAACATCATTATCATTTTCATCATCTGATTCATCTTCAGCATTCTCAGCACTAACTTCTATAGGAGCATCATCTTCATCAGGTGGATTATTCTGGTCTTCATCTCCAACCTCTCTTGGCACTAGTGTTGGAGGAATTAATTCTAAATCATCACATTGGAATCAGGAACATCTTTCTGTATTTTGTCAATATTTCCAATGGTCTCATCCTCAACAAATATAGCATCATGGCTCCTAACAAGTCTCTTCTCAATCGAATCATAAAATATATAGCCAAATTGATCTTGACCATAGCCAATAAAGATACACTGTCTTGTCTTGGCATCAAGCTTGGATCTCTCATCCTTAGGAAAATGAACAAATGCTTTACAACCAAACAGCCACAGATGATCATAGGAAACATTCTTTACTAACCACACTCTCTCCGGGACATCATTTTTTAGAGGGATACAGGTTGAGCAATTCAATACATATACAGCTATCTGAAGAGCTTCACCCTAAAACATCTTAGTTAACTTTGCATGTGAGAGTAGACCTCTGACTCTCTCCGTCAAAGTTCTGTTCATCCTCTCAACTAAGCCATTCAACTGTGGCATCTTCGGAGGTGTCATTTGATGCTAAATACCATGCTCTTTATAGTAAGCATGAAATGGTCCAGTGTATTCTCTACCATTGTCTGTCTGAATGCACTTCAATTTCTTCCTAATCTGTCTCCCAACTAAGGCATGAAACTACTTGAAGAAATCTAACACATGATCTTTTGTCTTCAAAGTATATACCCATGTCTTCTGAGAATGATCATCAATAAAAGTCACAAAATACTGAGCACCACCCAGTGACTTTGGCATTAGTCCACACATATCTGAATGTATTAAACCCAACACATTCTTCATTCTGGAAGGAGCAAAAATTTTAAAAGCAACTCTATTTTGCTTTCCTGCCAAACAATTTGTGCATTTATCTAAATATACCTGCTTTATCCTAGATAGCACATTCTTCTTGACCAGATAGGTCATCCCCTTCTCACTCATATGACCCAGTTTCTTATGCCATAACTCAACTGTATTATCTTTCTCCACAGTATTCACACTATCGTTGGAGAGCTTTGCATTCATCACATAGAGTGATGAGTACTTTTTACCTTTGGCCAGCACCAAGGAACCGTTAGTGAGTTTCCATCGACCATTCATGAAGGTGTTGTAAAAACCTTCATCATCTAGTCTACCTACTGAAATCATATTCAGCCGCATATCTGGAATATGCCTCACATTTTTTAGGACTAGCCTTGTGCCATTCTCCATCTTTAAGCAAACATCTCCTCTGCCAATAACTTTTGACAGGCCTTTATTTCCCATCCTAACAAGACCAAAGTCTCCAGGTGTGTATGATGAGAAGAATTCTCTACACGATGTAGCATGGATGGTAGCACCACTGTCAATCACCTAACTGGCTTCCTGGGTTACAAGATTGACAAGTTCTTCATCTTGAAGGATGTTGAATTCATTTATGGTAATTGTTTATTCATCATCATTACTGTCATTTTGCTTTTTCTCCTTGCCTTTATTCTTCTCCTTTTTGAACTTCCGGCAGAATCTCTTGATATGCCCCTTCCTTTTACAGTGATGACACTTAATATTTGCATATTTATTTGACTTCCCTCTGCTCTTGTCTCTGGATTTTGATCCCCTATATTGGCTTCTCCCTCTATATTCTATAACCAGAATATCTAGTTGTGACGAAGAAGAGAAATTCTGTGATCTTCTCATTTCTTTATTTAGGATATCACTTTTAACAGCCTCCATATTAACCACACCGTTAGGTGCAGAATTAGTAATCGAGATCTTCAAAGTCTCTCATGACTCTGGTAGAGAAGCTAGTACCAAAAGAGCAAGCACTTCATCATCAAACTTTATGCCCATTCCAGACAACTGATCTACAATCCCTTACATTTCATTAAGGCGATCTGCCATAGAAGTGCCTTCTCAATATTTTACTTGCATCAATTTTGTGAAGTAAAATAATTTATTGTTGCCAGTTTTAAAAGCATACAGCTCCTCAAGCTTATTCCACAATGTTTTTGCATTAGTCTCATTACAAATGTGATTGTACACGTTATCTTCGACAAACTGTCAGATAAAACCACACACTTGCTCATGCTTAAACTTCCATTGCTTATCTGATTTGTCTTCGGGTTTATTTGTAGTAAACACCGGTAAATGCAATTTCGTCACAAACAAGAGATCTTTCATCTTGTTTCTCTATATGTGGTAATTTATGCCATTTAAGTTAATCATTTTACTTATCTTTGCCTCTAAGCTTCAACACTTGCTACAGGAACCGTATAGGTAAACAATACCATTTACGTGAATAGTACCGTCTATGTAAACAGTACTCGTATTAGTAAATAGTATCGTATGAACAGTACTTGGATTGGACTTGCAATAGTAACTTGACTGCTACAGTAACTGGGTTGAAATAGTAACCGTGTCCATGCAAAAAATTTGCGTTATTATTGTTTTACTATTCACCAAAATTCTAATTTTACAACTGTTTTCGAAACAGATTGTACCAGAAAATTCCATGGATTTTTCTTTTCTGTGCAATATATTTCTTTTCTCAAAATATCACACTGTACCATACTACAATTTTATTCAGTCCCAATAAAATCTTTTATGGTGTGGAAGATCAGTATATGCTGCAACCACATAGCATACTAAGAATATTAATGGGTTGGGATCATCAACCAAGCAAGCTCTGATACCACTTGTTAGCCATAGCGGATATAATCAATAAGATAAGTATAGAATAATAATAATCAACAAAAATAATACTAGCAATTTAACGTGGTTCACCCTTAATTTTAGGTTACGTCCACAGGACAAACTATAAATAAAATTCTTCCACTATTACAAATAGTAGGTACAAGAAAGTTTAAAATGAGATCCCACCAAAATAGTAACACTCACCGTGTTTTTCAAAAATACTCCAATGTATTTTTCTCACTATTTTGTCACTTCTCTTTTTAGGAATTATTTTCCAAAACTCTCAAAAACTCTCTCTCTCTCTTTCTTCTCTTGCAATTTATGCAAATGTTGTGTGTGCAATTGTTATGAGCCTTGCATGCCCTTTTATAGGCATACAAGGTGTAATATTTCAACAAATTTAGGTATCGAATTTTTATAAGTCGATGCCCACCTCTCTCTTTTTTTTCTTCTTTTCATATGCATGTGAGTCCTTTTATATGAGAGGGACACCATAACAATTTAGAGGATGATAAAGAACCCCTATTTTCTCTTTTCTTAGGGAGAATAATTAATATTTTATTTTTTCTTAGGGAGAATAATTAACCTGCAACCAACCAAGAATTTATAAGGCCATTTTCTTCAGTGAGATATTGATTGCTCACGAATTACGCTTGCAACTTCACTAGAGAGTAATTAAAAATAAAATAACTTAATTTATTTGATATGTATAAATCAACTTTTCTAACGTCAACGGTGTTTAATTAATTATTTTCATTTTGGATTGAATTTTTTTGTTTGACATTCTAGACCGTTGGAGTACTATTCTCTGCCATTTTATATATGTTTTATTCTCATTATACAATCTTCTCATGATTGCCTTAAAAATCAAAATTACAGATTTTTATCCAAACGTACTGTCATCTCTTCAATTACCAAAAGACTTGAAAAAATTCTACGCTTCGTACCAATTTCAAAGGTTCACTCTATTATTAGCCTATGATACTCTCTTCTTTTCTCTGTTTTTTTTTCCTACTCAAATTATTGGAAGTTTTAGAGTCGCAAGTAATTCTTTGAAATTATAAATTTTATCTATTACGCTACTTCAATAATTAATTCAGTGGATATTGAATGAATTCATTTCAATAATTGATTCATTGTGATCCTGATTTTCTCTATTGATACATTGAATGTGTTGAATTCATTAATTAATGACTTTCAAATGTTTGTTTTGTTATTTTGTTATTTTTGCTGACAAAATATATAATCTGACTTCTATATAATAAGAAGTTAATATGTTTGTATATTTAAATCCTGTCATTTTCTACTTTCCGGTCAAGGATGAAATTGATATTATTTTAGTAGTTAGCTGAACAAGGCTTATACTTTTTCTTTCTTTTCTCTTTTTCTTTGCCGTAACAAATCAATTAGTTTATAATATTTCTAATGAATTCACATGTATTAATTTTTTACTAAAATTTTCGGGCTTTGACTGTTGAAGTGCATTAATTTCATATTATCTTATTACATTTAAAAATTGTGGATAATATTGCTTATTGTACAACTTTGTATAAGAAATTCATTTCAACGTTTGGAGTTAAACAACTTGCAATATATAATTAGAAAATGCAATTGGGAAGCCAAAAAATAAAAATAAAAATTATGAAAACTAGTTTTGTTGTCTAATGAAATTTATCCATACTTATATATTTTGTTTTTTTAGGAAACATACTTTTATTACTTTGATTATTAAGATAATGATGTTTCTCCAAAATTTTTATTTAGACCATCACTACAAAAAAAAAAATATAATTTATCGATTAAAAATTTTACCGGTAAATTATATTTTTTTAGTTGGTAATATATATAGCAAGTATTTACTGATAAAAAAATTTAGTCAGTATTTAGGTTGTCAATAACTCAATTTATCGACTGAATACAAAACTGTTGGTAATTACAGACGAAATTTTAGTTGGTAAATTATTTTTATATTATCGGTAAAATAACTTATTTTGTCAAAATTTTTTTTGGGGAGATAATTTACTGACTAAATTTTTAGCTGGTAATCTTTTGATAAATTTTTATTTTTTTAAAAATAAAAAAAAGTCGGTAATTCGTTAGTAAGATTTAAATAAATATTTTTCAAAAGTAAATATTTTATCAGTAATTTTATAAATTAATTTTTAAAAAATAAAACATTTTGTCGGTAATCTATCGGTAAAATTCTATTTAAAAAATACATATTCTTTAAAAAATAAGAATAATAATTTAAAAAATTAAAATTTTTAGAATGAACATGAAAATTAAGAAATAAAAAGTTATAAAATAAATTAGGAAGTTAAAGAATATGAAAAATGACTAAATTAAAAAAATAAATTAAAATTATATTTCAAGACTACAAAAAGAATGAAATGAACTTAAAATTAAGAGAGAAAATAATAAGAGTAAAAAAGAAAATGTAAGATGAATAATTTATTAAATTTATTTTTTTGTTTACGAAATTTATATAAAAAATTTAATTAAAAAATCAAATTTGAGATAGCAAATAATTATTTTTTAAAAAATACATTAACACTTTTTTTATGCTATAAAACAATTTAAAAAATATAAATAATAAATCATAAAAACTTAAAAATAAAAAAAATTGAAATAAATTTAATAGATTTTTTTGTATTGAAGGGTTTGAAATTTAAGAAATAAAATAGAAAAAAAAGAATATGAAGCAAAGAGTCTATGAGTATTAAAGAGTATGAAAATATTAAGTAATGAAAAAGAAAATGAAGAAATAATTAAAAGAAAAGGAAAGAAAAAGAAATTTTATTTATGAGAAATGGAGAGTAGAAATTGAGAAAAAGATAAGAAAAAAGAAAGATAAGAAAAGGGAAAGAGAAGAAGTGCAGGAAAAAATAATGAAAAGTCCTTTTATATTTTTTTATGTCATTTAACGACTAATTACCGATTAAATTTTCGTTGGTAAATTTTTCAAATGAAAATTTGGAGGAAAATTTTCCTCCAAAATTTTCATTTACTGACAGATTACCGACTAAATTTATGTCGATAATTTATTTTTTATTTTTTAAAAATCAAATGAAATTTTTGAATGAAAATTTTTCTCAAAAATTTTCATTTACAGACTGATTATTGACTAAATTTCTGTCTATAATTTTTTTTTTACATCAAATGAAAATTTAGAGGGAAATTTTCCACCAAAATTTTCATTTACCGATGGAATAATATTGTCGGTAAATTAGAAAACTTTTGTAATTGAATTAAAAGAAATTTTGCCTTTTGATTTACCGACTAAAAATTTTGTCAGTAAATTTACCGACAAAAATTTTAGTCGGTAATTTCAAAATTTTTTATCAGTAAATTAAAAAAAAATATTTTATTTTCTAATTTACCGACTGAAATTTGTGTCAGTAAATTTACTGACGGAATACTTTTATGGGTAAATTATAAAGCTTTTATAATTGAATTAAACAAAATTTTGCCTTTTGAATTACCGACTAAAATTTTTGTCGGTAAATTTACCGACGACAATTTTGGTCGGCAAATTGTCGCTAATTTTTTGCGCCATTTTTTTGCACCTTATTTAGCGACAAAATTTGATATTCGGTAATTTTTTGTTAGTAAATTGTCAGTAGTTTGTCAATAATTAAAAAAAAATTCTCATATGTCATCAGTATTCTGTCAGTAATTTAGTAAATTTACCAACAAAATTATTTCCGTCAGTAAATTTTGTCAGTAAACTGTGATTTTCATGTAGTGTATTGAGTATGAGAAGACATAATAAACTATATTTTAACTTAGTGGTAAGATGAAATTACTTTACAAGTGGATATCAATATTCAAATCTCATTCATCAATCTTAAATTCCTCCTCTCTAATGCTAAAAAAAAAGACATAACTATGAGCTCAACGAGCAAAACTAACAAGGAACAACTTTAATAGAAGAAATATATATGTCATCATAAACTAACTATGAAATAAGCTTAGCAGGTGGATCATTCAATCTATGATATCCAATAGGCCAGATAGTTGCAAAATGAGCAAAGCAATCCACCACATTATTTGTATCTCTATACACATGCTTGATGCTAACTTCTCACTCCCTATAGTAAGAACCAAATGGATACTGCAAATTAAGCTATTATGGCCAATATTTGTCAATTTAGTAGCATGTAACATTTGGATAACACATTGACTGTTAACTTTCAATTCCAAATATTTTATCCCTATATCCTAAGCCAACTCCAAGGCATGATAAACTCCTCATAGCTCAACACCTATAATCGAGCAAATACTTATATTCATTCAAAACCCACCTCTCTAATTATCCCAACAATCTCTAACGATTCCACCACAGATGCCAAACCATCTCGGTTATAAAAGGATTCAACTTGAACCAGTGTTCCTATGGTACTTTCCATCCTATCCATTCTTCAAGGGAATGATGCCCAACCTAAAAAAAGATTGATTAATCTTCATTATTTCCTACCCTCAACAAAGAATTTTGCAAACCATGTTCTCCCTTCAAATCAAATTATTCTCAAAAAGGTCTTGGTTCCTCCAATACCATAAACTCAATACAACAATACCAAAAATACAAGGCCAATCAATATAAGCCACTATTAGCCATATTAACCACTAGCCATTCCTTAAGATTCATAATGATAGGTTCGGATCAGTATGAATCAATCCAAGGCGAGACATAGCTTGCCCAGCTGCTAGAAATCAAACCAACAGATTAGCAAGTTCCATCGTCTTGATTTCTAGAATACAGATAGCCGATTGAGTCATCAGTTGATACATAGAGACCCCAATCTTTCAATAGAATGATCCATAATCAGCACCCATGTTCTTCACTTCCTAAATTTTAGGCAACACTCTCTCTAGTACTTGAAGACTTAGTAGACCTCCATTCTAGGAGCTTGCCTCCCAAGGTAGCTTGCTGTAAATACCTTTCAGATAATCAAAGCACAGATGACACATATTTTAAACACTTTAGATTTTACTAACTTAAGCATCAGAGTACTCATCTAGGCAAATCATCGGGACACTCTATTTCCTTTATTTTGTAGATTTGGATAGTTTAACAAACAATTAGTGTGAGATTAGAGTTTGGTTTACACATATCATTTTGCGCATTAAGCGTGGAACAAGCACCTTCATTGATTTTCAATTTCATTTTTCTCCAAAACATCATGTATCCAAGTTCTAGTGACAACCTCAGCCTTAGCCTTAGCCTATTTCCAAAATATCCAAATACTAGAGAAAACCCAGACAATCACCATCCACACTTGTCTAAAATCCATAACCTAAACAACCCTCCTATAATAGCCTAGCTACTATGCAAACACTTTTCTTTAGCTTTACCGAATTCACTAACCAACTCAAAGAACTAAAGCAAGTTATAAGCTAAAAATCATAAGCATCCATCCCACCAACCCCTTTCCAAACTAATCCCCTAGTTAATGATGAGGGCAAGCAGATTGTGTGCCTGAGGGACCTAGAGATTTTCAAAGGGGATCACCCTGAAGATTGGATAAAAACATTCTAAATGTCAAAGATGAACCATGGTTTGAAGGTGAATTAGATGAAAGGGATGACCTTGTAAGTTAGAGAAAACAATAAGAGACATTGTATCAAAGACTGGGATTATGGTGAACGAAATGGATTTCATTGTGAGGACAGACTTTCCCTTATGCAATAGCATTATTATGGTAAGCTACCCACCAAAATTCAAGATTCCTACACATATGGAATCCTATGATGGTACTATCTATCCCAAATGTTATCTCCATAAATATTGACCAAAAAAAAAATGCCTAGACCCTTCAAGATCATGTCTTCTGCAAAATCTTCCCAACCACACTAAAAGGCTTAACCCAAGACTAGTACCAAACCTTACCCCTTAAATCAATCACTTTCTTTCCCATAACTTTTTGAGCTATTCTAGGCTAGGTTCATAACCTTTATTACACCCAAGAAGATCTCCATTAACTTGCTCATCATAGTTTAGAAGGAAGGAGAGAGTTTGAGAAAATTTATGGAGCATTTTAATAGATAAGTGATCCAAATCAAAGACCTGAATAAGGACATCGTATATACAACCATGCTATATAGAACTTCCAATCATGACTTAAGAAAAAAACTGCTCTCTAACCCACCACCATAAATTTCAGCTTTGATGTCTATTGCTCACACCCACATAAGGAATGATGATGGGATGAGAGACTTTGATTTGAGATCAAAGAAGAAGATTAGGGGTTCAGATAAAATTCAAGGGGATCATTGCAGAAAGCAAACAAGCAATCATAGCAATTGCAGGTATGATGATGAGGGGGACAGAAGAGTATATAGACCAGATAAAAGAGATCAGCAATATACCAGGCTGTTTGCTTCTTGATCCCATATGCTAATGTGGATTAAGGATAATGTAGAGGAAGTTTAATGGCCTAAAAAGATGAATAGCTCCTTAACCGCAAGAAAAGACCATATTAAATGTTATCAGTTCCACAAAGACAAAGGACATGACACGGATGATTGTCAGCACCTAAAGGAAGAGATAGAAAGGCTTATTCAAAGAGGTATAATAGAGATTAGGCAATTTGTTTGCCAAAGCAGAGATAGAGAGAGACAAAGAGGATCCTACAAAAGGTACTGAACCTCAAAAGCTCGAACAGAAGTGTTGCATATTTTTTGCAAGTGTACGGAGTCCACAAGTAATATAGAGTGAATAGAGTATCGTTCCTATGAGGACTATGTTTATCCATCTAGCTATAATTCCTTTTCTTTGTTTAAGGCTTAACAAATTATATTGATTCTTAAACTAGACAAAACAACTAAATTTAATGAAATAATTTGTACATAAATAATGAGATTTAATGGTTAGGAATTAATATCTATCCACATTTAATCAATCAGTTACCTTAATATCTAAGTAGTGTATGATATGAGTTATCCTATAGCATTGATTAAATTCTTTCGATATCTAATCAACTAAATCAAAATTCAAGTTCTCTTAAATAGTTCAACGAATTCTCATTGCACTAAACTATTTGCTGATTGCTCAGACTTAGCATTCAAGTAAATGCTAAGGATATTTAATTACTAACTATAATCTCTTATCAATCAGTACTCAAACAAGTATTTGCAAGTCTATTGTATTGTCATCTCTCAATGCATAACACAACACAAATCACAACTTTATTAGTCAAACAAAGTTAAAGCATTAATCATAGAGCAAATACCACGTACCACAAAGGATTAAATGTATAGATAATTGAAAGAAATTGTAGTTCAAAACATTAATCCCTAACTAAAGAATTAGTTAATCATGGTTGCAATGAAAACCAAGTACTAGGAAAAAGATAGATTCATAAACACAAGTTTGAAGGAAATAAGGAAATTGGATTTCTCAATCTTCAATCCTAAGCCTTCAATCTTGATTTTCTTTAATTTAATCTCTTTCTAGGTTTTTCTCCCTTACTCTCTTCTTCCTTTTTTTTGTTTTTTTTTCTTGCCTAAAACTTCTCTTCACATTTTATTTATATCCCCTTGCCACCTCCTTGTTCAAGTAGGTTTAAAAGATTGACTTTTGGAGCAAAAAATGGAGTTGGCAACAAAACTACCCATCGCACATGCGACAGCCTTCAGCTTCCAATTCCAAGGCTTTTCTCGATCACCCTGGTTCTGTACTAGCCTCCTTCCATTCCTCCATCTTATTTTATTTTATTTGGCTCTTTTAACCCTATAAAACCTTAAAAACCTTTCTCAAATGCAATACAGAAAATATGAATAAAATTAAACCAAAATACACCCTAAACACATGTAGTTTCTAAAGAAAACTGCCTACTCACATTAATTCTATATGCTCATATCAAGAAGAAGCAAAGGAGGGAAAGAACGAGTGAGATATACATAATTATTGGGGAAAGCACTAGAGGAGATAGCTTAATGAAGAGAAAACTCACTGTAAAGTATGCATACTCAATCAGTACATCCCTAAGCCATAGAGAAAGTATTTGGTCTGGTGTTATTTTTGGAGGAAGATGGGGGTAATGTGATCTCTCCTCACAATGATGCTATGGTTATCTCAAGCTATCTTAACAACTTCCTAGTAAGAAGGATGTTGTAGATGATGGTATTGCAGTCAATCTAATCACCCTCGCTATATTTAAGATGGCGTGACTGTTTTATCATAGTTTTATATTATTTTGAATTCCTTTACTTGTCAATTTATAATTTATTTTTATGATTTTATGATGTTTTTATTATGTTTGTTAAGTTATTTTTATTTGCATTAAATAATTAAAAAAAAATTAGAAGTTTGGAGCAAAGACAAAAAATTCAGCAGGACGAATGCTATTGCGGCAGCCCCCTACAGCACGTCCCCAGTGCCAGCAGCACGTCTCCAATGCCAGCTGCCTTCTTGCTGTGCCTAGCTGCCTTCTCCCAGTGCTAGCTACCTTCCTGCTATGCCTAGCAGCCTTCTTCAGCACTCAGCAATGCCTTGCCATGCCCAACAACGCCTAACAGTAGCAGCAGCAATGCCAACTGCCTTCCTCCCGCACCCCATTGCAAAGAGTCTCCTACAGACCACCAAGCCCAGCGTCCAGCTGCCGATCCCAGTGCTTGCTGCATCACCTATGAGCAGATATTGAAGATTTTTTAAGATTTTCAAGGATTTTCAATCCTAAATTACTTTAGGAAAGTAGAAACTAAATAAGAAGTTTTGTTATTATAAATAGGGATGCCTGGAGGAAGAAAATCATCTTGATTTTGATCTTGATTTTTGGGGAATTTTGGGGGATAGTATCTTCTCTTCCAATTTTCTATTTTCTTAATTTTAGTTTTCAAATTTCAACACTTAGAGGAGATTGTTTTTAGTGATTTTGGGAACTCTTTGTGAAGACACCAAGAGATTGGGTTAGAACATCAAATTGGTTTGTAAGAATAATTTCTTAGTTATTTTCATGTTTTGATTATTGACTTAAAGATTTTAATTCAGTGAATTTGATTTTAATAATTTGGAGATTATCATTATGTTTCCCATGAACTAATTTTAGTCTTGTCTAGGGTTTGTATGATATTTTCATGATATGGAATTAAATATAATCCCTTTTGATTATTTTTATTATTCCTAATTGAATTGATTGATTGTTTGACTTAGGTTTTGAACGAAGGAACGAGAGTTGAAGTTCAATTCCAAAATTCATTCCTCTAGGATCTTAAAATGAATTAGAAATATAAGTTTTAAGATTATGCTTTAGTTTTTGATATATGATTTGATAGAATAATTTCTATGAATGCGATTGCTAATATATTGATTTTTATTCTTTAAATTGTTAGAAACTAAGGCTTTAGAATAATCAATTGGGTCTATTCATGAACATATAGGATTGATAAACTGAATACAAACCCTAGGCATTATTCATTCATTGTTTTAAAACTTATTGCATCTTAATCTACAATTTTCTTTTAATTTCTTATTTTGCAATTATTTCTTTTCAAAACATTCAAACTATTTTCATTTAATTTGCTTTAAATCGAGACAAATATTTCCATTTGCAATTCCTTGAGAGGTACAACCTTGGGTGCTTTCAATATACTATAATTGCCCTGCATACTTATAGGTCACTTTTTGACAGGTTAATTTGAGGTGAACAGTGACTATCAAAAAAAATTTTGAAATTAGTGGCAACCCCTTTAGTTTTAATAGGAGGAAAGGTGGTGGTGGTAGAAGGGGCTATAATGCTAGATGTAGAACTGAGTGATGGGGACATAACAAAGGAAATTAAGGTTGAGTTCATGGTGGTAGATCTCTCTTTTGCTTATAATGCTATCATCAGTCATCTAATCCTATATGAGATTTATGCAGTAACATTCATAAGATACTTAACTATGAAGATCCCTATAGCTAGAGAGTGGCAGTTGTTAAAGGTTTCCAAGAGACAGCTTGAAAGATCTACTTTAATGCCTTAAAAGGGGTCTTTCCCACTTTGCAGATCGAATAATCGAATAGGACAGATAGGAAGGATAAAGCTGAGCCAGATGGAGGATTGAAAAATATAAAAGTAAAAGAAAGCAAAATGGTATAGATCAGCACTCAGTTAAGCAATGAGATCAATGAAGAAGTCACCCAAGTCATAAAAGAAAATTTTGACTCTTTCACATAGGATACTTAGGATCTGGTATGTGTGAGTTTGAAAGTGATCACTCATAAGCCCAGCATTGATCCTTCAGCCAAGCCAGTCATTTAGAAGAAGAGGAAACACTCGCCTGAAAAGTAATTCGCCATTACAGAAGAAGCTCATAAGCTATTAGAGGTAGGTGTTATCTGGGAGGTCTACTACCTGAAGTGGTTGGCGAATGTTGTCTTGGTTAAAAAGCCAAACGAGATAGTCAAAATGTGTATAGACTTTACATATTTCAATAAGGCATATCCTAAGGACAATTATCCATTGCCAAGTATTGACTAGCTGGTAGACACGTTGGTTGGGCATAAGCTATACTCCTTACTAGATGCAAAAGTGGGATACCATATGATATAGATGCATAAATTTGATGAGGAAAAGATAGCATTTGTGGTCAATTAAGGTACCTATTACTACAAGATGATGCCATTTGGGTTGAAGAATGCTGGAGCGATCTACTAGAGATAAGTGAACCACATGTTTAAATACTAGATCAGCAGAAACCTAAAAGTATATGTGAATGATTTGATCGAGCAAGTGAGCCAAAGATCACCCTAGGGGCATCAAGATGATATTGAAGATTATGAAAAGTTATAAGCTGAAGCTAAACCTAGAGAAGTGTGTATTTGGGTTTCCTGTGAGGAAGTTTTTGAGATATATAATGTCACAAAAGGGAATTAAGGTGAATGCCAATAAGATAAAGGCAATTTTGAAGATGAACTCACCCACTAATATAGAAGAAGTTTTGAGGTTGAATGGGCAGATCACAGCTTTAAGGCATTTCATCTCATGTTCGGCTAAAAGGTGCCAGCCTTTCTTTAAAACATCAAAAAATTTAAAGAACTTTGAATGGATAGATGACTATCAGCGATCTTTTAAAAAGTTAAAGACTTTCTTGATCTCTCCTCCCCTCTTAGGTCACCCTATTCAATGGGAAGATCCATATCTATACTTAGCCATAATAGCTAAAACAATTGCAGTTGTGTTAGTAAGGGAAGAGTTTGGGGAACAACAACTGATCTACTATGTTAGCTGAGTCATGCAGGATGCTGAGCTATGATACCTACATGCTTTATCTTTTTTCATGGCCTCTCAAAAGATAAGGCATTACTGTAAAGCTCATCAGTTAATTGTTTGACCCAATCTTCCACCCAGAAAGATCTTGCAAAAATATGAGACCTTTAGGAGAATGGCTTAGTGGATGATCCAAATAGTAAGTCTAGGTCTCAATTATGAACAACGGCAGGCCATGAAAGAGTAGATCTTGGCAGACTTTATAGTTGAGTTGACTCTTATAAAAGGAGAAGGTCCAGAATTGGAAAAAGAGGTATGGTAGATATGGGTAAATGAAGTCGTAGGATTTGAAGGTTCATGAATAGGGGTGGTGCTAAAAGGTCCTCATAAAATCCTTATTGAATCTAAAATCTACTTTGATTAAGAACTTAAGTTTTATAATTTCTTTGTTTTAGAAAGGATTAGTGCTTTAGTATGCTATGTGGATGAGCGAGAAATCTTCTAATTACTCATACTCTGATTGTCATCACCTAGATTACAATGTCCGTAAGGATCTAGTAATTGGATTATTAAATTCCATTATAGATCATTTAGACTCTTTAAATAATTCTCTAGAAAATTTTTCTAAGAATTTAGAAGAGCTGAATCTTAGATAGAGTGAATTGGAGGGCTTTTTCCTTAAGAATAAAGGCCCTTTAAGATTTTTTTTCTAGCTCTTCTTATCATAATGAATATGAGAAGTTGAAAGAAACCAAAAATAAAAGAATACACTCTAAAGATCCTTAAGACTAGCTCTCTATATTCTGTCTCTAGCAAGAGAGAGAGCAGACTCACGCTAAATGGTGTCAAAGTCTAAGGGTGAGTGAATTCTTAACGGAGGATTTCTTTGAAAAGAAAAAGAAAAGCATTGGGATATAAAATAGAAATAGAATAAATACAGGACAAAAGATACCTCCAGTGAAACAAAATGCAAAGTTTTGTGATTCTACTGAAAGAAAATATTCTTCAGTGACTTCATTTAAAACAAGATGAAAGTTCTATGACTTCAATATTATTTACCCCAAATATTTGGCTAGAATCTATCCTATTAGTTTTAACACCTTTAATTTTTAATAGAAATCTTACATTTTTTACCATTGAAATTATTGTTATTTAATTTTGTGTATATATTAGTATAGAGGCTCATGCTATATAATAAATATTGCTCTTTGCTTTCATAACTTCATACTAAAATACAAAATTTTGACTATTCCTTATTCTTTTAGGTAAATGAATGGTGGATAGTCAATTATAGACCATGTATATAATGTTGGACTAATATAATCACTAGTTGCCAATAATAACAAAACAAGCAATCACTTTATGGGCTTTTACAGTAATCATTGGAGCAGCTTGATTCTTTTTTTATTGATAAATAAAATTCATTTACTAATTAAAAAATATGGGGAAACCCAATTTGGACAAGATACCCAAATTGATGAAAAAGACTCCATTTAGAACTAAGTTACAACCAATAGAGCATGAACAAAATCTCATGCTTCTAGCAACCAAAAACAAATTAGAACTCAAAAAAATATATCAATAGCCAAAGAAAATCAAGTAACTAGACAATCTATAGCACTAACAAAATGCCTGCTCCTATAAAACTAAAAAGAAAACTAGAGCTAAATAAGATCAAAAGGTACATCACAATAAAAAATACACAAAATCAAAGAAGATGAGAACAAATTGTGTATCTAATTTTTTAATTTGTTCACAAAAAGAATAGACTTAGAAAATGGTATATGCTTGATATCTATTTCATATAATTATGATATATGTATATCTTATCTGTAATATTTGCATCTTTGATGCTTATCACAAATAGTTCAGTTAATTAATTGTTGACCTAAATTGGTTGTTCAATTCAGTTAATCTCGATTTTAATCTTGACAATCAAATTGAACTGATCTAATGGTTGCATTGAGTGAATATTTGTAGGTCAAAAACTTAGAGATGATTGAGAAATCAGGAAACTTGAAAATTTTTTAAGTAATGACTCAAACCTATAAGTCATGACCATAACCTCAAAATCATGTCTGCAATAAGCTTTTCACAATCGGGACCTGTTTAGTCATTACTTTGATTAATTAAAAGGAAAAGAGATTGAGACACAGTAAGGTCTGCGTCCATCATTGTGACTAGGAATCTAGACACGAAAGGCATTTTGCAATCACTATATTAGAAGTGTGACTCACTATTGCAAAAGGCTCCGTGACTGCGACTCAACTTTGATAGCAGAATCAATGCAAATCTTATAGCTGTTAGTGAGAGATTTTGCACACCATTATCTATAACTACTCTTTAGAGATTGAAAGCTATAAATACCCCCTCCAAAAGCCTTCAATAAGTGATCAACATTTTCATAAGCAGTCAAACTCTTGTAGTTTCATTTCTTGAGCCTTAAACCTTTTTGTATTCGTTGTAAGAGTTTTTTATGCTTAAGAGTTGAGAGTTAGCCTTAGGACAACTCTTATTTAGGTTTGAAAGTTAGCCTTTTCAAAATTGTTGTTTAGTTTTAGAGTTAGCCTTCTTAAAACTCTTAGAAAGGTTTGAGTGTGATCCTTCATAAAAACACTTGTAAGATTTGGTATGAGCCTAAACACTAAATTGAGAGTGAACTTGTTGAAAATCCATAAATAATGGAACACTCAATTGAGGTTAGGGAGTGGACGTAAATAGTCTGGACCACTATAAATCCTTTGTGTTCATTTTTCTTCCCTAATCTCTTTGCTTTATTTTTAATTATTCACCAACTCAACCCCCTTTCTTGGTGAATAAATTGGCAATAAGTGGTATTAGAGCAAAGGTCTCATATTTTCAAGGTTTATAGTGTGAATAAAGATCAAATGGCTGTTCACCTCAAAATATACTGTCCAAAAGCGACCCGTAAGTATACAGGGCAATTGTAGTATTTAGGAAGCACCCAAGGTCATATTCTCTCAAGGAATTGCAAATAGAAATTACTTGTTTCTTTGCGAAAGCAAATTAAATATAAAAAATTAGTTTTATTTTTGAATTTTAAAAGAACTAAAAGCAAAACAATAAATTAAAAGAAAATGCAGATGTAATTAAGTGAAAATTTAATGAATAAATATAGTCCAGGGCTTGCATTCAGTTTATCAATCCTCTATGTTCAAGAATAGTCCCAATTAATTATGCTAAAGCCCTAATTTCTAATAAATCAACGGATAAAAATCAATCTATTAGCACTCGCATTCATAGAAATCATTCTATCAGTTCATACATTAAAAACAAGAACTTAATCTTAAAACTTATTTCTAATTCATTTTAAGATCTTAAAAGAGTGAAATCGGGAATCAAACTTCAACTCTCGTTCCTTCGTTCAAAACCTAAGTAAAACAATTGGTAGCTAAGCAATTGTTTTTAAACAATTAACCAACTCAATTAAGAATAAAAGAATAATTGATTGGGATTTAACTCAATTCCATATCATGAACACATCATACAAACCCTAGACTAAAATGAAATTAGCTCATGGAAAATAAAGAAATCATCTCATTCTTAATATAATTAACTGAATCCATCAAAACAATACTATTGATTTAATTAACCCAAAATAATTAAATTGGAGAAATAAGAATCAATCCTCACCTTACAACCGAATTGATTAAATTCAATCTCTTGAATTTTTCCAAAGAAACTCCTAAGAACAAAATTTGGAAGCTAATCTCAAAATAAGTTCTGGAAAATTTAACTAAGAAAATCAACTTAAGTTTTATGCCAATTTCAATTCGTGAATCTAGAACTCCCGACTCCCTTTTCAATCCCTATTTAAGATCTATTTATAACCTCTAAAACAAAAAAAAACCTAAATGGAAAAGGAAACTAGAAATTCGGATCAGCATTCCTAAAACTGAGCAGATCTTCGCGGTGGGCGCTGGGACTGTGCAGCTGGGCACTGGGGCTGGGATCTTCATTGGCAGCGGACGCTGGGACTAGGCAGCTGGCGCTGCTGAACATGGCCTGCTGAAAAAATAGCCTGTTGCTCACGCTGGATGACCGTTGCGGGTGCTGCTGCTGCTGCTTGCTAAAGAATAGCCCATCGCGCTTGTTGGATGACCATCGTGGGTGTTGCTGGGGTGCTGCTACTGCTACTTGGCTTGCACTGGCCCATTGGCAGCTAGCGCTGGGGGGCTGGGATAATTGGGGCAGTTGCCCTATATGCGCTGGCTAGGCTATATTCGCGATTTTTCGGGCCCGTTACACATGCTTATGCCTGAATTTCATTCTTTTGCTCCATTTAATGCTCAATTCCTGCAAAATGAACTAAAACCTTCCTCAAACTAAAAAAAAGTAAAAAAACACATTCTAGTCTACATAAACATGAATTAATCACAAAAAGCCTAAATTAACACACACAAAAACTATATACATATGCCACAAACAACTTCCCCCACACTTAATCTTTGCTTGTCCTCAAGCAAACCATACTCAACAATTGTCCTTAGCTAGCATCAAGACCCTCATATATTTTAGAAAAATCAGTGTGTGCCTCAAAAGATACATGTTTGAAGAGGAGTATGTAACAAGTGCAGAATACTCAACTCAATTTACCCAAGATCTCAGCAATTCCACCAAGAATCAATCAAATCATTGCGTGGCTTACCAAATTAAACTTGTTGCACTTTATGATAGGCATATACACTTATTTCATCAAAGAGAGTCCCTAATCAAAAGATTAATATTCATACATGCTCATCCACCTCATAGGCATCCTTACCAATTTCATCTCCACTAATTGAGTCCAAAAAGGTTGAAAAGATCAAAAGGTCTTTACTAAGGTTGTAACGAGGTTTTAAAGGGTTAAGGGCTAATCAAAAAGTAAGCTAAAACAAACAAAAATTTTCTTCGAAAATGATGCAGAACATAGGTCTTCTTGCCTTAACTGTCATGGAGTGACATTCATTATGAACTTCTAACTTTTTACTTTAGATTCTTTCTGGAGGAAAAGAAAAATTGAGTATGCTTTTTTTTTTTTTTTGTTCATTTAAGATCATTTTTCCCCCACACTTAATTCTTCACTCCATTTATTCACATTCTTGAAGACTCCTTAAAATAACATTCACACTTTATTATGCATCAATAATCAAAGAAAATAACAGGTTGGTATTAAGATAGCTAAGCAACATCAAGGAAGTTCAAGTTAAACATATGCATATTAATGCATTTATTTATCTCAAAGGGCTAACTAGGGACAAACACATCAAATGGGTGGATATAAGGATTTGGCTAAAACAAGAAATGCCTTAATCATTTCTTCCTTTCCTAAATGGACCAAACAAATTTCGCTTCGACTAATTGGCAAGAATGTTCTAAAATTGGCGAGACTACTCAGTGATAACACGTTGCATAAGCCCTCTCTAAGTCAAGCATACACAAGCTTCTTTTGGCAATTCATACAAATCAAAGATTTTAGCTCAGCATAAAAACAAAATCTCATGCAAAAGAGTTTCATATCCTTAGCAATTGCCAATAATCTACTTCAAACACAATCTTTATATATCATTGGCCACACTTAAATTTTAAGTCCTAAAATCAAGATCTTTGAGCCAAACCAAGTAAATAGTCAAGTATTTTTGACAATGAGGATAAAACAAAAACAAAACAAAATGACAATAAAAAAATTACTCCCCCTCACACTTAAGCTCCACATTGTCCTCAATGTGAAAATGCATGCAATGATGGACAAAAAGGAAAAACTAAAAAATAATGAAAAATGAAAAATTCTAAACCAGTAACAAATAGAGAAAGGTTACCTTTAGTCATGAGCTTTGGATGGCGAAGGAGGAGGTGATGTCATATCGATACCATACTTTGCACCAATTAGTGTCAACTTATACCGTTGTGACCTCTGCTCTTTCTCCATTTTATCGAATCGTCTACTCACTTCAGTCATCATAACCTGGTTCTGCTCCTCCATGGACTCAAGTTTACTCAAAAACTTGTCTCCACCCTTCCACCTCTCCTGGTGGCTCTATAGAAGGAAGAGCCAGCAAGTCAGGTTGTGCATTCAACGAGGAGCCTCGGTGAAATGCAGTTGGTGGTGGATTCTTGAGGTGATAATCCCTCTAACATTTGCGGGTCTCAGGTGCCCTCAGAGTTCGGTCCAAATTGGCCACCTCGGATAAAATCCAAGAATCCATAGTGAAAGTCCACCTTGGTAATGGTTCAAACTCTTTTATGGGTAATCATATCCATCATTGTTTGACGCAATAAAGAACCGATGTCAATTTGTTATCCGTTCGCCAAACACCATAGCACATGTAATTCCTTATGGGACACTTTACTACTCTCCGATTTCCCAAACACAGCATGGCACATAAATTTATGTAACACAAGAATAGCATGATCTTTGATAAACCCATTCGGTGCCTTGTTAGGATAGAATTTCTTAAGCCCAGTTAATTTTTTCCAAAATTCATGCACATTAAACTTACTCTCCATACAATCTACCCCATTTGTAGGAAATCCAAATGCTTCATAAAATTTTGCATGCCCAATTCTATATTCTTGATCTTGCAACCGAAAGTAAATTTGGTTGTCCCGTTCAAGTGGACAATAGGAAGTAAAGAATTCCAAAGCAATAGGGGGATATACATCACAATCAAGCCTAATAAACTCACTCCAACCCAAAATGGCACTCAATCTCTTAACCTCATCATCCAAACCCAAAGATTGCAAAATATCAAAATTAAGATATCTACAAGGTTTATAAGTGCGATTAGATTGGGTGAGTGCCAAATACCTTTCTCCTTCTGCTTGTGTGAGAATTCAAAATGGAGCCCCAAAATCTTCTCTTAAATCTGCTACATCTTGCTTGCCCTTGCCCTTAGTTTTGGAACCCTTCTTGCCCACACTCTTGACTCTCTTGGACATTGTTTGCTTGATTGAAAGCAATTAAGGAGGAGAAAGAGAGTTAGGAAGAATGGGTAATGATCCTTGTGCAGAAATTTGGGGTTGAAGGGATGTAGACTTGGGGATTTTGGGTGGGATTCAAGAGAAAAGAAAGGGAAAACTGAATGGAGATAGAAAGCAGTAAGTTAAAAATTTTGTTTGTTTTTTTTTTCTGTTTTTGTTGGTGCAACGGGACACTTAATATGTGGAAATTCCAAGTATGCCCCCTGGACGTGTGCCTATAGTGCTGTAGGGGGCCTTCTGCTGCGCACGCTGGCTGGTTTGGCGCACGCTGCTGGGTGCTTCCTGCCGTGCGGGTTACTGCACACGCTATAGGCTGGCAGCGCATGCTGCTGCTTGCACTGTTGGGAGGCTTCTGAAGCTGCGGGCTGCTGCACCCTGCTACGCACGCTGCAAGCTTGCAGCAGACGCTGCTGCTTGCTGCGGGACTGCCTGTGGTGGGCGTGGCTGCTGCGCGTGCTGTGGCCTGCAGCGGATGTTGCTGCTTGCTGCTAGACTGCCTGTGGTGGGCATGGCTACTAGTTGTGCACCAATTCTGCAATCTGATTGCCAATTTTTGCACTGATGCTTTTAATTGCACATTTCCTAACTCCTGAGACCAACACAAATTCACAGCAAAACCACAGCATAAATCTGAACTAACAGTATTAAAAATAATCAAAAATAAAGCAAAGATCCCCATTTTTTTTTCATTTTTTTTAATTCTTAAATGTACAAATAAATCAGGATCAATAAAAGGAAAAAAAAAAACTTACTTGGGCTGCCTCCCAAAAAGCGCTTCTTTAACGTCGTCTTAGCTGGACGCTGCGGAAAGATTTAAGGATCCTCGAGCAAAATGCTTTGAACTTCCTTAAACCCTTCCACACTCTCATAATATGGCTTAACTCTCTAACCATTGACTTAAAAAATTTCATTTGTTCGAGAGTTAAACAATTCAACAACTCCCGAGGGAAATACCATTTTGACAATAAAAGGGCCACTCCAACGGGATTTGAGTTTACCTAGAAAAGGCGTAACCGCGAGTTGAATAGAAGAACTTTCATACCCGGTTCAAGCACTTTTCGAACAAGGTTTTTGTCATGCAAAGCCTTAGTCTTCTCTTTGTATATCCGAGAGTTCTCACATGCTTCATTTCAGAGTTCATCCAACTCGGACAATTGCAGCATCCTTCTCTCTCTTTGCTTTCTCTATATTGAAATTCATTGCTTTGATAGCCCAGTATGCTTTATGTTCCAATTCAACTGGCAAATGGCAAGCCTTGCCATACACTAGCCGAAATGGACTCATCCCCGAAGGAGCCTTGTATGCTGTCTGGTATGCCCATAATGCTTCGCTGAGACGAATTGACCAGTCCTTCCTTGAGACATTCACTGTTTTCTCCAAAATCCCTTTTATCTGCTTGTTGGATGTTTCTACTTGCCCGGAGGTTTGTGGGTGATAGGGAGTCGCCACCTTATGCTTTACTTCTGACTTTTGCATTAGTTTCTCAAACAGCTTGTTGCAGAAGTGACTTCCCCCATCACTAACCATCACCCTTGGTGCCCCATGCCTGCTGAGAATAAAATCCTTCACAAACTTAACAACAACATGAGCATCGTTAGTTCGGGTTGGAATCGCTTCCACCCACTTAGAAACATAATCTACAGCAACCAAAATATATTGAAAACCAAAGGAGATAGGGAAAGGCCCCATGAAATCAATACCCCATACATCAAAAATTTCAATAACAATGTAGTTAGTAAGGGGCATTTCATTTCTCCTACCGATATTACCTACTCTTTGGCACCTATCACATTGCTTACAGTAATTGTGAGCGTCTTTGAATAGAGTCGGCCAATACAAACCACTTTGGAGAACTTTTTCAGCTGTCTTCTTCCCTCTAAAGTGCCCACCACAACTGAGATCATGGCAAAATTTCAGGACACTTTGTTGTTCATCCTCTGGAATACACCTGCGAACAATCTCATCTTTGCAAATTCTAAACAAATAAGGTTCATCCCAAAAATAATACCTGCACTCATGCAAGAACCTTTTCTTTTCTTGATAAGACATGTCAGCTCGCAATACATCACAGGCAAGATAATTAGCAAAATCAGCAAACCATGGGACTTATGATACCCCAAACAACTGTTCATCAGGGAATGACTCCAAATCATTATGATTCTCATTTGATGCAAGTTCATCATTTGAAACGGGTAACCTAGATAAGTGATCAACCACCACATTTTTACTCCCCTTTTTATCCTGAATCTCACAATTGAATTCTTCCAAAAGTAAAACCCACCTAATTAAGCGCGTTTTAGCGTGTTGTTTAGACAAAAAATATTTCAAAGCAGCATGATCAGAATGCACAATTACTTTAGACCCAATCAAGTATGCCCTAAACTTGTCTAATGCAAAGACAACAGCTAACATTTCCTTCTCAGTTGTAGTGTAATTCACTTGGGCATCATTAAGGGTTAAACTAGCATAATATATGACTCTTAAGAACTTTTCAACCCTTTGTCCCAAAATAGCCCCTAATGCATGATTGGATGCATCATACATGATTTCAAAAGGTAAGGCCCAATCAGGGGCAACAATGACAGGTGCAGTGGTTAGCTTTTTTTTTCAGAGTATCAAAGGCATGCATGCATTTATCATCAAAATCAAAAGGAACATCTTTTCCTAGTAACCTGCAAAGAGGTTCACTTAATTTGGAAAAATCCTTAATAAACCTCCTATAAAACCCTGCATGCCCTAAAAAACTTCTTATCCCCTTAACAGAGGTGGGAGGGGGTAAGTTTGCAATTAAGTCCACTTTGGCCTTGTCAACCTCTATGCCCTTACTAGATACAACATGTCCCAACACAATGCCATGAGTTACCATGAAGTGACTCTTCTCCCAACTCAAAGTAAGATTGCACTCAATACATCTTTCAAGCACAAGCACCAATTTATTGAGACAATCATCAAATGAATTACCAAAGACAGAGAAGTCATCCATAAATACCTCTATGAAATCATCAATCATGTCAGAAAATACTGACATCATGCATCTTTGAAAGGTTGCTGGGGCGTTGCATAGCCCAAATGGCATCCTTCGGAAAGCAAATGTCCCAAATGGACATGTGAAAGTGGTTTTTGCTTGATCCTCCAGAGCTATTGCCACTTGATAGTAACCTAAAAGTCCATCAAGAAAACAGTAGTAAGAATGTCCAGCAAGTTTATCGAACATTTGATCAATAAAGGGCAAGGGAAAGTGATCCTTCTTGGTGGCATTGTTCAATTTCCTATAATCTATGCACATTCGCCACCCAGTAACAATCCTGGTTGGGATTAACTCATTGTTTGCATTTTCCACAACTGTGATTCTTGATTTCTTAGGAACCACATGAACAGGATTCACCCAATCATTATCCGTAATAGGATAAATCACTCCCTCATCCAGCAATTTCAGCACTTCCTTCTTCACTACCTCTCTCATATAGGGGTTCAACCTTCTTTGCATCTCCCTCTTAGGCTTAACTCCCTCTTCTAATGTTATCCTATACATGCACATGGAGGGACTGATTCCCTTGATGTCACTTAACCCCCAACCTATTGCCTTCTTTAACCTTTTCAATTCTCTCACTAATCTTTCCTCTTCTTTTTCACTCAATAAAGCAGAAATTATCACAGGTGAATTCTCTCCCTCACTTAAGAACACATATTTCAGATGCTTAGGCAGCTCTTTAAATTCTAGGGTTTGTGAAGGTTTTTTCTCTCCCTTTTGAATCAAAGGTAGCTCCGCAATCTCCTCATTTCCTACCTCTCTTACTTCCACTGCATCTAAATCCTCAATGTAGTTCACTATTTCAGGAACATAGATTTTAGCTCCTTTGTCAAGTGTGATTGCTAGTTCCAGCTTATCCTCGAAAGCATCCTGCAAGAAAACTTGTTGAACAGCAGCATCAATACAGTCAATAAAGGAACATTCTTCATGCAATGACGTGCTCAACACAGTAAGATTATTAAAAATAGAAAACTCAATAGTTTGACCCGAAACAGTCATGGTTAACTTTCCATTTTTAACATCAATCAAGGTATTAGTTGTTGCCATGAAAGGGCGCCCTAACAAAATATGCAATTTTGGCCCGTTTGACAACTCGTCCCCCATGTCCAATACAACAAAGTCAACAGGCACAATCAACCCTCCAACTTGCACTAGCACATCCTCTATAATTCCCTTAGGGAATCTCAAAGACCTATCAGCTAGTTGCAGACACATTTTAGTGGGCCTCAATTCTCCTAAATTCAATTGCAAAAACAAAGCATAGGGCATCAAGTTGATACTTGCACCTAAGTCTAGCATACCTTTAGCCTCTTCCCCATTACCCATACTAATGTCAATCAAAAAACTACCAGGGTCTTTAGCTTTGGGAGGTAACTTATGCTAGAGCACAGCATTAGCCACTTAGACATAATAATTTTTTCTTCCATTTCCAACCTCCTTTTCTTAGAATTTAGTTCTTTGAAAAATTTAGCATAAGAAGGCACATTCTTTATCACATCAAGCAAAGGCAAATTAACACTTACCTTGGATAGCATTTTGAATAGCTCATCAAATTGCTTATCCTGCTCACCCTTTTTTAGCCAACTCAGAAAAGGAATGGGCGGTCTGTAAGGATCATCCGCCTTGTGCAATTGAGGAGGGGAAGCTGGCGTCTCCATAGCTGTCTCCTTCTCTCCAGGCTGTTTATCACTCTTTTCCCCTTCGGGTTGATCAAGATCAACTCCTGCATTATCAGAGTCATAACCAACAGTCTTATTGATTACCTTACCACTCCTAAGGACCAAGATTACCTTAGCTTGCTCCGGTTGGCTAGGAAGTTTCTCGTGTTGGTGTGCTTGCATATGATTTGCAATTTGCCCAACTTGAGTCTCCACCTTTCTTACTAAAGCTTCCAGAGAATCAAATCTCCTATTGTTGGCCTCCTGGTTTTGAGTACTAACTTGAATGAAGGCATTCAAGCTATCCTCTAGAGAAAGCTTCCTTTGTTGTTGGCCCAATGCTTCTCCTTGGTGGTTGCGTCTTTCCATCATTTGGAATTGAGGCTGCTGTTGCTATTGATTGTTGTTTCTCCAGGAAAAGTTTGGATGGTTTCTCCAACCTTGGTTATAAGTATTAGAGTAGCGGTCATTCCTCGCCCTAGGTTGGAAACCATCCAAAGCCTGTGCTTGCTCTGGCTCACCTGCATAGACATCAAAACTAGAGGGACAAATATTAGCACCATGGCCAAAAATTCCACAAACACCATGTACCACTTATTGATGAGTTGATGTGCTTCCCTTCATGGATAAAAGCTTGACTTGTTTGGTAAGCTCAGCTAATTGCATGGCCACATCTTTTATAGGAGCTCTTTTTTGTATTCCAATTCTTCTTCCTCTTACACTTTTCTGCTGAGAATTGGCCCCACGCATCTCATACAAGTCATATGTCTCCTCAGCAGTTTTCTTCCCCATTGCCCCTCCAGCTGCATTGTCAACTATACTTTGGCTCTGATATGTAAGCCCATCATAAAAGAATTGGTTGAGCAACTGCAGTGGATAGTGATGGTGGGGGCACTAGATTTGCAACATCTTGAACCTCTCCCATGCTTCATGAAAAGGTTCTCCTTCCATTTGTGTGAAGGTTGCAATCTTCGATCTCAGTTCAGCTGTCTTTTGGTGAGAGTAAAACTTCCCCATAAATTTGTTGTACACCTCTTCCCAGGTGGTCAAGGAGTTGGGAGTAAGTGTCATCAACCATGATTTAGCTACGTCCTTCAAAGCATAGGGAAAACATCTCATCCGCAGCTGATCTTCAATCAGACCTTGTAAAGGAAAAGTCTGAATGGTGGCATAGAAATCTCTGATGAAATTCAGGGGGTCTTCATTTGCCACTCCATAGAAGGATGGGAGCATGCTATAATGTATGCTCTTCAGCTCATAATTCTGGGCAGCCGCATCAAGCCTAATACATGATCGCGGTGCCTATGATTGGCCGGGCATACTCCTTCATGGTTCGGCGTTCCTGTGCCATTATATCTTGTTGATCGACTTGTTCTTCTTGTTCTTCTTGATTCAATTTCTCTTCTTGATCAACTTCTTCTTCAATTAGATCCAGCTCTCTTCTTTCTCTGCCGACCCTGTGAATGTTATCAACAAAAGGGACAATCTCTCCTTCCAGAGATCTTCTCCCTTGCATAAAATTTCTGAAAACAAATAAAAGCAAAATCTAGGAACAAAAATAATTACAATGAAACAAACAAATTTGCCTTGCAATTCCCCTACAATGGCGCCAAAAACTTGTTCACCTCAAAATATACTGTCCAAAAGCGACCCACAAGTATACAGGGCAATTGTAGTATTTAGGAAGCACCCAAGGTCATATTCTCTGAAGGAATTGCAAATAGAAATTACTTGTTTCTTTGTGAAAGCAAATTAAATATAAAAAGATTTGTTTGATTTTTGAATTTTAAAAGAACTAAAAGCAAAACAATAAATTAAAAGAAAATGCAGATGTAATTAAGTGAAAATTTAATGAATAAATATAGTCCAGGGTTTGCATTCAGTTTATCAATCCTCTATGTTCAAGAATAATCCCAATTAATTATGCTAAAGCCCTAATTTCTAATAAATCAACGGATAAAAATCAATCTATTAGCACTCACATTCATAGAAATCATTCTATTAGTTCATACATTAAAAACAAGAACTTAATCTTAAAACTTATATTTCTAATTCATTTTAAGATCTTAAAAGAGTGAAATTGGGAATCGAACTTCAACTCTCGTTCCTTTGTTCAAAACCTATGTAAAACAATTGGTAGCTAAGCAATTGTTCTTAAACAATTAACCAACTCAATTAAAAATAAAAGAATAATTGATTGGGATTTAACTCAATTCCATATCATGAACACATCATACAAACCCTAGACTAAAATGAAATTAGCTCATGGAAAATAAAGAAATCATCTCATTCTTAATATAATTAACTGAATCCATCAAAACAATACTATTGATTTAATTAACCCAAAATAATTAAATTGGAGAAATAAGAATCAATCCTCACCTTACAACTGAATTGATTAAATTCAATCTCTTGAATTTTTCCAAAGAAACTCCTAAGAACAAAATTTGGAAGCTAATCTCAAAATAAGTTCTGGAAAATTTAACTAAGAAAATCAACTTAAGTTTTATGCCAATTTCAATTCATGAATCCAGAACTCCCGACTCCCTTTTCAATCCCTATTTAAGATCTATTTATAACCTCTAAAAAAAAAAAAAAACCTAAATGGAAAAGGAAACTAGAAATTCAGATCAGCATTCCTAAAACTGAGCAGATCTTCGCGGTGGGCGCTGGGACTATGCAGCTGGGCGCTGGGGCTGGGATCTTCGTTGGCAGCGCACGCTGGGACTAGGCAGTTGGCACTGCTGAACATGGCTTGCTGAAAAAAATAGCCTGTTGCGCGCGCTAGATGACAGTCGCGGGCGCTGCTGGAGCGCTGCTGCTGCTACTTGCTGAAGAACAGCCCGTCGAGCGCGCTGAATGACCGTCATGGGCGCTGCTGGGGTGCTGCTGCTGCTGCTTGGCTTGCGCTAGCCCATTGGCAGCTAGCGCGAGGGGGCTGGGATAATTGGGGTAGTTGCCCTGTATGCGCTGGCTAGGCTATATGCGCAATTTTTCGGGCCCGTTACACATGCTTCTGCCTGAATTTCATTCTTTTGCTCCATTTAATGCTCAATTCCTGCATATGAACTAAAACCTTCCTCAAACTAAAAAAAGTGAAATAACACATTCTAACCTACATAAACATGAATTAATCACAAAAAGCCTAAATTAACACACACAAAAACTATATACATATGCCACAAACAATGGCTAGTGAAGGGTTTAATCATCTCAAACCTCATTTTGATCGCATTGATTATGCTTATTTGAAGTATCAAATGGAAGTCACCTTAATAATGATCTTATAGATTTATGTGATAGTGTACTTGAAGAATGAAAGCCTCCATCAAGAATAATTGATGGTGTAGAAGAGATGATACAAAGAAAAGATTGGGTTAAAGCTCAAAGGAAGGAAAATGGGAAAAATAAAAGAGTTTTGGCCATGATCCTAAGCATTCTATTAAGAGAAGAGTGTGGAAGAGTTCAACATTGCACAAGTGCTTATAGCATTAAAAGACCTTGGAAAACTATCATGAAGGAACAAAGTAAGTCAAATCTAAGAAAATCCAAATGCTCAATCATGAATATGAGCTCTTCTAATGAAGCCAAATAAGAGGGTCATCAAAATTACAAATAGACTTCTAGTTATTGTCACAAGTTTGAGGAAATTTAGCAAAACATATTCTTTGGAAGATGTTAACAATAAGAGCTTAAGAGCCCTTCTAAAGAAGCACTATGAATCTACGTGACCGGTATTGAAGAAGCAAATAAAGACATTAGAAAGCTTACTGCTGATGTTCTCATAGGCAAACTTCTCACCCATGAGATATCTATTGAGAAGAAAGAGCCATAAGTGGAGAATAAGAAATAATTTACTCTTAAGTCCTCCACCAAAAATCAAATTGATAGTGAGAACCAATCAAGTGACTCCTCTAATTATAACGAAGAGCAGGAATTGATAATAATCTCAAGAAGAATGAAATAGATTATCAAGAACAAGAAGAAAAAGAAGAATGAAGTAACTTATTTTAGGTGTGGAAAGTAAGGCCATCTAAAAGCCAATTGTCCTAAGAACAAGAAGAAGAAGAAGAAATTGGACAAGGAAAAGAAGAAGAAAGGCTTCAAGACTACTCAGGATGATAGCTTCTCAAGTGATGAAGAAAATGAGGATGTAGCCTACCTTTACTTCATTATTTTCAAAAATTCTTCAAATGAGGTATGTTCTATGTCCCATAATCACGACGATAATGATTATGTTAATTTGCATTATATAGATGATGAGGATGAGCTTATGGAAGTTATGGCCTTCAGAAGTCAAAAATATCTTTCTAAAATGAAATTTTATGAAAAAAATAGTTCACAACTTAAAAAATATTTCAAAGAATTGAAAAAACTTTTTTTAAATTTGAAAACATCCAATGTTAGTCTCAAAGATTCATTGGAAGAGATTTCTTCAAAAACCTCCTCAATTGATTCTTTGTATAAAGAAAACAATGATTTAAAATTGGAAGTTGAGGAGTTAAGATCTTCCATTTCTAAATTTCACAAATGGAAGGAAGTTTTAGACTCTTACTGGGTGAAAAAGGCCACACCTTGTGAAATATGGCATTGGTTTTGATAGTGCATTTGCATACACATCCATTTCTACTATGTTCATCAAAGCCTTTACTCCTCAAACCTATAGCATTGAGTTAATTGATAATGGAGTGAAGGCATACACTAAAGCTTCTAATCTAAAAAGGATTAAAAAAGGATGCACATGGCTCAAAAGCCAAGTTTCAATGAGCTAATCATGCATTTGTGTACAAGAGGCATGTTAAAAAACACACATAATGACAATATCATACTTGTTCTTGTATACATTCTTATGATAATGTTGTGAAAAGGCTAAAATTTCACAATATAATAGCAAAGCCCAAAAAGACTTTTAAGTCAACAAATGGTGCTTCAAGTTAAGGTTTAAGTGCCATTATTGTATAAAAAAAAGGCACATAAATGCATTTTGTTATATTAGGATGGCTCAATTAAAGCTTGAGGATCCTTCCAAGACTAATCCCCTAAGGATCCTAGTATGTGTGAGTACTAAAATAAAGATAATTCTTGTTTTGTAGGTGTGTCTCAAATCCACAACAAGGGAGATCAAATGGCAAAAAGTGGTACCTTTCAAAAGTAGTATCCTCTAACAAGTGGTATCTAACTACAAGTGGTATCAAGACACACATGCAAAACTAAACCTTTAATCTGTGGTTTCCTTATCCTCCCAAAATCCCTCTTTTGATCTTGACAAAATGAGAGACATTTGTAAGAATTTGAAAGCTCATTTTTCTTTTTGAAAAGGAGAAAGAAAAGAAAAGAAAAGAATTTTAGGAAGCATTGATTGAGGGGAGAATTATATTAAGGGTGGTGCAATATTTTGTTTATTGCACTTGTTTTTTATTTCAAATTCAACTTGACTGACAAAAATCAAAAAGAGGGATATTGTTGATCTAAATTGGTTATCCAATTTAGTCAATCATAATTTTGATATTGACAATCCAATTTAATTGATCTAATAGTTGCATTGAGTGAATATTTGTAGGTCAGGAACTTAGAAATGATTGAGAAATCAAAAAACTCAAAAATTTTCTAAGTAATGACTCGGACATGTAAGTTGTGATTGCAATCTATCTCACAATAAGCTTTTTGCGACCATGACCCATTCATTCATTACCGCAATTAATTAAAGGCAAAAGAGGTTGTTCATGAATCTAAACACAAAAGGCATTTCGTGATCGCTATACTGGAAGCGCGACCATAAAATTCACAAGGCAAGTCAGGTGTTCCAACGATCATATGAACAACTAGTGAAAGCATGCCAGATGTCAACTAGCCATTGAGAACTTTAAAGATCACGATCATGAAATGGAAATAGCGACTGCTAAATAGTGATCACAATCGGGACTCAATTCTGATAGCATAATTAATACAAATCTTCTAGCTAGGGAGAGATTTGGCACACCATTACTTGTAACGGCTCTTTAGAGATTGAAAATTATAAATACCCTTTCCAAAAGCCTTTAATAAGTGATCAATACTTTCATAAGTGGCCAAACTCTTACCGTTTCATTTCTTGAGTCTTTAACCTTTTTGTATTTGTTGTAAGAGCATTATATGCTCTATGGTTGAGAGTTAGCCTTAGGAAAATTCTTGTTTGGGTTTGAGAATTAGCCTTTTCAAAACTCTTGCTCATTTTTTGAGTTAGCCTTCTTAAAACTCTTGTTAAATTTCAGTGTGTGACTTTGGAAAAAAATTCGTGGGGTTTAAAGTTAGCCTACTTAAAACTTTTACGTAGGTTTGGATGTGATCCTTGGCAAAACACTTATAAGGTTTGATGTTAGCCTAAATACTAAGTTGAGAGTGAACTTGTTAAAACTCTATAGATAGTAGAATACCTAATTGAGTTTTGGAAGTGGATATAGGATTGAATATAATTCGAACCACTATAAATCTTTTGTGTCCATTTTTTCTTTCCTAATCTCTTTTCTTTAAATTTTTTCATTACTCAAGAATTCAACCCCCTTCTTAGTGCATGTCATCGATAACATCAATCAAACACCTTATATGCATTTAAAAATAAACTAAAGTCACAAAAACACACAGACACACACACATATATACCTCTCGATCTCATAGCTTGCGGCCAGTAACACCTTCTAACCATCATGTACAACTTCTCACCATCACGATGGCAACAACTCATCATCAACCACCACCATACAAAAATAATATCTTACAAAAAGAAAGGAAGAAGAACTAGATCATGGCTATAAATGAAGGGAGCAATGA